>JAMRXY010000006.1:1200000-1942881 GCA_024447195.1 Panagrolaimus sp. LJ2414
AAAAAATAGAATAAAAAGTATAAAATATCGAGGATGTTCGATTTACATGGTAATTTAAGAAGAAACAAAAATTTTAAAAAAACAACAAAATTTTCATTCAAATCACAAAATCACAAAAAAAAAAAGAAACAAACAAAGAAAAATTTAAACAAAATCATGATAAACATTATTAAGAAGGGCTGCAGCTTCAATGACATTCTTCTTCAAAATTTCATTTGCTTCAAATCCGTCAAATTCAATTTGAATTTTATCCAAATTCTTTCCAAGCTCTTTTTTCACGATTTGACGACCCTTTCTGAGAACCATAGCCAAGAGAAAAAAGTTGTGACAACGTCTTTTGCCATTGATAGTTTCCATATCAATAACAATTTTTCCTTCTTCTTTACAAACACTGAATCCCCATTTTGGATTTTCAATTTCAGCAGAATCAATAGAGCAAAGTTTAATGAGATCTAAAAAATAATAAAAGAATTAATGTTTGTATTCACAAAGAAAAAAAAAGATAGCTTACCAAAAACAACCATTTTTGGAGCTTCTTCAAACACTTGTTTAGCTTTTTGTCCAACGTAATATTTTTCTTCATTGAAAGCAATAAAAATTGGAATCTTTTCACATCCTAAAATAATATAAAGTTTATGAAATGATTACTGTACATTTTTTAAAAAACATACCATTTTCATCAGGAAGAACTTTTTCAACACCATTTTCAGAAATAAGAAAAACAGAAAATTCTTGCTTTCCAAAAACCATTTTGAACATTTCAGGTTCTTTTTCAACAGCAGCATCAACAACAGCAGCAGCAACAGGAGCAGCAGAAGGAGCAGCAGCAGCAGAAGGAGTCGGAGCAGCAGCAGCAGCAGCAGCATCAACAACAGCAGCAGCAGCAGCAGAAGGAGTCGGAGCAGCAGCAGGAGCAACAGAAGGAGTCGGAGCAATTGAAAGTCCAGCAAGTCCACAAGCACTTTTTTCAACAATTTCTTCAGCAACAGGTTCAACACGAAGTTCATAGAATGATTGACGATCAATTTTAAAGATAATATTAACCTTTTTAGTCTTTGTTAAAAGACTTTTCTCTTCCAAACGATAGGGTTTTGCACCAATAGGATATTCATGATAAACCTAAAAAAATGGATATGTTTAAGTGAAAAAGTACTTATAAAAACTTGCAAAAACCATTTGTAAAAATTCATAATCAATAATCCAGCTCTTTTCCAATGGAAGATTCATTGATGTTGTAGTTTCAAAAAGGATTTTACCAAAAATTTCAACTTTAAATTTTCCAAATGGAGGAAAAACAAATAATCGATTTTTTGGTTTTGTCGAATCAAAGACTTTGTTAATCTCATCAGAAAGATACATATCATTTAAATCCCAATGATCTTTTAAACATACACATTTCTTCCAATTGCCATCTTTCAACCACTTTGTAGCACCTTCCATTTCTTCACTATTTTCACGACCATTAGGACATTGAAGCAAGCACATTTTAGATCCATATTTATGAAGAATTTCTTCACCCCACGCAAGCGTAAAGTATGGTGCATGAATTTTATCAGCAATAACGCGAAAGCAATCCATTTCCTTTCGAATAATACAACCAAAGGGTTTTTCAAGATTAAAATTGAGAACAAACATATTCTCTCCATCTTGGACCAAAGAATTTGGAATAGCTAAAGATGAATGATAAGCAATATCGAGGTATTGGAGTTGAGCAAAGAAATAGACGATTCCACGTTCTCGGCAAATATCAGAACATTTTTGACGGAATGTATAAGTTTCAGCACTTGTTTTGAATTCAGTTCCATCAAGCGTAATAACAACCGCTTTACATTTTACTCCAGCACTAGGTAATCCTCGAGTTGTAACAGCTTCAAAACGACGGAAAAAAGTATCATCATCAAAATCAACTGGAGATCCGTGAGCAAATTTTTCTAATTTACTACCTTGACCAAGTGGAATAATAACCAATCTCTTTTTAGAAAAGTGAAATAAAGCATCAGTAGTCATGATTTGAATAGTCAAACACTTATGTAACAAATCTAAAAACAAAAAATCAATATTAGTTTTTGCAAAAAAAATTAATTTCTTTTAAATCATAAAAATAACGAAGATAAAAAATGGAAGAATGTTAATATATAAATTGCAAAATGAAAAACGAAAAAAAACAAAAACATTAAGTACCCAACAACCGTAATCACGCTTCCCTGACTTTCGTTTTGAGACAACACCTATAAAAAGCTCGTGTAAAAAAAGTGTAGAAAATATTTCCTCTCTTTGTTAACCTTTTCAAAGACATTTTTTACATTAATTTTTACTACTAAATCGCGTCTTGATTTGTTTTGTAATTTTTTTGATGAGCATGTTTAAAACACTCATTTTATTCATTTTTAGATTATCTACAACTGAAAAGTGGTTGATATAAATATGGAAAAACGTGGACAACCATCAGTGATTGGCATGCAAAACAAAAATATGGAATTGCGAAAGAAAATTTCTGATATGAAGGCATCCTTTCTTGTTACAGTAAGTAAAATAAATACATTCATACTGCAATACTTTTGCATTTTAGATGGATCAACTAGAAAAAGAACTTGGGACAAAAGATAGAAAGATTGAAGATATGGAACATCGTATGAAAACTGTTGAATCTGAAAAGGAAAAAAAAATTAAAGCTTTGGAAAGATTATTTTTAAGAAAAGTTGGTGATTATGCAAAATTAGAAAAAGAATCTCGTAAAAAGGCTGATCGTTACGAATGTGAAATCAAAAAACTTGAAGAGATTGTCGATAAACAAGCAAAGAAGATTCATGAATTGGGAGCTAATTTTGAAGAAGTTGGTGAAACTGTCAAAAATCTTATTGAAAAGCTTGCAGAATTGGAAGAGTTTTTCAAATGGTATAAGTGAAAGCAAAGTTGATGGTTGATGAGAAATTTTCATAATTTAGAGCTTGTTCTTGGTTCTAATCTAATCTTTCATTGTTTCTTTTGCTAAATTAAAATAAAGTTTTCTTGTTTAAAGAGGTATTTATCCTAGTAATTACATAATCAGACGCGGTAACGTTTCAACAACACTGAAATATAAGAAAAAACTTTAGGGTTCCCACAGTTCATTTTTAAACTTTGCTGAACAGTTTGAAGCGTCCATTAAGGTAGTTAATCCTCTCTTTGCTGTATGTTTGTATCTTGATCGAATCTTTAAATGTTTGTTGTAAGCAACGATAACTGATGTCTCATAATCGAGAACAAATATCAAAAGTTGAAAAGGCCGCAAAAGTTGAAACAGAACGATTGAGATTAGCCGATTTAAAAAACTCATTGCATAATAAATGCGAAAATTTTTTTAGAAAGATTAAGCAATTTTAAAATTTCGTTTGAGTTGAAAATTAAACATTGTGTAAATTATTTGTAATGTATGTAAACTGTATAATTTTTCTTAAAATTTTTTTCCTGACATAAATTTTTAAACATAAGTTAAAGAATATACGAACAATAGTTGAATAAAATTTTTGTTTCTTCTTAAATTACCATGTAAATCGAACATCCTCGATATTTTATACTTTTTATTCTATTTTTTCCCATTAATGAAAGTTTGATTTTTAGAAATTAGTATATTTATTTTCTTTCATCTTTTACATTTTTATCAATTAAGTTATACTTATTTTACGGAGAAAAAAAGGAAAGATGATACCCGCATTTCCGCGGCGGGACATTTTTGTTTCCTGCAAGCTCTTTTAAATGCATTGCAGTAATTGCAACAAAAATATTTCTACTGTTGTCTCTCTTCTTTCGTGCAAGCTCCCTTTTTCTCATTCTGAAGATTGCAGGAATAATATTTACATTTTTGTCTTTAATTTTTTTTATGTTTAGCTTACAAAAAGAGATTGTAATAATGGATCCTGAACGTATAATGAAAATTAGTGAAACTTTGACAAATTGGCAAGATATGCAAGAAGTGATTGCTGAAACGTAAGTTTAATCGATTACCATAAATATCTTTGATAAAAAATCTTTTTTTTAGGAAAAAACAACAAGAGCTCAATAAATCCCGTGCTTCAACATCTACAACATCTGTAAAACCTATGACATGTGATTATCAATATGCTGAACCAGAAAAGAATCCTAAAGCAATAGATGTTGATGAAATTGTTAAAAAAATGTTTGATCCAAAAACTGGTTACAATGTAAGTGTTTTAAAGAAATGTTTTTTTTTTCTGATATATCGTATATCCTTTTTATAGTTCTTGAAGAATGCATAACAAGAAAAAGACGTGTTTGAAAAATTATTGATTTGTAATGTTGTAATCTTTTTTGTTTTTTGTTATTACAATGTTTGATGTTGCTTGGGTATAAATTTTTTTTATAAATTTTTAATTCTCTCTCTTATTTTTTGATCATCTTTTTAAACAATATCACACGGAAAAATTTCGATATACTCTAGTGTAATAACAACATTTCATAAAATTGAAAAATAAATTAAGGTTTATAAATGACTACAATACAAAAAAAGGTACAAAAGAAGAAAAAGAATAATGACAAACACCGTAATACTCAAAAAATATAAGTAACACGTTCAGGATAAAGATGATGTAAATCAGAATATGAAACTTTCCTAAGATTCATATGTTTTGCAATCGGAGTTAAAATTGATTTCATTCCATCAGGATAAGGTTCAAGATTTTGTTGCTTGCATTCTTCATAAGCCCATCCAACAATCTAAAATTTTAATAGTAATGCACAAAATATCAACAAACATAAAAGAATAAACAAACCGCTGAAAAAATAAATTGTTCATTATAATGATCATTTCGAGGACAATCTTTTGCAATTCTTTCAATTAATACAGGAGAAGCTCTATTTTTATGACGACGTAAAATCTGACAAAAGTACTTTTTACGGAAATTATTTGCAATCAAATTTAAGCAAAATTTCCACATTGCAGGACATTCTTCTTCAACTTCAAGAGCCAGTTCACAGCAACGAATAATTTCATGATGTTCAAGGCAAGCTCTAGAAACAAATCCCAAACACTTTTTCTTAAGGGTCGAAAGCATGTACTTATTAGCTGAAAAAATACATTTAATAACAAAAAATGGAATTAAAATACCTTACCAATACGCAACATGGAACGCAAATTTTCATATGAAATTTCAGATTCATCAAGATACACCCACTTTACAAACTCTTTGAAACTTTCAACAGAAATTTTTTCATCAACAACAACATAGCGGCCTTTTGAGTCAGTTGAAGCACGACGAAAAACGATATTTTTGAAGGCTTTACATCTTTCACCAATAATAATTTTATGAGCTTTAACTACCTGAAATATTTTAAGATGTATAAAATAAAATAACAAACAAACAAAACTTACTACTCCATGAACAAGAAAAGTAACATCAGCATCTTCATTCTTATTTTCATAAAGATTCTTCAAAAGTTCATTGATTGATGAAGAAGACATTATTCAAACACTGTAAAAAAACAAAAATTCAAGCAAGGTGAATATTCGATGAAAAAGAAAAAAAAATAAAAAATATTAATTTTTATATCTTTTTCTTTCGGTTTTTGAGCTAGCGTTCTCTCATTCAAACTAAAAAAATGCACGCCTCAGGAATTCGTGTTAAGAGGATCGGAAACTTTAAAACACAAAAATACGGTAAAGTTTTATCCAAAATATCATAAAAATACAAAACAAACAAATAGGATTTCAGTTTATATTTCTTCTCACAATTTTCATTATTCAAGAAAATATTCAGATGCGGAACTGACTCAAAAGTCCAGTAATATACAGTTCTTCTTTAAGTAAATCATTCAATTTGTTCACATAATTTCAACAACCTTTTAAGTTTGAATCTGTTGAAGCTATCTATTAATGTATATGTTGTTGTAGTAGTTACTTCATTTAAGCATATTTTTTTGTTCTTATTTGTTTCTTTATTATCAAAATTTCGGTTTCCTTGTTCTCATTTAAACAATTTAATTCGGTAAAACAAATACAATTACTTGTTTATACTATTCTAACATTAAAATATATTTTTATCATGTTCAATAAAAGATTTAAATGTTTTAATTATTACATTAATTGAGATATATAAAAGCTAATGAGTAATTTGTAGTAAGATTTTTTTTTAAATTTGGCAAATGTTACAACAAAAATATTTTTTAAATTTTTTACAACAAAATTAATGAATTTCGAAAATTTTCGTTTTTGGCATAATGTTCATCAACCAACCCTAAAAACAAACATTTGTTAAACCAACTCTTTTTTTCTCAATTTTATTCAACACTTGCTTCTTTTAAAGAATGGATTTACAAACTTTTAAGAAAAAAGTGTTTGCTGCTTCAAAAAAAGGCGATCACATATATGGTTATGTTGAAAGTTATGATGCTGATACTGCTTTAATGTCTTTTAGAGCATTCGATTCACTCAAACATGGTTGTATTGCTAAATGTGAAGTATCTCTTGCTGAATTTAAACTTCTTTCGAATGCATCTAATTCCATTTTTTTCAAAACTTTCAAAGCCGTCATTTTCAAAGTGTTTGATACATCAACTACAATGGATGTAATGCTATTTTTCTCGGACTTAAAGAAAGTGTTTGATAATTATAAAATCCCAACATTTTTTGGTCCAGATGAATGGTGGCTTCTTTCCACTAAACTAGCTATGGTTCGATCAACTCCGTCAATTGCTATTAATAATGTCGTTCTTCTTGTATTCATCGATCCTGGTCTAAAGATTTTTAAGGTCAAACGAGTTGAAGATGGATACCGATTTCTCGGTTGCAACAATATGGCATCTTGTAACGCAGAAGTTTTAAATCTTGAAGAAAATGATGTTCTTAAACAAATGGATGATTCTGAAGCTGCCCTTGTGCTTTTATGTATTGGAGATTCTGGTGAACTCAATTCTTTGGTTGAAAGTTTATTAAAAGTGAAGAAATCATTCAAGTATAAAGAGGTTGAATCTGCTCAAAAACTCATTTGTAGATTTTGTGATCACATCCTTCATAAGAACACTTTCATTAATTGGTTGCATCCATTTTCTGTTAAGCGATACTATGCATGTCAAGATTTTGGAGCTGTTACTCAAAGACATCAACTTGCATTGACTTCAGTTTTACCATACACTGTTGAATTTTATACCGAGCGACCGAGTCCAATTCTTCATGTGGGTGCTATGAACTTTAATATAATATGTTTAACCGTGTTTATTTTTCAGTTTATTGACCAAAAAAGCATTATTTATGCAGCATATGAATGTCCAAGAGATTGTCATCGTTGTGGAATTACCGTGGTCATTACAGAAGATAATTTTATTCATTTTGTTGCTAAAAAAGTTTTGTTGAATCCTGTAATTGATTTACCAAGAGTCTTGAATGGCATTACAACTGACAAGAAATTACCCGTAATTGGATTCTTTGATAATTCTTCTGTTATTCTCACCTACATGGATGATGGCTACAAATTTTTGGATAAATGGAGTGGTAAAATTTTAAATTCTTCCTATATAAAAAATATATTATATTTCGGTATGATTTTTAGGATACTTGGGTCAAACCTTATTCATTGCTTTCAACACTGAAAAGCCTACATTTTGTGAAAAAGCGGTTGATGTTTATAAGAAAAAGCCAAGCTATGTAGTACATGGTATGTTTACAAACCTTTTGTGAGTTTATGTCTTTAGTTTTTTAGATCTTGTTCATACAATGTCCTTCACATCAAAAGAATCTGTTGATGATGACTTTAAATCAAAGCGATCATATGAAGTTACTGAAGATGAAATGGATCCCCTTTTGTTGGCATTTGATTGCTATGGTGGCAAAAGAAAAGCTGCTTCTCCTGCTTTCTTAATGGCAATGCTCATTAAAGAACATCTTAAAGCTATCAAAGAAGAGATTGGTACAAAACCAAATGAAGTTGCTTTTAAAATCATGAAATCGTTTTTAAAGGAATATTCGAATGAAGAGCTAGAATGCATTCAAAAAAATATGGTTAAAGCTTTTGATCTTCTTAAAGTTAAATGTGTTAATTTTTCTTGAATTTCTTTATTATTGTTCTTTCACTTTTGTTGTTTAAATCACATTTTTTGAAATAAAATTGTTACATTTGTTTATTGTAGTTTTTTACATTAATATATTTGTCTACGTACAATTCCAATATCTTATTTATTTTCAAATTTTTTTTAATCATTTTTTTAATTCAAAGGTTTCCAAAATGGATTCTGATACAGAAATTTATCTGTCTCATGATGATATGGAAAATAAGAGTTTGGTTGATATTATCAATGAAAATATGGGTGCAAATGGAATTTTGAAAATCGTTCCTTCAGTTCAGTTTAAGACAGCTTTGGATAAATCATGGAATGATTTTGAATCAAATGATGACTTATCAAATGGTGTTTCTTCTTGTTATCGAATGATTAAGATTGCTGATCGGGTTTTTTGCTCAGAACAGATTTCTGAAAATAATTTCGATCCTGTTCTTTTATATTCTTCCAAAACTACTACAGATATTTCTCATTTTTTCTCAAATGAATGTGTTGCATCACGTGCCGCTGGTGTAAATCAAATGTGGAAAAAAACAATTTTCTTAACGTCTTTTTTGAAAAATGTACAAGAGATTGAATCAATACCAACTGGATGGAATTTAAATGATTTACAAACTCCATTCAAATATGCTTCTTCCATCGAACGTGATAGTGAATTTGCTTTTACACCTTTCACAATTGAACAAGCCGATTTACCAAAAATAACACTTTTGTTACCAGGTTCTTCCCCAAAGGTATTTGGTTTTATTACAATTTATAGATTTGTAAAAAAATGTTACTTTTAGGTTTTCTTAACTTTGAAAAGAAATGATCAGATTTTAGTTAATGAAGTAATTCGCCGTAACAAAGAACATGTCTGTGTTTCACCTTTATGTCATAATTGTTTTTTTATCGATTCTGACAAACTTCACGAAATGAACATCGAGCCCATAATAACTTATCAACATGCAAATGAGTTTATTGTCTTGGATAGTGGTGTAAGTTTTTGTTTACCACGAAAGATAATGTTATACATTGAAATATTTTTAGACTTGTTATGCATCTGCAAACTTGGGTGTCAGCGTCTCGGAGGTTAACAATTTTTACCGTAATCGATGTTTACCTACACAAATCCAAAGATCGAGATGTGATTGCCGAAGAAGAGTCAAGCTTGAACAACCAATCATCTCTGATACTGCAGAAGCGTTTGCTTATTCACTTGAATATGAAATGATGTCAGCAACTCGTGGAAACTTGAAAATTCCTAAACCTGTACACATTTGGACACTTGAAAAAGGTAGTGTTTGTGTTTGCCTTTTTTTCTACGTTTTTTGATTTATTATTACAGCTACAAGAGATAGTAATAGTAACACTTCTCAAAATTTACAAGGAAAACGACAAATGAATTTTTCAAAAACTTCTAAAGAGATTGTTGGCAATGACGGAATTTTATCAGAATCTGAAAACCGACATCAACCTGAAGGTCTTAATGGTATAAAACTGTTTTTTTTTTCTAAAGGATATTTTTTAGATAATATATGTTTTTCAGAAAGAGAACAAAAGAAAACTTATGGTCCTCGAATTAAAGGACCCACTAAAACCAATGACTTTTTGAATGCCTTGAATAATATGGAAACGAATGTTATAGCTTCAAGTTTTTCTCAGGTTCGACAAGATGGTGGTAATCAATATGTTCATCAAGAACAAGTACAAGATGGTGGTAATCAATATGTTCATCAAGAACAAGTACAAGATGGTGGTAATCAATATGTTCAAGAACATCTTGAAAATTCAGTTCAAAATAATGAACATCCAAATGATTACAGTGATCAAAATCATCAACAAGAATCGAATAATAAAATTCAACAAGAAATATCAAATCCATCTGTTAATCGAAAAGAAGAAGGATGTTCAAGTGATCAAAATAATCAAAAGACCCCGACCAATGTTGAAAAAATGTCTGCAGAAAAGAGTTTGGTATCTAGTAATGTTTCAAGAAAATCTTCACTGAATGAAAAAATTGATGATGGCTCTCATGTTTCTTTAAGTAACAAAAGAAAACGATCTTTTGCAGATATCATATCAGATGAACAACATGTCGACGATCCACCAAGTAACACAATAAAACATTAAAACTGATATATTAATTGTGTTATATTTTAGGAAAAGCTACAAAAGGTCCAACTGATCAACAGTCTGAAATTATTCAAACACTCAAACATAATGTTTCGTCAAAAAATTGGTATCAAAATCTTGAAGAACTCAAAAAGGTTGCTCGTCGTGCAAAAGATAATGGAAGAAGTCGTGAATGTACAGATCCAACTGCATTATTTTTTAAAAAACAATTGCAGAAAGTACGTGAACGGATTGCCACGATTGATCGGAATATTGCTTTCTACATGGATCATGGCTTTCAAAAACCTGGAACAAAAAGAGATTGCCATGCACTTTTCGTTGATCGAATGAAAGAATATTCAAATGAAGATTATCTTGAACATCAAAGAGAATTGGTTAATATTTTGAAAAAAATTTACTGCAAAGCCAAAACATCTCTTTTGAAATGTATTAATGTTGGCTTTTCTGGTGCAGAAATTATTCGATGTTTTTTTACACGAAAAGATTTAATCAATCAAGAAATTTTTAAATTGGCTGTTTCAAATACTTCAATGCCTGATGAAAGAAAACAGTTTTACTTGGAATTAATTGAAAATGAAAGTGATTGGAATACATTTTTTGGTGTAAATGACGGATACAGACTTCCATGGATGGAATGGATTGGAAGCTTTGAACATACTTTAGAAGGGCTTGTTTTATTTGAAAAACTCGATGAAGCAAATCTCTTAAGCAGTGAAGCAGAAAATGATGAAGCTGAATGGAATTGCTACAATGATAATAACCAAGTGACTGCCAATTATAGTCTTCCTTTTGATACCATGGAACCATCTCATAGTGTTTCAAATGATGCCGTTGAAAAATCGCAAAAGAAAAAGAAGAAAAAGAAGAAACATGATAAAAAGGACCAAAGGAATCAACCTCCAATGATGAGAAAGTCACAAATAAACTTTGATTTCGATGATGATTCTGAAAATGATTCTTTTGCTCAAGGATCTTCATCAACTACAAAGAAATTCTCAAAAAAATCAAAAGAAGCTCAGCGTTTGAAAAAGAAAAGCCAAAAGCGCGTCGGTGAAGAAAAAATCGAAAGGAATGATGATATGATTGTTAAAAGGCAAAGTCCAAATCCTGTTAAAGTAATATCAGATGAAATCATTACACTCTCCTCAGATTCAGATTATTCACAGATTGATAAAGATCTCAGTCACATCAACTATCCTGTTTCGCGTAATTTCTCAATTGAAAGTAACTCATTTTGTTTCTGATTTATATACAATAAAAGTATTTTTTTTTTAGATTATTCGAAAGAAACATTTAAAAAGTATTCATTCAATTTTAATGAAAAGAATTTTGAAGATGCATCTGAATGTGGACGTTTACGAATTCCAAAAAAAGAATTGTATCGACTTGCTCCAACTGAATGGCTAAGTAATTTTGTCGTCGATGAATACTTTTCATTAATCCAAGAACGAAGTGATAAACTTTCAATAAAGGTAAGAGTTTATAATGTTCTTGATTTTTTAATATATTTGATAATAATTTATAGTGCTTGATAATTGGTAGCAATGGAGGTATTGAAACTTGTAATGTTTTGAGAAGATACAAGAAATGGATGTCTGCTGATATAACTTTCGTATTTGCCCCAGTTATCCATTCAAAACATTTTGGATTAATTGTGATAAATGTTAAAGAAAAAAAATGGTTTCTCTTTGATTCTTTGAAGGGCAATGAATTTAGAAATGTTAAAAATGTTGCAAAGATTATTACTCGTGTTCAATCTATTGTTCATATGCTTTGGTTAGTCTTCAAGCATGAAGAAATTAATTTTTCTGAATGGACAGAACTTCTTCCAGAAGAATTACTCTCTTTGTTTCAATCAAATGGATATGACTGTGGAATGTTTGTTTGTTTGCTATGTGAATACCTTTCAAGAAAAGCTAAAGTGGTTGAAATTTCTCCAACTGAAATGTCACGAAAACTTGTTGCAAGTGAACTTTTGAATGGAGAGCTGTATCATCAAGAAATTACAACCGAAACTGAAAATACTTTGCAAAATAATGAAAATGATACAGTGGTGGAAAAACTTGCGCCAGATAATCTATTGGATGGACATGAACCAAGAAATAATCAAGAAAATGAAGTTGTGCCAGCTAGCTACCCTCCAGAGAAAGACACAATGATTGAACAACTTGCGCCGGATAATCAATTGGATGGACATGAACAAAGAAATATTCAAAAAAATGAAGTTGTGCCAGCTAGCTATCCGCCTGTTGAGGACTTTTTGCATATTCCAATACCACGAGGCAGTCCTATGCTTTCAAAACCAACTGATAGTTTTCACCCAGAAGATCCTGATTCTCATGATGCATCTGAAACTCAAAATACAGTTACTTTTAAACCTGTAAAAGGTAAAAATTTAAATTTTAATTTAAAATTATTTAAATATATTTTATAGAGTTTGTGAAAGAAACATTCAATAAATGGAATATTAATTGGAAAGTTGCTAATCAAAGAAATTTGCCTTCTTTATGTGGTAAAAATCAAATTCCAAGAAATCATTTAATTTCAATGAAACCACCACTGACCGTTGATTTTGAAATTATTTATGAATATTTTCAACTTATCATTGCACGATCAGATGGAAAGGTTTGTTGTTGACTGTAATTTACATGTGTTACAAAAATAAAACGTTATAGTGTTTGTTAGCTGAAAAAAATTGGCCTCTTGAACGTAAATATTGTGATCGAAGTGGATATTCCGTTGAAACAACTCCAACATTTATGGATGATTCTGAATTCATGTTTGCTGCCTTTTGTCCAAATACAGTCGGAAATCTCCATTTTGTTTTATTTATCATGGATATTTCTCAAAAAACATACTTTCTTTATGATCCTCTTGGGTGTCAAAAAAATAATAATACTCAACAGTATAAAGATGGAAGAGCAACACTAAAAGCGATTGAAAATCTTAAAAATAATATTGAAGTTAAAATTATCAAAGAAAATGGTCATGCTTATAATTGGGATGAATGGAAAGAAGCGAAACCTGATAATCTTGTAACACATTATTCTCGAAATGTTAATGATTCTGGTATTTATATTTCCTTACTCGCAGAACAATTTACCAGAGGTGTCTTGGATGTAAACGTTGACAATATTTCTACCAGAAGAGAATTGATGGTTGCCGAACTTTTAAATGGTTCCTTATATTATGCAAATGATGGAAGTGTACATATTCCAAGTGTTTGAATTTTTATTTCGCCATATTTATTACATTATATTATATGTCGTATTTTGTTCTTTATTTGTTTATTTAAAAGCATTATTTTTGTGTTAATGTCGCATTGAAAAATAAATTTTAATTTAAAACAATCTATAATAATCTTTAAAAAACGTTTATCGTTTTTATGATATCTATCTTTCTTTATTCAAAAAAAAAAATAAGATTTAATGTTTTTGGTTATTTGATGAAAAAAATGCGCAAGAGATTGTCCGAAGAAGAAGAATATGAAGAAATTACAAAAACTTTAAATACTTTAAAAAACGCTGATTTATCGATGGCTCCTGATCGTGGTGCAATGATTCAAAGTGAAATTAATCAATTGGAAAAGAAGCTTAAGCAACGTGGCATCAAAAGACAAGCTGCAGCTGATGATGACGAACCTCAATCACAAAGTTTATTATTTGAACATGAAAATGAACCAACTAGTTTGGTTAAAAAGTCTAAAGTGTTTGATCCTCCTTCTTTTGATAATTTATATGGCCTTGAGCAATGGTATGAAAGTTTGGAACCGTTTGCACCATGTAATACTCCAGCTGGTTTAAATGTTGAATTAAAACAACATCAAAAAGAAGGCCTTCCTTGGATGGTTATGCGAGAATGTGGTTTTCCAAAAGGAGGAATTTTGGCAGATGATATGGGACTTGGTAAAACTATTTCCATTATTTCATTGATTTTACAACAGAAAAGTAATCGAAAATCAAATGATGAACAAAATAATAAAATGCTTGAGGAATGGAAAGTTGTTTGTAAAGGTAAACTTACTTTTTTTTTCTTCATTTTAAATTCTTAAATGTAATTTTGTTCCAGATAAATCATTGTTATCCGGTTACTGTACACTAATTGTTACTCCTGCATCAGTTTTGAATCAATGGGCTAACGAAATTCGAAATCGCGTTGCTGGTGGTAATTTGAAAGTGCTTGTTTATCATGGTTCAGATAGACCAAAGAATCCTAAAGATCTTCTCAAACATGACATTGTATTGACAAATTACAATATCATTGCATCTGAAATTGGAGCTAACGTTGGTCAAATGTCTTTATCGAAAGCGTCGCATCATTTTTTTATCTGTAAAACAAAATCCAATTAAAAAAAACTAAGATGCGATGTTTTTGGTACTCATTTGTGTATATCTCGTTAACATTGTTTAAAATTTAAGAAAGAAACCTCTACATCACCGCTTGCCAAAATTGCATGGGAACGTGTCGTCCTTGATGAAGCCCATTATATCAAAAACCGAAACACCTCTACTTCAAAAGGATGCTGCCAATTGATTGCTTTGAAAAGATGGGCCGTTACTGGAACTCCTATTCACAATTCTCTCTGGGACTTATATAGCCTTGTTAAATTCATTCATCTACGAAATTTATCAGAAGAAAAGATTTGGAAAGCATTTATTGACAATACTAACGGTACTCTTATACTCAGATAACAAATAACATGTAATGTATAATTTTAGGTAGATATATGGAGGTTCAATTTCGAGTTCTTCTTCAAGCGATTGTTTTGCGGAGAATGAAAAATCATATTTCAAGTGTTACAAAACTGCCAATAGTTGTTTTGAAAGAAAGAAATTTTAATTTGGTTCAAGTTAAATTTGGTGAAATTGAACAAATATGCTATGAATCAATCTTCAAAAAGGCTAAAATTTTTGTTAATGATCTCATAAAAAATTCTGGAAAATCGTCTAAATTTGATGTTTCTGTGGACAACGATCGTGATATGATGAGATGCTGTTTAACAATACTTCTTCGGCTACGGCAATGCTGTGTTCATTTTTCTTTAACAAGAAAGCCAGTTGACCCCGAATCCAGTGAAAATGAATCGTTAGATGATGTTGATGAAAAAGGCAGTGATATGAAGATAAAATCACTTGACGATGTTTTTGAATCTGAAAAAACAGATATTACTCAATCAGCGTTTGATCATAATTTTGTTAGTGCAAAAATGAAAACTTTATTTGATGAGTTGCACCAAATAATTGAAAATGGTGATAAATGGTAAAAAATGTCATTATCTAATAATACTATTTTTCTACACAAACTTGTTTTAGTGTGATCGTTTCTCAGTGGACTTCGTTACTGGATATTATTGAAATACATTTGAAAAATTTCAAATATGAAACTACTTCAATAACTGGTAAAATACCGACAAAACTTCGTCAACAATGCATCGATTCATTCAACAACAAAGAGAGTGGAGCAAAAATTATGCTTTTGTCATTGAATGCTGGAGGTACTGGATTGAATCTTATTGGAGGAAATCATTTATTTTTGATGGATTTACATTGGAATCCAGCATTAGAAAAACAAGTGTTTGATCGCATTTATCGAATAGGACAAGAGAAAAATGTTTTTATTCACAAGTATGTCCATTAATACTTAATCAATGTTTTAAAAAAACTCATTTTCAGATTGATTTGCACGGGTACAATCGAAGAAGGTGTACTTAAATTACAAGAAAACAAAAATGAACTTGCTGAATCATTTCTCCAAGGAAAAATGAATAAATCTCTTTCACTTAACATGAATGATATGAAATTTTTACTTGGTTTGAATAAATAGAAATAAATTAATAAAACAGTTTTTTAAATCCTCGAAATTCTTCCATTTTTTTAAAAAATATTTTCGTTTTATCAAACGCGGTGTAACCACGTTTTTTAAACTATTAAATTTCACAAAACGTCGTTTTAACAATTTGTTATTTATTAAAATAACAATTCAACAACAAAGAAACACAATCAAGAACAAAGAAAAAAATTAATCAAAAGAAATTTCGGAATTAAGAAGTTCTGCAGCAGCAAGAAAATTCTTTTTCAAAATTTCATTTGGATAAAATCCAAAAAAGTCAACTTTGATCTTCTTTAAACTTTGTCCAATCTCTTTTTTTACACGTTGAATAGCATTTTTGAGGATCAAAGCCAAGAGAAAAACAGGAGTTGCCATCTTTCTTTCTTCAGATTTTTTAACACTTTTAAAAACAAGGAATAAAGCGCCTGGATCTTCTTTTTCAGCATCGGACAATGTGAACTTCCATTTTGGATCAAATTCAATCGCTTCAAGGGTTTTAACAGAGCAAAGATGAATCAAATCTAAGAAAAATTTAATTATTTTTTTTTTAAAAATGTAAACATGACAAAAAAATAATTCTTACCAAAGACAACGCATTCTGGAGCTTCTTCAAACACTTTTCTAGCTTTTTGACCAATATTTGGAGGATCTTCTTTGAAAGCAATGAAAATTGGAGTTTTTGAAAGGCCTAAAAATTGCATGGTTATTATTATTCTTTAATTAATGAAGCTTACCATCGACATCTTCAAGCACTTTATCTTTTCCATCAAGAACAACATGAAGTGAAAAATTAGTCTTGGTAAAAATCATTTTGAAATATTCAGGACCATTTTCAACAGATAGTTCAGCAATATTATCAGAAAGGATACAAGCACTTGTCTTGAGAATATCATTTTGAATGGAATCATTCCATTCATGTTCAACATCTTCCATTGGTTCAACTTTAAGATCATAGAAAGAATTTTCATCAAGTTTAAAGATAACTTTAATCTTCTTAGTTTTAAAATATGCCAAAGGAATTGATTTAATTCTCTCAAGGTTACGTTGTTTGTAAGAAGCATAATTGAGCTAAAAAGTTTTATTATTTCTTAACAGTAAAGAAGAATAAATTAATACCGTAAGAGTCTTATCTGAATAATTTTCAAGGACCAAACACTTTTCAAATGGAATATCAACTAGTTCTGAAGTTTCAATTAAAGATTCAAAGCCATCATTCAATTCAAAAATTCCCATAGGTGGAACTGCTAAGGTAAATTTCTCTTCTTTAATTCCCATAATATGCAAGACTTTGTCAACCACTACACGACTTGTATGTAAAGCGATATCATAAATCCATTGTATTTGAGGATTAAATGATTTAAAAAGATCAACAACATTTTGAACACAATCATCATCAAATGGCTGACCCGGTACAACTGCCAAATATTGAATAATGACTTGTTTAGGCTTATATTCTTGAACAACATCATTCATCCATTGTGAAGAAATTTTTCCAGCAGGCATTTCAATACAACCAGATACTTTACAGAACACTTTTTCTTTTGTAATGACCATACATTTATACGGAGGGAAAAGAATGCTGATAATTAAAATATTTTCTCCAATTCCAATATAATCTAAGCCTTGAAAACCTCTTGCAGTTGCCATAACATCCATGCAAACAAAAGAAGAAAAATAGCAAAAAATCCCTTGTTTTTCGAAATACTTGTAAAGTTCCATACGATAAAGATAAAAATCTAAGCTTTTTGCTTTTAATTTTGGTGCAAACCATCCAAAAACAACCGCTTTAATTGAATCTCCATCCATTTTCGTTGAATTAATTAAATGTTGAAAATCTTGTTTAAAATCATCAGCACATTCGATTTTAACAGACATCCTTTTAATAGTTTCATAAGTTTCAGTGTTTATAAAGAAAACACCAGTCGGCATAACATAAATAATATAAGCTTTCGTCATGTTTCTAATATCCAAACACTGTTAAACGTATAAAATTTTAATCGGACTCTTGACATACACACACACACACATTTAACTTTCCAAATAAATGCATTACACGTTGTTTAAAAAAGTAACAAAAAAATATACAGTCGAACCTCGTTATAACGTTTTTCAAGGGACCGTGAAAAAAAGACGTGATATCGACATTGACGTTATAACGAGGTTCAATTAATATGGGCTCCTTGTTGAAGGGACTGTAGATAAAGGACGGTATAACGAGGTAAACGTTATAACGAGGTAAACGTTATAACGAGGTTTGACTGTAATACAAAACCGATATAAAATTTTAGAAATATAAAAGGAACGCGTATTGCAAAAAGAGAAAAATATAATAAATTAAAAAGAAATTGGTTATTTTTTGCTGCTGAATAAATGTTTTATTGAACTAATTTTCAACACTAAAGTCTCGACGCGATAATCAGGGAACACACCCACATGAAAAAAAATTTGTTTATGAAAAACTCATTCGTTTTTTCCCACTTGTATTTGTAAAACTCATTCGTTTTTTTCCACTTGTATCGTTGTTTTTATGTTTATGAGTTTTATGATATATAATAAATACGTATTTTAGCATCTCGACCTCAAAAGTGTTTGATTATTTTCAACTCTGTGTATCTCTAAAATGGAAGAATCCGATGACTCCGGTTCCGATCAAGAAAACATGTATGTTATTGAAGCGATTGTCGGAATGAAAATCCAGAATGGACAAACCTTTTGGTTAATTAAATGGCAAGGCTACGACGAATTAACATGGGAACCATCTGAAAATTTACTTGGTAATACTGATGACATCCTCAATTTTATCATTAACTTTCTTAACTTATTCAATAATGGACTTTAATTTGTATCAGATCATGCTTTAAGTGATTGTTGTAATTTTTTTTGGTGTCATTTCTAATTATACGTACTTTTTAATTCATAAACATTCTGCAATTGTATTTTGTGTGTATTTTTGGTAGTTTCAGCAAGCTATTCTTATGATTAAAACAACAAAGTAGTTGTCGACATGATCTTTTTGTACAAATTACTATAAACCATGATTATAAAACTTTATTTTCAATTGAAACTATAGTGATTTTGACAAAAAGAAAAATAAATTAATAAAAAACACTGTGTAACATTTTAAAAGTCTTTAAATAATAGTAGAAAAAAGTTGTGCAAAATTCAAAAGATGTTGATAAATTTCTTCTTGAGGGAAAAACCCATTTGGACAAACAGCATTAATCCAAGTGTACATTGGAATATCGGCAATTTTGATATGCTTCGCAATTGGAGCCATAACAGTATTTAATCCATTCGGATCAGCTTCAAGATTTTGTTGTTTACATTCTTCCATAGCCCAAGCAACAATCTGTAATTGTTTTCACAATATATACAAAAAATAAAATTAGAAAAATAAAACAAACCGCTGTAAAAAGATGTTGTTCAGTTAAAAATTCATTTCGAGGACAATCTTTAGCAAGCCGTTCAACCAAATTCGGAGAAGCTCGATTTACTTGATTACTGAGAGCTCGATGAAGTGATCCATGAAGAGAATATGAAACTAATTCAAAGCAATGTTTTAACATTTCAGGACATTCATCTTCAACTTCAAGAGCAAGTTCACAGCAGCGAATAATTTCACCATATTCAAGGCAAGCTTTAGATACAAATCGCAAACACTTTTTCTTTAGAGAAGGAAGCATGTACATGTTAGCTTAAAATACAAATGTACTATTTGAACTTGATAAACAAAAACTAAAAGAACTTACCAATATGAAACATGGCAGCCAAATTATCAAATGAAACTTCACAATCATCAAGATACAACCACTTTAAAAAGCTTTTGAAGTTTTCAACAGAAACTTTTTCATCAGCAATGACGTATCGGCCTTCAGAATCAGTTAAGCCACGATGAAGAACCATAGCTTTAAGAACTTCACATCGATCACAGACAATGTTTTTATGCGCTTTAGTCTCCTAATTTATAATTAGATGTGTTAATACTCCGTGAACAAAAAAAAAATAAACTTACTACTCCATGAACAACAAAAGTAACATCAGCATCTTCATTCTTATTTTCATAAAGATTCTTCAAAGTTTCATAAATTGAAAAAGACATTTTTTTCAAACACTCTAAAAATTTTACATAAAAAGGTATAAAAATTTAAATTATTAAATATGGTTATTAATATCTTTGAAAAGGAATGTTTTTTTAGGTTATAATTTATTGGCGTGTAGCAAACGAATGTTCTCTTTTTTTCTTTTCGTATCTCTCGTAAAAGTTGATCAGACGCGGAACTCATTCTTTTTATAAAATATAATTCTCGTGTTTAAAAAAAATCGAAACATTATTTTGTACTTCTTTTTTTGTTTTGCTCGCTTTTAAAAAATTACACGCTTCAGGAATTCGTGTTAAGATTTTTTCATGTCAAGCCTATTTCAAAAGCGTATCTAAAATGTCTTTGTTTTATCGATTGAATCATTTATTTCTTTGTAATTCGGTTTTTTGGAAATATGTATGACATATGACATTGCTAAATTTCCCTCTCACTCTTTTGGATTTCTTTATTGATATTCTCTAATACTAATTTATAATTTTAATAAATTTTTATTTCGCGTAGTTTATCTGTGATTTTTCTGATCTTTTAACCCTTGTTCATAATTGAAATGTTTTAGAGTTTGCTATCAGTATCTAATCATTTGGAACTCAAACTCTTTAATAATGTGTGCTCTTGAATATACAAAACATTACTTCAAAAATAAATGTAGTAAAATTTATACTCCTGATGCATTAGAACGCGCTAATAAATACGAATATAATCCATTTGCTCAATCTAATGTATATGAACTGAATAGAACATTTGATGATGAAGAGTTTGCTAAAGAACTTAGGAGTGAAATATTTTGTTCTTTTGATTTTATTGAAACTTCTGATGATTATGACAAATGTGATGCTGTTATTTTTACATTCGAAGGAGACGAATTTAAAACTGGTGCTGATGCTTATCTATATCGTAAGAAATTTTGGAAAATTTGTGATGATAGTGATAGCGGTGTTCGATGTTACTTTACGCAACTTAAATATCTTGATATGGTTGATGTCATGGATGTTTTTAAAAATCCTGTATATCGAGCTGCTCTTCTTACTGGTGAAAAGTGTTTGGCTTTGATTTGTAAACCTGGTACTGCTCCAATTGGTTATATTATTCAAAGAAAAAGAGATTGCTTTCGATTAATTGACAGCGTTAATGCTCCGGCTTTTTCAAATGAATGGAAAGAAGAGATTGTTCAAAAATTTGGTGTTAAATTCATGATTGCTTGTTACCCCTTTCTTGAAGAATGTCTCCAAGACGTTCAAAAAGCTGTTGAATGCTTAGAACCTTTGAAATGTGTTGATACTCCATTGATTAATGAATGTATTGATTCAGAAGCTATGTCGATTGCATTAAAAGCTAACAAGCTCTTTGAAATTAATGGAATGACTGATCGATATCTTGTTTTTCCACCGATTGGAAGATTTCGAATTCAAATGGGTTCCCAAATTTTACTTGAAACAACGTCATCAACAAAACTTCCTTTTCACAAGAGATTGATTGTTGAATCTGGATCATCAAATGATTCTCGTAAAATTGTTGTAAGTTTTATATATTTTAATATCCAAATTTTTATTCTTCTTTTTAAGGTTTACTTTGCATATCTTGATCGTGATTTTGAACTTTTGGAACAAATTTCTTTTATTGCTGAATTTGTTGAAATCTTTTTTCGAATTAATTGCTGCCAATTTTATGATATTAATGTTAAATCTTGTAATCCTGAAGATTATGAAAAAGATATCACTTCTTCAAGTGTTTGTTCTTCTCTTCCAGAAACTGAACCTCAAAGCAAAACTGATAATGTTGAGGTTGAATCATTTAAAATGATTTTTAGCAAAAATGATTTTACTGTTCATCTTCCACTTGGTAATGGTCAATTTCAACATCTTAAACTTGGCAAGTTTCTTTTATTCACTTGTTTATTTAATATTTATAACTCAAAATTTTTAGAAAATTTGGATTCTCCAACACCCCTTTATATTGCTTTCAATGAAGAACAACCTGTTATTGGAGAAGCTGCCAAAAAATTAATACAAACGACGCATAAAGAGTTTGTTGTATTCGGTATGAAATAATTACAAACCTGTTATATATATACTACCCTTATTTTTTATAGATCTGATTAAAATTTGTTCAATTGAAAGTGATGAAGATATTATGGATTATGGAACATCCGACTTTAAAAGATTTAACAGAGAATCTTTTAAAGTCGTTAAAGAAAATGACCAAGTTATTGTAAAAATGAAATGCCATAAAGGACCCGGTCGAGCTCGGAATTTTGGTCTTTTGGCTATGATCCTCATGGCTGGAGTTAATCTTGCTGAAGAAGCGTTTGGAAAGAAGCTAAAGAAGATTGAAATTGATTTCTGGATGTTTGAAGCAGATGAAATTTTGAAAAAGAATTTTGTTGCAGCTGGAAAATTTCTTGGTTTTGATATTGTTTTTGTTTAACTTTTTGTTTTTTTTTGTGTTTTTCTCTGACCTGATATAAAAATGTTGTTGTTTGTTTTTTTAAATGTTGTTTACATTGTTGTTATTATTTATTCAAAGATGCATCCAATGCAAAAAATATTGATCTTAAACATTTTAGTGAACAAACGTCCTTTTAGAATTTTATTAATTTTGGCATCTTTACAGCTAGACATTCTTATTATACAACTAATAATTTTATTAGTAGTAGACTAAACTAAAATATACCTTTTTCTTACATGAAACTAGTAATAGCAAAATTAAATTTTAGTTTGTTACTCATTAAAATTCCGAAAAAAAAGGTAACAACTTTTTAATTTTTGTCATAAAACAGTTTTATATTTTTAATTATTTATTAATTTATCATTTTCGAGTTTTTTTGGTTTTATTGGTTTTTTGTGCAAACTTTTCCAGTTTCGTTCTAGACTTTTTAAGAAAAAAAAATCAATTTTATTGTTTTTTTTGTTCTTTTTTTTGTGCAAGCTTTTTTATTAATTATTCTAGTGGTTGCAGGACAAACAAATTCGCAAGTTTTTCTGCCAAAAGAAAATCGTGCAAGCATTTGTATGTGAATGGAAAAGCTTGAACGAAAAATCATCATTTTTATTTGCTCGTGCTATTTTTTTCAGTTTTTATTTTGTAGTTATTTTTCTCAACTAACTAATTTATTAATATTTCAGATTTTGATTAAAAAGTGCTTGAGAATTGATTGAAAAAATGGAAGATACTCTTGAAGCTCGCCTTCATCCAGTCAATTACATTATGACTAAACTTTACGAAAATAAGAATGATGATGCTGATATAACTTTTGCTGTTCATGAAAAGGTAATTTTTTTTTATAATTATTTAAATAAATATGATAATAAGAATAACCATTTTTTCAGGAAATTAAAGGTCATAAAGCTATTATTGCTGCACATTCTGAAGAATTAAGAGGTTGGATGAATACACCACTTGTTGATGAAAAAGGCCGGCATCTTTTTCAAGATAAATTTATTACTGTTGAAGATTTTGAAAATTTTAAAAAGTGCTTGTATCTTGGAACTTGTAATATTGATTTAACTAATGTTGCAAAACTTAGCAAATTAGGTAAACTTTTTGTGTGTATTTGGTTGTTTTTCTTTAAATAATATATTATAGCTCATATGTACAATGTCAGATCTCTCAGTTATCAATGTGGTCAATTTATTTATGAACAATGTTACATTGCAAAAAGAACTATCGAAATTTGCGAATTTGCTCTTCTTCAAGAAACAGAAGTCCCACAATTAATAGAAGATATTGTCAAATTTCTTCCCCGTTACGGTCTTGAATCTTTTTGTTATATTGGAACTGATAAAACTCGAAAACTTGCATCTATTGAATTGATTCAAAAACTTACCAGTGCTTGCAGACGAACTCCAAATTTAGATGAAGATAAATTGCTTCGAATGGTATGTTTCGTAACTTTTTTGATATAACTATATAATAAAAAAAAAATCTTTTTAAAGATTTTTGAATGGGCGAAAGCTTCCGTTGAAGACAATCATACTGCTTCTGAAAATACAACAGTCAAAGAATTTATGGAACCTCTTATGAATTATATTGATTTTGAAAGTGTTTCAATTCATTCTTGGGTAAATATTATTCATCCAAATGGTTTGGCTCCCGCAGATGAGTGTTTGAAAAACTTTGCTTTATTTCTTAAAGCCCCAACTGGAGATAATACATTGCCTTTAAGAATGGTTAAAGAAATTCAAAATCGTGAATAATCCTGTTACCGTATCTTTTATTATTAATCTTTTTGTTTGTTCTTGTATGCTTTATCTCTCTTTTTGATTTTTTTATTCATTGTTGTTTATAAATATTGTTAGTTATTAAATCAAGGGTGTTTTCAAAAAAAAATTATAAAACAAGAATGGTTCAAAAAATAATAATTAGTCGACGTACTAATGAAGAGAAAAAACTACATTTTACACAAACATTTTATCAAGGCACATCATTATACGATACAGAGACAAAAATGATTACATTTATTGAAGATTGAGAGTTCCCCAAGAATATGTGAGTGGCATAACACAATTACGTTCATACAAGTATTTAATCAAACACTTCCAGTTAGGATCACGAATCAAATTACGTGGATCTCCGAGAATAACCAATAATCTTTGTGGACGACTGATAGCAACACACAAACGCTAAAAAAATTATCTCATATATGCGGACATAATTGATATAAAAAATCAATACCTTAGGGTCACGCAAAAATCCAATTCCATCAGTTCGAACAGCGCTAATAATAATGATATTCCTTTCACTACCTTGGAATTTTTCTACGCAATCAACTGCAACATCACGAAGTCCATTATCGCACAATAATTTTCTTACTGCTGATACCTAAAAAAATGTTTAATTTGCATAAATAAAGTCAAAAACTTACATTTGCATTGTATGGAGTTACAACACCAATATCACAATCACTGATTTGTTGATATTTACGTTTAAGATGTTGAACAATACGAAGTACTTCAACACATTCTTCTTCATTTTTATAAGAAAAGTTAACACTTTCTTGACGACCTTGAATAGCGACAAAAATAACAGGATCTTCCTTAAAAATTTTATAATTATATACACCAAAATAATTGTAATCTTACAATATCATCATTAAGACTGTAATGAAACTGTGCGAAATTTGCAATTTCAAAACCAATCAACTGTGATTCATAAAATAACGTAGAAGCAAGCTCTGTAATTAATGGATGACTTCGACGATTTTCATGCAACATAACCCAGCAACGTTGATCAGCTCGAAAATTTGCATATTCTGGACATGTGTAAAGTCGATCAAGAATTGACCATTTAGCATCTAAAAAAATATAAATGGTTTAAAAATTTATTTAAAAACAATAACATACTGTATTCAGGATTTCGAAGAGTATCGGAAGTGATTGTTGCAGAAAGTTGCTTAGGATCACCAGCGACGACAAACACTGTTTTTGCATTTCCAAAAGTAAAAAGAGGCATCATTGCTTCACCATCCATTGCTTGACCACCTTCATCAACATAAATATGAGTGAAGAAATCATTATCAAACACTTTTGTCAAAGTATAACAATGTCCAATTGTGCACAAGACAACGCGGATCCGATTTTTGAATTTTCTTGAACTTGGAGTAATATATAGACCAGTAAGGCCATCTCTTCTGGTAATAGGTTTAAATATTTCAGGCGTCAAAATATGACTTCGTGTAGATGAATATGCACGATGAATTTCATCTTCTTCGAAAATACCAGCTTCCAAGAGTGCCTTCGCAAAATTATCAACTGCCATATTGCTATGAGCACAAATCAGAAATCTTGCCGTTTCACCACGTCTTTCAAACTCTTTTTTAATGGCTTCCATTGCAGCAATCAAAGTGTAAGTTTTACCTAAAAATAACAAAAAAAATTAAACATTTAAAATTATTATACACAAGAACAATTTTACCAGTTCCAGGTGGACCAAAAAGAACAAAAAGTTGTCGAGGATCTTGGTTGAGCATTGATTTGATAGCAATTTTCTGTTGTGCATTAAAACGATTTTGATCCAATTGAGGTTCAAAAATTTCACGCCGTTCATCAAATTGCACATCTGGTACAAACACTTTTCTTGAAAGGTATTCCTTTTGTCGAATATCACGTGCCAATCGGGTCCAAGCTTCAAATTCTCGAGTATCCGTCTTTTTGAATACTGTGATACGCTAAAGGGACAAATGTTTTATAAATATTCAATCAAAATTAATATACAACAACACTTACATCCCCATTTTTGAGAGATTCTTCAGCATCCATAGAAGCAGCATTAAAGAAATAACCATCTCCATAATTACCAATACAGATGCTATGATAAACAGGAAAGCCATCTTCTTGTTCAATATCTTGAGATTTGACGACAACATAATGCATGTTAACAACAATCTCTTTGGTTCTTCTTACTTTCAAAGTATATTTCTTTTCAGGCTTGCAAAGTTCAACATCAGAAATCTCAACATTATCCAATACAGGAACTGCTTTATCCAACTAAAAATGATTAAAATATAAAAATTTATAAAATTTCTAAAATAACTCACCATTTCTTCAACATATTTAACAGAGGCAAAAGCTTTGAATTTGGTAGCAGCAATATGGTAATCAATGTTATATGAACGTTTTAAATTGGATACCATTGGCAGAGTAAGTGGAAGAACGGAGTTTGTATCGACGAGAGCTTTGCCAAACACTGTTGAATATTGATCATGAAGGTCATGGACGTCACAAAGAACACTTCCAATATTTCGGCGCTTAATTTCACGACGATATGCCTCTTCTCGACGTGCTTCACAATCACGAATACGTTGTTCTCTTGTAGAATATCTTGGAGGAGGTGGAGGAGGTTGGCGAATCATTGTTGACCAAAATGTTTTAAAAAAAAAACAAGCGCTAGAAGAAGACAACTTTACAATGTAAAAAATTCAGTGAATGAATTGAATAAAGAAAATTATTTAAAACCAACAAGGAAAAAAATTTACGTTTGTTTAACACAAGAATTCTCACAACGAAAACATGATTTACATGTAATTTGAATCAACACTTTTTTTTGTGTCAAAAATATTCACTCTTCATCAAATAAAAACTGCATTTTAATTTTTATTAGTGTTTGAAATATTAACACAATCAATCGCAGTCATCGTTAAAACTTCAAGTGGTTGTTATCATTTTACATCTGGTTATAATATGGAAGAATTGCTTGATTTAGATCAACTTGATCAAGAGGTTGAACAACCCCCTGAAAATAAACTGTAAGTATTTTTTATTCATTTTCTATTTTTTAATGACCTTTCGTTAAATTTTCAGAATCAAGAAAGGTGATGGCAACAAAGCTCTTGCTGTTATGGAAAATGGAACTTTTAAGCTCTGCAAAGATAAAGATTCAAAGCTTTATCTTGTATACAAAGGAATTTCTGAATTACAATATGAAATTGTCAAAAAGGTCCTTGTTAGCAAAAAAAGCGATTCAATGTATGGCATTGGTCACTTTGTATGTTTATCATTATTACTAAATAATCAATAAAACTGATTTTTCTTTTAGATCACCACGACAAAAACAACACGAACTGATGAAGCTTCTTGGAATAAATTTTCCACTCTTATTGAAAAAGTGATTGAATGGCAACGTCTTCATGAAAATGGATTTGCTGCAGCTGTTGCTGAAATGGGACAAGATGATGATGTCACATTCTATGGAACTTTATCAATTCATGGTTTATATGAAATCGAAGAAACAAATGGCAAAATGAAATTCACTTTGCCCGATTATCATACATCTTGGATTATCGATCAAACATGGCAATGTACAACTTGTGAAGCAGACAAAAAAGGACTTATCCTTATTTCTGGTGTACGTTAGATAATAACAAATAATATGATATTTTAAAATATATTTTTTAGGAAAAGTTTTTGTATTTTGAATTGTTCAATGAAACCGAAAGGAATGATTTTGCTCATGTTATCAATAATTACAAATTAAAATTCAAAAAAGAGTTTGATGAAGGTATTTATTAATTAAAGTTGCTAAAATTATTATATATATGTACAATTTTAGAAACTATGGATATTAAAGCTAACCTTGAAACTATTGAAATGCAAAATGAACTGAATGGTGATCGCGAAGAAGAAGTAAATGTTGATGATACCGTACATGCTCCACTCACTGGAAAATTTGTTTTCCCAAAATCAAAGCATAAGAAAATTTTTCATTTTGCAACACATTGTGGAAAAACTACCCAACAATTAAGAGATTGGCTTGAACAAAATCTTGATGAAACACCACCACCTCATTGGAGAAATATGCCTGGTGTTCAACAAGTTACAAGAAAGTATGTTTAATAAATTTATAATGGGTATTATATCTATCTTTTAACTTTTCCAGATTCGTCCAAGGTGATCCTATTGAAAATGCTGCTGCTGATGAACTCATCTTCCATCAAGACTTCGTTCGTCCTCCAATTTCTCGTCCAGCTGATTATCAACAACGTCGTTATCCTGACTATGTTTAAATGTAATTTTCAGTGTTTGATATGCCATTCATGTGTAATAATCCATGTCTAATGATATATAAAAATGTTTTACAAAATATATATAGTCTATGTTTTAAAAAATACTAATATAATTTGAAACACAGACGCGGAACTGATTATTCTAACAAATGAGACAAAAATTAAAAGATTTACACGTTTTATTTAAAATCAGTTTACAAATACAAATTTTCACAAAGATAATAAGATTAATATTTTGATTGGATTATAAAATGTTCTTTTGAGATTCTTTTGTACATTTCCATTAATCCATAAGTATCTTCTTCACCAGTTCTTGGAGCATATGAAAACATATCATGGAAAATAACATTTTCATTTGTGAGAACAAACCCTTGATTTTTGACTTTTTCGCTTTCGGCTTGATCAATGACAGCAAGCACTACTTGAGAATCTTCAAAATTGTCATCAATTGTCTAAAGAGGATGTAAAAGATTAATTTATCCTATATTTATCACAAACGTACCTTCATGTATGTCAAAAAATCAAAATTGGCTTTAAAACCTTTCCATGCATTTGCACAAATGTATAAATCTCGTAAATTCGTTAGTGGTTGATAACCTGTGATTGCATTTAAGACAGATCCAACACTGCTATCATTGTAGGAATCACGTGAATCATAATGAAATTCTTCAAGCACTGAACAAAGATCTTTTGGAAAATGATTAAGAACACGACGAATAGGATTATCATCATGAGAAAGTCGTGTCATTGACCAAGCTCTTAATTGCATCGGAAATTTTTTGACCACAAATTGAAAAAGATCAGTATACCAGGTTCCAGCAAATTCAATCTGAAAATTAAACTTGTATAAACCAATGTCACAAAAAAAAACACAAAAAGCTTACATGCTCAGTAAATTCAAGGAATTCGAGAAATGAATTAGCAAATATATGTCTTCGTTCAAGAGATGTACCTCGAAAAATAAAACGTCTTGAAGCATGCCAATATCGAAAAAATAATACTTCTTCCTTTTTGCTCTGCAACATTGAAATTAATCCATTAGAAAGATACATTTCCATTCTTTTTTCAAAGTAGACAATCTCTTGAACTCTAAAATTATGTATAAATAATTATTTTTCCGTGAAGTTGTACTAATAAAATACTTTGTTTCTTCCCATCCAGGAGTACCAAATCTGAACCATGCTTTTGGATTAACTGTTTTAACAAAATTGTCACAGCAAACTTTTTTTCCATTTGAGAATGTTGGATAGACATATTCTGTCAAGCTCTCTTCGGTTACGATTTCCTTGTAGTCACCAGTCTTTTTGACACAAGGTGAACGATTATGTCGATATCCTGTATAAAATGGATAGAAGGAATCTTTCATTTCAATATCTGCACCATTCTTCTGATTTTCTGGTTGATCATCAAATTGTAATGCAGGTGTATCAAACCATCCATGTCGACAGCCAATGGTGAGAGAAATTGTTGTATTATGGAAACCAGGATGACGATAAAGTTCATATTTATCAAACACTTTTGAAGCTGTGAGAAAATCTCGAGAAAAAGTATTATGAGCAATGCAAAAGTATCCAAATTCTTGATACCGATAAGCGTAATGCAAAAATTTAACACATTTATTTTCTTCTTGACCATAAAGAATGACGACGTTAGCTTCAGGATCCAATACTCCACTAATAAACTGAAAAAAAAATTATGAATTTAATATAATATGTTACTTTATACATTATAACTAACCTCTAGAAGACCATCACCATTTTCGCCAGGAAAGCTTTCTGGAGAAATTATCATCAATCTCTTCAAGGAACAACTTTTTAAGGTTGATTTGAGATGCAAAAGAATATCTGTAATCTTAGCATTGGTACCATTAAGATCAATTGTGAGTTCTTCCAAGGGTTGAAGTATACGAAGAGAAGAATAAACATTTGAACACTTCCAGTAAGTCAATGAAAGGGATTTCAAGCTCTTCAATTTAGATAAAACAAATTCCAAATGTTTTGGTTTCCAATAGCCATGAAGATGAAGCTAAAAGATGATGAAGATCACAAAAATTCATAATGTAACGATTTTACCAATTTAACGTCATGAAGTGAAGCCCAAAATTCATTTTCTTCAAACCAATTATCGGATGCTTCCAAGCAAAAGAGTTTCAATACATCACCAAATTCAAACACTTGTAATTGCATTAATCGATCAGGAAAACAAGAATGTTGAATTCCATTATTAAGAGTAAGTTCACCATATTGTTTTGCAAGAGAAAGTTCAATGATCCTATAAAAAGATGCTTAATTGTTTAATCTTGGATATGAAAAAATACAAAAACAACTTACGGATGATTGTATGGTGCAGGATATGACCAATCAGATACTTCAAGTCGACCTTTTGATTCTCCAGACATTGTTCTATTCAAGCTTTTATGAAACAACCAAAGAAGCAAATGTGAAACAACCACTTAAAGATGAATTATTCACAAAAGTGAAAAAAAAGACAAACACTATTGACTAAAAAATACTAATTATGAATAATACTAATGCAAATTATTAATAAATCAAAGACAATGTAAATTATAAAAAATTCTATATCAATCAATTGAATAGCGCGAAGTAAAAAATTCGTGCAATCATCACTATCTTTTAAACATTACTTACACGGAAAAAATTTAAAGAAAAAAATTTGTTCGATTTGTTAAAAAAATCTCGCAACGAAAATGCGGGTATCATCTTTGCTTTTTTTTAATGTTAAAACTCGCTTTTAAAAATATAAAAATACATCGAATAGAAAGGGTTGCGCATTTACCCGTAAATTTGAGCTCCGGTAAATTTGTCGGTAATTAACCGGTAAATTTACCACTACACAACCCTACGAGTAAATAAAAAATGTTTATTTTTGGATTTAATATTCTCTTATACTTCCACGAATTTCGTTTGTTATAATACTTTTTTGAAAAATGAAACATAAAAATTTATAATTTGTATAACATGGATAAAAATGAAGATAAAGTGGTTGAACAGACAATTAGCTTTAGTCAAAATCTTATTGATGAAATCTTTTATCCAAATAATATTGTTGCTCGAAATCGAGGTGGCTTCGCTGACCCAGTCATGAATCAAATTTTTGCTTTACCCAAATCAATCATCTACTACATCCTTAAGAATCCAAAATCTCATGACGTTTGAAAAGTTTTATTCAATAAATTTGTCTTAGTCGAGTATACGGTAGTTTAACATTTTGCTGAAAAAAATGCCTTTAAAGAAAACCCTTTTTCTTTTGAAAAATTTCAAGGCAAAATTTGGATTGAAAAAATGAATATGTTTAAAAGGTTAAAGATCAAAATTTACAAAAACAACAAAATTTTTAATCAAATCACAAAATCACAAAAAAAAAGAAACAAACAAAGAAAAAAATTTAAACAAAAACAAGATTAACATTATTAAGAAGGGCTGCAGCTTCAAGGAAATTCTTCTTCAAAATTTCATTTGCTTCAAATCCGTCAAATTCAATTTGAATTTTATCCAAATTCTTTCCAAGCTCTTTTTTCACGATTTGACGACCCTTTCTGAGAACCATAGCCAAGAGAAAAAAGTTGTGACTACGTCTTTTGCCATTGATAGTTTCCATATCAATAACAATTTTTCCTTCTTCTTTACAAACACTGAATCCCCATTTTGGATTTTCAATTTCAGCAGAATCAATAGAGCAAAGTTTAATGAGATCTAAAAAATAATAAAAGAATTAATGTTTGTATTCACAAAGAAAAAAAAAGATAGCTTACCAAAAACAACCATTTTTGGAGCTTCTTCAAACACTTGCTTAGCTTTTTGACCAATAACTGGTTTTTCTTCATTGAAAGCAATATAAATTGGAATCTTTTCACATCCTAAAATAATATAAAGTTTATGAAATGATTACTGTACATTTTTTAAAAAACATACCATTTTCATCAGGAAGAACTTTTTCACCACCATTTTCAGAAATAAGAAAAACAGAAAATTCTTGCTTTCCAAAAACCATTTTGAACATTTCAGGTTCTTTTTCAACAGCAGCATCAACGACAGCAGCAGGAGCAGCAGCAGCAGCAACAGAAGGAGTCGGAGCAGCAGCAGGAGCAATTGAAAGTCCAGCAAGTCCACAAGCACTTTTTTCAACAGTTTCTTCAGCAACAGGTTCAGAATCTTTATCCTTTTCAGCATATTCGACATCATGGATTGGTTCAACTTTAAGATCATAGAAAGAATTGTAATCAAGTTTAAAGAGAATTTTAATCTTCTTAGTTTTGAAAGATGCCAGAGAGATTGATTTCATTCGTTCAAATTGTGTTTCATCAAAACCCATATAATTGAGCTAAAAAAGATTTTGAATTTTCAAAATATCATAACGCATATAAAATTACCGTAAGAGTCTTATCAGAATAATTTTCAAGGACCAAACACTTTTCAAATGGAGTATCAGCTACTTTTGAAGTTTTAATTAAAGATTCAAATCCATCAGTCAATTCGAAAGTTCCAGTTGGGGGAATTGCCAAAGTACATTCATCTTTCTTATTTCCCATAAAATGCAAGACCTTGTCAACTGCAGAACGACTCAAATGAGCAGCGGTATCTTCGATACGATTAACATAAAGGTTGTAATCTTTCAATTCTTCAACAACATTTCGAACAAAATCTTCCATTGGTTGACCCATTACAACAGGAATGTATTGAACAATCACTTTTTTAGGATTATATTCTTTAACAACATCTTCCATCCATTTTGACGAAATTTGTCTGTTAGGACCAAAACCAAGACAAATTGTTACTTTGAAGCAATCTCTTTCTTTTGTAACGATAATGCCATTGAAAGGAGGATAAAAAAGGTTGAGAATAAGAATATTTTCACCAATTCCAACATTCTTTGAATCAGGACAACTTTTTACAGCGGACATTACATCCATGTAAAAAAATGTTGTAAAGTAGCAGAAAATTCCTTGATCTTTGAAAAAACGGTAAATTGTTTTACGGCGAAGATAAACATCCAAGCCTGTCTTCAATTCAGCAGCACAACGAGTTGAAGCAAGAATTGAAATAACAACCGCTTTAACAGTATCTCCCTCCATTGTCGTTGTAATAATACAAGCTTTCATAGCACGTTCAAAATTCTTATCAATTTTAATACCAGTAACTTCTTTACCTACTTGGTAAGTTTTTGCGTCAACAAAGACAACAGCATCAGGCATAACATGAAGAATCCATTCTTTGGCCATAATTTTAATTATTATCAAGCACTGATGGAAAAGTATCTAAAAATATAAAGTACGTAAAACACTGAAATTTCACAATCTATTACACGAAATATGGAAAAAAAAACGAGTAGCGAAGAAAATAAATAGAGATTTTTCAGACAGCAACAAAAAATTATACGAGAACGAAAGCTCGTGAGGAGACGAAAATTTGGCTGCGTAGACTTTGCAAAAGCAACGGAAAAACAATAACACTCAATGGATTTTGTCAACAATGCCAAAAACGCAATAAACGAATACAAAATAAATGTAAGTGTAAAAAAACTAAAATCTCAATATTTTGATAATTTTTTTCACATCAAATATAATTTATCAATGTAAAATTGTGTTGTAATCTAGCAACTAAAATTCGTTACAAGACTCGATATTTTCAGGGAACAAGTGACAAAAAAATATTTAATTTTTTTTTCGATCTCGATTGTGTACTTTAGCTTGTCTATCTTCTAACACAAAAAAAACTTACCTAAATCGGGAGAAAATGAAAAAGGGCTAAAATATAAAAGGAAATAAAACTTCGCCGAAAATTAAATCTTAAATTTTTGTTTATTTGTTTTTTGTATGCCTTTTTCTTATTTTATTGAGTTTGTTGTTTATGAATATTGTTAGGTATTTTTTTTTATAATTTTATAATTTTTTCAAAAAATTATAAAATTATAAATTTGTAAATTTTTTTGTAATTATATTTTTTTTTTGACTATTATTATAAACCTGTTATAAAACTTAAAAAATACAAAACACATCTTTCTTAATGCATTTTACAGTTTCTCTCTTCGCATAAAACCTGACAGCTAATAAATTTTTCAGATTTGTAATTAAATTATATATTTTTCGCAAAAAAATTTAAAAAATTTTGGTTTCCAAGCACTTTTCCGCAAGCTTTAGAATGAGAAGAAGGGAGCTTGCACGAAAAAAAGACAAGCAAAAAATATTTTTCCTGCAATCTTCAGAATGAGAAAAAAAGGAGCTTGCACGAAAAAAAAATTTGTTGTGTTAAACAACAAAAACGTCTCAAAGCGAAAATGCGGGTATCATCTTTGCTTTTTTTTCAAGGATATTCTTAATCTTAATTTTTTTCCAGAATATTATTAAATAAAAAAAAATTTAAAATAAAAATAGATGACTAACGCTCAAGTAAAGAAAAAATAAAAATGATAAATGAAATGAGAGAAAGTCATTTGCCCTTATTTTTGTTGCATGCACAGAAATGCCATTGATTTTTTTTTGTTAATCTTTTTCTTTTCTTTTTCATCAAATGTCATTGATTTTTTGTTAACCTTTTTTATTTATAGTCACAAATAGCGTATTAAACCTTTCGTTTCCCGAAAATTTCAAAGGTAGATTTACACAAAAAATAATATTTTTTACAACATTTTGTATATTTTTTTTTACCAAACATACAAAAGAATTTTTTCAGACGCGGAACATTGTTCTTAAAATATAACAAAATGATCTTTAATAAAAACTCAAACCTAGTTGGAGTAGGTTTGAATTGGCTTTTTCGGCCAACTGGGAATGTATGAAAACGATTTACAATAAAACTTTTTTTATAAACAACAACAGATTTCCATTCAATATTACAATATCAAAAAAAAAACACAAGACACCAACAAAGCTTTAAAAAAATAATTTATTGTTGTTCAAGAGACCATTCTTTGAACATTTGAACAAGACATTTTCGTTGATTTTCATCAGTAGGACAATATTGTTCAGCAATCCCAGATTCAAAGCCACCATCATCCAACCCCGTAACTTCACGGTAAATTTTCTTATCATAATTAAATATTTTTGCATTATATTTTTTGACAGCCTGATTTTCTTTAATACAAATTCCTTTACAGACATTGCAGGTCAATCTGTAAAAAAAATACATATAATGAATATTTTTTAAATATTAGATTCTTTACCTGGATTCCACAAACACTTCTTTTCCTTCAACATAACTTGTACCAAGATCAACACTTTTTGGTAAAACATTTATTGCAATTTTTGGAAGTTCAGTATTTCCAATAACAACTTTTGCTTTCTTGTAAAAATTGATTGATGAAACAAGTTGTTGGCTATATTCTTTAAGAGTTTCAATCTGCTTGCAACCACTCTGAATTAATTTTTTCTCCATTTCTTCAACGGCTGGATCATTCTTGTCAACCTTCCAATCACTAATAGTTTGTAAAGCATCCACCAAAAAGACAAAATGTTCGGCAGCATCAAATGTTGTTGGTACTGGTTGTAAATCATCAATTCGATCACAAATGCTACGAATTTGATCACACCCTCCACTGAGATAGCTTTGCATACAGTTCTTAGTGCTCCAAGTGCCAACCGAAACAAGATCTTCTTCAATTAACTCCAAAGCCCTTCCTGGATTAAAAGTTTTTGTACGAAAAAAAATATTCCAACAATGTGCCTAAAATAGAATATACACACAAACAAATATTATATAAACTTAATCACCTTTCTAAAAGATCTATCAGAGATTGCAAATCTTGGCGCATCTAATTTGTTTGAAAGTTCTTCAATTGCATCAGTGTAGGACAAAACAAATAGCGGTTCATCTTCATGGTCTTCTTTTACTTTGAATATAGGATTCAACTCATGTAATCCACTTTCAAACACTTTTCTTGAATCCAAATACAAAATCAAAAGTCCGGCTACATCAACTGGAACCAAATTTCCCGGAATAAAAACCTTTTGGCTAAAACCAATCATATACTTTGAATGCCACCTTTACAATACTTACCTTTCTGTACGTTCTTTCAGATGAATCAAATCGATGATTATATGTACCACATTTCTTCCGTTCTGAGCGATTGTAATATCTTTCAAAGATATAGCCATGGCAGTTGATTTTCGTAATCCAAGATAGGACATCACAGCAATAAAAGTGCTATTTGTCAAATCCAAGATAGTATTGATACGAAATTTTTGGAGAAGCCAATTATGATCATAGAGTGTAAACGGCCATTTCAAATCTTCAGTATCTTCATTTTGTCTTTGTTGATTGATTTCTTTTTCTAAACGATTTTGAGAAATCTGACATAACAATTCAGAATTTTCATCAGAAATTTTACAGGACAAAGCATACAACTATAATTTCAAGTAATGTTAAAAATATTATTGTAAAATTAATGATATTAGCTTACAGTTGAAGACAGCATACGCACTTCTCTTGAGATTGACGATGCCTTTAAATGATCTGTTACAACAGCGTTTCCAGTTCCTTTTGAAATCCCGACGTTGGGACAAAATTTACGTCTCCGATCAAAAGCATACATATTAACATAATCTCGAAGCAAGGTATTGAATAAATCATCAGTGAAAAAATTGCGGTAATCATATTGAGATCCATATTGTTTAACACAAAACACAAACACTTGATATAAGAATTTGCAGGACCTATACGGTGATCCGCAATTCAGCGCACATAATCTCATTTTATCCAAATCTGAAAAATCTTTGTAAATAAATTAAATAATAAAAAACATACTATCCAACATTGCATTTAAACATGCCAAAAATTCGGAAGATTTTTCTTTAACAAGAGCAGAAACCTTTTCAATATCAATAGTAGTATCAATCTGAAATAATTTTTTTAGACATGCTTTACTTATCTATGAGCAATGAAAACAATCGTACTTGAGCAAGAACATTAAGTTCCTTTTCAACCCATGATTCAAGTTTATCATGAAAATTAGAAATTTCTTGTTTGAATGCATCATCATCATGTACGAAATGATTAACCGCAACGATTTTATCATTTTCATTTGTTTCTTCTTCAGAATCACTACTTGAATCAACACTTTCAGAACAATCACTATCATCATCAGAACTTTCAGAGCAATCAGAATCGTTTCGGGTATCCAAAGTTTTGCTTTTAGGCTTAGATTTAGGAGTCTTGTGCAAACGAGTATCGATAGAAGTTTGCGGTTGATCAATATTTATTGCAATCTCTTGAACATTATTTTCATCAGATAATCCAATTTGATCATGTTGAATGTCTTTAGATTTTTTATTGGATATCTTTTTCTGACGTAATTTGACATTTTTGGACTTTTGATTGTCATTTTCAGCATCTGAATGTCCTAAGTTCATTAAAGCTAACAAGATATGTTAAACTTTTACCTGAGCTTTCATCAGCATAATTCACGGAGGAGAACACAGAACGAGTAGATTTTCTTCGTGGAGTAGTATTTTCAGCAGCTGCATCATGGTCACCAATAGAAGACTGAGCGAGACTTCTTTTTCGCTTAACACTTTGCCTTTTCATCACGAATTTTCATCAACAAAAATCAAAAAGATAACTGTCAAACTCTGATGTAATGGTACCTATTAAAGATAAAATATTTCTTTACTTTTGCACGAATCTCTGCAAGAAAAAATGTGAAAAATGTGTTTTTTTTTTCATACACGTTTTAATCGAAAATTGATTAATTTCATGTTGTTTTTTTTTGTTGAAGAAGATATGTGCAAAAATATAGAAATTTCACGGCTTACTGTTAAAAGGGTAAAAAGATCAATAATATTTTAAAATAACCTTTTTATATCAAAAAATTGAATTTTATATTTAAAAAGTTACATTCAGTTAAAAAAAATCGACCAGTGCTTTTTTGCGCTTTATACAGTGCGAACACTGCAATCAATCGTTGCGGGACAATTCCTATTCCCCGACAACGGTTTTTTTTATCAACAAAAAATGACACAAAAGTTTAACTCTTCAATTTCAAACCTTTAAATTAAAAGTTCTCTTTTACAAAGTGTTTGGTAATGTCGTTGACATTGTCGGACATTCCATTTGATGGCGGACGTGATGATGGAAGCGATTGTGATGAGAATATGGAAACCTCTGATTTACCTTTAACGAAAGAAGAACTGATCAATCGATTATTGAATTCCTTGGAAAAGGAATGTTATTCTCAAAAGAATCTCGTTTTGTTAATGAAAGTATGTTAAACTTTTAAAGAAAAAATTAACATTGTTATATAAAAAGATTTTTAGGTGGCAGAAGAACAAGTCAATGTCTCAGATCTCGAAAAAGATGAAAATAACGTCGATGAAGCATTGCTATACCTCCGACAAATGCATTGTCAGGTTTTAATTGAAAATGAAATTGCAATTTTGAAAGAGCTTGCTGAAAGAGTTCGTGATAAAGAAGCAGAAAATCCAGATTTTTTATTAACAACAACATGGAAGCAAAATTTGAGATCCTTTGGAAACTTTATTAATTTCGTTTCTTTCACATATCTCAAAGAACGATTTGATTGGAAAGTTTTTTTTAAAAATGATGATAATGCAACCTGGAAAAAGCGTTTGGAAAATTATCGACATTATACCAACAATGAATTTGAATTTTCTTCAGAAAGCTTTAAAATTCGTTATGCTTCTACTGCAATAAATGATCGAGGTAATAATAGAATGGTTTCAGGTGCTCGAGTGATGGTAAGAATTACGATTTTTTTGTCGTTAACATAATGAAATACATTTTAAGCTGATTTTACTCGAAATATTGACAATTGGATGTTACAAAGAGAAATTTGTTAAAAGAATACCTCGAATCAATAGAAGAAATAAAAGACCTCCTTCATATCCTTTAACAACATTCGACATCAATAAGTGCTTGAAAAAAGTTCTTAATGATAATTACAATCCTTCATCTATAAAAGAAAACAGAAGAAATGTTGCTACATATTTTACACCTGAAGATAATGTTTTTTATATATTATTGACAGATTTATCAAGTAAGTACAAAATATCAATTGAGTTTTATTTTTTATTTCCGATTTTTAGAGTGTTTGAAATTCTTAATGGGCATTAAACTCGGCATCAGACTTGCTTCAATCAATAATGAAATTGATCATGAAAAATCGCTAAAAGTGAACGATATCGAAATTGTGATGGTTGCACCAAATACTTTCAGAATGCATGTTTTTGTTAAAAAATTTAAAACAGATCCATTACCGTAAGTAACGAAAACGTTATGTATCCTCGTAACAGTCCTCCTTTTTATAGACTTCGTTTCGTAAATCATCCTGATTATACTACTTTCGATCTCAATACTTTGATGGTGATTTATTTGGCAAATCGAAATTTATTTATTCGTCCCTTAAAAGAGTGTTTGGAAACTGGAAATTTTGAACTGAAATCTACAAACGAATATCTGTTTCCTGCTTTTGATAATAATGATAAATTACAACCAATGTCCACGTTCAAAACTATACCAAGTCGTAGCATGCTAAAATGGTTTAGAAATAAAATGAACGTTCCTCAATCTTACATTAATGGTTCATCAACTCGAAAAGTATGAGAAAAATTTTTTTTGATTATATAATAGTTAAGAGTTTACCTATTAAGGGATATTTTGTCACTTGTATTTCGAATATTCTTCAATGTGCACCATTTTGTTCGACGCCAAAACTGTACAATTTGATAATATCCAGATCTGGTTGGAAATCCAACGTTTGTTGGCAATATGGAAAATGTAAAACTATATTCAAAAAAAATGCAAAACTAATGTTATTTTTTCTTTTAGCACCTCGTATGAATATAAACTTAATAAGAAACATATACGCCCATCGCGTTATTGAAACAATGAAATCTGGTGATGCTAAAATATCAGCGCTTGAAATTATTCCAACAGCAACTACTGTAGCCTTGAATTTGGAAAATTTTGAAGATGGTGATGCTTTCAAAAAAGATGTTGAGAAAGAAAAGCAAAAACATTCTGCTATGTATGCCAAGTACGAGAAATTCATTGGTAAATAATGACTTCAATGATAATCGAATCATGCCTGTTATATTTCAGGTTATATTGATTCCCTTGGTCTTGAAAATTTAAATAATGTTACATCACAGTGTTTGAACAAGATGAAAGCCACTGTTACTTACAACAAAACCCATCCCTGGCATGTTTCTGACAGAATTCAGAGAAAATGTAAAAAAAAATGGGAAGAAAAGGTTGCTATTATTGATAAAGATAAGATCGTATTTGGAAAAGAAGATGTAGGTCTAAATGTAATAGATACATCAAATGTGGTATCATATTTTTAGGAAGATCACCGCCAACTCGATCTTGATGCAATTGCAGATGATCCATTTACATCAATATGCCATGTTTTTGATAAAACGATTGAAGATTACGATCATCCAGATCTTTGGTGCAAAGGTAAATTAAAATAATATTATCCGGTATTAAATATATATGTTATAGTGTGCAAAAGGTATTACGGAAAAAATGATTTGCTAAGGAAAAAAAATGTTACAAAAAATCTTCACCTAAATCCAACATTCATGTGTGAAAGGGTTCGTGGTCGTGGTCGTGCATATACAGAAGCCGATACATGTGCTGATAATTTAGTGGATCGTCGTTATATGAAGCTCATTTTTAAACAAAATGAAGTTACTCTGAATTGTGGATGTGAACGAGAAAAGTGCTTGAAATTCAATCCTGAAATCATGGAATTATTAAATCTCAAATCACTGGGCGCTGTTGCAAAACTTTGTTATCCTCGAGAATGTTCCGATTCAAATAGGTATCAAATCATCTTCAAGATAACCACATTATAAAATATTTTTTAGTTTCAAAAAGTGTTTGAAAAAGATTTTCCTTGGTCGTGTTCGAATGTGGAATAATGGATCAACACCTTCTTGTGTACATGAAATGTTCGATATCACTTCTCTCGATTTTTTTCCACCAACCGATGAAGATGACTGGGTCTTCGTTTCTTCAAATTACTACGTTCATCGTACGGTATTCCAAAATTATTAAATATTTTATTCCTTTGTAAATTAACAAAACCAAACTTTACTACATTTCAAGGTTCATATCAAAAAAGTCGTCTCAAAATTTTAACTATAGACTTTTGGTTTTTTTGGTAATTTACAAAGATGTTTGTTGTTCTCGTTTGTTTGTTGTTTTGTTGTTTTAAATAAATAACTTGTTGAAACAATTGCTCCCAAAAACCCACAATTAAAAACAATTAAAATTTTAAGTTTTGCACATTTTCAATAAACCTTTTCATGAGCAGATATTCACTCAATGGATAAATAGATGTTTTTAGTTTTTTTAACATTAGGCTTTAACATAACACATATCTGATAAAATCACATTATCATTCTGTAACACAAGCCCTGCTCTTTTGATAGAATCAACATCCATTTTTTCCACAACAGCAAATGTAATTTGAGCATGTTCCAATGTAATTTCAAGAGCTCTCTAAAAATTAACAGCAATGAAAATAAAATACAACCAATCAAAAACTAACATTCAAACACTATATAAAACACGAAAATTTAATCAGACGCGGAAACGATTCAATAACCCTAAATGTAAGTAGCAACATTCAATATTTTTCAAATTTAAATATTATCAAAAGTATATATATATATTTATTCAAAAAGAATATGCCTCCAAGGAAGCGAAATATAAATGATACAAAAAAAGATACAATAAGAGAAAAAATACAATTTTTAAAGATAAAGTAAATACAATTTTAAAAGAGATGCACAAGAAAATAAAATTAACAAAAACAAAAATGAAAAGTTAGTAAACTGAATTTAAATTAATTTTAGATGTTCAAGGATGAATAAATTTTTTAGGAAGCCATTTTGGAGCTGAAACGTGTCGAGCTTGTGCGGCATTTTTTCGAAGAACTGTTGCTTTAAAATTGAGGTATTTGTTTTTCGTCACAAAAATCCCAAAATTATGTTTCCAACTTCAAAATTGCATTTTAGGTATACCTGTAGAGGGAATAAGCATTGTGCAATTAGTAAAGGTATTTTGTTACGTTCTAAAACATCACCTAAGGGCATTTTACAGATCTTCGATGTTTATGCCGATATTGTCGTTATGAAAAATGTATAAAAGTTGGAATGCGTCCTGAAAGTATGGAAGCATACTGTAATTATCCATGCAATAAACACACTTTTAGATGTTCAATTAAATCGTTTTGATCCTTTGCCCGCAATAAAACCAGATTCATATCCATCTTTGTTGTCATCATCGTCAACTTCAAGTTCATCCTTTGCATTCACAGATATTCCTTTAATTCAGTCAACAAATTTGCATATTCTATCACCTGTAGGGATTCAAGATCGAAATAGTGTTATCATGAGTTCAAGCATTGAAACAAATGCCTGCCAACAAGTTATGGCAAATATCTTTAATCGAGTATGTACAACCTCTTCAAATATTTAAAGTAACTACCGCATAATTTCAGACTTCAGAAGCCTCTTCAACAACTTTAATTGGATCAATGCAAGAAGGATACCGAAGAATGGTTGAAAAACGAAAACTTTGTCAACGAGCTGCAAATACCGAAGAAAATTCAATAAAAAATATTTTTGAATCAGGTAAAATTTGCATAAAATCCAGATCTTTGGAAGTTGGAAAAAGAATTTTAGGAAATTTTCCATCAATTACAAATGTCACAGAATTTAGTGCCTTCGAACATGTAAAAGCAACAAAAATGCAATTAATGCTTTTAGCAGAATTTTGTGTTGAAATTAAATATTTTTCACAATTAAATACTGATAAAAAGGTTAGTTTATTATTACCGTGGTAGATATTAACAATATGAATACCGTATATTTTTTATTGTTGATTAATAACCAATTTTTAAAGTTGCAATTATTTAAACGAAATTGGCGTTCATTAATGCTTTTGGATCGAGCATATGAAACTTCATCCTTGCTTGGTTTTGATGAAACGGATACTCGAGTTATCATTTATAATTATAAGGTACTGTAACTATTTCTACAGTAATTAAAAATATAAGTTATTTCTTTAAGGCATTTGATGTATATCAAGTTAAATGTACAGAAAATGAAACAAAGAATATGCCAAGGGATGAAATTCAACGACTTTTTTCACCTTCAATTAAAGCCATTTACGAACAAGTTGTTCGGCCAATTAAAAGACTAAAACCGAGTGAATTTGAATATTTAACAATGATGGGTTTAATTATTTGGAAATGTGAAAGTAGGTTTTGAAAAAAATGGATACTGTAGTTTCTACAAATTGTTATTTCCAAATTGACCAAGATTAGGGTATGATAGTAATTAATATGTATACAAAAATTTAAGATACAAAAGAAGGGGTTATCAATAGAGTGAAGATAACCATTAAAAAGGATAAATTTTTAGATACTGAATTAAATTCGCCCCTGATTGAAAAAGCCAAAACGGAGTTGCTTGAATCCCTTCACAATTATTTCATTAATGAAAAGAAACTTTTTTGTTATGCTCAAAGATTGACAGAAATTATGGAAATTATTTCAGCAATTGAAGTAAGTTTTGATCTTTGTTTTGATTTTGTGTTTGTCAAGACCACTTTTTTCAAATGCTACTCCAGAAGTATACCGTAATCCAAACATGGTTTTTAGAAGGCAATCGACAAAACGGATGAAGACGCCGTACTTTCTCAACTTTTTGATGTTTTTCAATGTGATATTTATTTTTCCAAACTTTTTGACGAATGATTCATTGATAAAGAATTTTTTATCCTTTTTGTTTCGAAAATATGTCTTTGTTTTTGTTTTTCACATTTGTGAGAAAGAAAATCCTTTTTTCGAACTCTGGCAAAGAACATTTTTGTGGTCAAGAAAAAAGATGAAGAATGTGAAAGAAAAATAGGCTATAATTTAGCCGATTTCTTTCTGATATCCTTGCTATATAGCAGCTTATAGAATTGACAAGAAGAATAAACTTCAAGCTCTTTTTTGTCGGAAAAAGCTAAAAATGCTTTAACTATACATACATAAAATAAAGCTTTATCCCCCGAAGAAAGAAAGATAAGTTGGTAGTTATTAAAGCTTTAAAGAGAGAAGGATTTGAAAAAGTTCTTTTTCCGTGTCAATAAGGGAGGGTTTCTTTCTTCTGTTTTTCTTCCCTGCAGGCAATGAAGAAGCAGTCTTTTCGAAACAATTATTATATAACCGAATATCAGCATTTTTTGAGATGACGATTATCGTCATCATCATTTGGGAAGAAAGCAGAAGCAGCAAAAAATGAACCAAAGAAAAACTTAAAAGCGCCGTTTTCTTCGATGATCATTTTAAAGTGGAAGAGAGCGTGCGCGACAAGTTTTTATATTTGGAGGTTCATCTTCAGAGAAGAAAAGAGAAAAGCATCATCAATCGAGCACTAAAAACTTGCGCAACCTTTTTTAGCTTCTTTCAAAGTTTCAAAATTCAAACAAAATCTTCTTTATCCTCTGGCCATATCTTAAACATTTGTTGAAAAATCGCAACAACACTTTTAAACTCATAAATGGAAGGGATAAAAGAGAGAAGGTTAAATATTGATGAAGTAATGTTTGTGTTGCTTATTAGCTTTATTCAAAAAATAAACGTAACAACAACGATAAAAATTGTAATATTTTTAAAATGTTACAAAATAGTTTATGTAGTGATTTTTGATTTTAATTGAAAAATATAATGAAAGAAAAAATGTTATATAACCGAATACAAAGGATTGATTACTGTAGTATTAAAAAATAAATCTTTCAAAATATAAATGACAGTAATTTTTTTGAAGGTTTTATTTTACTATCATTTTTGTCAATATCATTTTAATCGATTTTACAGTAATAATAATTCTTAAAAATTTCAAAAAAATGCCACCATTTTTGATTGATTCAAGTTTTTAGTAACTCTTAAGTTCATTTTTCTTCAAGTTCCCCATTTTTTTCGTAAAAGTGCCTTATGCCGTTATAAATTTATGCAATCAACTTTGTTTCTACCATAAAGAAGAAGAAGATCAAACAAATCCCAATTTTCTTTCTGTAATATTTCTTTGATCTTTAATAAAAGTGAATGTCCTCGTTTGTTTTTGGCATTTCCGTTAATCGCCAGACCTTCAACAAGATAAAAGTTTTTTTGCCTTTTTTTAACCTTGTCTCGATTAGCTTGCGTAATCTCTCTCTCTTTTTGGCACACGCCGCCGCAGTCGCCTTCTTTCTTTCAAAAGTTGCCTCTTTCTTTTTTTGAATACCATCATTTTGTTTCGCGGGCGCGTGTTTCTCTCTCTTCAAAAAATGAAGACATTCATTTATTCTTTAATCGCATCCGACAAGAATGTCTTTAAATCTTTTACATTATGTAATCATCTTTTTTGAGCAAGTTTACGAACTCACAAGATTAAAATTATTATTATTATTGTATCGGTTTTGTTGATCATCGTTCTCCTCATGTTTCTTTGACTCAAACTTAAAAAGGCTTTTAACTTCTTCTTTCTTTTTCATTTTTGTTGTTGTCATTTTGAGTGACAGACATTTGATTTTTCTTAGCGGAAACATTCATTCTTTTTTGATTATTTATTCTGTTCTTCTTTTTCATTTTCGAGGACATTGCCATGTGATGACAGGTTTTCTATATCTGTGTTCTTGTTACAGTATACAACGAATCTCTTTTTCATGTTTTTTAAATCAGTGACAGTAAAGTTTTTTATTGTTTTCAATGCGAGAGTAACACTTTTTTGCGTTACTATCATTGATAGTAAAAATTTATTCCACATCTCAGCAAAAATCAATTACTATCATTTTGTGAAAGTAATAGCTTTTCTGAATCATTTTTAAAACAAGATTAACGATCTTGGGTGATTACTGTAAATTGAAAGTAAATAAAAGATTGTTTACTCTTATTTGAGAGTATCACTTTTTCCCCTTTTTATTTGTTTACTCTCTCTCCCTCACTATTACAGTATCTTTAATTTCAAATTTTTCAAAATCCCTTTTCTTTTACAATAATTTATTCTTTCCTTTTTTTGAAAATTGAATTGGTCTATCTTTTTTCGGTCTTGAGAAAATTGAGAGAAAAAACAAAGAAAGAAAGAGAGTAATTGATATATTTTATTTTTCACGCGGAAAACCAATGCCCTGTGCAGTTGCGTCAAAACAGAAAACCCACAGTTGAAAAATAAACCTTTTTTTTCTACTCTATCAATCACTCAAAAAAAAATTTGATCAATTGTTTCATCAAAAAAACTGGAAGTCACTTTTTAACTTTTTTTGGTGTTGGAAGGTCGAGAGCCAAAAATGGAAAAAAATCAACCTTAAACGTCTTTTTTTTGAACTGCCTTGCTTCGTTCAATATTTTTTCAGTTGAGAAAAAACCATTTCAAAAAAATTGAGTTGATTTTGAAAAGATTGCGGCAAAAGATAAACCCCCACCTTCGAAGGGGTTTTTTTATATCGGCTGTCATCTTCTTTTTTTATGAAGCATTTAAATTAATTAATTGAAAGCTGATTGACTGTCACAAAAGAAGGCACACAAAAAATAGAAAATAAGCCCAAGGTTACAAAAATAAAGAATATTTGGGGGTTTAAGATTTTGCTGCTGCTTTTAAAACTTTAAAAAAGACCACAAAAATGGAGGTGACGAAAAAAAGCAAATTCGAGTGATTGAAAAAAATTTTTGAATGGCATTTTTTTGAGACAAAAAGAGAACTTCCCTCAGAGAAGGTCTTCACTTTAGCCAATTATGAAAAGGTTAAAAACTTTGAAAGTTTTTTTTTATTTTTGTCGGCAAAAAGTGATCTCTTCTTTTTGACTTTTCTTTTTTTATTTTTTAAATTGAAAAAAGTTTTAGGTTCATTTTTTTCTTTCTTTTCTTTGCTATGGTGGCTTTTTGAAAAATGGCAATCCACAAACACTGATTCCAAAAACAAAATATCCCTGTTTTTTGTTTTGCTGGAAAAAATTGAAAAACAATGTTTCGCTGATAGCAATTTTTGATTAAGTTTTTTTTCAAATTCAAATGCTTTTCTTTTTTGATTCCTTGGTTTGTGTTTTTAATAATGTTTTTCAAAAAATGAAAAAAGATTTTTATCTTAAAATTAACAGGCATTTCGGATTTGAAAAGACATACTTTTTGGATTTGTATTTTTGAGAGTAATATAATTTAATAAAGAATCAAAACACTTTTTTTGTCTTTTCTCTAGACCAAAAAGAAAAAAAAGATGATCTTCGTTATATTTCCGACGACAAAAACAAAAAAGATATTTTTCAAATAATTCTTTGACCTAGTCATTATCATTTTTTATGACAATGAAACCCTTTTGTTTTTGTTATATGAAAAAAACTCTATTAAAATTCACGTTTTTTCTTTAGAACACTTTTTTATTTTCTCGTCTATCATTTTCATGTTACTGTCACTTCTTTAATTTCAAGGTCTTTTGTTATCATTTATCAATGCTGCTGCTGCGACTTCTGATTCTCGATTGTCTTCTTCTTCTTTCTTTTTATTTCTAATCAAAACAAACATGATCGCCGCCGCCATCAAAGAAAATGAAGAAAGAAAAGGATATACGTATTTCAACGTTTTTCTTTCAAAAATGAAAACGAACGAATTCCGTTTATTTTTTTCTGTCCTTTAACACTTTTTTTAAAAGAAAAAAATCAAACACGCGTGCTTCTGAATAAAAAACGTAACCCAACTTTTTTTCATTTATCGAAGTAATTCCATTGTTTTTGAAGTAACTAAAACGAAAACAATGAAAAACATTTGAGAAAATTGTGGGCAAAAAAGGGTAATGGCGAAAACCGGTTAAAAATTCAGGTGGTTTTCCATTTACCTTTTTTCTTTCTTTCTCGAGGAAGTGATAGTTTTTGATAGTAATAGTAAGTGAGTGTCTGCCAAGAAAAAAAAGTAATCAAATAAATTTATTTAATGAAATCAAAAAAAAAGCTTTGTTGTTGTTTTTTGGAAAAAAAATTGTGAGAGAAATATTTATTTTTGATTTGTATAAGGAAGTGAGTTTTTTGGTAAAGAAGAAATTACGAAAAAAATGTACCGAAATAATTATGATATTTTTTGGTTAATTGTTATTTTTGTGTTTGATGGAAGAAAAATACTGATTAAAAAGTTGTAATAAGTTTGCTTTAAAATGGAACGTGTTTTTCTTTTAATAATAACAATGAACTGAAATGTTATTGTTAAAGAAAAAGTAATCACTCATTTTCGTACTAAAGTAGACAAGATTATAGGTTACTGTAGAAAACAAAAGATAAATCGCTTTTGAATAATTCTATTATTAAAACTAAGCAATCACAGCTTACAGTAATTAAGCATCTCCGACAAATCCCTGATTTTCATGTGTAGAAGAAAAAAGTCTTATAAGAATTTCATGTCAAATGTCATTTTTCAAAACTCTTGTATAAAAAATTTGACATATTTCATCAAACTTTTTATCTTTCCATTTTTATGTCAGATTGTGTCAAATTTTTAGTTGATCTCAATTTTTTTAGCTTACAAATCATTTTTCTGCTTTGAACTATTTCAAATAGTCTCTTTGTTTTTTATTTTGTTACACGAACTTTGCTCGAAACTTTTTCCATCGTTTTTTTCTTCTTCCTAAGTTTTTGAACATCCTTTTTTACCTGATTTTTATCGATGCTTCTTCTCTCTTTTTTTGTTACCTCAGATTTTTCAAATTTCTCATGTTTTCCTTGTTTTTTGTATCTTTTCTATGAAAAAAATAGACAATATTTTTTGTCTCTCTCATTTTTTTCTTCTTTCCTTCGATTCTACCGTAATCCTCCAACCCTTTTGTTTTTTTTTGTTCTTCATTCAATTTTTTTTCTTCTTTTTCAATGTTTACTCATTTTTTTGTTGCGTTTTTTTCTGCTTTTTTTCTTTCTTCTTATAAAAAAAGAGTGTGTTAATCCAAAAGGCGACGACGACCCCCAATAAAATAATTTTGTTTTTCATTATTGATATCACTTTCTTTTAAGCTTAAACAAAGGTTTTAGCAAAAAAAGTTGCGAGAAAAAAATGATTTTTTTTGGAACGGACATATAATCGATCAGGGGTAAAAGAACGGAATGGATTTGGATGGATTGAAGGAAGGGAAGGAGGGGGGACAACTGGTCTGTGTTGATTTTGTTTTCTTATTTTTACCTCATTTTCAAAAATGGCAAAGAAAAGGGCATCTTTTTTTCTATTATATTAAGTGATTGAATGAAAGAATTGAAAAAAAAAGAGAAAAGAGAAGGTGTTGAAGGATGAGAAAAAAGTTTGTATCTTTTACATTTGCTTATTTTTGAATTGAATCAAAATCGAACAATATTTTTTGCCTTCTTTTTTTGCAGCAAGAAACAGCAGCAGCTTTTTCAAAAGAAAAATAAAAACAAAGAGAAAAAAGACCCATTTCGGCATTTATAAAAAGCGCGAAATTAAAGTTTTTTTTTTCTAAAAAAATGAATAAATTTTAGAAAGAACAAAAAAACTTTTATTTAACAAGCTGCCGATAAATGATCATCGCAACTGTCGAAGAAGAAAAAGATGGAATTTTCGGAAATGGCAACAACAAAAAAGAAAAGAAAAAACTTTCGCGCGATTTTTAATGGTTTTTTCTTTCCTTTGTTTTTTTAAAAGTCAATTTGAGAAATATAAAAAAAGCCAATGAATTTGAGTTTTTTATTGAAGGAAAAAACTTTGAATCACTACTAAAGGACAACCTTATTTCTATATCCAGAAATTTTAGGATCTTTCAAATAATGCACTGTCAAACAAATATGATAGTCGATTTCCTCCAGATTTTTTAGTTTGCAATTATTACTGTAGATAATAGTGCCTTCGAAATCAGAGAACTTATGAGATTTTTTAGCAAAAATGATTTTTACGCGAGTATTCATTTTATTTTTCATTCCCATAAATGGCATCAATATCTTCTCTCAAATATCTGCCAAAATTTAATAGAGATATAAAAAAAGCATAAATAAGCGCGATAATGCGCGCGATTGTTGTTTTTTTATAGCAAAGGTTTTTTTTTACAAATTGAGTTCCAAATTTGTGCTATCTCTCTTTCTCTCGATTTCTTCCTTCTTCTTCCGATAACAATAAAAAAAAAGAAGAAGAAGGAATCGTAAATCATCATAAAGGAAAGAAAAAGACTACCCAAGAAATGACAAAAATAAACTAACTTGAACGTCTGTTTTTGTTCCTCAATGAACATAGAAAAAAGGGTCGTCGATGAATACCTGTGATAACCATTTCATTTTTTTTCTCTATTATATTATTGTTGTGGTCGGAGTGGCAAAAAAACTATGATGATGGTGGTTTTTTTGTAATTGAGTTTTTTTGTTATGCTTTTTTATAAGCTCCAAGGAACCCTTCTCTCTCTTTTGATTGTGTCTTGTCCTTCTCCCAAAGAAAATCATGTTATTTTTTCCGAAAAAGTTTTTCTTGGAATTCTTTTTTCTATGATGGGGTACTGTACTTTGTTGTTCGTTCAAAAATGTAGGTTTGAAAAATGATTGTTTCGTTTTTGAGAATTTAATAGTAATCAAAATGAAAAAAAACATGAACCAAAAAACGTTTACTCTCTCATTGATAGTAATCCAAATCCATCTCTTTCTTACTGTACTTTTGAGAGTAATCTATTTTTTGCTTACTCTCATAAAAAATATGTTTTTCTCCATTCATTCGATTCAGATTCCAAACCTCTGACTAATTCCCTCTTTCTTGTTTGCAAGGATGGACTTTACAAAGGTGAATGAAGAATTGCTTTTGAGAAAGCAAGCTTTTTACCTTTTTTTCATCTCTGCAGCTTTTTTTCACCTATCTATTTTTTTCTGCTTCCTATTTTTTCTTGAACACTCTCGGAAAAAAAAGAGTATTATACACTTGAAACAGGCGCAAATTTGTATTTTTTTATTGACGACTTTTTCCTCCCCATTTTTTACTTTATTTTCAAATCATATTTTTCCTTTAACTTTAAAAAAATAGCTGAAACAAAAAAAAATAATACTACGTATTTCCCATCGAAGAAAAAGAAGATTAATGCATTAAAATTTTTTGAGACTGCTGCCATTTTCATTCATATTTTTTAAAAATTTTATTTTATTAAAAATAGTCAATGACTGCGGCTCTTTTTTATTGACCTTGCTTTAAGGCAAACGAAGAAAATCAACAGCTTGGACGATTTTTTGAAATTTTTAGTTTTTGATAAAAAAGGATGGGATGTGGTTTGAAAATAGTTTGAAGTATAAAAAAGTTTTTTAAATGTCTGGAATGTCATATGGCGTTGTTACAGTACTTGCGAAAACGCATAGTTTTTGTTAAATACAGTAACACTTTCTTGTAATGAGAATAACTGCTTTTGACGTTGCTTTCTTTTTTTCTGTTACTATCAAAGTATAGTAATCACTTTTATAATTAATCTCACCAACAGTAATACATTTTTTGTTTACTATCACCGATGGGAATTTTATCAGTTACAACCCAAAAACTTTGTGAAAAACAAATGTTTCCACAAAAACAAAACTTGCAACTTTCAGCTGATTTATGTTTCCCATGAATCTTTTTCTTTTTTAAGTTTTAGTCGTTTATCTTTTTGCTTCTCTTTTTTTACCTATGCCACATTTGCCACCTATAAAATTCATCAATCCGTTCCCTCTTTTCTCCAAGACTTTTTCATTTTTCATTTTGGCATTTTTTATTCAAACGACGATCCTCGACACAAACAACCATAACAGTTGTTGTCCCCCCTTCTCTTTTCCTTCCCCTGCGGCTGCCTTTTTCTATCATTGTCGCCATTGACAGATCAAACAAGAAAAAAGAAGAAGAAGCAAAGTAAAGGAATGGAAGAAAAAAGAAAGAAGGGAAAGATAGCAGCAGCAAAACTGGCAACTTCTCCTTTTCATCATTTTCTCCCCTTATATTTTTTTCACGATTTTAAAAAAAAAGTATGGACATTTCTGACGATGAAAAACATATTGTCCGCGATATTAATTTTCTGTCTCTTTTTTTCTTTACCATCATCAACTTCATCTTCGTCATTCATTCATTGAAACATAGTATAAAAGGTCCTGAACAAAAAAATTTGAACTTCAAAATTGTTAAATTATTGCATGGTGATATGCAAATTTGCAAAACTTTGGATCTCTACAAAATTCGATATTGCTTAATTTTTAATAGCTTTTGAGGTATATTGTTTTTGGATATCCCTAATTTGGTTTAACAAGTATCTCTCAAATAAGCAATTCATGAATCAAAAGTCCATTGAAACAAATCATGTCCACATGGAAGAATTTTTTGGCTTCCAGCCAGCCGACTTCCACGATCAACCAACCCCACAATCCCCCTGCTTTTCATTTTACGACAAAAATATCCACCCTCTCTTTTATTTTTCATTCTTGATCCACCACCCATAAACCATCTGTTTCCCATTCTCCCTCAAAAAACGTGCTTTTTTAATTTTTTAAAATCTTCTTAGTTTTTTTCTTGCACCCAAGAATTATCCTTTCTAAAAAAAGTACCGTAATTTAAATTACAGCTTAAGAACTTTTTGCCTACAAAAATTGTTGTAGTGAATATATTTTTAAAATGTTCGGGGATTCCCTTTTTTACAACATCTTTTTTCTTTTATTCCAAGACTCTTTCAATTTATTTGATTTTTTTCACATCGTTCAAAAAAGCAGCGGCGGCTGTAACATTACTGCAACGAAGAAAAAACGTCATCGTTGATTATTTTTGGAGGAGTTGTAATGTGTTTTTTTTTCTTTGATTTTAAATTTTACTCTTTGCACGTGCAAAAAAAGAAATTACAACCATGTAAAAAATTTTTTAAACGAAGAAACAATTCATGAACTTTAAAATTAGAAAATGAAGGTGTTAAAGATAGAGTTTAAGAATTAGTTTGAAATTCGTTAACATTTTTTAATAACTTTTTGATAGATAAAATGGGTACAAAACAAAACACCTTCGCTAGAGGTTTTGGTTTTTATTACATAAATGGGTTTAGGTATAGTGAAAATACTGTACCCAGACATTAATTTTAAAACATAACAAAAGGGGGCGGTTGATAAAAAATATTATGAAAATAAACGAATAAAACACAAAAAAGTTTTCCGTTCGATTATTTTATTATCAGTTTTGAAACTGTTTCATTATTAATGTCTTCCTCATTTTCTTACCACGAACATTTCATCATTCTCTTGACAAGAAATTTTCCTTTTTTTAATCCTAAAAATCCTTAAATTGTTTTTCATGTTTTCATACCTCCAACATAACCGTATACCCATATTTTTTAATTTAGAAATAATAATTTCATTATATTTTTTTTGTATAAATTGGAAAGTAATAGGATTGTTTTGACAGATTATATAATGAATTGCACTTGACTTTTTTTCTGATTTTATTTTATTTTTTGTTGGCGCCCGCGTGGTTAAATAATAAATATCTTCGTCCAAATTTTTTATATTTTATTATTTTTGTTGAAAGACAAAAATCAAAATCAAACCATCTCTTTTTTTGTGAAAGTAATAAATAATAAAGAAAAAAACCGAACGAAGTTTTTTTTCAGGTGTCGTTGGTTTTTTTTCTTCAAATTTTGTGTTATCCTTCATTCATATTCTTTGGAAAGAATTGCCTCAAGGCCTCAACTTTAGATCTCAAAAATCTCATTCCCAGCTTTTGTGTACAACTTTCATCTGGAAATCTTTGGATAATGGATTTATGAAATCCATTTGAAACACTTTGGTACAGTATCATTCCGTTTTATGATTACAGTAATCAAATATTCACATATATTAATTATTTCTACTACTACTTTTCTGTGTAATTAATTAATTTCAACTGAATGACACTTGGCTTTAATTTTGAAATGGCATTGCATTTGCCATCCCCACATTCCCATCATCATCATTCAAATTCACATCATCATGATTCTGTTGTGGCTGCTGCAGCAATTGGAATTCATCACCCTCATCACCATCTGCAACAACAACATGATCATCTACAAAATCATAATCATGGGTACAATAGCGCATATCCGATTAAATATGAGCCATGTGAACAGCAACATCAAAACCAACATCAGCAACAACACCAATCATCTTCTCCAACAACAACAAATTCTTCTTCCTCTACTTCATCATCTTCGACATCTTCGTCTTCATCATCGGCAACAGTAGGCGGAGGAGGGGCAGCAACGCTTGGAATGATTGGAACAGGAGCACACGATTTTTTGCTTCATCAACAACATAGTATGTTTTGTTTTTGGAAAAATAGTTTTTCTCCATTGCTTTTCGATTTTATGGGAGAGCTTTCTTTCACTTTTCGAAGAAGCTCTTCTTCATTCTTCTATTGAAATAGAAAAAGCATAATCTTTGCCATCAATGTTTTGGTAAAAAAGAAGAAAAAAAATACAAAAATATAGAACGAAGAAAGCAAAAGATTTTCTCTTCCTTTCTCCAACCCCAGCAAGCCAACCAAACATTATACTTATATATTTTCCTTTTTTCAGTTTCAACATTTGATCGAGAATTTTTTGATCAACTTGATTCATCCAGAATGAACAATCATAATCAACAGCAGCAGCAGCAACTTCAACATCACCTACAGCAGCAGCAACAACATCATTCCCATCATCGAATGTTATCTTCTGGAGATGGAAGTGAACATCATTTAAATGGTGTTGGAGGAAGACATCTTTCTTCAATTGAATCCCCTTTAGATTCTGAAGAATCTGAAGATGATGAAGAAGTTGTTGCAGGTTTGAACGGAATGAATGTCAACAGAAATTCAATGATCTCAGACGAAAAACGTCGACAACAACATCATCAACTTCGAGGTCAGTTTAGTTCAATATCTTTGTTGTTATTGGAAAGGAAGAAAGAAGAAGAAGACTGATTACTTACTTTTAACCTTTAACTTTTCTTTTTTTTTATTACTTCTTTCTCTTTTACTTTTTTGTCTGTCATGTGATAAAAAAATGAGAAAAAGAAAAACAATCGGTTAAAAAAAATGTTGCGAAAAAACGTAGTTGAATTGTTTCAATCAGAAAAACTCTTTAAAAAAAGTCAAAAAAACTGGGGGTTTGCTTTTTTTGTCAAAAGTTTTCAGTCATAAATTTTTCTTTAATCAAAGACGGAAGTACATATAATAATTTTATTTTGGCGGTGACATGTCACAATCAGAAAATCAAAAAATAGTCTAAAGATTAAACTACAGTAAACCCTTTTTTGTTCAACAAAAATTTGGTTTCTTTCAATAATTTCAAAAACGCCTATGAATTGTACCTCCCAAAAGCGGCATCGTTCTTTGATTTTTTAATGTTCCGCTTTGATTTCAACTGAGTTGTAATGACACTGTTCCCTTCTAATTATTTGACAACTTTAACACACTTTTACCATTTAAATATTTATTTCAAACAATTATTAAATAATTTTAGCCCTTGGAAAATCAACATCCCTCAATAGCAACAACAGCAACAGTAATAATCTTGATCGAAAACGACCATATCCGTGTAAAGTTTGCCCCTCAAAGTTTGGTTCAAAAATGGAATTAGAAGAACATCAAAATTCTCATACGGTATGCTTTTAGAACTTAATTTAACAAAAACCAAAACAATGCTTGTATAAATGACAAAGAAATTGTTAAAAATTAAATAACTTTTAAAAGTTGTGTGTCAACAAGAACAAAAGTATTTGAAGTATCATCATTTTCTGAAAGTTTTTTTTGCAAAAAAAAATTTAAGGACTTTTTGTAAAATTTTTTGAAGCATTTTTTGCAAAAATAAAAGTTCAAGAATGCTTTGCTAAAACTTGTCTGAATTTTTGAAATGTCAATGTCCAATCATTCATTCCCAAATGACAAACAAAAAAAGTACTTGAAAGATGACATTTTTTGAGCGTCATTCAACATTGTTTGTTGTTTTTTGCGTTTTTGGATTACGGTAGAATGAGATCGTTTTTTCGCTAAAGCGATGACCTTTGAAAAATAACCTTACTTATTTCAAACAGAGTTATCAATAAAAAAACAAATATTTAATTACCATAACCTATATCTCAATCGTATTTATAGGGTCAAAAGCCATTTGAATGTGAAGTTTGCAAATCTCGATTTAATCGACGCTCAACCCTTTGGAATCATAAACGGATACACAGTGATGCGAAGCCATTTGTGTGTACAATTTGTCACATGCAATTTAAATGGAAGAACTCCCTGAAATGCCATAAAGAAATGCATATTCGAAAGAATGAAACTCCTTCAATTGGGGATGTGGATGCCGATATCCGACAATTGACTTATGCCACAGCAGCAAAAAGAAGAATGGTTCGTTTTTGTATTTATTTCATGTCCCTATAGGGGGAATACTATAATTGAGTTTAAATTGCAAATAACGTCCATATTTTTGAATACTGTAACGTATTTGTTTTTTTAGCTTGAAATGGATGGTTGTGGTGGTGGTGAGTCAACCCATTCGACACCATTGACAATCTTTTCGACTGGACCTGCTGTTGCTCCTTCAACTTCTTCCCAAGCCAATAATATTAATGGTGGAAGCAGCAACAATTCTTCCTGCAATGAATCATCCTCAAAAACTGCAGCACAAAGAAAGCGTCAAAAATTAACTAAAAAAGAATCAAATTCTTCCATCAAAAAAGAGATTATTGAATCAACTTTAACAGCTTCATCGACGGCGGCGGCAATCAATAATAACGATGCTCAACAACTTAATCTTTTAATGAATAAAGCATTTGGAACAACAGATTTTGATAATAATAATTCACAAAATTATCAAGGTTTTTGTATGTCGAATCCGGCCATGAGAAAGCTGACTTTTGGAAGCCTTGCTGGAGATTTTGATAATACAAATTCTCAAAATTGTAATTCTTTAATGTCTCGAGATTTCGGGGTTGCAGATTTTAATTTGGATCATTCAAATTTTGATTTAATGAATAATCCATTATGGATGCAATTATGGAAGTAAGCAATTTAAATATTTAAATGATTACGGTACATTATTTGTTTTACAGTAATGACCAAGTTGAATCAATGAATCAATTGGATTTTCATTCAAATCGACAACATAATTCATTGTTTGGTGGAATAGATGATCCATCAAAAGTTTTAACATCTGGAATTTTTGATTTGAAAGATGTAAGTATGGATTACTGTAGTTTTATGGTAGCTTAATGGGTGATAGATTGCTGTAGTTTTCTAATTCACTATAGATTACTGTAATCTTGAATGCCTTAGGGGCCATAAATTATTGTTGGCTAAAATAGCTGAAGGGATAAAAGTTAAGATTATGAAATTTTTAGACTCTTGGATTACAATCCCCAAATGGAAATAATAATAATACCAGTAATAATAATAATAACAATTCTTCTTCTGCTGCAGCAGCAGCAAATCAAATAAATATGCTGCTACCAAAACCCGTGATAAATTTTGATTTAAATACTTTTAATTCTTCACTTCATGATTCTGTAAACAATCAAAGAAATCATTCAAATCTTGTATGTTTTGTTTATCTAAAGTTGATAGTTACAGTATCCAATGTCTAATTTTTAGCCTGGAATAAATCATTTGGGGACATCATTCCCAGATTATTCAAATCATGAAACTTCTTCCTTAACTTCACAATTTCATCTTGGACAAAATCAAGCAACTGCTTCATCCAGCAGTACCCCGTCATCATCAACAAACGGACATCAACAAAATGGACATTTAAGTTCCACTGAATTAGCATATCATCAACCTGTAAGTTTTTTAAAATTATGGGTAAATATGGGATAAACGACTTCGACTCTGGAGCCAAAAGGATATATGAAATCCATTTTAAACCTTTTCAATAACATTTTCATTTTTTTCAGCTCGATCATGCCCTTCTTCTAAATACAAATCATTCAAATGATTACATGCTTCCACTGGAATATATGACCCCGCCAGGGAATAATCATTCAACTTCAATATATCCACCCCATGATCTTCCCCTCAGTGCTTTGACATCTTCAACATCTACTCATGATCCGTTGGAACATTCCCCACATTCTTCGTCGTCCCGGGCAGCAATGTTTTATCATTCAAGTTTAAGCGGGGATCATCATCCCGGATGCATTTCATCATCCCAAATCCCAACTGCCACCGCTGCTGCTGCAATTGCAGCTCAACAAATGAGATAAATTTTTTATTTTTGTATATTTCTTTTTTATTTTTTTACTCGGTCATTATATTTGTTTCTTTTTTTCTATTTGTGGTCACAAAACAGTGAATTTTTAATGCAGCGATGAAAATGGTGCCTTATGTGTGTACATACATTTTTTTAAGTTTTAATTATTGTTAGATAATGATCCCCAATATTGATTAAGTTTTTGGATACTGTAACTTGATTGTCAAATCTTAATCCTCCTTTCACACTCCCAATTCCCATTTATTTTTAAAAGCTTTGTTTTGGTCATGTTACCGTAATCTCTTTTTTTATCATTTGTCTTTGAGCCTCAAGTTTTGAATTGAGAACCTCATATTTCGATTCTCTTTGATGTTTTTTATTTTTCGTAGTAACCTTTAAAATTATTATTACTGTAGGTACTAGTCTTTTTTTCTTTGTTAAGTTTAATATATTTTTTACATTTACAAATTTCCATTTCATTTTTAAATTTCCCCAACTTTTGATTCCCCATTGTTTTTTTATATCTTGAATCTCATATTTTTACTGTAATTTTTAGCATTGAATTCCAACATTGTCTTTGAATTCCTTTCCCATGTCTCTTCTTTTAAATTTTGTTTATTTGGACTTTAAAAATGTTTTCTCTAAATTTATAAATTTATTTTAAACGATCTTTAATAATAATAATAAAGTTACAAACAATGTAATAAAAATAATTAGTTTCAATCAATAATAATTAGAAAAACAATAAGTAAAGTTAGAGATTCACAAAAAGAAAATCAACAAAAATGTTACAATTAAAATAAATATAGAACATATAGTTAAAAATACATGTATACATGCACGTATATATCAGAACTTAATAAGATAAAGATTAAAAACTTAACTAAACTATAACCAACTTTAAGCATAAAAAATGAGAAACAAACTTAAAGATAGTATTATTCTTCTTTTTCTGGTGATGGAAGTTGTTGAGATGATGAAATTGGTGATGGAAGATTCTCTTTTTCTGCTTCATCATCATTGTCTTCTTCTTCTTCATTATTCATTAATAAAGAATCTGGAGGAGAAACCGAAAGTCGGAAAGAACCAAAACGAGTTTGATGAAATTCTGCCGCGGTCATGAGTCTTGCCTTTGGTTCTTGACGAGGTCGAGAAAGTGGTGGTAATGGTGATGCAATTGGTGAAGGCGGAAATGGAGAATATACAACTGGACGAGGAGTAAAAATTGGAAATGTATTTGTTGATGATGATGATGTCCAGGGGGCATGATTTGCAACTCCAGATACAGCAGAAGTATTATTTTCATTTTTTGCACTTTCAAAAGCCTAAAATTACGATTAGAAGGTGTTTTATAAGAGTTTATAAAAAAGAAAATCATTACCTCTTTCAATGCATTATTATGCCCAGATACATTCATACTAAGAAGAGCAGCTAAAGGATCATTTTCACGATTTGAAAGAAAATCCAAGTGATCCATGTCAAAACTATTTTTGCTAAAATACCTTATCTTTATCAATACATGCCCCCGGGGTTAAAAAAGGATTTGGTTGTTTTGTAATTTTATAAAAAAACATTTTTATATAATTACGATAGCAAACATCTCCGAATATTTGTAAGCTTCATAATGACCACATGACATTTAAAAAATGCAAATTTGGGAAGCATTATGAAGCTCGCAGATATCCCATGAAATTTGTCGTCAAAAATAACACAAAACATAAAAATCCGAAAAACCCCTTGCCAGAAAATTATCCAACTGCCATTCCCAGGAAAAAATCTTTGAGAGACTTACCTCCAGAGATTGTATTCACTTCCTTCTTCAGTCATGGTGAATTGTTACAAAAACAAACAAGAATTTGCAAAGTTTGCACTAAAAAAAGACGATTAAAATGAGATAAAAATTTATCATACGAAAAGTAAGCATCCATAAATCTTCAATACCGACAACAAAAAAAAGTGATTACGTAAAAATTTTCTACAAAGTAATTTATTTTTTTTATTAAAACACGATCAACTTTAACACCAAATAAAAATAAATGAATCAAAGCAGCATCAAAATGCTACCAGTAAATTTTTTGAAGACAAAAAGAGAAATGACGTGTGCTACTTTTATTGCTTGGCTAGTAGACGACACAACATTCGTTTCTTTCCTTTCAAGAATTGTAAATTAACATATTTCTGAATTTTTTTAAGTTCGATTTTTCAAAATTGATTGAATTCTATTTGTTTTTAAAAGATGCAACTTTACATTGCAAAGTAAATAATACCTATGATTTTGCGGTTAAAGCAATTACTCTTAGATTAACAGTTTAAAATTCCGCCTCTGATCAATGTAAATTCACATTTTTGTATCGTCCAAATCTGATAAATCCCGAATAATACTCATCATATTAAAAAACAATTTTCATCTTTAATATATAAGATTCTTTATTATGTAAAAAGCAATAACAATAAAGACACTATATTACTTACAATCTTAATAAATTCAAAATGGATTACAGTAACAGAAAAAAAAAGATCATGAGTTTTTGGTAACATAAAAAATGATAGGAAAAATTAAACGATGACAAATTTTGAACAAAATAAAAAAATGGCAAGAGATTGTTTATTTCAAAAAAGTGAGTATCATTATATCTTGGTTATTATCTTGCAAATCTTCTGCTGCTTGCTCGAAAACTTTGATCTAATATATTGGCATCCGAATAGCAAACCTCATCTCCAAAGGGAACATTAAAGTTTCGAAGAATATTTCCTCCATTGACTTCTCGACGACGAGGTGGTTGACACATTTCAAGCAAGGTAGGAATACTCTAAAAAATATTTAATCAAAGTTATTTTAAAAAACTCAGAAACAAACCACATCTGAGCCACCTCTTGCAGTAGGATTTGAAGGTCGAGAATTTAAAGCTTGACTTAAATGCGGCGTTGAAGTAGCAGAAGCTGGTGCAGGAGCCGAAACAGGAGTTCTATTTCTTTCAGGATTTTGAGCAGCAGGGGTTCGTTGTGGTTGAGAAGGTTGTGCTGAAGGTTGATGTGATTGAGGTCTTTGAGGTTGAAATCCTGCACTTAATGATTGTTGAGGTGGAATCACAAATCTTTGTTGTTGTTGCTGCTGTTGAGGTTGAATAGGTGTTGTATAGGGAACTTGAGAAGGTACTGTTTGAGCTGGAGCTGCACCTGTTTTATTTTTTCGACGATTTGAAAATGCACCTGGATTGGAAGATCGATGGGCCGTTTGTACTCTTTCATAGACAGGTCTTTGCTGTTGTTGTTGAACTTGAGGTATTGAAGGACGAAGTTGTTGCTGTTGTTGTTGAACTTGAGGTATTGGAGGACGAAGTTGTTGATGTTGTTGAATAGGATATTGTTGTGCAAATTGTTGTTGACGATTGTCATCGATTAACATTTGCATGATTGGATGTGAATTCGTTATAGCTGAAGTTGTTTGCATCAAATACAATGAATATTCTCGAAGTAAATCTTGACTCATCCGATCGAGCTTGAAAAAACACGTACGTGCATTCACAGGAGTCGCATCATAAGTTTGTTGTAAAAGGCGGGTAGCATCTTTTTCAAGTCTTTGCAAATAATCTGGATTATGTTGAATCAAAGTTTGTTGTGGAGTAGGAATATGAGGTCTTTGTGGAACAAAATGCTGTGGCATCATTCGAGGTTCATTTTGTTGATTCATAAAGGTTGGTGGCCGATATCCAGGATTCAGAACTTGTATAACATTAGCATTTGGTTGTCTATTAACAAATGATGGAGGAGGTACATTTATAAGTGGAGGCGGAACACTCATATTTGGCAGAGGTACAGTTATTGGTGGAGGTGGAACACTCGTATCTGGCAATGATTGTGCAGGAGCTCCTCCCATTTGTTGCATCAGATTATTAATTCGATTATTAGCAAACACTAAAATAAATTTATAAAAAGATTATCTAAAAAAATAATTAAACAAACAAGTGCCATCACCAGCAGTTCCAACTCCAGATGGTCCCGAAGAATTTATACGAAGAGGTTGTTGTTGCACTGGAGGATTAGGTTCTGATTGAATTGTTGCTGTTAGAGGTATTGAACGTGATCGCGCATTTGTTGGTGAAACATCATTTTCAACCCTTCGCTTTTTTGCTGCTGAGGGTCCCGAATTTGATACTGTATGACTAACTGCTGCTGGTTGTTGTCGAATTTTACGTTTTCGAGAAAGCTTCTAAAAATGATATCAAGAATTAGTCAATATTTATAATTCTCATATAAATACCTGGATCGAATTTAAATCACGCATCAACAACTTCAAAGCTTCAGTTTGTTGATTAAATTTATCACTTTTGGGTTTCATCGCTGCTTCAGCTTCTGCTTTTCCCTCCGATTTTCCTGCAGCTTTTGCATCTTTATTCTCTTTTTTCAAAGCATTATTTTGTTCTTCCAATTGTTTGACCCTCTCTTCAGCTTCATTCTTTTGTCGGGTTAATTCTCTATTTGCAGTGGTCAACATCTTTTGATCCCGTTCAAAATTTGAAATTAGAGTATCCTTATCCTGAATTTCTTTCTTCATTTCATCCATTTCTTGCTTTATCCGATTATTCTCTGTATCTGTTGCTTTCTTTTGTGCACGATATTTTTTGTATTCTGCTGATTCCTTTTCAGCATTTTGTTCAGCCTCTTTGAGTTCATTCTTCAAAGCAGCTGCAGCATCTTGTTCAGCTTTAAGTTTATCTTGTAATTCTTGAACCATACGAGCATGACTGCTTTTCAATTCATCAACTTCTTTTTTGAGAGTTGCAATATCAGCAGACAATTTATCGTTCTTATTTTTATAATTATCCAAATTCTTTCTTTGTACCTCTGAATGAACCTCACTGGCTTTGAGTTGGCCTTTCAGCCTCTTGCATTCTTCTTCCTAAAGTTTTTTATGAATATTAAAAAGTTGATCAAAATGTCAGAAAAAATTCTTACAGCATTTTTTTGATCTTCAGCAGATTTTGCAGCCTTTTTTTCTGCATTTTCAAGCAACTTTTTCAATCCATCTGTAGTAGACTCACTTTTTTGAAGTTTAATTGTCAAAGATTCTTGTTGTTGCATTAACGATGCATAGGCTTCTTCCCCTTGCCTTGAATTATGAATCAATGCATCACGATCTGATATCAAATATTTTAAACCCTAAAAACTTTAATTTATTACAATTGATATAAAATTATGACCAACGAACCTTGAGAACATTATCTTGAATATTTTTTTCATTTTCATTGTTGGGGGTCGTCTTTTTGTAATCCGCATACAATCTTCCAAATACATTATTTTCAAAATGAGATCTTGCAGCATCCAAAGCTGTATTACTGTGTAAGCGGAGATGATTACCAAAATACATTGGATTTGATAAATCATTTGATCCGGTACCTTCTGGTGGAGATGAAAATGGAGGATGATTTGGGGAAGGTGAAACATCAACAGATGCTCTTGATGTCGTCGGAGGTGGCATTACTGATGCATTGGATCTTGAAGATGACCATAAAGGACGTGGAACTTCAGATGATGGCTGATTTGCTGATGTTGATGGACGTGGAGATGATTGTGGCATCAGAGGAGGAGCCGGTGGACGAGGAAAAAATGCAGAAGTTGAAAAAAAATCTGCAGTTGAAGTTGAAATAACATTTGGAGAGGCTTGAGCAGGCGAAGGTGTTGGAATAACATTTCCAGTGGCTTGAGCAGGCGAAGGTGGTGGAATAACATTTTCAGTGGCAGAATTCCCAGTTGTTGAAACACGATTAATTCTAATTTCAAAAATAAAATCATCCATATTCAACGAGGGATAAGTTGTTCTTCCACTATCTCGGGGTTGATGATTCAGTCTTGTACGACTTGCATTATGGCGTCCAGAAGAAGTTCCAGCCCCATTGGAAGAAAGTTATGCCGGGTGTACTTTATTCCCCGTGTCTCTCTTCATTCATCTCTCTTCATTCTCTCTACTACTTTCTCTCTACTATATTTTATTGTCGCTTGTCGCCTTTCGTGCTAAGAATCCTCAATGTTAATTTCATCCTACTTTAAATCGCTCACTCGAGAAATATCTTCCATATACTTTTCATTCTTATATCTTTATCGTTGTTGATTTACGTCGTCTGTTGGACTTGTTCCATTTAAATAAATATTGTTGTGCTTTATGAATTGTTTCTGGATATATTGGTATGGTTTTATCTGGGATTTATAAGTTTGGATTTGGAGTAAAGAATGATGTTGGGGAAAGGGATAATATATATTTAGATTCACCGACCCCGCAGCATAACATGGAGGGCCCACGCCGTCGTTCAACCTCTCTTTTCATCACAAACGGTGAAAATGAAGCTGAACGCAGCAATCAACGTTGCCGATCGGATGTGAATAATGTTTCTGATTATCGAAGAACTTCTCCATCAACAACTCTTCAACCATCAACTCAAACAGATGCAGCTGGCTTGTGTTATGGAAAAGAAGATGATGAAAGTTGTTTCTCGTGTAATCATCAATATGCTGAATATATAGTTTCTGATCCTTATCATCTTTCTTGCTCCAACTCCATTGAAAATGCTGAACGTGATATCGATGATAAACATGCACATCGTGGATTGGATGCTGCTCAAATGGATATTGTTGTTGATCGTGGAAAGATCATTAAAAAGGTTGGTGGTTTTATTAGTGCTCATATTGATTGTGCTTTGGAGAAAGCCGCAATGTGTGAAGCTAAACCACATTGTTTTGATGCTGATGGACAACCTTGTATGGAATTGCATTTGAATGGTAATGCTGAAAAGAAGACTGCTAGATTTGATCGGGAATCGAAGGCATTTGAAGTTCAAAATGGTGGAAAGGCTATGATGATGGGCGTGCTAACAGAACAAACTGTTACTGCTAAAGTTGAATCTAATGCTGGTTGTAATACTGGTATTTTGATGATAAAAAGCCTTGATGATATTGAAGAAGATGTTAATGGAAAAGAAAATGGTAATGCTTTGGCTAATAAGATTGCAAGTCAAGCAAATGAATGCTTTAAGCAAGTTCAGGAATTCGAAGAACTTCATAAGCTTGTACCTGCTGAACTTATGGCGGATCTTCATAGTAATTTGGTCAGTGGTCCAAAAACATTGTTAACCATCATCGAAGTAAAAGATCGGTTAATCAATGATTTAAACATTTCATTGGATGCTGCTGAAGAACGCTTAAAGCAAAAGCATGAACCAAACGGATATACGGTTTTGGATCGGAAGAAGATTGAAAATTTGGGCTACAAAGATGTCAGCGATCTTGTCCAAAAGCACCTTGCTTTACAAGTAAAAGCTAAAAGCCTGGAACGACAAATGAAAGCAAGACGTGAATGCGCTACTATTTCTCGTTCTCTTTCTCGTGCTGCTGGTATGGATGATAAATTTGTTGATCCTCAAGTGGACAAAAAGATTGTCACAAACTCAAAGGAAATTGAAAAGCCAATGGAAAGCGCAGTAACATCTTATATTCCTTTGCCAATGCCAGATAAGTTCGATGGTAAAACTCGTGTTGAACTTGAAAGATATCTGCGATACTTTGATCGTGCACTTGATTCTCGTGGATACAAGGATAGCGATAAAGCTGTTTTGATCGGAAATTTCGTACCTTCACTCCAGTTTACTCATGATAAGCATATGAAAAAGAATGCAAGTTATGAAGAAATGAAAGCGGAGTTATTGAATGCTCTTGGATCTGATAGCTCTATTGCAACTTTTACTCTTCGTGCTTCATTAGATAGAATGAAAAAGCCAAGTGATAAATTATATGCAGATATGCTAAATGAAGTTGAACAGCTTGTTGCCGAAGCTTATGCTGGTTTTGCTGATGAAGGTGATAATGAGTTGAAAAAGATTCTCATAAGATTTGCTCAAGAAGATTGTAATCCAATGTTTAATGCTGCAATTATTCCTCATTTTAAGGCTGATTATAATCGCTTAAAAGAAATAATCTTGGGAATGGAATCATCTTTTGTTATCCAAAATCAAGCCAAAGTTACTGTAAGACTTTCGCAGCAATCGTTGGTTGATGAGGATAATAGAAGGTCTTGCTTTGAACCTAGGATGAGCAGCAATGGAAATGGAAGCTTATGTGATGGTGATGGATATTCAACATGCATTCCACGAAGTACTAATTCTTTATGCAATAAAAGTGTACATGGTGAAGAGAAATATTGCATTGGTGGTGTGTTTGGGCTTACTGCAAAAGCTAAAACGTGGTTTGATTACCTTAACCAGGAGGAAATGTGGAAAGAAACGTGCAATGCTTTGAAAAATGTAGAATTGCTTCAATGTAACAAATGTTATTTTGTTAAAGATAATGGTTATTTAATAAGATGCGGCGATGACTATCGAAGAAGAAAGGTAGTGCCTCTGACATTCCGTGAATCCGTCTGGAAGAAGATGCTGAAAAAGCTTGGTAATTTTGCTGAAGCTAAAAGGTCACTGTATCGCTTTTATTTTTGGCCTGAAATGAACAAGGATATTGCTTATTGGAACAGCAAAGAGTTGGTCATGAATGCTAAATTGAGAAGCGAAGATCTTCAAGCTGTTGGCTGTGTTGGATTGATATTGCCAACCGATGATAAAAGTTCTTGCAATGTCAAGATTAAAAACATTGAAAATAATGATGGTCGTGATCGTAAAGAACAACAAACTGGATATCGTGGTAAAGCTCGGAAGCCTTATTGTCGCTGCTATGATGAACGTGGTAGATTATATGGTACAAGGGAACGTCGTCAACATGAAAGGATTAGCTATATTATACGTGGTGATGAAAGTGTGAAACAACAGGAACTCTTAAATGAATGTCGCAGCAATTGGTTGAAGTCAGAATCTGATGAAAAGGAAAAACTCTCGAATGTGAAACGAACTCGTGGTGAAACTCATGATGATAGCTCTTTAAATCTTGGATCTCGTGCTTGTCAACTGAACTTTAACTCTGAAAAGAAATACCGTGGCCAACTCTATCGTCGCAATGTATGGATTCAACAATAGCGAGGACGCTATTTTGGCGGAGAAGGGGGTAGTTATGCCGGGTGTACTTTATTCCCCGTGTCTCTCTTCATTCATCTCTCTTCATTCTCTCTACTACTTTCTCTCTACTATATTTTATTGTCGCTTGTCGCCTTTCGTGCTAAGAATCCTCAATGTTAATTTCATCCTACTTTAAATCGCTCACTCGAGAAATATCTTCCATATACTTTTCATTCTTATATCTTTATCGTTGTTGATTTACGTCGTCTGTTGGACTTGTTCCATTTAAATAAATATTGTTGTGCTTTATGAATTGTTTCTGGATATATTGGTATGGTTTTATCTGGGATTTATAAGTTTGGATTTGGAGTAAAGAATGATGTTGGGGAAAGGGATAATATATATTTAGATTCACCGACCCCGCAGCATAACAAGAAACATGAGGAGGTCTTGGACGTTGTTGTACCCGTGAAGTTGAAGACGATGCATCATTATTTGATCCAGTAACACTTTCATCATCAGAAATATCCATGAGATTTGGATCTCGAATTTGTGGAGCTTCAACTGAATTTTCAATTATCTGTTGCCTTTGAACTTGAGGTCTGTTTGCTGAAAAATAACTAATTGCTTATTAAAAAACTTTAATTTAGTGGTAGAAAATTCAACTTTGTTCTCTGTCAAAAATTGCAGGAGTTTTTATTTAATTTCTTTCGCTCAAACTTTAAACTAAATTACTTCTAAAATTTATTAAAAAAGACAAATTTTTTTAAAACCAAGAGTCAAGCAAAAACTTAAATTTATCGGATAAGGGTTTTTATAAAATTTTACAAAATGTTTTTTCAAAACATCTTTTTAAAAAAACGTACCGTAATCAGGATGAAAAGATCGCGGATCACGAACTCTTGGATTCTTTTTTCGATTGGGGACTCCATCTTCAGGTCCATCCTATAAAAGTTTATGCACATTTAAAATTATTTAATAAGCGATAAACAAACCTTCACTTTGTCCATCGGTATATTCTCGTTCGGGCTTTTCGTGATGTTGTTCATTTATATCTGAAAAATGATGTATAATTTATGTATAACAAAATTTTATTTTAAATAATTAGAAATAATTAAATCTATTTTAAATACCTTTCTAATTTAAAAGTAATAAATGTCTTCCAAAATTTGTACATAAATTTTTTAAAAATTTGCAGAAAAAGCTGATGAAAAAGCTTTTTCTTTTTTTTGTATTTTTACTTTTAGCTATCACATATAATTACTAGTATTTTAATACAAAATTAATAAGAAATTACTGTAAAATAAAGTAAGAAAAGGGCGGCAAATTACTGTTAAAATCATTGAAGAACTGCAAAAATGAAAGGCGCTAAAAATGAAGTAACCCGCTTTTTCTTGCAAACTGCAACTCAATGCCAAAAAACCCCTCCAATTTTTTTGCTGATGTTTTTGTTACAACTCGAAAAACAAAATTGATTGAAAAAAAGAACTGCCGTTGTATATTTTAAATGATAAAATTGTTAAATATTTTGGTTTTATATTTTAATTATGTTAAAAATTAACTATAATATTTCATTTAACTATAATTTTAACTCCTAATATTGACTAAATTAATACCAAAAAATTTGATCTGTTATTTCTGTCTTATTATATTCAACAGCATTTGAAGTAAATTGTAATTATTAATTACTGAAACTTTAATAAACATACCTTATTATGATAGTATAAAGATGAAGAAAAGGTAAAGATTGAGTTCAGCTTGTTGCGGCAAGTTGATGACCTAAGAAAAAACAAAAAATATTTATATACAGTAATAGTAAAGGCATAGTTAAAGATAGATTCAGTTGATAGAAACAACTAACAAAAAATATGCAAAAGTAGAAACAAAAATCAAATAAATTTATTTGCTAATAAAAACTAGTAATAATAATCTTTACAAATTAATAGTATCTACAAAAATTGAAACAAATTATGGAGTTAAAGGTTTATCCACAGATTTTGATTTCTTTCTGCTTTTCCTTTCTTTCTATAAAATGTTGCGTTTATTCTTTGAAGTGCAAAATATAAGGGATACCTTTTCCACAAGAACAACTTCAGCCATATTCTTCATAAACAACCCGAGTTTTTCTTTTGTTCTTCGATTTTCGACAGCATTTTGAGTATGTTCTAACAATTTTTCATGCTTGACCAAATGGTTCTGATGAACGAGATTTTTGATATCGACATCACGGAGAGCTATCATATCTTTCAGGTAATTAATATGTTGTACATGTTGTTCGTTTTCAGCTGTAAGTTCCTTATTTGCTTCAACCAAGCCGTCGACATTTGCTTTCTATAAGATTTTCCAAATTTAATAAAATTTTTAATAAATTTTCTTTCTTGCCTGGTTTCCGATTTCTCGACTTGCTTCATCGAGTTGCTCAGAACGTTGTTTCTTTTCTTCTTCTAATGATTGAATCTCTAAATCCTTCTTTTCCAATTTAATTTTTGTCGACTTAATTTCATCAGCATGACCTCGTTTTCGTCTTCCAATTTCACCCCACAGAAGATCAAAAACCTAAAATTCTTTCCATATTTAGTTTCCGCTCGTCGAAGCTATTAAAGATGAGAACCTACCACGATAAGATTTTCTTTTACAGTTTGGTGAATTGAATTTTCATCAATATCATTCAGCTTTTCCAAAAGTCCAGATAAGTCGTCCCAATTATTGATTTCTTCAATCAGACAATCGTTAAACCAGATATTTGATGAAGTTAAAAGCTTTCTTTTTCTATCATGAAGATTTGGATATGGAGACGGAACTGCTGCAGGTGAAGCGTAGCACAATGAACTGAAGAGATTCAGGTTTCTTTGTGAATTTGTCGATAATTTGGAAGGAGGTTGCATATTTTTATTTTCGTTTTGATTCATGCTTGTTGAAGCATTTTCATTATTATTCGTTAATAAATGACCTAAAAAAGCAAACCTCTACGTAAATAATTTAGAATGTAAGAAAAACTTACGAGAGTCTGATCGATATGCAGCAGCATTAAGATTTCGAAGTTTGCTGGGCCGTTCTTCACTCATGATTTGATTCTACAATTTATCATAAATGAGAGAGATATTTCATCGTAGAATATATAAAAATAAAATTTAATCACGAAAATAAAACAATTAGCGGAAAAGGTAAAGAATTAAAAAACCAAAATTAGTCCATGGGATCAAAGGATTATATTTCATAAGAAAAAAATATACTGGGTTTTTATACAGTAGTTATATATCCGGGAGAAAAAAAGGTATAAAATATATGGAAGAATATAAGTTTATATAAAAAGAATATAGAGAAAGAATATATGGAATATAAAAGGAGTAACAAAATTGTGCTAATTTGAATATTTTAAATAAATTTTTTTTTCCGAAAAGAAAAAAATGGCGTTAAAATTTTTTAATGTTTCTTTTTTGTTGCCATTTTCATGGTGACATTTTGCCAAAAAGTGTATCTTTTTTCTCATAAATATTTCACATGTTGATGAGATGGTGATCTTTGATCAATGAAGTCATGACCACATTAATGTTGTCATGACAATGATCAAAGTTTTGCAATAAAATAGTTCTGAATTTTCTGGCCCAAATTCATAAAGGGCAGCGAAGATAATATTTTTTAGATTTAGAATAGTGTAAGATTGAATCAGGAATTAATGGTTGGATAATACAGAGCCGACTTGGGTCATTGCAGTTGCCGCATTCTTCTTTTACATATCCATATAAAATTAGTTTAGAAGGTGGCGTTGATCATTGAGTGCTGGGTGAACGGCGTTGATATTTTGGTGGTTTTAGTTTGAACAAAGTAATGAGATGATGCAAGGGGTTTTGGTTGTTTGTGTTGTCTTGTCGCATTTTTGCTTTCCTTATATGGAGAATATATAGTTAAAGAAGTTCCGGCCATTTGAATCAATTTAAAGGTGAAGTCGGTTACGAAAAGAAGATGTTTAAAGTTTTGAGTTGAATAATTGCATATACATTTAAAATTGAATCAAATCATGAGTCATGAAGAATGGGTTTACAAATTTTGAAATTTTGCTGCTGCTGCACATTCGGATTTTGAAACAGGAATCGTGATGGGATGAAGATTTGAAGCAATAAACACTGCTTGCAAGAAGACATGTGTTTGGATCTTTGAAGATAATCATATTCTGTGGGAGTTGTGCACTGTAACACAATCATCAGTAGGAAGTATTGAACATCAAGCTGTTGAAATTGTGGATAATAAGGGAACGGCTATGGATCATATGAGGAGCAGGAGTGTTGACATCTGGATATATATCCTTGATCCTGCAACAGCATGTATAATCAGTTACCGTTTGTCTTCGAAAATGTATATTCTAATTTTAGCAAGAGAAAAACTTTTGAACTTTTTCCAATAAAGAAAAAATTCAAAAACTTTTTGATCGAAAACTTTTGACAGTTGTTTTATAAAAAAAACTTAACTTAAAAGTTATAAGTTTTGACGAAATTTGAAAAATGCCCAAATTAGCATTTTTCAAAATTGTTTGTCCGTTTCGTCCCTTCCCATACGGAATTTATAATTGTTGATCCATTCATGGTGATGAAATTTGTTCAGGGGGACTCATCAGTGGGTTCCCAAACAAATAAGAGTAAAGTGACTTCGAAATAATTCGATGCAGTACGCATCTATTATCAAAATATCATATAGCCTTATACAACAGTATATACTCCAAAATTTATTTATCCATTAGAAATGGATAAAATGATACTTGTTAAAGCATCATAGTTAGTAATGGGTTGTTAGTAACTTCAATTCTTAAAAATTCTTATTAAGGACAAGGTTATATATCAGAGTCTATATCGCACAAAATCTAATTAGAAATATTTTTTCGCTTCTGTGGGGACATTTTTAAAGTTTGAAATTTCAGATTTTAGGGTCTCGATAAAATACAGTAATGCACCGAAAATGGCGGGCCGTATAAAAAGATGCAAAAAAATTTTAAGAACGAAAATATTATGTATTTAAATTATTCTTTATCAGAAGATTTTAAATTCTCAACATCTTACCATGACATTCTGACGAGTTTTTGCATTATCGCATTATACTATGACTCAGATATTTAAAAACTTAATCCTATTTTCTAATTAATGCAGCACTGATTTCAATTTATTTGTTTTAATAATTCAGAAAAAAGATATTATGCAGCTATGCTAGTACTCTTTTTCATCATAAATTAGTATACGATATTGAAAATATTTTTCGGATTATATAGATTAGGGATGCGGGCGCGCCCGAAAATCCGAAAAACTCGGGCGCGCCGGCGCGGGCGCATTTCTTGTTTTGCGCCCGGGCGCGCCTGAGACCGGGCGCGCCCGACATTTTATAAGGAGAAAAAACCCTTGCGCCCAGGCGCGCCCGGGCGCAAAAGACCGGGCGCATGCGCCCGCACCATCCCTAATATAGATTATTAGTTCTGTTTTTGAATTGCATACTTATTACTCAAAAAAAAATTAAATTGATTCAGAAAATTTAAATATCGACAGGGAAATATTTTTTGCTTTGCCCAAAATTTCGATATCGAAATCTGAACCACAACATTCAAATTCCGAAATCTAAATCTCGATAATAAAGTTTCGAAATCAAAATTTCGATATCGAAATCTAGACCACAACATCCAAATTCCGAAATCTAAATCTCGATATTAAAGTTTCGAAATCGAAATTTCGATATCGAAATCTGGACCACAACATCCAAATTCCGAAATCTAAATCTCGTTTTTAAAGTTTCGAAATCGCAATATCAATTTCGCTACTAAAAACTGTTTCTTTTTTTTTCAAATCCAGAAGAAAGCTTCTTCAAAAACGCCATTACTGTATCTATACAGCCTCATGCCGCTTGTTTGTATTTTAAAAGTGCCTATAGCGTCTTACGCTCTCTATTTTTTAAAAGAGAGCAAGCTATAGCGTCAGTTGCTTGTTGTCTTTTTTAGCGCTACGTAAAAGTTTTTTTTTCATGAGAATCGCCTTTTTTAGTTTTGCATTTTTCCTCCAAAAGCTTTTATTTTCTAAAACTATGAATTTGAAAAAGTCAAAAAAACCTGTTTTTTATTCCCCCTCAAGGCATCCATAAATATTTGCGCTATCCAATGAGCCCATGCATGAATGCATAAATAAATATTTTCTGCTGCCTGCTTGAGTGCCTGCAAAAACTAGTTCTTTCTTTTTGTCGCTTGATAACACGGCAGCGGCAATATTCAGGTCATACTACAGTATCCCAACTATTGATCATTTGAACATCTGCTATCTGCTTCCCATTTTTGACCGACATTCTTCTTCCCATTTTTTGAGAGAAAACTGACTGAATTCAACGAAAAATGAAACTCTTTTATACTCGTTCAAACGGCATTCGGAAGCACAAAACAAAATTTTTTTTAACGCAACGATTTGGCGCACTTTGCTATTAACTCAATGGCAAAAAAGGACCGCCCCCTTTTTTTCTATGCGATTGTATTGCGAGCCTTTGTGTGTCTTTAAAGTTATTTTCAATTTTCTATTCGTATAAACAAAAATTTTGAAGAAAAAATGGGCGTTGCTTCCATTTCGTGTATGTCCTTCGTACTTCTTCGTGCCAGCCGGTTCCATTTATTTCTAAAAAGATAGAAAACTACAGCGCGCTCGCTGTCTTCTTTCTCTTCTTTTTAACATTTAAAAAAGGACTCGTGGCTTTCTCTAATTGGATTGAACCAAAAATATATTTTTTGCTCTTTCCCCCATTTTAGTCTTCTTTTCCACTCCACCCCTGCTGCTGTCATTCCATTCTTTCAAAATAAATAATGGCAGGCATTTATACCACCCAAACAACTTTCTGCAACACTACAAATACACACACCCTCCATTGTCGATCCTTCTCTTTTTCCATGAAAAATGCCCCCTTTTCAAGGTCACGCAAACGCGGAACCAATGTTGCCAAAAAAGAAAAGAAAACGAAACATATCCCCTGGCAGTGGACCCACTGCAACAAAAAGCAAGCAGCAGCAAAGCAATTGGCATGTGACTGCAAAAAAAGAAAGAAAGAATTTTAAGCAAAACACATTTCGAATGCTTTTAAACTTCAAACATCATTGCTTTTCACCTGTCAACAAACTTGTGGTTAGTAAAGCCTTAAAATAAAAGTAATCAGAAAAAGAAAAGTTATTACCGTAATCGAACTGCAAAAACTCAGAAGGAAAAAAAAGTTTGCAGTTTTATCAATCAAAAAATTGATAAAAGAAAGAGAAGAAAAAAGGGCACCAGGTCTAGACGATAATCCTGTTATATGCAGCAGCATATGTTCGGACGAACCAACTGCGTCAATTGTGTCCGACGTTTTTAATTTAACAGAGAAGGAAAGAAAAGAGAAAAAAAAGAGCAAGAAAAAAATCGATCAAAAGTCAATAAAAACTCCTTCCCTTTTTTCTTTTTTAGAAAAGAGCAAACTTTTTTTTAATCAACGTGAACGAAAAAAATGTTTGTTCTTTTCAAGTTTTTTTTTCCTCATCGTCGATAAAAAAACGTGTTTTTCGTTGAGTGCTTTTGAATTCAAAGAACAACCAAAAAAAAATGGAAAAAAGAAAGCAAAAAAGAGAAGGAAGCTTCCCTTTTTTGTGGATATTTTTATTTCTTTCCTTTTTCGGAAAGTAAAAAAAGGCAATTAAAAAAGAGGATAGCTTCCGAAAAAAAAATGTTAGTTAAAAATGGAAGCAAAAAATGTGTGTTAATCAAGAAATAAGCAAATGCAAAAAATTTAAAAAAAATTAAAAATTTTAAAGAAGCAACTGCCGTGAATTCTTTCACAAAAAAAGATAAAAAAGAAAATGATTCAAAAGATTTGTTATTTCAAAAAATGTTTGAACTAAAAAAATGACAGAAAATGCATTCAAAGTGATACGGCAACGAGAAAGCACAACTACAGTAATCCACAAATAAAAAATGACATCAATTTTGAAAAAAGAAACGGTTCAACGAGTTAAAAACTTTTATTCAAATTGGGTTAATAAAAGATTTACACAGTTGCAGGATTACTGTAATAATAGAAATAAACATTATTACAGTAGGGCAAAATTCACTTCCAGATGGATTAAAAAAATGTACACAGTTGCAGGATTACTGTAGAAATAAAAAACGCAATTACAGTAACTCGATAAAAAAACCAATGATCGCGATTCCGGAAAAAAGCATATCCGTTTTAACCATTTTTTTTAAACAGAAAACAAATGTTTTTCTTTTTTTACAAAAACAAAACAGCTTTAGCAAAAATTTTAAACGATCCAAACGAAAGCAAAATAGACAGGATTTTTGCCTGATGTTGTTGCGTCGTCGTTTGTTTCTTTGTAACAACACCTTTAATCTCCACCCACAAATTTTTTTTATTGTAAGACTGTTGCAATCCTATAATGTTTTTGGGATTAGAAAAAAATGCAGCAAATTTGCTGCTGTTTTTTTGCAACAAACTTTCTAAAAATTTTTTGATTATCAAATTTTTTCGAAGGCACAAAAATTTATCGGTGGATGAAAGATGACTACAGTAACTACAGTATACCAATAAACAAAAAATATTTCAACTAACTGAATTTTTTGTTCCGAAAAGTTTTTTTTGAACAAAATGATGGTTATAAAAATTGGTTTGAATAATGCTTGGCTGGCAGCCTTGCCACATTAAAAAGTTTTTGTTTGTTTTATTTTGTATGCCTGGGTTGCAAATTATTATTCTTTGTTCCATCCATAAACGTTGTATTTTTTTTTTGTTTTGTTTTGTTCAAATGCGTTTTTACTTTTGCTGTCTTCCATCTAAAATTTACGATGCATCGTTCATAGTTTTTTTAGGGAAGAGAAAAGGGAAATGTTTTTAGGACAATTCGATTTCCTTTTTTTGGTTATTTTTGCCGACGACATTCTCTCACATTTTTTTGTTTACAATGGCCAATGTGAAATGTGCCCGAACGAAGCATATTTTTTAAGATAACAATCAGTCAATGACAGAATTTTCCTTCAAAGGGTTTCTTTTACATCTTTTATAAGCTTTTTAAATTCTCCAAAAGAATTTTCTCATTTTTCTCAAAACACTTGAATCTGAAAAAAATTTAAAAATGTTTATACAATTTCGTTTCATTGTCAAAAATCAACAATATTTTTGTTTCAAAATTTTTAAATCAAAGACATAGTTTTAGATTCATTTGTTTTTGTAATTATTTATTTCATAATATTGTTTTTTACATAAACTTTGTTGCATGTTCGGTCAAACATAAAAGAGGTACTTTAAATGTTAAAGTTTAACACAAAAACATTCAAAGACAAAATATTTGACATCAATTAATCAACGCAAATTTTACAACAAAATTACATAACAATATGGAATTTTTTCTTCCTTTGGCCGAGAAAAATCCATCATACACTAAGAAGACATTTTCCACTCAAGAAACATTTGTCGTTTTTTTTAAACATTTTTTTCAAGCTTTTTTATATGTTGTGCTATTCTTAATTATTTAAAATAAGGGTAATGCTTTTTAAATCAACAAAATTGATCTAGCCGTTGCTGAGATCTGCAAAAATCGGATAAAACAGAAATTTTTTTGTACAAGGAAGAAATTGAGCAAATAGTTTCAACACGAAAATATCTTTTTAGTGTATGACGGATTTTTCTCGGAAAAATTCCATAGTGATAATTAAACGACTTTTAAAACAAGAGTTCTTTTTTCTTTAACTTTCCAAAATTACCGTAACATTCAAACATTTATTGCCTTGATTGTATGCTGCAAAAACAACAATCTCTAATCCTTAAACGATGCTTTCAAAAAAACGATTGCGCAAATGTTCAACAGACTTTTTACACATTTGCTTTTGTCAATGTCCTTGTAAAGAGAGGTAAAAAAAGGAACAATAGATTCAAAAATACAAAAGGTACATGGGAAAAAGAACTATGCCAAAAAAAATGAAACAACAACACTTAAAACCCCAAAAACAGCATAAGAAAAACAATATTCAATTGAAAACAAAATAAACGATTAAAGTAGTCAGCAATTTATTTTTTCACAAGTAATCAAAAACAGTACAATTGTAACAAAAAAATAACACCCATAAATGCTCAAAAAGTATATGTTAGACAAGAAAAAAAATAATTTAGTCATCTTCAAGATCTTGATTAAGAGTGGAAGCAACCCAAATAAAATGTTCAACAATTTCATCTCCATTGTGATTGGCTCTTTCTTCAGCTCGAACACGAGTTTCATAAGATTTAACAAAATCTTCACATTCATTCCATAAATATAATTCATCCTTTGTTCGCCTAAAAAAATATAATCAATTAGTGATTAAAGCTTTAAATGAGTTGGGAAATAGAAGGAAGTTAAGGCAATAAAAGCTATTGAACAAATTTTAAAATAAAACTTACTTGTATGCAGGAATCATTCTATCACGAAGTTGTTTCACAGGAATACCATTGACAGGTGCTTGATAAACGGCTTTCAAAATATCTCTAATCATTTTCCTCTTCTTTTCTTCATAGATAGCCTTCTTTTGAGAAAAAACTTGAATGCTGTAATAAACAGCATAAGCAAATGCCAAAAGAGCACCAAAAACCAAGATTGGCATAACAGCATATTTGAATCCAGTCATGACTGCAGTGTTAACATAATCCGAGCCAGAATTAATTCCATTATGAATTTTATCTGGACATGCAATATAAGCAAAAACGCAGATAGTAAAAGCAACACCAGCTAAGAAAGTAGGATTAAGTTGGAAACCTTTCGGGGGGCGAACTGCAGCAATCTTTTTCTTTGTATCATTAAGGAATGAAAGAGAAGTATTTTGAGTATTTTGATGCCGATTATATGAATAATTAGGTTTACGAGGAATGTACTTGGAGAATTCCATATGATCATCATCATCATAATTATCTTCATCTGGTACAGAATTATCAAAATCAACTCTTGGAGGTGAAAGTCGACGAGTTGGCGGAATTGGTACAGGTCTTGGGGTTGGACGAGTTGGTGAAATTGGAGGTCTTGCAGATTGTCGAGGTACAATTGGTACAGGTCTTGAAGCTGGTGGTGAAGGATTCCAGTTTGAAGTATGTTGAGCATAAGGAGCAGTTCGAGTAGGTGGAGGTGATTCTCGTCTAGCAGGAGGAGATGGTTGTCGGCGAGTTGCAGGAGGTGATTGTCGACGTGTTGAGGGTGAAGCTCGACGAGGTGGTGAAATTGGAACAGGTCTTGAAGTTGGACGAGTTGGTGAAACTGGTACAGGTTTTGGGGTTGGACGAGTTGGTGAAGTTGTAGGTTTTGCTCGAGAAGGTGAAGATCGTCTTGCTCGAGAAGGTGACGTTCCGCCTTTCTTCTTTGCTAATATCCGCACATATGTATCACGAGTTGTATCATTGATCGGACCAACATTTACTCCAACAGATTTAAGTTCTTCACGTAATTGAGAATCATTCATGCTCATCTTTCTATAAAAAAATTAATGTAAACTCTTACAAAAAACAGTAATGAAAAGTTATTAAAAACACGTAAAAGATAATAGTTAAACGCGATTGCAGAAAAATATCGGGGACCATATTTGGTGATCATGAAAAGTACAAAAAAGGTAAATATACTCCAATTACTGGAAACATTAAAATGCAAAAATAAAGGCCGTATTTTACTTTATCAAAATATTCACTTTAAATTTTGGGCTTAAAGGAGTAGAAGATTTTCTCTTTCCGATCCACATGTTGGGGCGAAAAGTTTACATACATCCAAAAATAATATTATCAAAACACAAGTAACGAAATATAAAGTTTTTAAAACCGCAGTAAAAATATATTTTTTTGAAAGTGAACCTTTTTTAAAGCAAAAAATTTCAGCGGGAACAAAAATCGTTTCGAAACATTTTTTATATTTTTTGAACAAAAAATTGCATTGCGCAAACAGAAAAAGTATGCTTTAAAAAATTTGACCGGCCATTTAATTTCGAAATTTTCACTTAAAATTGTAATGCATCGTCACCTTTAACTTTACGAATGCAATCAAATCACATACCCTTGTTTAGGATCTAGACCCTAAGGCGTGCTTATGAACGAAATAAAATAAATATGTTATATTTTGATAAACAACAACTTTGTTCTTTTACTAATATCCAAAAAACAACTTAAAACTTTTATTACATCAAATATAAACATTAAATCAACAAAAACTAATTTAATTACACTAATTTCCTATATTTACGCAGCTTTAGCAACGTTCTTTACAGATTTCTTTTTCTGCTTCTTTTCGATTTTCTCTGGATCAGTTGCTTTTACTTGGATTCTTGCCATTACATTTCCGCAATTTTCTCCCAATTTTCGTCCTTCTAGGTTTAAGTTTCCACCACCAAACTTTGCAGTTTCCAGAGATCGTTCATCATCAGATAACCCAAGTCTAGATAAAGCTTTATTGGAATATTCTGGAACAATTGGTTGAAGAAGGATATTTGAGATTCGTATTGCTTCATATGCAATAAACAATATTGTAGATAGCTAAAATTAAATAGCATTAAAATTAATACAGTATTTTAAAATTTTTTACCTCTGGACCTTCTTTCATATTCCAAGGTCGATGAATATCGAGCAAAGCATTAGTATTTCGAATTTGTTCAAAAATAAGCTCCAATCCACGATAAAAATAGAGATCATCAAAGCATTTTGTTACATTTTCTGAAACAGATAAGCATAAATTCCTTGTTTTTGTTTACAATAAAAACAAACCAGCTAATGAATTTAAGCCATCAACAATTCGCTGACCATTTTCTTTCAGATTACATTTCACAACTTCATCATGATATGTTGGATATACTTGTTTGGGGTTCAGTTTATCAACGGTACATCTGCTTAATAAATTTCCTAATGCATTTACAAGTTCAGAATTTATGAGATCAATTGCTTTTGGAATTGTTATATCTAAAAAAATTACAGTAATTATTCGATCAAAGCTCAACAAAATACAGCATCATGCATCAGATTATGTTATTTAATGTACAGTATACAGTAACATTGATATCTAAAAATGTTGGAAAGGGTACTGGGAACTGAATATAAGCGAAACATAAAATTTCGTATCCAACTCCTTGATAACAAACCATTTTGATGTAGCACTTTTTAAAAATCGAAAGTTTCAATCGAAATTGAAACCTAAAAATCATCCTTTGCTTACAATTTTCACAAACAATGATTTTTAAAGCGCAGAAATACATTTTTTGATCATTATGGACTGTATAAATCTCACAAGGATATACACAACAAAAAACCAACTTGAATCATCTTGTGGAGTTCCTTGCTTTAAAAGAAAGTACCGTAATCCTTCAGTTGTTAGAATTTCAGCCAAGTCATCAGGAATCAAAACATTGCCATAACTTTTTGACATTTTTCTTCCATCTACGAGCCAATGCGAATGAACAAAAAGCTTTTTAGGAAGTGGAAGTTCGGCGGCCATTAGGAAGGCTGGCCAATAAATTGCATGAAATTTTAGGATATCTTTTCCAATAATTTGAATATCTGGTGGCCATAGATTGGATTTGGTATCAGGATATCCAACGGCTGTTAAATAATTTATCAATGCATCTAACCAAACATATATCTAAAAGCATGATTACAGTAAGCGGATAAAAAAAGTTACAACTAACCGTTTGACTGTTATCTCCTGGTACCGAAATTCCCCATTTCACTCTCTTTGAATCTCTTGAAACTGATAATTTTTCATCTGGACGAAGAGAAGAAAGAGTCATTGGTAAAAAATTATCTGGACAAATAACACCAGAATTAAGCCAATCTTTTAGTTGTTGATAGAATTTCCCAATATCAAACATATAATTATCTTCTTTAATCCATTCCACAGGATTTTTAGTTTCTTTTGCTACTTGTACATTGCTTTCAATTTTTTCAATATCTTTTTCAGCATAAAAGCATTCATCAATTGTTGAATACCATCCTTCGTAATTTGATTTTTGGATATATCCTTTGGAGTTGAGGGTATTCTATAATGGATCTGTCTGTATAAAGATAAAAATGCAATACAAAATCGTTACCCAAAAATGTGTCACAGCTTTTTTATGCCTATCTTCAGAAGTTCGAATAAAATCAGTATTTCGAATACCAAATTTCCGAAAGGTTTCTTGAAACTTTGCTGAATGGCGATCAACAAATTGTTGAGGTTGTAGGCCTGCCGAAGAGGCAGCAGACTGAATTTTTACTCCATGTTCATCCGAACCAGTAATAAATTTAAATTTGGATGGATCAGCATCTTTTCCTGCTTTCAATAAATTCCATCGATGACATGCATCCGCCAATACTGCAGTATAAAGGTGACCAATATGCGGATCTAAAAAGTTTAATACATTTATACAATTATAATTAATTACAGATTATAAATCATTTGAACAAGTGATAAAATCAAAAAAGAATCATGGTGTGTTTGAAAGATGAAAAAAATGAATACAAAAACTTACTGCCATTAACGTAAAAAATTGGAGTTGTGATTAAACTTTTTGCAGGCTTCACATTACATATTGATGATAAACTACGTCGTAGAAATATTCTTTTCATCTTGGATACATGAGTACCTACAAATCTTGAATAAAGTCATACATCAAAAAATACAAGAACATAATATCGCGAAATTATTTTACAGAGACAAATTTCTATTCGACCGAAACTAAAAGTAACACATTATAGATTAAGTAGTAATGTTAAATCATTCATTTTTTACCGTATTTGAAAAGAAAGATTTGCGATGTTTATGACTTTTAAAACAAAAGGTTATTCTCATAGATCGTGGGGATTGTGGCAGCTTTCTGATATTTTTGTCACAAGAGCTTTTAATAACTTTATAAATAATCTTTACGGTATAATACTGTAAATATATAAATGAACTCAAAGATGCATAATCGGATTATGTTTTAACAGTAAAATTAGTTTACAAAATTGTTTTGCAAGTAAAATGTGTGTTGGCATCAAAGAACAAAATGCAATTTATTTTATTTTGTTGACGGATCTTTTTGTGCTAAACACTTTTAAAAATTGTTTTTTGCAATGTTCAGTAATTAAACTTATAATAAAAGTAATATTTATAAATTTATCACATTCTTTGAATTTAGGATAATCTTCAATTCTGCTTTCGTTTGATCATGTCTATTCTTGTTAAAAATCATATACATGTGTAACACATGATGTGTTGCAAGCAGAATTACTGCTTTAAAAAAATATGCTCTATTTCAGAGCGTCCAAAAATTGCGTATGATACCCATATTTCAGAGATCATCGCGGGTAATTGGTGAAAGTTTTCAACCAGCAATAAACGCACCTCGGTTTCCCTCATTGGTCACGTTATCGCCTCTGCGCAAAGCTGATTTTAAAGTTTTTTTCAATGTCTTTTTCAATCCTTTTTAAAGAAATATGCAAGACAAATTCTTCCAGGAAATAGAGATAGAAAGAAATGGTGCTCTCTCTCTCTGTATTACGAAAGAAAGGACGGACTTTTTACTTGTTTGCTTGAAAGACTTAAACTTTATTTGAAGGGAATAAACAACGAGAAAGAAGAGAAAAAGAAAAAGAGGCTCTTTTGAAAGAGCACACATTTTTTGTGCCACTAAAAATGAGATAAATTTTTTCAAGTTTTTTTGAATAAAAATAAATTTAGCAACTGTTTTTTATAAATGATAGGTATCAGTTGATTTAAATGATTAAAAAAGTGTTAATGACTTTGTTTACGATGACCACGACAATTTAAATCATTTAAAAATACTTTATTTTTTTAAAATCCAGATTAAAATAATAGTGTTTTTATTTAATTAATAATGTACAAGTTTAATATTTAAAAATTAAAGCATAATCAAAATAGGGTCATCTTTTTTGGGAATGAAATATAAATCCAAATAATACAATAATCAAATATGAACATTTTAAGTATCTAAGAATACCGACGAGCACGACTTTGAACTAAAATTGATTAATTTTTATTAAACTTCTTAAAGGAGAAGTTTGTTAGCTTACCGTAATCTGCTTCACGACGTTTACGAGATCCTAATCCAATATCTGGGAGTCCATCATCTTCTTCAACACCCTGAGGGGTTACAGCGGATTTAGGTGGCTCAGTAACTGGATAATTTGCATCTGCAACGTCAGTTTCAGTTGCGTCTCGGCGTTTTCGAGATCCTAATCCAATTTCTGGTAATCCATCATCTTTTTCAACGCCTTCACGGGTAACTGCGGATTTCGGAGGTTCTGTTACGGGATTACGGAATTCATCACCTCTCTTTTTTCGAGATCCGAATCCGACTTCTGGAAGGCCATCATCTTCTTCAACGCCTTCAGGGGTAACTGCAGATTTTGGAGGTTCAGTAACTGGATATTTTGCATCTCCGACATCATCAGAATTTCGTCTTTTCCGGCTTCCTAATCCAATTTCTGGTAATCCATCATCCTTTTCGACGCCTTCTGGAGTAACTGCAGATTTTGGTGGTTCTGTAACAGGGTTACGGAATTCATCGCCTCTCTTTTTCCGGCTTCCTAATCCAATATCTGGGAGTCCGTCATCTTCTTCAACACCCTGAGGGGTTACCGCGGATTTTGGTGGCTCAGTAACTGGATAATTTGCATCTGCAACGTCAGTTTCAGTTGCGTCACGGCGTTTACGGGATCCGAATCCAACTTCTGGAAGGCCATCATCTTCTTCAACGCCTTCAGGGGTAACTGCAGATTTTGGTGGCTCGGTAACTGGATATTTTGCGTCTCCAACATCATCAGAATTTCGTCTTTTCCGGGATCCAAGTCCAATTTCTGGTAAGCCATCATCCTTTTCTACTCCTTCAGGGGTAACTGCGGATTTTGGGGGTTCTGTTACAGGTGCTCGGAAGTCATCAGATCTTTTTGCAACAATTTTTGGAGCATCCATTGCAGGAATTTCTTGTGCACCCATATTTTCACTTTTTTGGGTTTCTGTAACAGGTCCAGTTTTGGCTTCTTCAGTTTCATCCCGACGTTTTCGGCTTCCACTTTCAACAACTGGAATACCCTTATCTTCAATCACGCCAATCGGAGTTACACCCGTTGAAACAGAAATTGTTGAATCTTTGATTTTAATGTTTTCTTCTGAAGATTCTGAAGATGACGATTCTGGAGCAGATGGAACTGCGTCACGTTTGGCTAATGGCATTAGCTTTTCGCCAACAAGTGGAATTGGAGTTGGTAATTCTGTGACTTGTTGATCATCTGATGCCAAACTTGAAGCAGCAATTATACAAAATATAAGAAATATAAATACTTTCATTCTTCTTTAATTTTATTTTCTTGGAGAAGATAAAAAAAATAAATCGACTGATTTCGATTTTAAAATAAATTTTTTTGCTTGGTATTTATAGAAAAGCAAAAAAAAGAGAGCTGTTGTTGCTGATATTGGATGAAAGGTGTAAAAGAAATAAGAAAAAAAATTTGGGGGAAGAAAAATGAAAGAAGAAAAACAACAATCACCGCCACGAGCAAAATCAGTAGGTTTTTGGGCGGAGAAGAAGGAAAAAAAATTTGTTTGTTTATTTATGTGTTTTTTTAATATAAATCAGCACGTAATTAACCCAACTCTCAATATCACAAAAAATTCTAATGCAATTTTTAAAAGAGAAAAAAATAATAATGTTGAAATTTTAATTATTTTTTTGGACGTTCAAAATCAAAAATCAAAAAACATCAGAGAATCACCAAAAATGGATAAAAACACATTTTATAATTAATGTTCCGAAAAAAAATTAGTTGAATCAGATATTTTTTTGCAATTAAATAAAAGTTTAATTTCAATTTGCAGCAGTTAAAAAAACGACTCTTTTACTTTTTTTTGCCCATCAAAACATTGTTGTTTTTTTGTTTGGTAATCTTTGGTTCCCGTAAAATAGCATCCTTCTCTCTTTTTTTTGTTGTCGTCGTTGCCCAGATTTTTTTCTATCATCCCTTTTTGTTATGTTTTGAAAATGTCTATGACTAATCCATATTATAAAAAATATCAACATCATCATTTATACTAACAATAGGACAGGATGTTTTCATATGACGTTGAATGAAATGAAATAAATCAAGTTTAAAATGTATCTGCATCCGATCAGATGTTCGTTCAAGTCCTTCAAAGAAAACAAAAACATCCCATTTATTTTCTCCCCCGCAAATTAAAGTTTCAAATTTTTGATTACAAATGTGATTTGAAATCAATCAAAATAATAATAAATTTGTGTAATTTAAATACGATACAGTACTCTTTGTTTATTCTTTTAATATGAAGGAGGCGTGAATACAGTAATTTTCAAAAGCTTGCGGTATAAACTGTAGTTGAAAGCATTGTTCATAATTACTTATGGGCAAAAAATTTAAAAAATCAAAGAATAAAGAATTTTTGTATTGTTAATCTATTATTATTATTTATGTGTCATGTAATTTCGTATTTTACAAATTGCACATAATGTTGAAACTAGATAGAATCATAAAAAAATATTTAGGCAACCTTTAAAACATCACTAATATTTTATACAGTATCCTTTCCAAAATGTGAGAAAAAACCAAATTAATATTTTTTTCTGACGAACTTATTAAAAATTCTATTGACATATTATGTTTAACCTTTTTAGCGTTTTCGTTATTACCTATCCTTTTTAAATTTTAAATTCAAATATAAAAACCATGTGTCAAAAAAAGGAAAAATTCACAGGTGACAAATTTAAATTTTCTTTTTTGAAATTTATAAAAAACGGGTGAACTTCATTTTCAATAATGCCATCCTGGGAAGGAAGAAAAATGTGGTCCATTTACGTTTTTTGTTTAAAAAATCAAAAAATTTTCTCAAGCCCTTTTAGGTTTTGCATGTCCTGGAAAAGTTTAAGCATTGCCTTTTTTTTGTGAAATGCGTCAATTCCCTCAAGATTTTTGTCATCAAAATCCTTGTAATTTAAAAAAAAAGAAAAATGTTGGAAACGTGTTCATTTTTATTTCGTTTGTTGATGGCATTTTTTGGAGTTGGTGCGGGGTTTCCGGTTTAACTTCAACGTTTGGAAAATAAGGTTTTGTAGTGATTTCTTCAACTTTAATAGAAGCTTAAAAAGGAACCCGATTGGAAAGACTCAAAAAAAAACTGAATTCTGTTTGGGTGTTAATTTTAGTGTCAAATGTTTCAACTACTTCCAGTGAATCCCTGATTTTAGTCTTTCGTCAGAAATTTGTTACGCTTTTTGTTTCTTTAAGCATTGCAACACTAAAAGTGTTACAGTATCCTTTTATTCAAATCAATTCCCTATTTCTTTGAAAAAGCTAAAAACTGTTTTATGGTTTTATACATTTTGCATGTACTCTTCTCACAGCAATGATCAAAATAAATATTCTAAGAAAAATATGCAACAATTTCAAGCATGTTTGAAACACATTTGAAACATTCTCATGAGAAAAACTAAAGATTAAATGTTTCGGATGTGTGCTTTGATTCATTCATAAAACAATTTTTCACAAAACTTCTTAAATGTATGCTATTAGCGAATTTCAAAAAACCCCAGCATTCTAATTTTTTTGTTGCAGACATTCTTAGAAACTTTGAAGCAAACCTTTTTGCTTAAACTTGTTCTAAAAATTTAATTTTCATTGTTCTTGCTGCTCTAAAAGAATGTTAAAATTTAATTAATTTATGTACCAAGTTTGTTCAATGTTAAATACTGAAAAAAACCAAATTTAATATTCTAAAATTTAATAGAAAAAATACATACTTTTTTTGTTAATCCTTTTAAACAGGAAATAACAGCTATACTTTTTTAAAAATCTGAATTTTGCAATAAAATTAAATAAATCTTTTTTTTTTTCAACTTTAAAGGTTAAACGTAGGATTTAAAAAATAATATTATTTTTAACCTTTTAAGACCCCCGTCTGTTTCTTTTTTTGCAATATTTTTATTTATTTTAATCCAAATATTGCAATAGAAAAAATGATAGGATATTTTTGGAGGGGATATCCTATATAGCTATTTTATTTTCTTGGCAAAGATTTGATAACAAGAAAAATATTTTGTTAATGACTTTCTGAGAACTGTGTTTTTGAATTAACTCGGTGAATTTGAAGCTTCAAAGTTGCAGGTGGTTTTTTTTCTTGATGGAATTGGCGTCGTATGTTGTTTTCTGAATTTAAGTAAAAAGGAACTTAAAAAATGTCAAAAATTTTATTTTTTAGGCACGCTTTAAAAATAGTAATAAAGTAATAAAAATTGTGAGAGAAATGAAATTTGGAGCTATACAATTTTTCAAGGGTTACTGTAAAAAAAGTGAACTAAAGCCTGAGAAACGAGATTTTGTTGTTTTTCTAAAAACCCTATTTTTAACATTATTAGCAATTTTGTGCTACAAAAAATTTGAATTTTTTTCTTTTTTTGCAGGCACATTTTAAAAATAGTCCGTTTTTAATAAATTTTGTACTTTTTTTTTAAAAAATTTGTATTGAACCTTTTTTCTTAAATTTAAAACATTTTTTAAAAAATAATGTGGAGGTGGAATTGGTTTTGCTTTTTTCAGAAAAACCTTTTTGAAAATTAAAATTTTAAAAATTTAAACAAAAGAATACTCACGACTGACGGGATATTTATTTGTATTTCCGATTTCCTTTTGTTTACGGTATTTCACTTTTTAAAAACAAAAGAAAATCCATTGAAGAATTTTTTTAAAAATTGTATTTCTATCCCAGATTTAAAAAAGCCAATGTTACAAATCTTTGTTTGATAAGGTTTTTTGAAAAGCCGCATTTTTTGCCTTTCTTTTGTTTTTCATTTTTTACAGTAATCTTCCATTTTTGGATTTTTGAGTTGTGCGTCATTTAAGAAAAAAAGAGCGAAAATGTTTTTTTTGCATTCCATTTTCTCAAAAGAAACTGAACATTGAAAAACCAAAATCCTGGTTTTTGTTTGCCTATATAAATGTGTATTTTTTAATGGCAAAAATGATGCAGAGTTGAGTAATACAAAAACGTATGTTTTTTAAAAGATAAATAGAACGCTAATTTTCGGACATTTGAACTGTATCGTCAATCATTTTAAAGGCATTTACTGTTATGGGGTTACTGTAATTCATATATTTCAACGCCTTTACAAGTTTTGCTTCTTTGCTAAACAAAAATAGCAGCGTTCACTAATCTTTTTAACCTTTTATTTATTTATGCAAAAATATAAATAAATTTTTGCAAGAAATTATTTTACAATTTTGCAAAATTAATGTATTTATCTTTCTTCTTCTTTGATGCATCTTTTTGCATCACTTTTGTTTTTTTACCGTTTTAGAATAAGTACCTAAAAGTGTTTATTAAAAGTTATTATCTTTCCAAGTAATATTTTGCTTTTGTCATCAATATTTTCTTTAAGCAGATTTGCATATGGATTATCCAATCACTCTTTTACCTAAAAACATGCATCAGAGAGATATATCATAATACTGTACACTTTTTTAAAGAATGTAAATAATAGATTAATAACTAATTAATTATTTTTTTGTTAATCTCAACAAAAAAACTAATCTATTCTCTTTTTTCATAACACTCACATTTGTGTTTGCAATTAGGGTTACTGTAGCTTTGTGTTTTTTTGTGGGGAGATAATTATCGCTGACGATTGTTTTTTCCCTTTCCTCTTCTTCAATTCTAACACTGAAGATTAATGTTGTTTTTTATAAAAAGACTTTTATTCTAATTGCAGGTATTATTACTCAGTTTCCCTTAACTTAAATTCAGCCTTTTGTTGCTCTTCATAAATACACTTCTTACGTGCACCTGAGTTTAAGAGAGAATGAGCTTAAGACTGAAATCCTAGATGATTCATGGGATTGATGAACGATTTTTGAGCACTTCTGTTTTTTCTTGTAATCCCTTTTTTTACCACAAAGTGTTCGGTTTTTTGTGTTTTGAGTATTCGTCAGACTTCTTTTAGAAAAAGCAATTTACATCATTAAAATATCTGAAAAGGTAAAAATTGTTGAATTACGGTATTTGTTTAAACTCAATATTCATCTAGTACGTACATTTTTGTCATGTATGTAGATATTGTGATACTGTATTTGTTGATCATTGAGTTTGTTTATAATTTGACGATGTTTGAAGAGAACCATAAATTTTGTACAACTTTAAACAAAAATTACGATATCCTTTTAAGCTTCTGTAATTAAACATTCAAAATTTCAGCCATTTCGGATCAAACACAAGAAAATGATGTTTGGCCCTTTCAAAATACCTACGTATTGTTTCTCTTTTTCCTCCTTCTTCTTCAAAGTCTAAGATAAAGAAAGTATCGTATTCTAAAATGCTCTTAAAAAGCCAAAAGTAGCCAAAAAAATTATTGTCCCTAAATACATTAAGATTTTTGATTCGTTGTTTTTTATCCCCCAAAAAAAGGAAGAGCTTTTAACATTCAAAAATAAGCATTGGCACATTTTCAAAATGCCAAATAAAAAAAATGGGATAATAAAGAAAAAACCCTCGGAATTTTCCAGCTCATTTTTTTGAAGGTTGAATTGGCGTGATTTCCTTTTTGCATTAAAAAAGACATCAAAAACCTTTTAAAAATGGAATATTCTTCGTTTTTTATTGGCAGCAGGCATCCTATAGTCTCATCTTTAAAGCCATCATTTGATAATAAAAATGGTCTTCTCCGAAATAGAAAATAAATGATGTGCAAAAAATAAATGTCATTTCGGAAGATCGTAGAATAATAAAAGCTAAATGGGGCCTCCCACTTTTTTATAATGGTTTATAATAAAAAAAAGATATATTAGGCTTGCAAATTTGTGATCTCGTTCATTTTATTTCTTTTGAAATTTCGAGTCTTGAGATTCATGTGTTTTTGCAACAATTTTTAGTCATTCAACTTTGAATTAAGTTTTCTGTCTTCTTTCATTTTTCATTTTAAAAAAACGGTGTCACTTTTTCGTTTCTTTTTTGTGCTTTTGTGTTTTTTTGTGTATTTTTAACAAAATTTTTAAATAAAAACAAAAATAAGATAATTTTGGAAAAGATTAAGGTTGTTTTTTCAAACATTAAAAAAGTTTTTTTACAAACAATTGCCCATTAATGACTGCTCAATCTACTCGCCTGCTACTTTTGAGATAAACTTTTCGTATTTTCAAAAATCTTGAAAAAATTAAAAGAAAGAAAATGCTCTCGAAGAAAAAAATTTATGAATAAAGGTTTTTTCAATGGAATAATTGGGGGTTGGATTTTTTTTACTTTTTTTAAATGAATCCTTGGAAAATGTGGCATATTTTTTATGTGTATGCAGAAAATCTCTTGGTTGTTTGTAATGGATATCTTTCGCCATATAAGAAAGAATGGATACTGTAATATTGTAGTTTTATTGTTTGCTTCGAGCATGTTTTTTAAGGGGTTGAAATGTTGCGTTAAACAAAAGAAACATGAAGACATTTTTTGTGTTTTTTGAAGAAATGCGTCTATGAATTTTTAAGTGATTACAAATTGGATATATAAAAAAGTAGATGGAATTAAAACAAACATCACTTTGAACAGAAAATGTCTTTGATTTTCGATGAAATAGAAGATAAAATGAGTAAGTGTTTGATCCTCATTTGCATATTATTAATTAAAGATCAAAAGGTCAGTCATCCATTTTTGAGTGTTCGTTCAATTATCGTAATCTCATAAAAGGTTTACAGTAATCCCTTTTGATGTTTTTGGGTCTAAAGTTTTCTACAGTAATCCTTTTAATGTTTTGATTATTATTGTTCTAAAAAGAAATGACGATCTTCCGTAATTTCCGGTTGTCTGCTTACATATATTTTTATAGTCATTTAAAACCTAAATTCATTCATTAAACCCCCACCACTTTTTTGTTTTGTAAATGTTAAACTTCAAATTTTAGTAATAAATTTAATTAATTAATTATAAATGCTAAAAGCTCCTCCCGTTTTTGAGACATACAAAATAGAAATAAAAGAAAGGTAACCTTTAAATACAAAATATTTATCCCCCTTTTTTACTTTTTTTTACTTTCTAGCTTATAACCTTCTTTTCAGCTTTTCAAATTTCTTTCAATTCAATTGCAACAAAAAAAGAAAGAGGGTGGAAAAAATTGTAATAAAATAACCTTTTTGACGGCACTTTTTTTTAATCCGACTGTGCCATGAAAAAAACCAAATACTTTTTTAAGCTATCTTTGACCTTTTTTTGAGACTTTAAACATTTAAACACTTTTTCTTTCTCCTTCTTTTTGCTTTCCCAGCAGCTTCCATTTTTAAATAAATTTTTAATCTTTTTTCATTATTAAAATTTCCCACCCTCACTGTTTTAAGTCTTCCTTTCAAAAAAATCTCTTTCATTTCAGATAAAAATTGGAAAAAATCCAAGTTAAACTTTTAGTTTTTGAGTGTTTTAAATTGCTTTTTTGCTTTTTTTTAATAAAAAATAAATTAATTTGTTTCATTTTTTACCTTTTAAAAACATGTTTGTTTCTTTTTGCTTTTTTAATCCCTACCCATATCCTTAGATATCCACATTTTGAAACCTATGTTTTGAATGAAATTTTAATCCATCAAAAACGGCACATTTTTTCATTCAATTAATTTAAAGTCACGCATTTTTGTTTTTACTTGAACTCAAAATCAGTCGTCGTTAGTAGTTACCTTCTGGCACCATAGAAATTATTATTATCATATAAAAATGTTGCATTTGTTTTACACTTTTTAGAAGAAAACAAAGGCAGCAATTATTAATCATTTTCCATCATCAAAATATAAGGTTACCCTACTTTTTTAAAAATTCCTCCGCAAAAACTTTTACATCCCTTTTTTGTGCTTTCCATAAAAAGTACTATTTTGTTCTTAAAACGTAAAAGCTATTACAAAATTGTCAAAACTAGGTAGTAATAATAAAACATTTTTTGTAATAATTGTTATTTATTTTTAAAATTTACTCTGTAATCATCGTATTTTATCTTACGTGTGTTTAAATGTTAAAAAAATATAAACTGTTGAATTAAAAAATTAAAATTTCAGATTTTATACAGTTTTTTTATATTTCCTTCAAACTTGGATCAAGTTACAGTAATTTTATAAATATGGTTTCTGCAGCTGCTTTTAAATCTTCAAAAACTTTTATTTCACTTTGTTCATTTGTAATTTTAAGTTCAATGTAAGTTTATATTTTAAAATAATACAAACACTACACAAAAACATACGGTAATTGTAGTTGTTGCTTCGAATTTATTATAATTGTAGTGTGTTCCATTTTTTAAATTAATTAGCTTCCAAAAAACAATAAGAATGAATGTAGGAATAATAAACTGCTAAAAAAATTATTTGAAGCCTTTCTTTCTTCTTTTTTTATGAATAAAAAATAATGACAGTTAAAATTGGATATTTGTGTTAAATACTTACGTCATGTTTGTTTAAAAACCATCATACTTTCATTTTTGGCAAAACAAAAATAATTTTTTCAAACAAGTGCCAAAATTCAAATTCATACTGTAGCTGACATTATAAATTATTAGATTTCGTTTAATATATTACTTTCACATAATCACTTAACTTACAAAATTGCTATTCAAGCATAACTACCGTAACCTAAAAAATTGATTTTTACTTTTCATCACACAATAAATCAAACAAAAATTAATTTTTAAATCAATTCTTTCAGATTTTTATCTTCCACCACATCCGCCCAACAATTGATAAATCCCTCAGGGGAAGAAAGCAATGAAGTCTTTGTACATTCATCCCCGCCACAACATCACCATCATCATTATATTCCTGTCCTCTTCACAGGCCCCTTTAATCGACGTTCAATTCCTCTTAGTGCCGCTGCAGCTACAGTTGTAACAGAAGAAGAACAACAACATCCATCACTTGATGAAGCAGAAGACAATGCCGCCAATGATGGATATGTTGTTCAAAAACTTTTTAGTAATTCAAATTCCAATAGTTTACAACAACAACGACATAATGGTGCACCACTTTATCCAGTTGTCTTTTCTCGAAAACCTAACAAAGTTTGGGCTCCGGTAAGTATACTTACAACTAAAACCTTAATTTATATCTCACCAAAATCCTTTTAGCACAATCTTCGAGTTGAACATCACCAAAGTTTCGGCAATGCAATGAAACAAATACTGATGAGAATGAACTATCAAGGATAACCTACAGCCCTTATTTAACAAGTCCCATAAGATCTCATAAAATGTGCAAAATAAAACCCCTTTTGAATAAATAAACAAATTTATAAATAATGTAATCTTTTATTAATACGTTTTCAAAAGAAAAGATACAGACATTAATACAGAACAAAAACATGAAAATCAGAATGAGAAAGAGGTTAGAAGCATTTGCGATGAACAACGGAAGGACCAGATTCATCATATTCTTGTTTTGAAATCCACATCTAGAAATAGTAACAAGATTAATAATGGTCATACAAATAATAAATAGAAAGCTTACTTGTTGGAAAGTGGAGAGGGAAGCAAGGATGGAACCACCAATCCAGACTGAGTATTTACGTTCTGGTGGAGCAATAATCTTGACTTTCATGGTTGATGGAGCAAGAGCAGTAATTTCTTTTTGCATTCGATCAGCAATACCAGGATACATGGTTGTACCACCAGAGAGAACAGTATTTGCATAAAGATCCTTACGGATATCAATATCGCATTTCATGATTGAATTGTATGTAGTTTCGTGGATACCTGCTGATTCTCTACCCAAGAATGAAGGCTAAAAAAAAAGTAATATTAGTAAATGTAAAAGATTGTTATAAGAATAAACTTACTTGAAAGAGAGCTTCTGGACAACGGAAACGTTCATTACCAACAGTAATAACTTGACCATCAGGAAGTTCATAGGATTTTTCAAGGGATGATGATGATGCAGCGGTGGCCATTTCTTGTTCGAAGTCAAGGGCAACATAGCAGAGTTTTTCTTTGATATCACGAACAATTTCACGTTCTGCTGTGGTGGTGAATGAGTAACCACGTTCTGTGAGGATCTTCATCAAGTAATCAGTCAAGTCACGACCAGCCAAATCAAGACGAAGAATAGCATGGGGAAGAGCATAACCTTCATAGATTGGTACGGTATGGGTAACACCATCTCCAGAATCAAGGACAACACCAGTAGTACGACCAGAAGCATAGAGAGAGAGGACGGCTTGAATAGCAACATACATAGCTGGAGTATTGAAAGTTTCGAACATGATTTGAGTCATCTTTTCACGATTAGCTTTTGGATTGAGTGGAGCTTCAGTGAGGAGGACTGGATGTTCTTCTGGAGCAACACGGAGTTCATTGTAGAAGGTATGATGCCAGATCTTTTCCATATCATCCCAATTTGTGACGATACCGTGTTCAATGGGGTATTTCAAGGTGAGGATACCACGCTTTGATTGAGCTTCATCTCCAACATATGAATCTTTTTGGCCCATACCAACCATGACACCTTGATGACGAGGACGTCCAACAATTGAAGGGAAGACGGCACGTGGAGCATCATCTCCGGCAAATCCAGCTTTGCACATTCCAGATCCATTGTCAACGACAAGAGCGGCAACTTCTTCGTCACACATGTTTGATGATTGTCTGTTACTTTGAAAGTTACTAAAAAAGGTACAAGAGTTTTAGTAAAAGAATGACAATAATAGTAGAAACGTTAAATACTAATATTCACGGAAGAGTATCAACGTGAGAAAGAAAATAATATTCACGGATAAAATAAATATAAATAACAGAAGCAAAGAACAAATTTCAAAGAAAAAATTACATGAAAAAAATACGTTGAAAATGAAAAAATCAAATTGGGCAAAAATTTGTAGGAACGCAAGAGTGGAATGGAGAGAGAGAAATTTTCGTTACAGGAATTGCCTTTGTAAAATACGGAAAAAAACGATTACGATTTTTTGCCGCCAAATTCAAAGCCAAAAAATAGCGAAATGCTGCTGAAAAAAATTATGCCAAAAATTATATTTAAATAAAATTCACAAATTTTTGTCATCTTCACAAATACAACCACAGTTAACAAAAAAGTATTTTTTTGAAAATTGTAAAGCACCATTCATTTATGTCCATCAATCGAATATTTTAATTTACAAAATTCTGTTATAATTTTTCTGAATATTCAATTGTTGATATCTTTTACATCCAAACTTTTTCTTTTGACTTTTAAATTTTCGTCGTTTGAAGTTCTTTCATTCGCACCTTTTTTTGGGATCTACTTGTTTTTTGAAGGTTGCCGCCAAATTCAAAGCCAAAAAATAACAAAATGGTTGTTTTGTCAGGAAAGAATAAAGGAAATGTTAATGAAAGAAGGAAAAGAAGTGATTGCTCCTCTTTTCCATGTTTCTTCCAGACAGTTGGATGTTGAAATGGTTTTTTAAGTAAGATCGTGGTTTTTTATCACAAAAACCGCGGCAAAGTGAAAGAGCATAACAGTCATTTGCGGGGATGAATGTACAAAGACTTCGTTGCTTTCTTCCCCTGAGTGATCTATCAATTTTTGGGCGGATGTGGTGGAAGATAAAAATCTGAAAGAATTGATTTAAAAATTAATTTTTGTTTGATTTATTGTGTGATGAAAAGTAAAAATCAATTTTTTAGGTTACGGTAGTTATGCTTGAATAGCAATTTTGTAAGTTAAGTGATTATGTGAAAGTAATATATTAAACGAAATCTAATAATTTATAATGTCAGCTACAGTATGAATTTGAATTTTGGCACTTGTTTGAAAAAATTATTTTTGTTTTACCAAAAATGAAAGTATGATGGTTTTTAAACAAACATGACGTAAGTATTCAACAACAATATCCAATTTTAACTGTCATTATTTTTTATTCATAAAAAAAGAAGAAAGAAAGGCTTCAATAGCAGTTTATTACTCCTACATTCATTTCTATTATTTTTTGGAAGCTAATTAATTTAAAAAATGGAACACACTACAATTATAATAAATTCGAAGCAACAACTACAATTACCGTATGTTTTTGTGTAGTGGTTGTATTATTTTAAAATATAAACTTACATGGAACTTAAAATTACAAATGAACAAAGTGAAATAAAAGTTTTTGAAGATTTAAAAGCAGCTGCAGAAACCATATTTATAAAATTACTGTAACTTGATCCAAGTTTGGAAAAGATGTTTTAGTCACGATTTAGTTTTGCGTGATACTTAATAAAACTTATTTGTTATTAAAAACGGCTATTTTAGTTTTTTGTTAATGGTTATATTCCACTTCAAGTCAAGGTTTGAGAAATCCCCTCACTCTTGCACTTATTTAAAGTATGCCCGTGATTGATAATGAAAATACCCTTAATTCATTTGCATTCTACAAAATACTTCACATTGTATTGATGCTCGAAATTTTTAAATAAATTTTTTTTATTTTTATTAGATATTATTCATATACCTGCTATTTTTTGTTTGTCAAAAAATGGAAATTCCTCAATATTTCTATACTGCTAAGAATTGTTCACCAAAATATCAGTTGGAAGTTGATAAATTATTTGCGAATATAAATAATACTGAGACTGTAGATGAAAAAGTAAAATTATTTGAAAATTTTGCAAAGAAATATACAACACTTCCAAGAATTTGGAGAGAATGGGGATGGTAGGATTTCGTTTATACCTTTTAAGTGTTAATATATATATATATAATATATTTAAGGATGCTCAATGAAGGACAGCCTCAACATATTAGAAGAAGAAATTTGGAAAATTTACACGCCAAAGCGCATTCACATTTTTTCGACTTTATTTATTATGACTATAAATTTGTAGGTTCTAAAAGCAAGGTTAGTAGAATTTAACAAAATCTATATTTTTAAATTTAAAAACTTGATGATAATCGATATAAAAAATTCTTTCTTTTAAAGGCTATATTTTTAGAATTTATTATGGAATAAATTGATTTTACGACATGATCAAGAAGAAGGAAGAATAAGAGGTATCAAGCCATTACTGTATCACCTACAGTATTTAAAAAAATCTTTTTTTCTTCCAAACTATAAATTAGACGAATATTTAAAATTTTTATAAAGAATATTCAAGTAAGTAAAACAACATACATTTTTTAAGTGATCAATATTTCAACTTTAGCAGTGCCAATTTCGGAAGACATTCTTCGAGGATATCAAAAGTCGAAAAAACTTCTTCTTGAAATGGGAAATTTCCCTTCCAATCCCAAGAAATGGATGTCGATTGTTAAAAAAGTTGGAGATCATAAATTCGTTGTTCAAAATCTTGAAAAAAAAATAGCATCAAATCTTTGTAACCAGAATTTTTGGCTGGCTTTAATTGAATTTTTAAAAGAAAAGTTTTATTGGAAGGTAAATTTTTGTGCGATGTAAGGATACTCTTCGATTTTGGATCCTTTTGAAATAATATTTTTTTCGTTATCTAATTAATTTTTATACTAGTTTGATAATTTTTAGTGGTTATTGAATGTTTATTCTCGATTTTGCCGATTTTTCATTGATGATTTGGAAATGAGAAGAGAATATCGAAGCGAAGTTGAAAGAATCGGAACTCTTGATTTTGATGTTAAAAAATGGAAAATTGATTTGATTAAAATTGAAAGAGATTTTGGGTCTTATGAATCTGCATTGAATTTAATGAAAGATTATTTTGGGAAATATTTAAATGAAGAAGATTTGGAAAATGAAATGTTACAGTTGATGGATTTAAAAGAAGAAGAAGATCCGAATATTCCGGATTACGCGATTAATGAAACTGGATTTTCGCCTTTTCGAACAACAAAAACCGTAGAATTTAAACTAACGTTTTATCAAAATTTTGCATTTCCACCAAATTTAATTTATTCAATTTTGTCAAAATCCGACCCCCATCAACTCCATAAACTTCATTCTTCGTCAAAACAGCTTTATTCAATAACAAAAATTCCAGTTTGTCATCGACTTGAAATTAATGATTTTGAAACTTCTGTATCCTTTGAACAGTCTTTATTCATTTCGAACAAAGATATTCAAATTGGAAATGCTAAAAAAATATTTTTGTCCAACTCCTTCATTATTGGTCCAAAAAGTAAGAATCGAAACTTATTGATTGAGTTTATTCCAAAAATTTATAAATCCAGTGTAAAATTCCTCAAACTTTATCATCAAGATATTAGTCTTCAAGATTTTGATTTTTTGGTTGAAAATGTTGAAAAGCTACAGTACGAGTACAACGTTATATTCCTTAAAGATGAAATTTTATCATTTGTTGAAATATTTGAAAGAATGCCGAAGTTAATGTGTGTTCAATTTTACACCACGGGAATTATTACCTTTGATAGAGATGGCAAAAATATACCTCCAAAACTTAAGAATAATTCAACTAAAGTTGAATGTGTTAAATTATACGGTATTCAACAATTGGTAGACCCTTTAAAAATTTGTAGCTTTATTTGGGTAAAATTATTTACTTTTGTTAAATACATATATTTAAATACTATAAATACTTTTTAGAAAACTGCAGCACCGATGCCGAAGTCTTGGTTTTCTATTAACTTAAATGTTCCGGATGAACACATCAAGCTTTTAAAAAATGTGATTAGGGATGATTTTCAAAAATGGGAATCATGGTACACGAGACCAGACATTGTTATTGGTAAAAATGTTGATTTAAACTAGTAAGATCATGTGTAATATGAGTATTTCAATTCAATTTCTTTATGTTTTTTATCTGTTGCTTTGAAAATTTATGTTTTTTATCTGTTGATTTGAAAATAAATTTTCATTTGTTTCAACTGACCGATCTTTAACTATTTTATAGTTTAATAACAGTAATCTTGTAATAATAATTGCTGTAACTAACATTTACGTCAGCAGAATGATGCTTTTGCCCCCCTTCGAAATAATAAAAATCCTTTGAACGTTTACCGCCGTCGGCACAAAATCGAAAGCCTGCCCCTTCGAAATGGTTTTATCCCCTGTTTTAAAAATCATATACTTTTGAATATTGTTAACAAAAACGTGAACATTAATTCAACTAAAGTTGAATGTGTTACATTAAATGAAACACAAGAATGGGTAGATCCTGCAGTACTTAAATGTTTTTCTTTGTTTTTCGAAAGTTGACAAATTTAAAAAAAGATGGTTCTATTTTTAAAAAGCTTTAACTAACTTGAGTGAATTTGGAAAAAGAAAGAAAACGTAAGTATTTTTGCAAAAAAGACGATTAAAAAAAGGAAAAGAAAGAAAAGCAGGTAAGGATCGAAAAAGTGAGTTAAGTAGTCATAAAAGCGAGTTAAAAAGCCTTGTTTGAATCACTTATTCTTTTTGTAAGCCCTCTTTTTCTCATAAAAAAAGGGAGTCACTTTCAACGAAGAAATACGCAATCTTTGAAAGACAAAGTGTTGGACTTTTCTCGTATAAAAAAGAATGTGTGACTTGAAGCAAGAAAGCAAGCAAGCTAAAAGCCCTAAAGGGAATGCAAATAAAATGACCTTATTTTTGTTGCTGTTTAACTTGGGGGATGATGATTGTATGAATGAATGAAAAGAAGAGAGAGAACAAAAGGCTTAACAAAATAAACTTGGAAACTTGAGACAACAAAAAATCCTAAAAATAAAAAAGTAAATTTGATCAAAAAATGTTTTTTTCGATAAATATCATGGATTGAAATCAATCTATATTTGATTTATTGACTTGACTATTTTTATGTGTTTTTTTTATTATAGTCAAAAATAAAGGTTTAAAAAGCCGATGACGAAAGCGAACTTTTAAAATTTTTTGATCGTGGGAATTTTCACAAGGAAGCTTTTTATCGAATTTGATGAAAGATTGATTTTACACAAAATTTGTTTTTTAGACTTTAAAAGTATTCCTTAATAAAAATCAGCTATGTACAATTCCTTGCCATTTTATTTTATTCTTTCAATAATTTTCAACAATTGTTTATTTTCATATCAGATTACGGTAGAATTATTTAATGATGATCTTCTATTTATGCCGAAAAGGTATGGCCTTTCAGAAGGTATCTTTCTATCTTTTATTTCTTAAGTGTAAGTATTATTTAAAAGAAATTGCAGAAATGTGCCCAGATCGAAGTTTGCCCCAGCAATCTCGAGAAGGAAATATTATTTGGTGCCAAAATGATGAAGAATGCCAATATTCTTTTAAATGTACTCCAATATCCGGTTTTAAACATTTTGGGACACAAATTAAATATTGTTGTGCTACAAGATGTTAGTTCTTATATGGTTTGATTGTATATGGGGAAACGTCGTTTAACAAAATTAACGAAAAAGTTGACTTTGGCATACTGTAGAATTTGTTGGAAATCATGCAAATTTTGCAGGTTTATTATATTTAAAATCGTCTCTGCCATTAATTCTAGTTAAGACAGGATACAGTAAATTTGTTTCTATATCCCTTAAGGCTTTTTGCATATGAAACTTGAAATTTGAATAATGATGCATAAAAGTTTTATAGCATCTGCATGTTCATTACCCCCTCAACCGGGTTACGGTGAATGTAATCGAAACCCCCGGAAAATGTATTACTTTGATTCAACTGCTTTACAATGTCTGCCATTTAAAGTTCTGGAATGCCAAGGAATAAATGGAAATCGTTTTGAAAGTATTTCAGATTGCCGAAGTCGATGTGAAACAACTGGTCTGTTTTTCATCATTTTTTGCAATTGATTTAAAATTATTGTAACATAAAAAACATTTTTAAGCTTGTGAAGCTGGAGAATCTCCCCTGTTTGAAAATAATGATATTGATAAACCAAAACTTTGTCATGAAGAAGACACTTCATGCCCTCAAGGATATACATGCAGATATGATAAACTTTTTCGACGACATATTTGTTGTGGTTATAAAAATCAAGGTTTACAGTGATTTAAGGAATGTTAAGAATGTATTTATTTGTTGTAGGAGCATGTGCGGCAGATCAAAAGCCATTTATGGTGCCATTTACAGGTCGACCAAAAAGTTGTTCTGAAAATTCAATTAAAGATGAATGTCCTCCAGATTTCGTATGTGCCACAAATCCCCTGACAGGATATCGATATTGTTGTTCACCAAAAGGAGGTAACTACTATCGCCTGGGGCACTTTTGTGTCATTTCATTAATTGTCATGCTTATTCTAATTTTGATTTTCCTTATTTTAAGGTGTTTGCCCCGCTGGACAACATCCATACATTCATCCCTTAACAGATAAAACGATAAAATGTAATCCAATTTCATATTCGGGTGGTGATTGTCCAGTTGATTTCTCATGTTCAGGTTTGTGTTCATAAACAATTTTTACAAAATATCTATTAAAATCCCTTCTCAGCAACCGTCACCGGATCACAATGGGGATTTTGTTGTTCAAATTCGATTACAGGTTTGCCTTTCTTTTTTTCGCATACACCTTTTTTAAGCAGATTTTCACGTCGCCAAAAAATAAGAATAATAGACTTTGCTTTAACATGTTTTTTAAAAAAATAAAAAATGTATTTTTTTGTATTTATAAAAGTTGTTGGGTCATTGTTAGATATCCAATTTAGTCGCCAAAAAATTATTAAAAAATGTTAGGTTTTGAATGGCTTTTATGGATTTTAGCTTCATGCCCTAAGGGAACTTCACCATTCACAAATCCAATCTCTCAACAACCTCAAAAATGTACAATTGGAGTTACAGTATGCCAGTGAGTTAAATACCAAAATTATGCAAATTTTTTTAATTAATAAAACTTAGCTCCGGATATCTTTGTCAAAATGCCGATCCTTTGGCGATCGTTGGATTTTGTTGTACAGAATTAAATCCCCCAAAGGCTATCGTAACCCAAGGTGATCCAACTGTTTCATTGTATTCCCTGACGGAACCCCGAAAAACTTATCCCATTGCACCGGTTTTGGCACGACCATCTGATCCATATTTTATTGAACAATGGCGACCTGAAATTCGACTTGTTGATATTCAAAGAAGAATAGATCGATCAGATTTTATCAAAAAACATTCTTCAAAATCTCGAAAACCATCAAATAATTATTTTCATTCAAAAAGTACTTTAAATACAAATTTGTTGAGATGCCCTTCTTCGATGGCACCAGTTTTATATTTAGGAACTTCGTTGCCGCTGAAATGTGAAATGGAAGGAAATTCAAAATGTCCACGTAAGGGTTTTATTTGGGAAGAGATAAAAGTTGGGGTTAAAGCAATATTACTGGGACTACAACTTCAGAAGAGGGTCACTAAAAAAATTAGAAAAATGCCACTTTTTTGGTCTAAAAATAATTTGCATAAAATTTGTTTTAACCTAAGAACTAACTTGGGATTGCATATATCCTTGATTTTTTTTAGCGCCATCAGAATGTGTTGAAGCTTTTGAAGATCCGCTTCAACGTTCACTTTGTTGTGTTGATTCAGATGACGACGACAGCGATGAATTATTAGAAGGGACATCAGTCAGAAGAAGTACATATATTACAGTACCGCCAATGGCATATTCTAGAACCACAAAAACAACATCAGCAACGACAACAGAACCTTCTGTAAATGTTTTAACAAGTTCTGGTAAGCTCAAAATGCCAAAAATTTGCATATCATGCTTTATATTTTAGATCCATTCTGTCCGTCCGTGATAGAAGATCGAATATGTACCCCTGGATCAACGGATATCTGTATTGAAGATTCATTCTTCTGCCAATTTAATATTCAATTTCAAAAATTTATGTGTTGTTCATTAAATTTAAACTGATTGATTCATCATCTTTCAATATCAGTTATGTATGATAAACTATATTAATCATCATCATCAAACAAAATCAACAGATGATTCCATAAAAATGTATTTATTTATTTTGCTTTTTGATCTCTCTCATTTTGTATAAATTTGTGTAATAAACTTGAAATATTTTTTTAAAAAATTGAATGAATCATTTTTGATTTTTGAGTTCTCTTCATTTTTTGTGGTGTGTTTTTTCTATTTTTGAAAGAAAAAAACTGTCAAAAATTACGCAATTTTTTCATTTGGTTCAATCTTTATATGTTTTTTGTTCATATTCTTTTTTCATTCGAAAAAAAAAAGAAACTATTTGTGTAACACTGAAAAAAAAGAACAAAATGCGCAGCAGCAGTATTTTTTGGGGGCCGTCGGTTTTGTTATTCTTATTCGACCGGCCATTCTCTCCTGGTTTCTGCTGCTGCCTTCTTTCTGCCTTGATGATGTTCTGTGTTGGCGCGCTCGTCCTTCTTCTTCTTCTTCTTCGTCATTCCATTCCATCCCCTTCTATTCCTTTCTGTGTCCGACAACATCAGCAAGAGCAAGAAAGAACTAAACCCCCAAAAAAAGAAAGAAGACAAGCAACGCAGCTCAAGTCTGTGTCCATTTTCAAATTTAAAATTTCGCGCCATTCATAAACAAGCCAATAAAGAGATGGAGCACCGCCTTTTGGGTTGTTGTTATTGGGGCTTTTAAATGCGAAAAAAAAAATGTTCAAAAAAGGGAGCGCAAAAAAAGAAGGAATGGAAAGGGTCGAAGAAAGACTTGTGAGTGGTTTTTTCTTCGTTCTTCGTTTGTGTTGTTTCTGTTGTATGCGTTTTTTGTGTTTGTGTTTGGGGGACGATGGACGTCCGCAGCAGCAGCAGCTTTTTTTGGAAATAGTTCTATGTTTTTTTTTCTGTGTTTGCCAGAGTGGTTTCAAATTATTTTAGGCGCGAAAAAAGCTTTATTTAAACTCTGAAAAAAAGGAAAGAAGAAGGGAAAGTTGAAAAAAAAATTGTGAGAGGGAGATCAGTATTTTCATTTTTGAAATGTATAAGTAACGGTTTTATCCAAAATGAGAAAGAGGAAGTTTAATTTTGGTTGGGTGCCACTGTTGGAGACAATAAGATATCCTTTCTGCTTTTAATGACTGTGTTTGTAGGAATCAAAGTAAAAATCTTCTTACTCATTCATATCAGCTTTTGCAAATCCCCCTTTTTCTGAATTAAAATCTGCATAAATCTCTCTTTCTTTAAGAAGATCTATTTCTCATTTTCTCAAAAAAGTTTTCCTTAAAAATACCCCAATAAATTTTCACAATATAAAAATATGCCAAAAATGTATCAAATTTTTTAGTTTGTTTGTCACATTTGATAATGACCTTTTCATTTAAATTTTTTTTTATTTTGTTTCGGATGCCGCATTCCATCGGGAAAAATCGCAATGTGGGATAGGGGAAAAAGGAAAGAGATAAATGTATGCATGTGAATATAACTATATATGTATGAGAAGGAGATATATTAAATGATATGTAATATATTTCGGAAGCAATAATAATTATAATTTTTCTTGACATAACACATTTTTTTTCTTTTTTGGGATGGAATGAATCTGAGATAAAAATGTATAATGTAATAAATAAATTAGACGTAAACAATCATCATCTAAAATGATCTTCTACAATTTTTGGGGGTGGGTAAATGAACCCTGAAATGAAATTTATGCATTTTTCTTTTTTACTTGATGGAAAAAATACTTTTGGAATTCTTATTCGAAACCATTTTTGTATACTTAAAAAATATTAACGGCCCTGCAAAAACGTTAATCCAATTGAAGGTCTTAAAAAAGTGGTGCCGATTTTCTCATTTCTCTTTCAAAGGTTTTAAGCTGCTTCGTTTCGGTCATTTGCATTTCTCTCACATTTGCTTATGCCATTCCAACAGATTTGACCCTTGACCACTTCCACTTTTGCCAAAAAAAGAAACCAAATGCCATCGCACACTTTTTATTCCCAATTTATTTTTTTATGTCCATCTGCAGATGCATCTGGAAGTTGCAGAAAAAAATAAAAGAAATTTGGCGTAAAAAATGGACAAAAAAAGCGCGCAAATGAATGGTACCAGCCGCCGGCGATGTTTTTTATTTTCGACGATGTTGATGGTGGACATCGTTGATGCATGTGTTTTTTTCTCTTCCTTTTCTGTCTTTTTTTGAGTTTGTGCTTAAGGGCAATCTGTTTTTTTCTCTCTCTTCTTTAAGTGGACAACCAAACAAGGCAGGCACCAACTTCATCTTTTTCCTCGTCTTAAAAAAGAATCTACTTTTATTCTTTTCTTTCTGAATGTTCACCTCTTCCATATTTGACCCCAAATGAATCCCTTCCCTCCCTCCCTCCTCCTCAATATATATGTATTCACCATTAATGGTCATTCATTTCAATTCTAAAATGAATTCAAAAAAATCACGAAAAAAGAGCTCAAAAAGGGCAACACAAAGCTATTTTTTTGAATCAAACACATTTTTTTCGTCTCTTTTTTGTGATTTGCGCAATTCAAAAAGTGTTGTTGACCTTTTTTGATGTTGAATTTATGCACTTTTCATTTTATGCATCTGTCAACATCCAAAAAAGAACAATAATTTCCGTGTTTTTGTTTTTTTTTCTCTCCCGCTTCTTTTTTCTTCTTCCCGGATTCATTCTTTGGCGCCAAATCCGTTAACTCCTTTTTGTTCGAAACATTCACTTTTTTAAAATTTCTGTTTTTGTAAAAGTCAAAAAATATCAAAGTTCCTGTCATTTCTTGAACTCCGCCTTCTTTGATTTCGGCGTTTTTTCTTTTTCTTTCTTGCGCAGGTTCAAAAAAATCGGCCTCCAAATTTCTTTTCTTTTTCTTCAAAAAAACTGTCGAGGAAGAAAGACTATCATCACCCAAAAAAACTCTTTTTCTTGGCTCCTGCTGCTCCTACAAAAAAAAGCGGCGGCAGAAAGTATCGGGCAATGGTCGACAGAAATGAGCAGGAAATGTCCATCACTATTGTTATTCGAAAGTCTTCCTTTTCTTTTTGGAAAGAAAAAAACTGACTTTGAACTGTCCAATGTCCCCCTCTTTTTTTGACTTCAATGGCCTTCAGTTTTCTCTTCTTTCTCTTCTTTCATTTTTTCCCGTGTACAATATTTATGGCGCTTCTATTTTTTTTTTTTTTGGGACAAAAATCTCTCAAAAAACAGTTTTTTTGATTTTTAGTCTTCTTTTTTGTAAAAATGGTTTTTCGAAAGCGGAAAAGTATTAAAAATTACTTTTTCAAAAGGCTATTTTTAGGCGAGCCAAAATCTTTGAAATATAAAGTTTCATCATCAAATATTAATCATCGCAATGTTTCTCTTTCTTCAGCTTTCTGAATTTTGCTTCTTTTTTGCGAAATTGTTTCAACTTTCAATTTCGAAATCTCCCTTCTTTTTTGTGGATCCTGTTTACCCAATTCTAATTTAAAAAATGTGTTCTTCTCTCGTCTGTTCTTCTTATCCTTCCCATATGCTTCATCTTTTTTTTTTGAGAGGATGGCAAGAAAAAATAAGTACTTCTCCTTCTTCTTTTTTCTCTTGATGAAGATCAAACTTTGGCGCCATCTGTGTGCCCTTTTCCCTGCTTTTGTTTTTTCAGTGCCTTCAATTTTTTAAAAAAGATGTCTCTGTTTTTTTCTGTCTTGCATATTTTTTAAAGATTGCCTTTCTCTTCTTTTTCTTCTTTTGGGTTTGTCCGGTTTGAAAAAGATGTACGTTTTTGGAAAAGGGAAAAGAAAAAGAACAACCGCAAATTTTTTTTGACCATTGGCACAAAAAAAACCAGCCCGTTAAAGAAGTCCGGAAAAGGGGATCCTCAACATTAAAAGAAATTGCGCCGGCAGACAACTCTTTAATGTCCAAAATAGATATAGAGACATATATCCTTGTCTCGGAAAAGAAAGTCAAAAAGAAGAAGAAGAAAAAGGATCTTCTTTCTCATCATCATAAAAATATAGAAGATGAAGAAGAAGACAAAAGGCCTTCTCTTAAAAACTTAAAAAGAAGAAGAGATTGCCATCGCGCATAAATGTCTTGGGTTTATGCGCGCACTTGCGCAGCAACGACGGCGAAGGCGAAATAAATATAATGTGATTGTCATTTCGTTGTTGTCGGTTGATTTGGTACCAAATGAACCTAATCAAGACTCATTTCTTTGCACTCAACCCTTTCTTTCATTCTTTCCTTTTTCCGGATATAGTTTCGATTAAGTCATTACATTTCCAAATGTATGTTTTACAAACAAATATATCCCTAAAAAGGAGGGGATAAAAAATGTTTAATGTATCTAAAAAATAATTTTTTTCATGAATAAGCATTAAATTGAGGTCATCAAAAGATTTGTTAGTTAGTTTGGCGATTCGCCAGTCAGTCCCCCCTTCTTTTTTCGAGTTTTAAAAATGTTTTAACATTTTTGTTGTTCATAAAATTTTTCAACAAAAACAACAACAAAAGATGAAAAAGAAGAAGAATGTTTCCGAAAAAGGCCTGATCTGAAAAGCTGCTTTAACGCCATTTTCTTCTTTTGTAAGAAAAAAAAAGTTGTTTCTGGGAGTTACAATTTACTATTCTTTTTCAAAACGTTTTGGGGGTGGTGGTTTTTTTTGTAATGTGCGTTTTTCTTAGATAAACATACACAAAAACTTTTTGATAGTAAAAAGACTGTCATTTAATTTTTGAAAATCGGCTTTTTTCCCTGCACGTGGGCGAAACAACCCAAACTTTTTCTGCGCTGGATTAGAAAAGAATAGTTTAATTATTTGAAAGAAACTTGCTTTCCTTCTTTCAACTCTTCTTTTTTTGGCGTGATCATGATTACCTTTCTTTTTAGAATCACTTGAATTTTTGTTTTTCTGAAATAAACAAAATTCAAAGCAGAAAAAGGCTGTATTTTGGATGGCGATGGAACGGACTCTAAAAATTATATTTTGAGTTTTATAACGTACTCCAAAAATTCCTTTCAATGACCGCAAAAGTACTCTTAAGTTCCAAAAGTTTTTTCGAAAACCTTTTTTAAAAAACGTGAACACCTTTTTCTTTTCAAAAAAAGACCTTCTGATGACCATCCCCTCCAGGAGAGAGGTACCGTAACCACTTCAATATATTTGCTTTTCGGCTTACTTAATTTCTGCCCTCATTTCTTTCATTTTTTTAATGTCACAAAAGAAGAAAAAAGATGTAATAATTCGGTGCACTTAATTTCTTTTTTTTATTACAGATGTTTTTTTTATTGTTCTCCGTCTTCTTCAACATCTTGAAAAACGTACAAAAAAAGCTGCTGCAATTTTGAGGTCAATTCTTCTTCTTTTTCATTCACCCTCTTTTTTATGTTTATTTAAAAACAAATTAATAGACTTCTTTTTTGCGCAACCTTTTTACCATCATAAAAAAATAAGATGGAAAAGAACAATGTAATTTTCAAAGACTTTTTATAACTTTGCGTTTTTCACACTCACGAAAAAATTAAAACTTTAAATCAACTTTTAAGTTTTTCTTCTGTTATTTGTATTAAAAGTCCATCATTTTCTAAGAAAATGACTGCGACTTTTTTCTGCCCTTTTTATCATTTTTTCAAACACAAAAATACGAAGAAATGGAAAGGAAAAAGGACTGGCCAGATCAAGACAGTGCTTTTGTTTCCACGTAAAATTCTAAGAATGGCGCAAAAATCACTTTTTTGTTTTGTATGATTCATATAAAAAAATAATATTTATGGGGGTCGTCATCATCACACTTCCTTTCCCTGATTTCGATGTTTGCCCCCCGATATCAAAAAAAAAATATGATCGAAGGAAAATATTTTTGTCGGTCTTTCTTTTCCTTTTTTCTTTTTAAAAACCATTCTTGGAAAATTACGTAATAAAAAAAGCAACACGGAAAAAGTGGAAAAAGGGGTTGTTTTAGGAATTGAATGATTCATTACATGGATCGTGCTTTGAGAAATAAAAAAGGGGTAGTGTCAATTTTAAAAAAGCTAAACAATTTTTGTGATACAAAAGAAATGGAAAAAAACAGTCCGAGTCATTCGTGGGTTTTTTGCTTTTCTAAAAAACGTTTTTTTGCGTCATTTTTATTTGTTGTGGATCAAAGCATAGTTGTTTTTGACCTTTCTGAAAGGCAGGTAAGTTTAAGTTTAAATTGACCCCTTTATTTAATTTTTCTTTTTGCATTTCTAATTTTCTCCAACAAAAGTTTCAATTTTTTATTTTATTGCTGTTCTTTCTCTTTCTTTAAATCAAAATCAACTTTTTTTGCTTGCTTCTTTCAATCCAAAAATCAAAGAAAAAAGACCCCACGCATTCCCAGAAACAGTTGCCAAAAAAACCCTTTTTTTCTACCAACTGTTTGTCGGCTGAAGAAGGATGAAAAAGATTGTTGTTTCCCTCTTTTTTCAAAGTAAAAATAATAAAAAAAGTTGGCAATATCCTTTTGTTTTCTTCTTCTTCGAAGATCAGAAAAAAGCCACCCTCGCCAAAGGGGCCAATGCCAACAAGCAAGCAAGCCAAGCACAATTTTCTCTTCCCCAAAGGCTGTAAAGTTTCTTCTTCACTTTCGCCTTCGTCTTCTTCTTAGCATAGAGATAAACCGCCCCCGGGTGTTGCTTTACACTTTCTTTTTTGATTCAAAATCATTTCCAAAAAGCCATGCCAATCCAGTCAAACCAACTGTGTTACTTTTTGCTTTTTTCATTTTAATGAGAAAGAAGAACATATTGTCTCGATCCCTCAAACTAATTTCTTCTTCCTCCAAGAAAAAAAAATAGACAACAAATTTTTTTTTATCTCTTTAACCACACAAAGAAGCAAGCTGGAGTAGAAGAAAGAAGATAGATAGATAGATGAAGGAGGAAAAAAAAATGCAACAGTTATAAGAGGGTCGTTGATGGACTTTCTCCCTCTATCTTTTTTTATTCTTGCGCACACTTACAAAAATATAAAAATATTTTAAGAAAGCTGGAGAACTTTATAGCAGCAGCAAGCAGCAGCAATGATAGAAAGAAATTTCAGCAGCAAGTGCGCAACAAAACTTTTTTTGCTTCTGCTGCTTCAGCTTGAAAAATAATACAAAAAAACTGGTAATCTTCTTTTTTCTTTTTTTTAAACGTTCCAAGAAAAGCAGCAACAAAATGTTGAAGAGAAAAAAATCTCTACTGTTTCTATGAATTAAAGAAAGATCAACCCTGCAATATATGTTTTTAAGAGAAAGAAAGAAAAACAGCGAAAATATGCAAAAGAAAAAAAGCTTTTACAAAAATTTTGTGGAAGGAATTCTCTATTTTTTGACGTCGTTTTTTATCCCTCCCTTAAGTATCCAGACAAAAGAATGAAAGAAGAAGTTTAAAGAAAACAACAAATAAAAAGTAGTAGTAAAAATATGGATTTAAAAGAATCTTTGAAAATGAATCATCAATGAACTGTATACCATATCCTTGTTTAATTTACAGTAATCTAAAGAATCTTGTATGCTGTAATCTTGTTGCTTCTTCTTTCACATTTTATTTTTGTTAAAATTAAATTTTCCCACGCATTATTATCAATCTTAAGATTTTCAAAGTATTGATAAAACAAATCATTATTTCCAATATCTTCCAAATTGATTGTTCTTCGAAATTTGAAAGTCTTGTTTCATTTCATCTTTTTTAATTTCCGCCCGCAATCAAGCATTGGCAAAAAAAACAAAATCCGAGAAAACTATCGCCTTTTTTCCCCTGTTTTTTTGATGTTGAACTCCTCCTCTTCGCCTTCCCTTCCCATCCAGAAAAAAAAACTTTTTTGCTTTCATATAAATATAAAATGTCTGATTTTATTCTGCTGCCACTAAAAAGAGTTGATGCCTTGGAAAAAGATTTTTTTCAAATGGCTTTTTTCTTTCTTGCTAAAGTTCTATCCTATGTGTTTGCATGTGTGTTAGAGCAGCAGCAGCAGCAAAGAGACACATTCCTTCTCTTTTTTCTATTGCAGAACACACACTCCTAGAGAAAGAGAGACATTTAGTATTCGCTTTTTTGAATTGGCTGTACGCCTCCTTTTTGTGTTGTGTTTTTGCTGATCGACACTCCTGCTGCTGCGATCCCGAGCATCGAAGCAATTCGAAGAACGGCTTAGGAGATGTGTAAGCGTCCAAACATTTGCTCTTTTTTTAAAAAAAAATATTTTTAAATGCTTCAGTTGTTCAGGCAGCAAAAGCAGGCGGGTGTTTCTGCTGCAGCAGCAAAAATTCAGTCAGTCGCAATGTTTTAGTAGCCCAAAAGATTACTGCAAAAAGTTTTTTATTCTTTAACTTTTTTGATTTTTCCCCTTTTAGTTTAAAGACCCAAATTCTTTTGTTTAAAATTGATCAAACTTCATTCACTTTAAGACCTCCCTTACAATTAATTACTGTAAAACCGTAATTATAATACCCGTGTACCGTTCGTGATTGTTTAATTTTAATTGAACTTTTTAAACCCCTATTTAATTTTTTTCGATTCTTCAGGCGATTTTCATTCAAAACCTACAGCAAACATGTGTGACGAAGAAGTTGCAGCTCTTGTCGTTGACAATGGATCAGGTATGTGCAAAGCTGGATTTGCCGGAGATGATGCTCCACGTGCCGTCTTCCCTTCAATTGTTGGACGTCCTCGTCATCAAGGTGTCATGGTTGGTATGGGCCAAAAAGATTCATATGTTGGAGATGAAGCTCAATCAAAACGTGGTATCCTCACCTTGAAATACCCCATTGAACACGGTATCGTCACAAATTGGGATGATATGGAAAAGATCTGGCATCATACCTTCTACAATGAACTTCGTGTTGCTCCAGAAGAACATCCAGTCCTCCTCACCGAAGCTCCACTCAATCCAAAAGCTAATCGTGAAAAGATGACTCAAATCATGTTCGAAACTTTCAATACTCCAGCCATGTATGTTGCTATTCAAGCTGTCCTCTCTCTCTATGCTTCTGGTCGTACTACTGGTGTTGTCCTTGATTCTGGAGATGGTGTTACCCATACCGTACCAATCTATGAAGGTTATGCTCTTCCCCATGCTATTCTTCGTCTTGATTTGGCTGGTCGTGACTTGACTGATTACTTGATGAAGATCCTCACAGAACGTGGTTACTCATTCACCACCACAGCAGAACGTGAAATTGTTCGTGATATCAAAGAAAAACTCTGCTATGTTGCCCTTGACTTCGAACAAGAAATGGCCACCGCTGCATCATCATCATCCCTTGAAAAATCCTATGAACTTCCTGATGGTCAAGTTATTACTGTTGGTAATGAACGTTTCCGTTGTCCAGAAGCTCTCTTCCAAGTATGTTTATTCTTATAACAATCTCTTACATTTACTAATATTACTTTTATTTTTTAGCCTTCATTCTTGGGTATGGAATCTGCTGGTATTCATGAAACCACCTACAATTCAATCATGAAATGTGATATTGATATCCGTAAGGATCTTTATGCAAATACCGTCCTTTCCGGAGGTACAACCATGTACCCTGGTATTGCTGATCGTATGCAAAAAGAAATTACTGCTCTTGCTCCATCAACCATGAAAATCAAGATTATTGCTCCACCAGAACGTAAATATTCCGTCTGGATCGGTGGTTCCATCCTTGCTTCCCTCTCCACTTTCCAACAAGTAAGCTTATCTTTGTCCTATTACTTTTATTCAAATTTTAATTACTATTATTTGTAGATGTGGATCTCCAAACAAGAATATGATGAATCCGGCCCATCAATTGTTCACCGCAAATGCTTCTAAACAACAAACTTCAAACATCTCGCCTCCTTTGGGAAATTTTCTTTTTTTATATTATCTAAGTTCATTTTTTCTTTCTTTGTTTTTTTTAAATTTGTCTGATTTTTTTCTGTACTTCATTCATAAATGAGCTAATCATTTTGATTCAAAACAGCTTCTTTCGGGATTACAAAGGGCATTTGAGGGAGGGAAGGTTTCAAGAGGATTTTTGATAATACAAAAACCCCGAGAGAGAAATCAAAATATTATTGATTCTCTTGTTGCTCAAACTTTTTTGTGATGTTCTTTGTGTCCTGAGGGGTTTATCTTAGAAAAGCTACTATCTTTCCAGATAGGAATATTTTTTATAAACTTCTTTCACTATCAGTTAGCGTGAAACTTTATTTTTTACTATCCAAAATATTAGCTGTTTTTTTCTTTTCTGTTGTCTATAAATTTTTGAGAGTGACCTTTTTCTATCTTTTGATGACCGTTTCAAGGACACTGCCATCGGCAGACTTCTTTGTCCCCCAAATTTAAAGTTCCCGCTTTTATTCCTAAAAACAATGATATAACCCAAATTTTTAAATTTACTTTTTTTGTTCAAAATTATTAAAATTTTTTTTGTTGAAATATTCAAAATAAAAAAATGGGAGCATAATTTTTTTGTTTGTTTTTTAAAAACAAAGAGATTCTTAAAATCCTTGAATGGAATGTGTTTAAAAAAAGGTATTTGTCAAAGAACATATATCTTTCAAGTACAAAAACATAACAGTAATTTGTGAAGGCGGCTTTCAAGAAAAAAATATAAGCAACAAAATCTTTGCAGCCGAAGTGAAAAAAGTTTGCCGCGGAGGCGTTTTTGCTGCTTTTGTTTTTCTTCGTATCCGTCAATAATAATAGCCTGAAGACGACGACTACGACATCGACGACAACGACGATAAAGTTAAAAGCAAAAAGAAAGCAAGCACTCAAAAATATTTGATCCATTTTGCTTTTTTTTTGCTTACTTAACTTGCAAGATAAAGGCGAGCAGGAGGAAAAAAAGTTGAGTGCAAGCAGCTTCAATTGAATGAATGGATTTGAGATATCCTTCTCCTCTCAATCCCATCGCTTTTCAATAAACAAGGGATAATGATTTTATTTTGAGTTAAATTTGATGGGAAAGAAAAAAAGAAGAAAGAAAAAGTAGTTCGATGAATTCATTGATGCAAGAAGGATGGCTGCTTTTCTTTCTTCTATTTTTTTCCATCGATCAAAGAAAAGAAAATCATGAACAGCCGTCGCTGAATTGCTTTATCTCTCTTTTAATTAATTACTGCCTTAATTTTTAAGGTTTTCATTAATCTTTGTTAAATGCCACCACTTGCTTTCTCTTCTTCCAATCCCAAGAATTTTTTTTCTTCATGGCTTGCTTTTCTGCGAAGATTTTTGGGACGTCCCAAAAAATTTGTGGTCTAAATTTTTGCCTTTGTTTTATTTTTTGCAATCATCAACATCAATCTTAGCTCTTTAAAAAAAAGAAAGAGCAATTGCCGAAAATTGATCAATTTAATAGACTTTTTTTGCTTTAAAATCAAAAGCAAAAAACATCATCATCACCGCCAAAATAACGATGATGATTTGGACTAGGTCCCCAAAATAAAACAAAAAAAAATAAGAAGAAAAAGATGATGAACGCTTTTCCAAGAACTGATGAGCTGTTTTTTTTCCTTCGATATCAAAAATAAAAACGGACGTCTGCAGAATGTAGATAGCAATGGAAGACAAAAACGACGTCAAAAAATGCAACAAACAAAATCAAAAAAGAGCTTATCGATCATCAAAGATAGAAGAAAAAAAAGCAAAGAAGACGTAAAAAGGAAAGACACAAACTGCAGAGAAAGATTCGAGGAAAAAGGTGTGTTGATTTCCAAGAAGACGAAAAAAAGAAAAGGATGACTTCAATGTGTTGTTTCTTCTCTCTTTTCCTTCTTCTTTCCTCTGCTGTTGCTTTGTAAGCAAAAAAGAATTTAAAAAACCTAAAAAAGGCAAAAATTTTTGTCCGACAAAACATTCTTTAAAAAAGAGAAGCACGAAACAACAAAAAATAAATCATAAAAATATTCTCACAAAACAAAAGAGGCATTGCTTTTCCATGAATTTGTAAAATATAAAAAAAGTTTTGCGCATAAAACAAACATTGCAAAAACGAAGAAAGAGACTTTTCAACTTTAATCATGATTTCATGTAACAAGAAAAACAGAAAAAAAAGAAAATTCGAAGAAAGAGATAAACTTTGAAGCAAATATAAATTTAATGCATAAAAGAAGAAGCTGCTCCTGCTGCTGAAACTTGGTGTTGCGCAAAACAAAGTCAGCTTGAAAGAAAAAATACAAGACAAAAAAAGCTATTGTTCCTTTAGTCAATTTAAGCTTTTAATCCCGAAAATGTGTTTAAAATTTATATTTCATTTTAATCAAAGATTTGGTTACAGTTTTTAAATTTTTGACTTCTAAAACTGCAAACTAAAAATGATAAAAACAATCTATTGTGGAAAAAGTTCAACAATTTAGTGTACTTTGATGACGAAAATGGTTAATCAATTCAAACAACGACCATAATTTCTTATCTCTTGAATTATATAATTCTAATTAATTCCTTTATAAAAAACGACGATAAGTTCTTAAAAGTATCGCTACAAAATTGATTCATTTTTGCCAGCTTTAAAAGTAGCTGCATAGTAAACTGACAAAAAACTACACCAAAAACAGAAAGAAAAAAGCTACAAAAAGAAAAATTTATCTTCAAATTGAACTAAAAAAGGGTAAAAATAGTTTTTACTTTGTTGTTTAATATCTTTGAAAGCTTTTGATCACATTTTTATTTTTAAAAAATGATAAAAATGAAGTAAAACATTACTTAACTTTTAATTTTTATCCCTTAAAAAGATGTTTCTTTTCTGTGATGAAGTTCTAATAATGGCATAAAATTTTTGTAAGTATTTAAGAAAGATTGTTTGCCGTTTTATTACTTTTTTGATTTCAAAGGCACAATCATTGTAGCAGACGATCAACTTCAACAAAAAAATCTTTTTTTGCCAAAAAAGGAGAGAGAGAGAAATTTGTTTAGAGATGTGCACTGTTTTTTCAAAGTTTAGCTAAAAATATAATTTTGGTATCATTAAATGCAGAATTTTTTTCTGATTAATAATTGATAAAAATGATTAAAAGTAATAATACTGATAAAAAAGATAATTGATAAAGAAAAATACCAAAAACACAATTTTTTTCAGTCAGGGAACACTTTTTCTTCTTAAATATTTTCGTGTGGGGTGCAAAAAACCACACTTATTTGCAGCAATTTTTTTTGTTTGATTTTCCTTGAATATTTATCAAATGTTTTTCAACTAAGAATCTTCATTTAATACGTTTATTGGCAGAGTTATATCTTTTTATCAATGTGATAAATCTGATGGGTGGCTAAAGGTCGGTTAATTCTTAAGAAGAAGAAGCTGTTTTTCCAGTTGCAGACAGTAAAAATATGCTTGTTTCACATGTTATTTATTAATTTATAAAAATAATGTAAAAAAATAATATTAATCTTTTCAGAATCTGAATTATTACAATCTGATTAAGCTACTTCTTGCTGCCGATGATTATCTTGCAATAGAAAATAAGTTTAAAACTGCCTTGGAACAAGTCAACAATGATCTCAAAGACGCCTGCTTCATATCTTCTTCAAGAAATGAAGAAAGAAACTCAAAATCAACTTATTGTTTTGCTTTTCTATGTATGTGATGGACATCTTTAACATTTCCTGGTATTGGCTTCAAGGGCATGATATCATCTATATCAATAACAACACTGTCCTCATTTGAAGAAGATCATCTTCGTGTAATTCGACTGCACAAGGCTTTGATGTTGGAAAGATTATTGAATCAAGAATCTCAACTGTGTCATTCGCGTTGTAAAGGTATGTAGCATGCTCTAATTATTTTGGATATAAAGAAGCTGTTGTTTTTTAGAATACTGAAAAAGTTGTTCCGTTTGCTCCAGATATATTTTGGATATTCACCGACACCTGTGATAAACTTAATTTTCAAGTTTAAGGAATTCGTGATGAACATTCTAAAGAAGATGAAGAAGCTGTTATGGGCAGTTCAAACAATCAACGTCATGGAATCAGTGTTCTTCAAACTGCTTGGACGATAACGGCGTTAAATGAACTTATCAAAATTGATAAATAATCTATTGTATCATTTTGTAAATCCGTAACATTGTATATAATAATTCTTTTTGTAAACTTACTATATTTGTAGTTGAATAAACGTAACGTTTGTATTTTATCTGTTTATTTATATCTGATTTCGTAGGGGTAAGCTTTGGGAGGGACAATAGTGAACTAATAACTTGATAAATCGTGTAACACAATGATGATAACTGTATTGAACTTTAAAGTTTCATAAATAATAATTTCAGCTTGTCTGGTAAACAAGAAACAACACATTTCAAATAAAACACCAACTACAGTCTAAAGCATCATTTGTTTTGTTTGTTTCGTGTCATATTTGACAAATTTGGGAAAAAACAAATAACTACAACTTACAAAACACTTTTTTTTAATGAAAATTGATAATTTGAACTAAAAACGAATAGAAAAACATCGGAGGGGATTCGAACCTGCGACCTTCGGATCGTTGCGCATCGTCTCTAACACTTGGCCGTAGACGCAAACTTTTTACCGCTACCTTTCGCTCATTTTTTGTTTATGCTATCAGATGCAGAAAAAAATTCTGAATCGAATAGGCGTAATCCCGAATTGGGGCATGGAGGTGCGTAATGTATCATCATCAAAAAAACATAAAAAAATGCTATTTTCACAGATTTTTTGTGTGGAAACGATGTTTAAAAGTTGGATTTTCGGAATCTCCGTAAAATTTTGCATTTGGTAGGATAAAAAATAATTAAAAACAAAAAAGTTTTAATTTCTACAGTATACCTCTCTTTCATTTTCCTTTGACTGAAAAAAAATGCGGGGAACACTCGCGTCGCATAACGCCAGTGCACGTATCTAAATTTGTTCTTGAAACGAAAAAAGAACTTTTTTTTACAAACTTTTTTTGAGCGCGAGTCGGACTCAAAAAAAGCAAAACCATTCCTTTTAGATTTTTTGTTGAACACGTTGCATTTTGTTTTTGCTGTTTGCCATTCTTTTTATTTATTCCTTCGATCCTATTTCCGACGACTATCTTGATGACATTTTTCTGCTCCGATTTTCTCTGTATATCTATAAATATATGCAAATTACGTTGTTCATTACCAAAGATATTTTCTCTTCTTTATTTGTCCCTTTTTTGATAACCCCAATACATTTTTTTCTATTATTTTTATCGTGTGTTTCCCAGAACGTTGAACGCTTTCCAAAAATAATATATTTTTCACCTGCATTTTTTTGATTGTTTTTTCCCTTGCTTTTTCTCTTTCTGCTCTTGGTAATGCTTGTTGCGATCGTTCATTCATTGCCTCAAAAAATATATCGGCGCCCACCACTTTTTTTTGCCTCTTTCTCTCCCTCACAACCCCAACAACAGCAGCAGCTCCTTGATCGTTTAGCGTGAAATACCCGCCTTCTTTCGTTTTTTTCTGCCTCTTCTTTACCCTCCCCATTCTTTATAGCATTTGCGTTCCTGTATATATATTAAACAGCGTAAAGCTCTTGAATTTTGTCGATTCGTAGAAAGTTTTTGCGGAAAAAATGTGTAATCGCTTTTGCTTGTTTTGCCCGCCTTTTTTTCGAAGAAAGAAAAAAATTATCCAACGCCGTTTGTGTTGGTTGTGCGAGCTTTTTGTCTTCAAAAGTTGCCACTCGATTGCGTTCATTCACTGAAGAGCTGCAATACCAAGATCAGTCGGATCTTTGGTATAGATTTTTTCGGAAGATAAAGTTTATTTGCTTTTGCATATAATATTTTGGAAGCCAAACTTTGACTAAATTTAAAAGCCTTTTTTAATTTAATAATTTCATTATCTTTTAATCATACGCTTTTTAATTCGACGAAAAATTACTTCATCAAAACACTGATTCATCTACTTTTAAAAAACAACCGGAAATATTTAAAATAGGATTGTTGCTACCTAATAGAGTTGATTTTTTTGATGAATCATCATCCTTTTTGGCTGACCTTTATAATGCGTTTTTCTTTTGATTGCGCACAATCATTCTTCTGTGGACGCTTCCCCGCTGAGCTGGTGTTGCATTTTTTCTTTCCTTTTTTCTTTGTCACATTGATACTTTTCCGCGAATATTAATATTTAACGTTTTACTATTTTTTTGTCATTCTTATATTAAAACACTTTTTTTTAGTAATTTTCGAACTCTGGTAGAAACGCTATAATTATCAATCATGTGTGACGAAGAAGTTGCAGCTCTTGTCGTTGACAATGGATCTGGAATGTGCAAAGCTGGATTTGCCGGAGATGATGCTCCACGTGCTGTCTTCCCCTCAATTGTTGGACGTCCTCGTCATCAAGGTGTTATGGTTGGTATGGGCCAAAAAGATTCATATGTTGGAGATGAAGCTCAATCAAAGCGTGGTATCCTCACCTTGAAATACCCCATTGAACACGGTATCGTCACAAATTGGGATGATATGGAAAAGATTTGGCATCATACCTTCTACAATGAACTCCGTGTTGCTCCAGAAGAACATCCAGTCCTCCTCACCGAAGCTCCACTCAATCCAAAAGCTAATCGTGAAAAGATGACTCAAATCATGTTCGAAACTTTCAATACTCCAGCTATGTATGTTGCCATTCAAGCTGTCCTCTCTCTTTATGCTTCTGGTCGTACCACTGGTGTTGTCCTTGATTCTGGAGATGGTGTTACCCATACCGTACCAATCTATGAAGGTTATGCTCTTCCCCATGCTATTCTTCGTCTTGATTTGGCTGGTCGTGATTTGACTGATTACTTGATGAAGATCCTCACAGAACGTGGTTACTCATTCACCACCACAGCAGAACGTGAAATTGTTCGTGATATCAAAGAAAAACTCTGCTATGTTGCCCTTGACTTCGAACAAGAAATGGCCACCGCTGCATCATCATCATCCCTTGAAAAATCTTATGAACTTCCTGATGGTCAAGTCATTACTGTTGGTAATGAACGTTTCCGTTGTCCAGAAGCTCTCTTCCAAGTATGTTTATTTTTATTACAATCTTTTGCATTTACTAATATGACTTTTATTTTTTAGCCTTCATTCTTGGGTATGGAATCTGCTGGTATTCATGAAACCACCTACAATTCAATCATGAAATGCGATATTGATATCCGTAAGGATCTTTATGCTAATACCGTCCTTTCCGGAGGTACAACCATGTACCCTGGTATTGCTGATCGTATGCAAAAAGAAATTACTGCTCTTGCTCCATCAACCATGAAAATCAAGATTATTGCTCCACCAGAACGTAAATATTCCGTCTGGATCGGTGGTTCCATCCTTGCTTCCCTCTCCACTTTCCAACAAGTAAGCTTATCATTATTAAATTTATATGACAACTTTTAATATAATTTTCTTTTATAGATGTGGATCTCCAAACAAGAATATGATGAATCCGGCCCATCAATTGTTCACCGCAAATGCTTCTAAACAACAAACTTCAAACATCTCGCCTCCTTTGGGAAATTTTATATTATCTAAATTCATTTTTTTCTTTGTTTGTTTAAAAATTTGATTTTTTCTGTACGTCATTCATAAATGAGTTAATCATTTTAGTTTAATTGTGTTTGGGGACTACAAATTGCATATGAGGGACACGTCTTAAAACTTTTGACATGAAACATTTGACAAAGTACTACTGCAGCTTTCAGAATTTTTTTCGTTTCTCGTTTTTGTATACGGTTTCTGAGGAATTTGTTTACTGTTGGAGATGCGTTTAATAACAGCAGTAATTCTTTTGTTTTTCTGATTTAAGAAATGCATTTGTACGTGCTTGACTTTTTTCAGCAAAGATTTGATGTTTCGAACGGTTTTTTTAAATTACTGGATGAACATCCCTTTGTCGTTGATGCACTTTTTTGAACTACGTTCATTTACACTACTTCAAGCGAAACAAATAATCTAATTTTTTTTAAATTTGATGTAGTTGTTGTTGACTGAAAGTTTGTGTTGAACTTTAAGTTAACCCAGGTGATTCGGTTTTGTTAGATTTTTTAAAAATCCATTTCTCGTATTTGTTTATTATCAGAATTGCGTATGTTCATTCAAACATTTTTGACGGTTATTTAATAAGAATTTTTGGTTACTGTAAATGTGTTAATCTTGCCAATCGAGACCATTTTTAGAGTATTGTAGTTTTCCTTCCAAAATATGTATTTTGGTTATAGATACACTGAAAAAAAAATGTTACCATGTGTTACGAAATTTTGTGTTACTGCGATAAAATTGTTACGAAAATAAAGCAAAATCTGTTACCGCTGTCACGAAAGTGTTACCATTTTAGTAATTTTGGTGTTACAACATTTGTGCAAAGAGAGAGAACATGTCTTTGTTTCTCTAGTTTGTAAAATAAAAGAAGCACACCTCTCCTTCTACACATAATGCATTAAAGATAAGGCTGACTCCGTTTGGGTAAGAAACCAAAATATTTTTACTTTTCCTTTTTATAAAAAGGAAAAGGATTACACGTATCCCATAAATGGGATACCTGTAATCCCATAAAAAGGAATGGTAACAAAATATCCCTTCCCCGGTACGCTGTGTCACGGTTGGTGCAGGATTTAAATTTTTTGGGAAAATTGCCCCTGGCGGTGCACGAACGTTACAACTTTTATTAAAGGTGTCAAAATTTTTTTGTAACGGTGACAAATTAGTAACACATTTGTCACCAATGGTGACACTTTAGTTTCATGTGGTCACACAATGTGTAAATGAGCAAATCGTTACACAAAGGGTTACTGTTTGGTAACGAATGTGCCACGTTTTGGTAACACTTTTTTTCTCAGTGTAAATCCTGGATTGATTACTGTAATATTTTTTTTGTGATAAACCTTTTAAAGGGATTAAAACTGCAAAAAACGGTATTAACACTCAATTCTTGTTAACCTTTTTTTAACTTTGATGTAATCTGATTTTTTTTTCTAATCCGGATTTAACTTTTTAAAAAAGATTTCGTCTGAGTCAGAAGGAAAAAAGTTTCCTTTCTTTTTTTTGCATTTTGATTAAAGCAAAACTTTTGTGGAAGCTTTTCAAAAAAAATATTTTCAACATTTCAATCGTTTTTTTATTATTTTAATCGGTTTTTGGAAGGATATATTTCGGGGATGTGATTGCTTCCTAAAAAAATCTCAACTGTCAATTAAATAAAGTCTCAAGTAGCAAATTATTGACCTGTTTTTTTTGCATCATTGAAACAAAATTCAAATAAAATATTTTTTTAAAAGTGTCCAATTTCAATTCCCGTTTCTTTTTTTTTGTTGCTGACCCTTTGAATATTTTTGTATCGATGAAAAATGCAATAAGAATGGATCTTGATCGAAAAATCCAATTCCTCCGCCTTCAAGAAAAATGGACAGAAGAAAGCTTTTGTTGAATCCCCTTTTTTCTTCTTCGTTCATGAAGGAAACTGGAAGAAAAAAGAAAGAAGAAGATTGAATGAGACAAACACATCCATCTTCGTCTTCTTCTTTTTTCATCGATGTCTCCACCGACTGACTCCCTTCATCAACAAAAGTACAGATCACAACAATGTTGTCGTCTGGTAGGTGGAGACTTTTATATTCAGGAATCAAGTTTCTAGTGTGTCCCTCTTCAACAAAAAAATGAGAGACACCTTGTTTTGAGGATTTCTGGAACCACTATTCTTATTCTTTATTTATTATTGTTCTTCTCACCCCTTTTCTCATTTTTTGTCATCTTCACCTTCTTCTTTTTCTCCCGATTTTGACATCTGAGATTTGAATTTTGGTGGTGAAAAATTGTCAAAAGTAATGTTATTTCTTTAAATTTAAAGTCATTGTTGGATAAATTTAAATTTTAGCTGCCCTGAGGGAAGGAAAGATGTTGAGAGAGTTTTCCGTTGTTTCCATTGCGGCTGTTGCGATTGGAATTGTTTCAGCACAAGGTGATGTAAGATTTTAAAATTATATTAGATTTAAAATATTTGTTATGGAATTTTTTAGAGACACGGAAGTTTATCGAAAGAAAGTGATGCTTTCAAAGGTAAGCCTTTTTAATTTTGAAAACAATTCATTTTTGTGTTTTACCGTATTTCTTCAATTCATGAATTTTACAGTAACCCAAAAACTTATGAAAATTATTTAAATCTTTAAAACTATAAAACTGTTTCCAAAACCTTTTTCTAAAGCAAAAACTTAATCCCTCTTTTTTTCTTTTAGAATTTTTGGATGCCATAAATCCTGCATATTTAATTATTGTTGGTTGTTTGATTGCTGCTGGATGTGCCTTTGAATTAGCATATGGAACTCGTGGAAGTTCAGGTTTGATATCTCGAAGCCTACCTTCACCTCCACCAATTCATCATTTATCAACTTCTTCAGGTCGAACTGATTGGTCACATGTTACAAGTAGGCAGCAACCTTATAGTGTTTAACTATAATTTGCATAAATTTGGATAAAACAAACTACTTTTGTTCTCTCTCTACTTTTTTGTGGGTATAAAAACTTCTGATGTCATCATTAATTAATAAATCTTTTATTATTTATATAATTAATTATTACAGTATCATAACAATATGTTACAGTATGCTACAATACACATAATTATTTTCCCATTGAATGCATAATTATTGAATCAGAATCTACAGCACCCATATTCATGGCATAATGTTGACCCTTTTTTCGTTGAGTTGATTGATTTCGAGCTGATATTCGTGTAAAATTTGCAGCCAAACACATCAAAAAATATACAATTCCAAGAAGGGCAAGAATGCAACTGATAAAAGCAATAAAAAAATTGCTGACGTGACTCGTATTACAAATTGCATCCTTTTTTTCTTTGCAAAATATTAGATCCACTTTCTGCAAAAATATAAATAAAGTTTTCTTTTTAAATAGAAAGTAAGAAATGCATAAATAAATAATAAAAAAAGCTTAATTTAGATATATTTTTATGTTTTTTTTATTTAACTTTGAACTTTATCTTTGAATTTGGCTGCTTTGCTGCTGTTTATGAATGCAAAAAAAAATGCAAAATGAAGGAGACTTTTTTAATGAAAGGAATAATTTTTATTTCACCCTTCGAATCTGAGAAACTTCTATCCAAAAATGTATCTCAAAATGTTGGATAAATAAAACATTTAAGGCATTATTTAAAACCGCAGACAAGCATCTTATTTTGACAAATATGAGTATCACGGATTCATGAAAGATTTAAAACAATGCCAAAGCCAATGAATAGAAAAGAAACTTCAATGAATCCTTGATTTTCATGGTTGATCATAAACATAAAAAAATCATGTTTATGTAAATCATGGAATTGAAAATTAATACATTTTTAATAAAATGCATATACGGTAATTTTAAAAGATATTTGTTATTTGATGTTAATAGAAAATTCTAAACTTCAGTCATTGTTTTCAATAAAACTACTCCTTTAAAAATAGAAATATTACGTTTTTAAATGAACCAGAAAATTACTTCGTAAATTTTTTACATCTTTGATTATGGTAATTTCAAAAATTAAAAACTTACATCATTTGTTAATTTTTTCACCACCGGAATCAGAATCCGAAAATCAAAGCATTGATTATCAACAAAAGCACAAAATTGCTGCATTGAAATATAAAAAATTACGTAAACGATGAAGGTCATTGAAGAAATGCAAAGAATTATTAACCAAAATACTAAAATTGTATGTGCAAATCCGATCGTAAATGCAATTGTTTTGGAGCTTGAAAGAATTCGATAAAGAAAAAATCGAGGTTCATTTCGTCTGGAATTTGTTGGAGATTCAGATGGCATTGAAAGAGCTTAAATTAATTATTATTATTAGATATAAGATATTGAATACATGTTGGATACTGTAGATCAAAAGCAGTAATAACTGAATAGCTTACCAGATGTTGCAAAAACATTGATAACCAGAAAAATGATAACAGAAAAACAAAAAATTGCTGCAAGTTTAAACATTATTGATCGAACTGAAGAACTCAAGGTTGAATCGGTCATTTTCGTAATTGTATTAAGCTAAAAAAAATGAACCGTTTGAATTATCAAATTCAATATTTTTGGTTGTATGGATAAAAAGGATTAATGAAATTCCAAATATTCATTTCCACTACAGAAAATAGACAAACCTGATATAAAAATCCTTCCATGCCATCTGCAAAACTGAGGGTAAAAAATACGCAACCAGAAATGGCAATAATCATTGAAAAAAGTGATGCCCATGGAATGGCATTTTTACAGGTATCCAAATCGGCCATTTTAACTGCTGCCATTCAATTTACAAATAAAACACATTGAAGAACAATGCTCTTTTAAAAACACAACAGCAAACAAGTTGAAGGGGATATCTAAAACTCTTCTAAAAACCTTTTTTCTTTTTTGCTTTTCAAAAAACGTGGGAATTTTCTAACATCTTTTTCTTTGTTCTTTTTTTAAAATTGCGCACGTTTTTTTAAAAAAAGAAAGGAAAAAAGTGGGAAACAAACGTTTTTGCAAAAAAAAAAGAATAGAAAAGAAAAAGCTTTTTTGAAAAACATAAAATCCTTAAAAAAAGAAGGCCATTGCCATTGGGCCAAAATTGGGATAAATGGAAGCCTATTTTTGGGGTGCTATTTCAAAAATGGCGTGAAAGGAACATTTGTGTTATTGTTAATTAGTTAAAATTCGTTAAAATCGGAATTATTTTAAAATTAAAAGATAAAAGAAAGACGCGTATTTTTGCCTTTGAAGTTAACCGACGAATCTGTGAATCTCAACGCGGATTCAGGTGTCACAATTAACAAAAATTTAATACAATACTTTTTTGATCAGGAAAAAAACTGATCAAACCAAAGAAACTTCTAGAAATTAAGAAACTCCGAGTAACATTTAATTTTTAAGGAAACAAAAACGGAAGTAGAAAAAAGGTGTAAAACTGAAAATAAAAGAAAGTAAAATGTCTCATTTCCAGAAGAAGAAAAAGAAAAAAAGTGAAAAAAAGACCGGTCATTTGCGCAAAAAAGAAAGGAAGAAGTTTGATTTTTGGATAAGCATCTTTTTTGTTGCTTCTTCTTTTTGCCTGCTTTTTTGCATCTTCTTTTTATCCATTTTTGTGGAAGACACTTTTTTTCCTGAATCATAATAATCAAAAGCAGCAGTTTCAAAGTGGTTTCTTTTGAATTTTCTTAGAAAAGATTCAAAAGAAAGAAAAAAAGTGAAAATCAAGCTTTTTGGACCACAAATTTTGGTCAAAAAACTTATTGTTTGTAAATATATATTTTGTTGCGTTTCGAAATAAATAAAACGGAAGTTATACTTATTTCGAAACACACTGATTGTTTGTAGTATGTGATACTGGATGCTTAAAAAGTACAAATGTGTCGTTTAACATTTCAAAAATCATAGAAAATTTACAAATTTAATTGCGAAAATAGTTTGTAGATTTATATTTATGTTACAGTAAGATAACTGTAACACCTTTATTAGCCCATAAAAATGTCAATAAAAGTTTTACAGTATTTTATCCCTTTTAATTAACTTATCACTTTAATCATGGCTAAAAAATTAACGTATTTTTTAAAACTTCTTTTTCTTTCAAAATCTGTTTGTCGATGTTTTTCATTTGTTCAAGTTTAAATTACTGTCTTTGTAAGCTTTTTAAAAAAACACATTCGAACACTTTTAAAAAATTGTGTATCGTTTCTTTTTATATTTCTTTCCCTCTTTTTTGGAATGCCAACCGCAATGGCGCAGAAGCAATAAAAAAACGACAAGCCTTCAGCCTTCTGATGATGAAGAAAGAAGGAAAAGAAAAAAAGCTGAATGGGAATGACGAATGAATGAATTCAAGAGTAATATATAGTAGTTGTTGTAGAAGAAGAAATAGAAGTAAAAGAAGAAGCAGTAACAGAGAAACTTGCTGCTGCTGCTGTAATAGTACTAGTAGCAGTAAATTCTGTGTCGTAGTTTTTTACTTCAAAAAACACATTCAATGAGAGAAAAAACTGAAGGCAGCCAGCCTTTTTCTTCTAGGTTTAGTTAGCCGTTAACAAAAACATGCTCGTTGGCATTTTTTGAAGAAAGAAAATTTTTTTTATGGGAATTCAAACTCTGAGTTTTTTACGAGCTTGCTTCGGATTCTCTCTCCCTTTTTTTCTTCCTTGAATGCCCCTTTCCCTGTTTTTAAAAAAGCTAATATTAATTCTAAAAATAAATTTTTACTTTTTTTTCTCTCTTGGATTTTTTTATACATTTTTTTGGCTAATTTCTTAAAGTAATTATTTAATTGCGTGATTCAATCTTATTTTTGGGGCATTCCAGGAAGTTGAAAGAAAAAAAGTAGTTGTACTTACTTCCATAAAAATAAAAAACTACAGTATTCTTTAAAATGTAAAATGTATGTAATACCGTATATCCTTTTCCCATTTTATATAAAAATAAATTAGGGTAATTTTTTGGTTTAAGTTAAAAAAACAGAGACTTTTAAAAAGTTGTTTTAAAAGTAACCAGATTACTGTAAAAATAGAATAGATATAAATGTGATATACAGCTAAATTAATGAGTTTAGTTGCAGTTTAACAGAATTTAACAAAAAAATAATAAATAAATAATCGAACGGAAAAATATTTATATAAAAATAACAAAGTTTTCTCAATAATTAAGGGCTGTTTTTAGATTAAAAAATATTTTTAAACATTTTTAGGCTAACACGAAAATAAGTTTTTGAAAAAATAGTAGAACAAAAATTTGCAGAAAAAAAGTCCGTTAAAAAAGTTGTTAATTAACGTTTTTTTTAACAGTGTGAGAAGGTGCTTAAAAGTATGATTCATCTTATTTGAAAAAAAAGATTAATGGATGTTAAATTAATTCAACACCAGTTAAAATAGGATATTTGAATCATAATTTATTGGGCAAAAAAAAAGAAAATCAATAAATTTTAAAACATAAAAAAGTATTGTTTTTGAAGCAATTTTTTTACATGTTTTATGCCAAAACTGATAAAGTCGTTCCAATATTTTATTTTTTCTCTCCCTCTTTAATGTTGCTTTGTTTACTTTAATTTTTTTATATTTGTCATTTTATTGATTTCCGTTGTCGCCCATCTTTTTCATTGCTATTTTTATCGACACCGGAAAAAAACAGAAGAAGAAAATTCTTTTATCAAAAAAACTTGAGTCAATTTGAGGCACCTGAATCAATCAACATCTTTTTTTCTTTAAAGATCAAATCTCTTTTTTGAATGTGTTAAAATATTTTTTGAAATCGGAATGTCAAATTTAACCTTTCTTCTAAACAAACCTGAAAATCAGGGATTCATTGAAACAGCAAAAATCGATAAGAACGACATCATCAATAAACGCCTGATTTTCAGGTTTTGTCACAGAAAACAATCAAATGGGAAATATCAACCTTTTTAATTACAATATTATCAATATTTCATTTTGTAACAGAAATTTCTATATCGGTTCCGGAAGTTTTAAGGCTGTTAAATTAATCAACCGCAATGCCAAAAAAAGTTGCCATTGAATTTGAGCCATTTTTCCAGAAATGTTTAACTTCTTTTTTGCTTCAGAAACAAGCATGTTTGGAACTGACTTTATTGAAGCAAGCAAGCAAATGAAAAAATATTATATGCTTCAAAGACGGAAAAAAATAAAAAATCCGAATTTTTTAAATGCTTTTTTTTTGAAAGAACAAAAAAATGTTTCTTTCCTTCTTTTTTTTCCCGTTCAAAAAAGAAAGAATTTCATTCAATCTTTTTTTTCGATGCTGCAATTTTTCTTACGTTTTTCTTTCTTCTTTTTTTGCCATTCACGAAAAAAATATAAAACTTTTTTTATGCCTTTGGTTTTTTCTTTCTTTTTTCGTTGTTGCTTTTTTTAAGAAAATGGCTTTTTTTCCCATTTCCAATCTGACGTCATTTTTCTTCTCTTTCTCGAAGAAGCATCAACTTTGTCATCATCATCATGCTTTATTTTCTTCAGTGCCATTGCCAAAAAATGCCGATGTCATCGTCGTTTTTTTTGTTGTCTTCGATCTTCCTTCCTTTTTTCTCCTTCTTTTCCCCCCAAAAGACGAATTCCCATTCGTCGGAATTTTTAAGTTTATTTCTTTTAATTTATATTATATGTATCCTTTTTTATTTGTTTGATTAAGATATTCCAAAATGACGTTATTTTTCAATGATGGTGGGTCCAAGTAGTAATAGTAATAATAATAATAAGAAATGCAATTTCATTTTTAATAGGTTTTGAAAAATGAAGAAATTATTCTTTTCAAAGTATAAAATATTTTTTGGGGTGTGTTTTGGGTTCATTGAGTCACATTGAATTTTATTTTACTTTGTCAAATTTTTTCAATTTTATTTTTTATTCTTGAAATTAACCTTTTTCAAATTTGCCTTTCTTAAATTTTCCCAAAAACTTATAAATTTTTTATTTGGAATAAACGATTTTGAATGAGCACTGTAAGTTTTAAAATTTGTTGCATTTCTTAAACTTATTTAATGCCCTGTCGTATTCTTTATCGTGCTTGGATTGAATTTAATTGAAAATTTTAAGTTTGCTTTTTCGGTCAAAAATACATTATTTTTTATTTACTGAACGCTGCTCTATGAATCCACGAAATTAAGGTAAAACTTCCTTTTAACAGAAGTTTTCCAATTTTTTTAACGTTTTTATCAAATTTTGAAATTTTTAAGTAATATTTTCTTCTCTTTAAGCTATAAAAAACTTTTTTTCTCCTTCAAAGTTTGAACTTTAATCAAAAATAACTTTTTTATGCTTCATAATAAAAAAAGAAATAATAAAAGAGAGAAGAATCATTCAGAATCCAGTCATAAAAAGAAAAAGAAGGAAAAATATTCATCAGAATTAAAACAAAAGAAAAAAGAAGAACAAAAATAAATGAACTGCAACAAAAATCGACGAGAGAAATATGAAATTGGCCCCACTCTAAAAAAATTTATTTTTTTGAAAAAAAAAGTATGAAACATTTTTTCGTTCTCTTTTTCACTCTTCTTTCTGAAATTTCAGCAGCATCTCTTTCAACTCTATTTTTTATAAAAAATGTGTTTAACATTTTATATATCGTTGGCGTTTTTTTAAAAAAGAAATGTTTTTGCCATTCATTTTTTTTGTGCCCTTCAAAAAACTTCGGATATATTCTTTCTTTTCTTGAGGAGGGGTAGGTCTTTCTGTCCTTTGGTTTTTGCTTTTTTTCTTACTTTTTGCTGCTGCAGGGCTTTTGTTATTATGGAAGAAGAAGGGGGGTTTTATACTTTTTTCTTTTTCTTATTCATCTCTGCAACAATATTCAAAAATATAACGGAAAAGGCGAGAAAAAAAGGACTTTTGCGTTTGTTGCAACATTCAATTCTCTCTTCTTCTTCATTTTTTTTGTTTCTTGAATGAGCTGCTTCCGTTCTTTCATCTTTTTTCTTTCTCGTTTTAATGTTTCTCTCTCCCTTCGTTCCATCAGACGACGAAAGAAAGATAAATGGATGGATATATATATTGTTCTTGTCGTCGCCTCCCCTTCTTTGGAAGAAGAGAGAAAGATATATGTATGAAATGAAAAAAAGGGAGGCTAAAGGCAATGAACTAGGAGGAGGCAAGCTTCAAACATGGCCAAATAGAAAATATAACAAACTTTGAACATATAAAAAAAAATATATTGTGTGCACACATGCAAAAATATAACTCTTTATTTGGAATTTTGGGGACAACAAGAAGGGGGATATCTAAAGGCTGCTACTGATGGTTTATAAAAGTGAGTGTTTGGATAGATATGAATGGGGCAAGAAAAAGAGAGTGTATAACATGAAGGGATGTTGATGATAGACATTTTCTCTCTCATTTCATTCATGCTTTTTTCATTCCTATTTCTTCTTACATGGCGGGAAAAACCTAGTCATTGCCTTCTTTGGTCGTTGTTTTTTTATATGTTTCATGCCAAAGGGGACGGAAGGGAAGGAAGCAACAGGACGCCGTTGCTGTTTCTGCCATCACCAAAAACAGGCAATGCCAATGAAGAAAAAGGAGAGAGTGTGTGTTAAAAAAATCTAAAGATGGAAAGAAGAGATACTGAGGGTCTCTTTTTCCTTTCAACTCAAGGTTTTTTAAAGGCAAAAGAAAAATATTCTCTCTTTGGGCAGTGTTTTTTTTTGCAGCTTCAGACTTTTTCAGAAAAATTCTACTGCTGCTTCCCTCAAAAAAATTCTTTTTCTTCTATCTCAAACAACAACACCCCGAACCAACGAACCTCAACATCGTTGTTGTCGTCGACGTTGTCCTCCTCTTCCAACATTGACAAGAACAACAACGACGACGATGGCAAAATAAAAAATGCTTTCTCTCACTTTTTTTTTGCATACTGGATTTTCCCCCCTTACCCTTGTCTCTTTTCCTTGCCTTGTCCCCCCAAAAAAACTCTCTCCTTCTACTTTTTTCCAGCTTTCCTTCCCCCTGCTGCTTTCAAACAAAAAATTCTTTATAAATTTTTTTTCAGCTTGCTTCTACTTTTTTTAAAGCTTTATTCCGTGTTTTTTTTATTTTATTTCTTCAATGTTTTTTTTTATATTTTTCAATTTCTTAGATTGTTCGTTTTTTTAATATTATTCTTTTTTATTTTTTCAAGTATTTTTTTTAATACTTTTAAAATTCCGCAAAAAATGACTTTGCTTTTTATCATTTTTTTAAATCAAAATTGAATTTTGAAGGAATTTTTCGTTACATAAAAAATAAAGCAAAAACATTTAGCTGCTTGTAGTCTCATAAAAAAATGAAAGGGATTTAAAAAAATAAGATTATTTTTCTGTTAATTGAAGGATAAATATTTTCGAATTATTATAAACGGTTGTTATTTTTCTTCCTATCTTTTTTCCTTGTCAATAAATTCTGTTTTTTTTATCTTTTTTAAAGAAAGTGAAAAAAATTAAAAAACACGAAAAAGGAAATAAGAAAAAAATAGAGAGATTTCTGTTTTATTTTTTTTATTTTTCCTTGCTGCCTGTTTTTCCCATGTTACTCAACTTTTATTGCCAACAAATATTTTTAAAAGACGAATAAAAAATAAAATTTTACAGTAATATTTTCTTTGAATTTTTTATTACTTAATAAAACTAAATTTTAATGAAAAGTATTTTCGCATGAATTTGTTTTTTAAAGATTACGGTAATTTTATAAAGTTTTATTACTATGTTTTTTACATATGCCAAAAATAAATGCCACGGCATTTTGGTTGTCGAAAAATCTTGCAACATCATTTTCATTGTTTTTTTTTCATTTTTTTGTTCTTTTTAAACTTGAAAGTATTGATTAAAGATCGATGAACAGAAAGAGAAAATTCTTGTTTGCGATCGGATATATCAAATCCTTCTTCATCTTTTTCATTATCAAGATCAACACACACATTTTATTATATATCTTTTGCGCAATTTTTTTTCAAAGAATTTGTTTTTTCTTGCCTGTTTTTTTATATTTCGTTGCTGCTCCGGACCATCGCCATCATCTTCCTTCCTGTTGTCGTTTGCTTTTTTTATAAATTATTTTTTTGTTGTCTTCACGTCCTTTTTTTCGCCTTCTTCCTTTTTTTCAACGTTTTTTTTGAATTGAAAAAAGGGTGGGAGAGAGAAAAGCATTAACGCCGCAGCAGCAGTTTAAAGGGGGGAGAGCCTTCCTTTTCTTTCATTCTTTCTTTCGTTTCCCCCCTTTCATTGTCGTTGTCGTCGACGATGTCCGTCAACAGCCAACACCAGCAGCAACGACTTCTTTGATGCCATCAAAAAAAAGAAGAAGTTGAACCCCCCTTCTCCAAAAAAAACTATTTCATTTTTTGAAAAAAAAGAAACAATGAACCCTTTTTTGTTGCTAAAATAACTGACTTTTTTTTAAAAAAAAAGAAAAGAATTTTTTTGACGAAAGCAACATTTTTTTGTGAAAAAAAGGCACGGAAATGGGCTTGAATGAATCCCAATCACAGCTCCCAAAAAACTCTTTTTTAAACAAAAATTCTTTTTTTGGTTTTAAACAAATTCTTTTTTTTGCTGTTTCAACTTCCAAGAAAAAGTTTTCAGAAGCAGCAGCAAAACTTCCTTAAACGCTTCCATTTTTTTATTCAATTTTTTTGCAGAAAAAATGCTTCTTCTTTTTTTTCTCTCCATTAAACATAAAAAAAAGATTATTATTATTTTTTAAATGTCAAACTCGAAGAAGGCTAAAATACATACATATTATTTTTGCAAAAAGAATCCTTCTCATTCGTTTTTTTTAGTGAAAACTAAAAATATTTAAAAATTCATTCATCTCTTTTTTTCCTGCGCCCCCATAATATTCCCTTTCCATGGATATTTATTTTTTCCAGGAAAATACTTACTTACTTTTTTACTCTCTCAATTAATTTCTTATTTATTAAAACATGGCGGGGAAAAGAGGTTGCTGGGTATTTTGTAAATTATAAATCTTTTTATACACTTTTTGAATCTTTAATTTTTCATGGGATTGTTATAGCTTAAAAATGCTGCCTGAAGACGCTAAATAAAGTTAAAAGCAAGTGCAAATTTTAAAAAGTTGTGGTAAAAAAATACACTTTTCTTAATACTACTTTGTGACTGGTTGCAAGTTTCAAAGTAAAACTTTAGCAATATTTTATTTTTGGAAAAAGTAATTTTTATTCAATAATTTCTTATTTCTGTTCTGTTAAATTCTTGTTGAATAAAAATTACCATTTGTTGTTAAAATGTTAACAATAAATAATGATAGTAAATAATTTTGTAATTAGGCTTTTACCAAAACTAAAAGTTACTTTTACTGCAAAAATACCTTTTTTGTTGTTACAGTAATCCATAGTAATTATTTAACTAAAGCTAGAATCTTGTATTACTTTTTTGTTGTGGTTTTTATTCCATAAATTTTAACTATCATTTTCTTTTTATTACAAAATCAAGAAATATTTTTGTGTGATGAACTTCTAAATTTCAGTTTTTAAAATTTGTTGTAGTGGAATTTCGAGATAAAACTCCGCCAAAAAAATGAGGATGGAAGGTCGTCGCCGCCTTTACATTTTCATCAACAACGACTTTGAATTCGTTGTTGATGAAAATGAGGGATGAATGGCGTGTAAGTGAGGAAGGAAGGAAGGAAAAAAAGAAGGGTCGAAGAAATAAAATATAAAAATTGAATGAAATGAAGACTGCAAAAACGCAGGTGGAAGCCACCACCACCACGTGAAATAATAACAAGAAAAAAATCTTTTGCAACAAAAACGAACTCTCACATTTCGTTTTTTATTTTCATTATTAATTTTCACACCTCTCTATTTTTGCGAAAATCAATTTACTCTTCTTTTTTTCAAAGTGTAAAAAGTTTGTTGTACTTTTTTCATGTATTTTTGGTGGAGGAAGAAAATGGATCAATAATAATTTTGTGAGAAGATTACTGAATCATCTTCCTTTGGATTTCGGGGTGTTTAAAAGAAAATTAGCTCGTTTTAGTTTTATTTTTTCTAAACTTTAATTGACAAATTTGAATATTATTCGTGTTAAATTTTATTTCCGTGATCGATTAAAACTTTTTGAAAACAAATTTTACCGCGTTACAACAATATTACCATAATTACATCAATAATCAATCAATATTGTTTTTTTACAGAGGCTTCTGCTGCTGTTGTTCCCGTTATTTCATAGACTTGCTCATTTTTATTATTTTTTTATTATTGAAAAAGAGTAACGGATATATCACCATCTCCTCCTGTAGAATAGACAGCAGCCCTTTGTAGCGGTGGCTTTGATTATTTGCTTCTAAATTCATATAAATTTATATTAATTTAATCAATTTTAACTTTCTTATCAACGAGTCAACTTTTATTTATTTTTTATTCATATTCTTATCAAATACAAATCAATAATTTACAAAAATGCTGTTATTATGGCTAAGGCCGCTAATTTATTGCTGCTGACCAAAGAAAGCAAAGAGGCGCGATTTGGTTTTCGCGTCCCAAAAATGTAGGTTTTATTTTTTTCGTTGCAGGACCCTTACAGTATCCTACAGTAGTTGCCCCAAAATATTTATTAACGAAAGTATTTTGAGTTCATTTTAACAAAATTATTTTTTTGCATAAATTAATATTTTGTTTACTTTCACAAAAAATTCAGACATTTCTGCAAAGAATTTTTTTCTGTTTTTTTACTTTTTTGCGTGACCAACTTTTTTTTCTATTTTTTTCCGACCACGCATTTAATAATTTTGGGGCTTTTAAGACCAAGAAAAAAACCATCTGAAAAAAACTCATTCACCTTTTTTTTTCGGGAAATTATTTCTTTAATATTACTTTTTTTCCCGTTTTATTACTTTCCATATTTTCTTTTTCACCTGGATTCATTTTTGCAATTTTTCAATCTCAGTATCATTCTAAAAGCATTTCTTTGCTATTTCGAATAAGGTTCTCACCTTGAATTTTATTTTTTTGACTTTTCATAGAATCAGGAAAGTTTTGGTTTCAGACATACAGTAAATTAAGAAATAAAGAATTGCCGTTATGACTGGCTTTTTGAACGACTTTTCTTGTATTTAAAGGAGGCGGAAGCTTTGATACTTTTTTATTTCTCTTTCGTTTTTTTCGTTGAATTTTCATGACGATCAGGGTCTTTTTCTTTTGTTCTTTTGCCTGATCGTCAGGAAAATTCAAACGAAAAAAAACGTTAGAGAAACAAAAAAGTACCAAAGGTTCCGCTCCCTTTAAAGAATTAGATCCCCATGAATTGATAAGTAGTCTCCTAAAAGTCTGGTAGTTGTTATTTTTTGGAAGTTAATTTTCTGTTTCTCAAACACATATGTTTTTTATATTGTATAAGTAAAGGTTATAAAATGTAGCATTAAGTTCCAAATGAATCTCAATTTTCTTTATGGCAGATTTTGACAAAAATTAAAATTATGCTGTTGAGCTCAGAATTCTGTTTGGCTTATTCCGTTTCAAAATCATTTTTAAGCAAGAATTTTGATTTTTTTCAATATTAGATTATGATAAACCCTGTACAAATATACCATAACATTTTGATTTGATTTTAATAGAAAATTTTTGGCAATCCTGTAAGTAATTACAGTACACGAATTTTACAGTAATATTACTGATTAATAAATTTGAACTCTTATTTTAAATGCCCCCCCTTTCCCGGAACTTTTTTCAAAGTTTATTTATTGAAACATGTTTGACTTTGAAGTTTTTAATGCTAATAATCATCAATAATCTCTTTGAACTTAGATAAGCTCTGTTCTGTTCTCCCCCATTTTGCCTAGAGTCTTGATTTTTAAAGGCTGTCTTCAAAAATTAAGCTTTAAGTTTTTCAAAAAATAAAGTCTATTCAAATAAAAAAATATTTACTGCTCTCCCAAATGATGTGACGTCTCTTTTTTAAAGATTCCAAAATGTTTCAAAACAAAGAAAAAAGCTTTTATAAAAGTCACTACCAATTTACTCTTTCAAATTCTTTCTTTTTTGGCACAAACATGGTATTTTTAAAAACGTAAAAAGCTGTGAAAAAAGAAAGTGTACGCCAATTTACACAAAGCATAAAAAGTTTTTTTTTTCGATAATTAACAATCAAGTAATTTATGGGAATGTTTTATTTACTTACTTTTCGGGATTCTAAAAGTTAAAAGTTTATGGAGCTTCATTCGCTTTGAAGCAAGTAAAACTTCATGTAAAGAAAACTTTTCTCCCAAGCAAATCTTGAAATTTGGAATTGTAATTTGCTTACTAAAGTTACGAAAAGTATTTTGAATTGAAGTTCCCTGATTTTCATGTTTGGTCCAAACAAAACATTTGTGTTGCTTGACTTCAATTATTTTTTTCGCCCACCTTTTAAACAACAAATTTTTAATTATTTGCCATTGGTCTTTTAGCTCTGACACAGTTAAAATACAAATTTTTTTGTATTCTTTTTGTTCATTTTTTTTAATTTTTTAGAATACAAAAACTTTCCCATTCATTTTTTAAAAACACAAACCCCAAAATGTATCTTTAATTCTCCAAGGAACTTTTCTTTTTAATGCCATGGCATGGAAAAAAGCATGATAGTCAAATTTTGACGTCGAAAAAACCTTTTACTATATTCGCTTTTTTTTCGTTTCTTGCAAAAAATGACGTAATAATAATCATTATAAGAAGAAACATATTCGAAAAATGTCACCAAAAAACTTAAGACTTCTTTTTTACTTTGTATTTATTCAAAAAATTCAAAAAAAGTTAAATGTTTTTTTGAATGAATGTGGGTTGTTTATGAAAAAAGGTGTTATAAATTATGAGTAAATGTCTTGTGCGAATGTTGGTACAAAAATGGTTGAAATTAGTTTGTGACTTCACATTTCATTAATTTTTTTCTTGTTGAATATTTTTTATGTTTAGGAAGTGAATACTGAGTGTATTTTGTTTGAAACTCTTGGAATACAGAATAGTTTAGTTGATTAAAACTTTTGAAACTACATTGAAATAAAAATTACTGTAGTTTTAGATCATTTATTATTGTCAAAATAAAAAATAAAAGTGACAGTTTACTGTAGTTTTGTAATTTTAGTTTAATATTAATCTTTATTGTTTTTGATAGTAAAAAATACAATTTGTATTCTTAATAAACATCTGATAGAATCGAAAATAGTTTTTTTCGTTACACCTTATATTAATTCATCATTCATCTTCTAGTTTGAATATAAGAAGATGGTTTCCAAAAAGATTGAACAAATCTTTAAGCCATTGAAATTTTATAAATTTCTTTGAATTAAAAGTTCGAAAAGCCAAAATATGACATTAAACTTTTCATTCATAAATCTGCTGTGTATTACACATTTGTACTTTAACATTTTCCTCAATTAAATTATTTGATGATCATTCGTAACTATACTATACTTTAACAAAAGTAAAAGACCAAAAATGTGTCATAATTTATAAAACACATAAATTTATAATAATTTAAAGAATTCCCAAGTTGCTATACATTTTCTAGACTTTTTCCATTTCTTCCCCCCACAGAATAACTTCTTTTGAACTATTAAACTTTTGTCTGTAAATGTTTTTTTGTTGTTATTTAGAAGTATTATTTTATTAAAAATCAAATTATACATAACTTTCAATATTTATTTATTTTTCCCAGAAATTAACCCATGCTTTTTATTTGTGACGTTTTATATTTTTTGAGTTCATTGAACTTTTATTCTAAATTTTTGAAACATTGAAACATTTTTATTTTAAAAAAAGAAAAAAAAAGTCAAATTCAAAAAAAAACTTCCCTTTGAAGTATTTCTTTATACTTTTTTTATAACGAAGTTAATTTTTAAAAACATATATAAATTTCAATAACTTTTATTAAAATGCTTTAAAGTGAAGCTTGAAAAGAGTGACCAAAAAATTATAAAGGAAAAATTTATGGGAATGAAGTTCACGTCCCGCTTTTTGGGAAATTTGTCTGATCGCCAGCCAGCTGACTGAAAAAAAGTAAGAGCAGTTGTGAGTGCGCTTGGCTTTCGTGCAACAAGGGAAAGTGCGAGCGGGTTCGAGTTCGGCCCGGGGTAAAAAAATTTTAAAAATCAAATATTATTTCAGTAATTATTTTAACACTCTTAAAATAACAAATAAAAAAATATATTCTCATTAAATTAGTAAATTTACTGATTTTTGCTATTATTTTTGCCTTTAAATGTTTTTGTTGTTCTTTTTGGTTACAACAATCCTTCAACAAAAACAAAGAAATAATATGAAAAAATAATATAAAGACAGATAACAGATAAGATGACACATTATTTATCAAAACAAATGATATAAATAAGAGCAAAAGAACATACGAATTAATATATTTAATCAAAGCAACAGAAGTTAATTCAAGGCATATGGTTTAAAGACTTAATATTTGCGGAAGTAGCTTTTTCCATACTTCACAAATGCATTCAAATTGGATAAATAGAATATTTTCACCAGAGCAATCAACTTCATAAGAGACCTTACACCGTTGTTCACGACCATCAGATCTTGAAGTTTCGGCATTACATTTGCTTTCACTTTTAAATCCGAGAGCAACATTATTTGAACATTATTCGCACCAATTTCGACAATCATTATCTAATTCTATTACATACCTAAAAAAGAATATAGGTATAATAAAAAAAGGATTCCATTACATAAATCAAACCAAAAGAGAAATAATAACGAACCCTTGAATTCAAGTTGAAAGATCCAAGCAAAAATTCTTGTACATTTTAAAATTTCTTCTTGTGATGTTAAAGATGTTTGAGATGGAGATAGTTCAAATTGTAGTGTTTGATGAGATGAAAGTAAATCAGAGATTGCTCGAAGTGGATCTGAGATACATATATGCAGCAGCAGCATTCCCTTGTGGTGAGATTGGTTGAAGAAGTGATGTTAGTGGAACCTGAAAAAATGAATAGGGTATAGTTTAACACACATCTTAATAACCCTAAAGGTACAAATAAACCAATAGTTATAACAACAGTATTTATGATCTTAAACAAACAAGTTTATTCAAATGATAAGCAGTAAGCTTATCAGTTGATTAAACTTTTTGTTTACATTTACAAAAAAGATATATTTTTCCATAAAAAACTTACTTCAGTTGTTGTTGGTGAAGAAGGACGAATAGATTTTGCAAAATCAAACATTATAAAATTCATTGAAGTTATTGCTGTTATTTCTTCAACATTTGAGCAATCAGACATTCATCATCACAGGTTCGATCACCATTAAAACAGAATCAATTTTTCATGTGAGTTTGATTTGCATGAAGTTTTACTTTTTTAACGATGTTTAAAAAATATAAATGGGAACGATTTTAATAATTCATTACATTTGTCGAAGAAAAAGTTTAGAAAAATTGTTCAAATAAAAATCACAAAATTGAAAGCAAAAAACATTTAAAGGCAAAAATAATAGCAAAAATCAGTAAATTTACTAATTTAATGAGAATATATTTTTTTATTTGTTATTTTAAGAGTGTTAAAATAATTACTGAAATAATATTTGATTTTTAAAATTTTTTTACCCCGGGCCGAACTCGAACCCGCTCGCACTTTCCCTTGTTGCACGAAAGCCAAGCGCACTCACAACTGCTCTTACTTTTTTTCAGTCAGCTGGCTGGCGATCAGACAAATTTCCCAAAAAGCGGGACGTGAGTTGCTTTAAGTTTTTTTCTGTTGTGTGTGAGATTTATTATTTTCAATAGAAAAAGTTTTCTCTTTTTTTCACGTAGTGTGAATTGATGGATGATGAATATACTATGTATACATCTATGTATATGGATGGATATATATGAGGGGAAAGAAAAATTACGTCACAAAAATATTTCTTTAGTGCGAAAACCAAAAAATAAGAGTAAAAGTGGAAAAATGTTTTTTTATAAAAAGTTTTAAATTGTGGTAAAAAAAAACAGAGTTACATCATTCCATGTTTATGCTTTTAATGGTTTCAGTTAATCTCTAGCCTGTGCAGTTTAGTAGTCATATGCAAATTTTTTAATCCTTTGATTTCATTAGGTTTGAGAAATATTTTTTACCAAAATAATCTTACCATTGCCCGATAGTTTTCAGAAGTTATTGAGTTCCGAATTTTCCAAAATTTGCATACTATCTCTCTTTAATTTTGTTGTCCCAATCATGTTCCTGATCTTCTATCTTTTTATCACTTATTAAAAATAAATATATTTTCAGTTTGTCATTGATAATATCACAGCCATTATTCCAATCCATACATCATCATCCCTATCCCCATCAACAACAACAAAACAATTTTAATTATTTGATATCTGCTAATAACAGCTAATCCAATCAATCAATAAATCTTGAAATAAAAAAGATGACGGCAGAAGGGCATAATGTTGATGCAAATTTAATGGCAATTGGACGTGATCATGGACATTATTTTGTTAAAAAAACTTTTGGAAAGCCAACATATTGTCATCATTGTTGTGATAAAATTTGGGGAATGCTTTCACAGGGTTTCGCTTGTGAAGTCTGTAATTTTGTATGCCATGACAAATGCCTTCGAACAGTTGTTTCATACTGTAGTGGAGTGGCGTTGCAATTAATTAAAGTAAGCTTTCTTTTTTTTACATTTTTGAATTTGGGGCTTAATTAAAAATAGATATCAATTTTTCGATCATTTTGATATAAGATTTTTTAATTTTCTTATATAAATATAAAATTACTGTAATTTCTAAAATTATTATGAAAATTAATATTTAAATTTTTACAATTTTTTAGAATCCCGTTGCCCATACATGGTCCACCCCGCAACATATAAAAAGAAAATTTTGTTGTGTTTGCCGAAAACGAACAGATGACGTGACTTCAGTGGAATGTGAAGTCTGTGAATATTATGTTCATGTGGATTGTCAAGATTTAGCGGTATCAGATTGTCGGGAAGCTGCAACCTTTGTGCCATCACTGGATACAGTATCTGCAAAGCAGTACCATCATTTTCGGGAAGGAAATTTGCCAAGAGATTCTCGATGTATTGATTGCAAAAAAACTTGTAATTCATTTGAATGTTTTACGGGGATGCGGTGTGAATGGTGTGGGGTCACAGCCCATGCCGTCTGTTATCGACGAGTGAAAAAAGATTGCGATTTGGGAGTTTTAAGGAAGATTATGCTTCCACCAAATGCAATCACAATTCCCCGAACTGAACTTCCAATGGAACAACTTCTAAATATTCAAGTTGGAGAAAAGAAAGATTCCGAGAAAAAAGATAACAAAGATGACAAAGATCGGGATCGAGATGCCGGAGGCGGTGGTGGTGCAGGAGGCAGTGGAAGTGGAAGTGGAAAGGATAAAGATAAAGGAGAAGGTTCCAGAAAAGTTTCATCCCCCTCCAGGCTGAATGCCGAAGAACCTTCAACAGCCACAGAAGAAAAAGAAAGAGATGATTACGAGATTCTAAGAATTTACGATGGAAATAATTCTCTTCGGAATCAAGTCTTCCGAACTGCTTCCGTCCCAAAAACTGCAACAGTTGAACAAATTCGAGATATTGCAATGCGAAGATTTCATATATCCGATAATCCTGAAAATTATTATGTTACACAAACTCCTTTTGAAGGTTTGAATAATCCCTATTAAAAATTAATTTATGCAAATTGTATATTTTAGAAACAGATGAAGAGGAGCATTTAGAAGATCCAATTCCATTAAGAAATTTAAAAAGGCCAGAAGGAAAACGGGCGCAAATATTTTTAAGATATCGAGATAATCCGGATAAAGCGGCGGTGAAAGTATATGGTGGATGGCTGAGAATACCGGTAACATTTATGGAGATTGAAGTGACCAAAGAAACCCTAGTACAAGATGTTCTTGCTCAAGCATTAGAAGATTTTGGTTTAGAGCGATCCACTTGGAACAAATATAATTTAATTGAAGTTAGTCTTGAACGTGGTGTTGCAGAAAGAACAGCAAATCCACAAGAAAATATGTTACAACTTGTTCGAAATTTAAGAAAGGTAATTTTAAGACAATTTTTATTTTAAAAATTGAAAAAAGTTAAAAAAAAACGTTTTTTTTTTTTGCTTTTTTTGCGTTGGAAAAAAAACACGTTCAATCGCACCACCCTTCCGAGGTCCCATTTCATGTCTGTTCGTCCGAGTGGTAAAGGGCGCATACGCATTAAACATGCAATCACAAGTTCGATTCCACTGCAAGACGAAAAAAAAGATCCGTGAAGAATACTCAATTTTGGCTAATATCATAAGGCGCAAATCTTGATTGACAAAGAACGAGGCATTTGTCTGAGATCTTTTTTTATACAAAAATTTAATTATTAATTACCGTATCCCAAACAAAGGCGCAAATCTTGATTGACAAAGAACGAGGCATTTGTCTGAGATCTTTTTTTATACAAAAATTTAATTATTAATTACCGTATCCCAAACAAAGGCGCAAATCTTGATTGACAAAGAACGAGGCATTTGTCTGAGATCTTTTTTTATACAAAAATTTAATTATTAATTACCGTATCCCAAACAAAGGCGCAAATCTTGATTGACAAAGAACGAGGCATTTGTCTGAGATCTTTTTTTATACAAAAATTTAATTATTAATTACCGTATCCCAAACAAAGGCGCAAATCTTGATTGACAAAGAACGAGGCATTTGTCTGAGATCTTTTTTTATACAAAAATTTAATTATTAATTACCGTATCCCAAACAAAGGCGCAAATCTTGATTGACAAAGAACGAGGCATTTGTCTGAGATCTTTTTTTATACAAAAATTTAATTATTAATTACCGTATCCCAAACAAAGGCGCAAATCTTGATTGACAAAGAACGAGGCATTTGTCTGAGATCTTTTTTTATACAAAAATTTAATTATTAATTACCGTATCCCAAACAAAGGCGCAAATCTTGATTGACAAAGAACGAGGCATTTGTCTGAGATCTTTTTTTATACAAAAATTTAATTATTAATTACCGTATCCCAAACAAAGGCGCAAATCTTGATTGACAAAGAACGAGGCATTTGTCTGAGATCTTTTTTTATACAAAAATTTAATTATTAATTACCGTATCCCAAACAAAGGCGCAAATCTTGATTGACAAAGAACGAGGCATTTGTCTGAGATCTTTTTTTATACAAAAATTTAATTATTAATTACCGTATCCCAAACAAAGGCGCAAATCTTGATTGACAAAGAACGAGGCATTTGTCTGAGATCTTTTTTTATACAAAAATTTAATTATTAATTACCGTATCCCAAACAAAGGCGCAAATCTTGATTGACAAAGAACGAGGCATTTGTCTGAGATCTTTTTTTATACAAAAATTTAATTATTAATTACCGTATCCCAAACAAAGGCGCAAATCTTGATTGACAAAGAACGAGGCATTTGTCTGAGATCTTTTTTTATACAAAAATTTAATTATTAATTACCGTATCCCAAACAAAGGCGCAAATCTTGATTGACAAAGAACGAGGCATTTGTCTGAGATCTTTTTTTATACAAAAATTTAATTATTAATTACCGTATCCCAAACAAAGGCGCAAATCTTGATTGACAAAGAACGAGGCATTTGTCTGAGATCTTTTTTTATACAAAAATTTAATTATTAATTACCGTATCCCAAACAAAGGCGCAAATCTTGATTGACAAAGAACGAGGCATTTGTCTGAGATCTTTTTTTATACAAAAATTTAATTATTAATTACCGTATCCCAAACAAAGGCGCAAATCTTGATTGACAAAGAACGAGGCATTTGTCTGAGATCTTTTTTTATACAAAAATTTAATTATTAATTACCGTATCCCAAACAAAGGCGCAAATCTTGATTGACAAAGAACGAGGCATTTGTCTGAGATCTTTTTTTATACAAAAATTTAATTATTAATTACCGTATCCCAAACAAAGGCGCAAATCTTGATTGACAAAGAACGAGGCATTTGTCTGAGATCTTTTTTTATACAAAAATTTAATTATTAATTACCGTATCCCAAACAAAGGCGCAAATCTTGATTGACAAAGAACGAGGCATTTGTCTGAGATCTTTTTTTATACAAAAATTTAATTATTAATTACCGTATCCCAAACAAAGGCGCAAATCTTGATTGACAAAGAACGAGGCATTTGTCTGAGATCTTTTTTTATACAAAAATTTAATTATTAATTACCGTATCCCAAACAAAGGCGCAAATCTTGATTGACAAAGAACGAGGCATTTGTCTGAGATCTTTTTTTATACAAAAATTTAATTATTAATTACCGTATCCCAAACAAAGGCGCAAATCTTGATTGACAAAGAACGAGGCATTTGTCTGAGATCTTTTTTTATACAAAAATTTAATTATTAATTACCGTATCCCAAACAAAGGCGCAAATCTTGATTGACAAAGAACGAGGCATTTGTCTGAGATCTTTTTTTATACAAAAATTTAATTATTAATTACCGTATCCCAAACAAAGGCGCAAATCTTGATTGACAAAGAACGAGGCATTTGTCTGAGATCTTTTTTTATACAAAAATTTAATTATTAATTACCGTATCCCAAACAAAGGCGCAAATCTTGATTGACAAAGAACGAGGCATTTGTCTGAGATCTTTTTTTATACAAAAATTTAATTATTAATTACCGTATCCCAAACAAAGGCGCAAATCTTGATTGACAAAGAACGAGGCATTTGTCTGAGATCTTTTTTTATACAAAAATTTAATTATTAATTACCGTATCCCAAACAAAGGCGCAAATCTTGATTGACAAAGAACGAGGCATTTGTCTGAGATCTTTTTTTATACAAAAATTTAATTATTAATTACCGTATCCCAAACAAAGGCGCAAATCTTGATTGACAAAGAACGAGGCATTTGTCTGAGATCTTTTTTTATACAAAAATTTAATTATTAATTACCGTATCCCAAACAAAGGCGCAAATCTTGATTGACAAAGAACGAGGCATTTGTCTGAGATCTTTTTTTATACAAAAATTTAATTATTAATTACCGTATCCCAAACAAAGGCGCAAATCTTGATTGACAAAGAACGAGGCATTTGTCTGAGATCTTTTTTTATACAAAAATTTAATTATTAATTACCGTATCCCAAACAAAGGCGCAAATCTTGATTGACAAAGAACGAGGCATTTGTCTGAGATCTTTTTTTATACAAAAATTTAATTATTAATTACCGTATCCCAAACAAAGGCGCAAATCTTGATTGACAAAGAACGAGGCATTTGTCTGAGATCTTTTTTTATACAAAAATTTAATTATTAATTACCGTATCCCAAACAAAGGCGCAAATCTTGATTGACAAAGAACGAGGCATTTGTCTGAGATCTTTTTTTATACAAAAATTTAATTATTAATTACCGTATCCCAAACAAAGGCGCAAATCTTGATTGACAAAGAACGAGGCATTTGTCTGAGATCTTTTTTTATACAAAAATTTAATTATTAATTACCGTATCCCAAACAAAGGCGCAAATCTTGATTGACAAAGAACGAGGCATTTGTCTGAGATCTTTTTTTATACAAAAATTTAATTATTAATTACCGTATCCCAAACAAAGGCGCAAATCTTGATTGACAAAGAACGAGGCATTTGTCTGAGATCTTTTTTTATACAAAAATTTAATTATTAATTACCGTATCCCAAACAAAGGCGCAAATCTTGATTGACAAAGAACGAGGCATTTGTCTGAGATCTTTTTTTATACAAAAATTTAATTATTAATTACCGTATCCCAAACAAAGGCGCAAATCTTGATTGACAAAGAACGAGGCATTTGTCTGAGATCTTTTTTTATACAAAAATTTAATTATTAATTACCGTATCCCAAACAAAGGCGCAAATCTTGATTGACAAAGAACGAGGCATTTGTCTGAGATCTTTTTTTATACAAAAATTTAATTATTAATTACCGTATCCCAAACAAAGGCGCAAATCTTGATTGACAAAGAACGAGGCATTTGTCTGAGATCTTTTTTTATACAAAAATTTAATTATTAATTACCGTATCCCAAACAAAGGCGCAAATCTTGATTGACAAAGAACGAGGCATTTGTCTGAGATCTTTTTTTATACAAAAATTTAATTATTAATTACCGTATCCCAAACAAAGGCGCAAATCTTGATTGACAAAGAACGAGGCATTTGTCTGAGATCTTTTTTTATACAAAAATTTAATTATTAATTACCGTATCCCAAACAAAGGCGCAAATCTTGATTGACAAAGAACGAGGCATTTGTCTGAGATCTTTTTTTATACAAAAATTTAATTATTAATTACCGTATCCCAAACAAAGGCGCAAATCTTGATTGACAAAGAACGAGGCATTTGTCTGAGATCTTTTTTTATACAAAAATTTAATTATTAATTACCGTATCCCAAACAAAGGCGCAAATCTTGATTGACAAAGAACGAGGCATTTGTCTGAGATCTTTTTTTATACAAAAATTTAATTATTAATTACCGTATCCCAAACAAAGGCGCAAATCTTGATTGACAAAGAACGAGGCATTTGTCTGAGATCTTTTTTTATACAAAAATTTAATTATTAATTACCGTATCCCAAACAAAGGCGCAAATCTTGATTGACAAAGAACGAGGCATTTGTCTGAGATCTTTTTTTATACAAAAATTTAATTATTAATTACCGTATCCCAAACAAAGGCGCAAATCTTGATTGACAAAGAACGAGGCATTTGTCTGAGATCTTTTTTTATACAAAAATTTAATTATTAATTACCGTATCCCAAACAAAGGCGCAAATCTTGATTGACAAAGAACGAGGCATTTGTCTGAGATCTTTTTTTATACAAAAATTTAATTATTAATTACCGTATCCCAAACAAAGGCGCAAATCTTGATTGACAAAGAACGAGGCATTTGTCTGAGATCTTTTTTTATACAAAAATTTAATTATTAATTACCGTATCCCAAACAAAGGCGCAAATCTTGATTGACAAAGAACGAGGCATTTGTCTGAGATCTTTTTTTATACAAAAATTTAATTATTAATTACCGTATCCCAAACAAAGGCGCAAATCTTGATTGACAAAGAACGAGGCATTTGTCTGAGATCTTTTTTTATACAAAAATTTAATTATTAATTACCGTATCCCAAACAAAGGCGCAAATCTTGATTGACAAAGAACGAGGCATTTGTCTGAGATCTTTTTTTATACAAAAATTTAATTATTAATTACCGTATCCCAAACAAAGGCGCAAATCTTGATTGACAAAGAACGAGGCATTTGTCTGAGATCTTTTTTTATACAAAAATTTAATTATTAATTACCGTATCCCAAACAAAGGCGCAAATCTTGATTGACAAAGAACGAGGCATTTGTCTGAGATCTTTTTTTATACAAAAATTTAATTATTAATTACCGTATCCCAAACAAAGGCGCAAATCTTGATTGACAAAGAACGAGGCATTTGTCTGAGATCTTTTTTTATACAAAAATTTAATTATTAATTACCGTATCCCAAACAAAGGCGCAAATCTTGATTGACAAAGAACGAGGCATTTGTCTGAGATCTTTTTTTATACAAAAATTTAATTATTAATTACCGTATCCCAAACAAAGGCGCAAATCTTGATTGACAAAGAACGAGGCATTTGTCTGAGATCTTTTTTTATACAAAAATTTAATTATTAATTACCGTATCCCAAACAAAGGCGCAAATCTTGATTGACAAAGAACGAGGCATTTGTCTGAGATCTTTTTTTATACAAAAATTTAATTATTAATTACCGTATCCCAAACAAAGGCGCAAATCTTGATTGACAAAGAACGAGGCATTTGTCTGAGATCTTTTTTTATACAAAAATTTAATTATTAATTACCGTATCCCAAACAAAGGCGCAAATCTTGATTGACAAAGAACGAGGCATTTGTCTGAGATCTTTTTTTATACAAAAATTTAATTATTAATTACCGTATCCCAAACAAAGGCGCAAATCTTGATTGACAAAGAACGAGGCATTTGTCTGAGATCTTTTTTTATACAAAAATTTAATTATTAATTACCGTATCCCAAACAAAGGCGCAAATCTTGATTGACAAAGAACGAGGCATTTGTCTGAGATCTTTTTTTATACAAAAATTTAATTATTAATTACCGTATCCCAAACAAAGGCGCAAATCTTGATTGACAAAGAACGAGGCATTTGTCTGAGATCTTTTTTTATACAAAAATTTAATTATTAATTACCGTATCCCAAACAAAGGCGCAAATCTTGATTGACAAAGAACGAGGCATTTGTCTGAGATCTTTTTTTATACAAAAATTTAATTATTAATTACCGTATCCCAAACAAAGGCGCAAATCTTGATTGACAAAGAACGAGGCATTTGTCTGAGATCTTTTTTTATACAAAAATTTAATTATTAATTACCGTATCCCAAACAAAGGCGCAAATCTTGATTGACAAAGAACGAGGCATTTGTCTGAGATCTTTTTTTATACAAAAATTTAATTATTAATTACCGTATCCCAAACAAAGGCGCAAATCTTGATTGACAAAGAACGAGGCATTTGTCTGAGATCTTTTTTTATACAAAAATTTAATTATTAATTACCGTATCCCAAACAAAGGCGCAAATCTTGATTGACAAAGAACGAGGCATTTGTCTGAGATCTTTTTTTATACAAAAATTTAATTATTAATTACCGTATCCCAAACAAAGGCGCAAATCTTGATTGACAAAGAACGAGGCATTTGTCTGAGATCTTTTTTTATACAAAAATTTAATTATTAATTACCGTATCCCAAACAAAGGCGCAAATCTTGATTGACAAAGAACGAGGCATTTGTCTGAGATCTTTTTTTATACAAAAATTTAATTATTAATTACCGTATCCCAAACAAAGGCGCAAATCTTGATTGACAATTTGTAAATTTTAGGATTCCCTTCGACGATATCATGTTGTGAGATTTTATGTTCAAGAAAAAGAAGATCCCCATGATCATGCAGTAAGTTAAATTAAATTTTTTTAAATTAATACTGTATTTAAACAAATAATGTAATAACTAAGCACAATAATTATAAAAATCGTCTATGATTTCCTTTTTCAAATTACTGTTTTAGGTATTTGTTGGAAATTTGCCTTTATCCCTTGCTCAACGACAGTACGAAAGAATATTACTGAAATTATTGGGTGCTAAAGGTGAGTAATTTTGATATGCAAATTTTATACTAGTATTAGTTCTGCTTTTGGGTAACCTTAGTTTTATGAAAAAAAATATACTTTTTTTGTGCGGAGTTGAAGTGCTTTTAATTTTTGCAGATTCAGGTACGGTATAATATATTATTTTGTGGCAACGGATTAATAATTATATTAATTTGCTTACTGTGTATATTTTCTATCTCCCTAATATATCAATATACTTCTTTATATCCCTTCCCATCGGCTTTAATAAATAAGTTTAAAACTGCACAATTTTCTTTTTTAATTTTTCAACATTTATTTGTTTTGTCCAGCGGTGACGTCATCTTAGTTTTTGGATTTTTTACCCCTGGAGGCAAGATCACTTTGATCTTTGCCGCCTATGTTTTTTAGCTTATTCCTCGAAGACAGCATAATTTTTGACCTTAAATTTTTGAAGAAGCTTTTTCTTTGTTTGGTAAATTTGCATATTTCCATGCTGTGTCATAAATGACGTCATCTCTGGACTAGACTTGCTTTGATTTTCTTGTTTTTTTGCTTCTGCACTGTTTCTTCTTTGACCTGCTTCTTTTTTTCCATTTTTTTCTTTAAATTGCACAACACTTTTTTCATTTTTATAAAAAGGAATTTTAATATTCCAGAAAAGCCTTTTACTGCCATTGGACCAATATATTTTGAATACGGTAGTCTTGTAATAACATTTAATACTCCAAAAGCCGCAACTGCCGCAGTTCAAAAACTTCAAAATGCCGCATATGAAGATAAAAAGTTGATAGTTTTATGTTTGCCAAATGTTCAAGTACATATGTTACCAGCAGATGTGGAGCCCCTGCTGGTTTTAATCAATGTTAAATCGGGTGGTTGTCAGGGAACTGATCTAATTACTGCATTTCGACGTCTTTTAAATCCATTTCAAGTTTTTGATGTTCTTAAAGGTGGTCCCCTTGTTGGATTATATGTATTTCGAAATATTCCAAAGTAAGTTTATTTTAAATATATAAATTAAAAAAATTAAAAAAAAAATTCTGCTGCACCAAAACTTGAAGGTAATAATCCAATTTGTAAATTTTGTATTTTTTTAAATGCGGCTATATTAAAACAATTTTATTAACAACAAACAACATAAAAAAATCAAACCAACAACTAATCATCATCGCTATCATATTCTTCTTCACCGTAATAAGCGGTTTTTAAATGTAAAACAAATTGCACTCTATTACCGGAGATGAACTTGTCGCTCTGCTTTTGCTTTAAAAACTTATAATAAATTGTATGTGCTTTTAAGAAAAGAACTGCAGCATTGTTTGGTTTTACCAAAATTAAAATTCTTTCTATCATCAATTTTTGTAATGCTATTTGATTGTACAGTATCAAGTGATAAGCTTTGATGAGTTTGATTCAAATTGAGATTATTGAGTTGACCATTAAAACCACTTTCAACAACAGTAATTTTATGCCTGCCCTTCGAGGACAAACAATAATCCTTTGTTGCCATCTAAATTAGCTCTTTATTTTTCATTTAAGTATTAAATTCAGGTTGAAAAATAATTTACATTTACAAAAGTGAAAAATATAAGAGAAATAAAATCGCGCAAAATTATATAAAAAAAGGAAATAAAGTGAAAGATTGCCACTTCAACCATTTTTTAAATAACAAATTTATTCAACGCTGAAAAATATAAGATAAAACTAATGATGATGCAATCGGGCAAATTTCCTGCAAGGTCAGAGACCTGTGTGTGGACATTGAAAAACAAACAGCTATTGTAAAATGTGAAGACTAGGACATTACATTATTTTCAGGTATCGTATTCTTGCTGCCGGAGGTGATGGAACAATTGGTTGGGTGCTACAATGTCTAGATATTGCAAAACAAGTAAGTTAATTAAACTTATATTTGTAAAATAGGATATCATATATCCGTTTTTACAAAGAAACGGATATCTATCTGATATCTTTGAGACTATTGATTACTGTAGTCTTTGATATTAAATATGCCCTTTCCTTCGGATTTCATATATCCCCATATTTTAGGATGCTGCCTGTTTTTCTCCACCATGTGGAATTTTGCCCCTTGGAACAGGGAATGATTTAGCGAGGGTTCTTCGATGGGGTGGTGGATATACTGGGGAAGATGGTCCAATGGATATTCTTAAAGATGTTATTGATGCCGAAGAAGTTCGCCTCGATCGATGGGCCGTTGTCTTTCATGAAGAAGAAAGATCCCAGCCTCCAACTTCTTCCGCAGTTGAACCCTCTCCCGATACCGAACAAATGATGAATAATCCGGAGGATCAAACATCCATGATTATCATGAATAATTATTTCGGAATTGGAATTGACGCGGATGTTTGCCTTCAATTTCATAATAAACGGCACGCAAATCCATCAAAATTTAATTCTCGACTTTTTAATAAAACTCAATACGTTAAAATTGGACTTCAAAAAGCTTTCTTTGAAAGAACTTTCAAAGATTTATGGAGAAGAGTGGAGCTGGAAGTGGATGGAAAAATGATTGATCTTCCGCCCTGCGAGGGAATTGTCATTCTAAATTTGTTATCTTGGGGTAGCGGGGCAAATCCATGGGGTACCGCAAAAGAAGAGGCAGGCTTTCAAAAACCTACACATCATGATGGACTTTTAGAGGTTCGCTTTTTTGATAATACTAGGGATATCAGGGATATTACTCATATCACTGATATGCAAATTCATTGTCAGAAACTCAGATAACAGTGATAAAGATATATTGATTTTTAAGGTTGTTGGCATATCAGATGTTTCAAGACTTGGTCTTATTCAATCTAAATTAGCTGCTGGTATTCGTATTGCTCAAGGCGGATCTGTAAGTAGCTTATTCGTATTACTGTAGCCCTTTTTGTACTGCATGGAAATATGCCAATTTGCATACAGTGCTTTTTATGCTAATTTGGCTAAAATACCCAATACCGTAACTGTCACCTTTAAAATTTTTAGATAAAAATTACAACAAAAGATGACTGGCCCGTGCAGGTTGATGGAGAACCACATATTCAACCAGCTGGCACAATAACAATTCTAAAATCTGCCCTAAAGGTATGTTAATTGCTTTTCAAATTTCTCCCTAAAAATCAGTCTATTTTTTAATATTTAAAAAATAACCTAAAATTAATTTCCCATAAAATCAATATATAATTTTTTGGTTTTCTCACTTGTTTTTTTATATCTGTTTTCGTTTGATAATTTTTTATTCATATTTTTTAAAAAAATTTAAGCCAATTTTCACTATAAGTTTTTTTTCCTAAATCCATGTTATTGTTAGAAAAAAGATAAAATTTAAATTTTGCCAACGAAAAAGAAAAACTGATTTGTGTTTTTTATTTGTCTTTAAGTTTTTTTGATGATTATTTTGATATTTATTTTGTCTTGTCTTCTTTTTTAATTTTATTATTATTTTTGATTCGCTGTGTTTGTGCCTTCTTTTTATGCAAAGAAAACCTATATTTAACTTAAATAAATGTTGGCTGCTGCTGCTTTTTTATTTGGGAAATGGAAAACTTTTTTACTTTTTACTGTACCTTTGTTTTTGGCACCGCTTTTTTTCATTCTTTCTTTTTTCCTGCAAAAATCCATCTGCTGCAAAAAAAGCATACTGTAACCTTTTCTTCAAATAATACTTTTTTTATTAAAAACTTGTGATTTTGTTGTTTTTACTTTTTTTGTTTTTTTCTAACATTTAAAAATACAGTAATCAAAAAGAGGAAAAAATGTTTATCAGAAAAGCAGAAAAAGAAAAAAATCAATGCATAATGGCGGCAAAGATGAAAGAAGTTTTTTTTCGACGCTTTGAAGAATAAGATCAAAGGTTCTTCACTAACTTTAATGAAATCTTTTGTGTAATAATATGCAAATTTGCTAATTTTTGGAGCCTGTCACTTGACAAAACTTTTCTCAATTTTTTGCTCTTTTTGATTACTGTAAAACCAGTCTGCACTAAATTCTAACCCAGTTTTAGTAAAATAATTTTTATAAGAAAATTATACTATTTTAAAAAGAAATTTTTTAAAATCCAAAAAATCAAATGGGGATTAAACACTTTTACAGGCGAAGATGCTTAAAAAAGCAAAAAAATCTCGTCGTTCTGCCACTGGTGCCACGGCTCAACAGGTTCGTGCCGTACAATCTGAAGGTTCCCCATCATCATATGGTCATCAATCCCCCCATCTTGGAATTGATATGCAAATGTCACATGGCCGAAGCACCCCCGAAGAACTCCATCATGCCATGGATGATGATGAAGAAATGGATGCTTTTCTGTAAAAAAAATATTGCAGAAAATTGCGCACGTTTTTTTCTCTTTATTTAATTTTTATTCTTATTTTTTGCCAAACAAATTTTGCAATGTTCGCCTTCGTCATCAACTCAAAAAACAAGACTAACACCTTTTAGGGCAAAAAAGAGACAAAATTAAAAAAATTTTTACTAATTTTTGTTTTTCAAAATTCCTTTGTTTTTGTCTTTTTTTACAACAAATATCAGTCAACAAAATTGTTAAATTTTAAAAAAGGGAAAAAGTTGTTAAATCTTTACAGTAATTTAATTCTACAGTAATCCATTATTTTACCGTAATCCATTTATTTTAAAAAAAGATTACTGTACCTTTTTTTAAAGAAACACTTTTTCTCTTTTTTGTCCATTTTTAAAAAACCAAAGTCGCTTATTTGCTTTATTTTTTGTGATTTATGTTTTTATTTTTATATCTTTTTTTTTAAATATTTAAAAAAAATAGAAGTCTGCTTCTTCTTTTTTTATTTTTTGGTACTTACGATGTAAGATCCATTCTCTTTAATCTTTAATCTTTTTCTCCTCCTCCTCCTCTTTTTTACCGGTCTCATTTCCTTCCAAATTTCCCAATGTTTCAAAAAAATACCCATCATTTTTTCTCGGTGTTTCGAAAAAAGTCCATTTTTTATCAGTTATGAGCTTTTTTTAGAGATATTTTTTAAATACAAAAAAGCAGAGATATTCTAGTCGTTTTGAAAGAGATATATATTTTTTAAAAAAACCCAGGCTTTCAAAAATATTTTATTTTTTGTTTATATATTTTTGTTCATTTCATTCATTTTTTAATTATTATTGAAAATTGTTCAAAGAATTTTTTTATAAATTTATGGTTCTACGCAAAAAGTATATTTTTTTTTCTTGCATCTCTTTTTTTAATGTGTTCCAAAGTCTTTACCAGTTGGACTTCTTTTTTTGCCATAAACTATCTTTTATTTTATTTTAGTGTATTTTAAATTTTACAAATGTTACAAATTTTTAAACATTCCAAAATTTTTATTCAGATAATTCTTTTGTGGCCATTTTTATTCAAAGTTTTTGTTTTGGAAAGTGATTACGGCATTACCTTAAAAATTATGCCAAAACTAATTGAAAAATGCCAAAAATAAACACTAAAATTTCAATGTTTATTTTTCGCATTTTAATTGCAATTGTTAAAAATATTGTCGCTTTAACATTTTTAATCAAATTTTTGTGACCCAAATAGAAAATGCCCTTTACTTTCCCAAACATTTTTTCCTTAAATCTATCATCTTTTTTTGTATGTTTCATTTTTGTCAAAATTGTTTGCCTATATTTGAAATTTCGATTGTAATTGTTTCATAATTTTTTAACTCTATTTTTTTATTGTTTTTTGAAAAATACAAATGTTTTTTTGATGTCTAAAATGTAAAAATGAATCGATTATTAAAGTATCTAATTTTAACTGACAATTATTAAATACAAAAAAGATCAAATGAAAGACATTTTTTTGTAAAAATATTTTTCCAGGCAACAATGTTAAGAAAGCCAACAGCAAAACGGATCAAAGAACAAAGAAAAAAGGAATTGTTGGCGTTAACATTAGCCTCAACCACTATGCCTGGAACAAGTTCAAGTGGAATTGGGACACCCCTTTCTGGAAGTTCATCGACAATTGTTGCGGCATCAACATCCGGCCGAACAGGCCGATTTTATAATTTTAAAAGAAGAATAATGAAAAGTCGACTGGGAAAATCTCTTTCACGGTACAGCTTTTTTTGTCTATTACTGTAGTTCTATGATTACAGTAATAGGCAACATTAAAAGCGCATTTAAACATTATGCAAATTTTTAGACTTGATGAACGTCGAAGTAGTCTGGGGAAGCGGCCAACAGATAGCTCCGAAAAAGCAGTGATAACAGAAAAGGAATGTCATTCTGCTGTTGAATATTTAGAACATTCATCATCGAATTCTCATAATGATCTTACGGGTCTTTAATAATAGCTATTATTATATTTAATTTTATAAGCTTTTTTTCGAAACAAACTCAGCGGTGTATTTTTTAAAGGTTACAAATCAAAAATATTTTTGTTACAAATCAGCCCTAAAAATTTAACAAAAAAGGAAAAAAACTCGGTTCAAATTCTTTCATTTTTAATAAAAAAGAAAATTGTTTATTTTTTGTAATGTATTTGTTGTTATTGTTTTTTTTATTATATTATTAAATATTATTTATTACTCTCTTACCAAAGTTTTACATTTTGTATGTTTTAAAAAAATAACTATTACTATAAAAATGTTAAAAACTGTTATTGATTAACAAACAAAAATCCAACATTTTAACAAAAAAATTAATTCAATAAGAAAAATAAAAAAATGTAAGAATCGATATGACGATACCTCCATGATATAACATGGAACTACCAAAGCCTCAAAGTACGATCTCAAATCTGTTATGGCCATCTTTGGTGGAACCAATTAGAATAAATCTATTCTGGCTCTGTTTTACAATGGCTATTTTTCAAAGAGAGAAAAATGCAGTTGTTTTCTTTTTTTGCGACTCGTTTTTATTCGACCGATTGAAAGAAAAAGGGAACGAAAGAGAAAACACAGCCGGGCGACAGACAACGAAAGAGGGACTCTTTTTGTGTATGGAAAAAAACAAACAGAAAAAATGCAAAAAAGTTTTTTTCTTTCTTCAAGCAATTCTGTTGCAAAAAAAAGTGTAAAAAGTTTTTGAAAAAATTGACGCATAATTAAATTTTTGGAATTGCGGATTCTTTTTCTTCGATTTGCAGGATTTTATTCATTTTATAAATTAATTGATTAAAGGTAATGCGGGTGTTAAACATCAAAATTCCTGATGAATTAAATTGATTTCTAGCTAAACTTGTTTTTCGGCACATACTGTATCTCAGTTTTTTTGGGTCATTACTAAATTATTTAGAAGTGTTTTTGACCCTTTTAAACCCGAAATCCATATTACTGTTATATCAATGTACGCGGATCCGTGTTATATATTGTTGCTGTTAAAATATTTTGCTTCTTATTTTTCGCGGATTGTCTATTCAAAATTTTTTCGTTCATTGTACAATTTGCATGTTTTATTTTTTAACTGTTTTAATGTTTTTAATTTTTATTTGTTTACATTCATTTATCACATTGAAGTGTGCAGTAACGTTGACTTGAAAGTTTTCAGGATTGAAGATGACAAGTGAAATTGAAGATGACGAAGGAAAGATAATCAAAGAAGGATCTATTTTAACGTCTGTGAAAGCAAAATATCATGTAATCTTGTTACTTGGAGCTGGTGGATTTGGTAAGTTGAATGTTTGATATGGATTTACAATACTGTTGATTGTTTTTTAGGAGCAGTATTCAAAGTTCGTGATGCTCAAAGTGGAGAAGAATATGCAATGAAGATTGAAAAGAAGATTGAAAAGCGAAAGCATTCAAAACTCAAGATGGAGATTGCAATTCTAAAGATGCTTACAAATGATCGCGAAAATTCTCATTTTACTCAAATTGTTGATCGAGCAAAGAAAGATAAATACTTCTTCCTTGTTATGACACTTGTTGGGAAATCTTTGGAAGATTTGAAGCGGGAACAACCTTTAAAAGTATTTTCAATGGGAACTGGTATCGCTGCCGCTATTCAGTGCCTTGAAGCTGTTGAAGATTTGCATAAATTAGGATTTATTCATCGCGGTTTGTGACCTATTTATTAGAAATTAACGTTAATGTTGTAATTTTTAGATTTGAAACCTGCAAATTATGCCTGTGGTCTTGCTGATAAAATTCGAACAGTTAGTTTTTACTTTCAATTACCAATTCTACAGTATATAGTCAGTCAGATGTGCAAAGCACATTCTACATTATACTTTCTTCGTTGCTCATTTAATAGATACTGTAGCGATTCCCAAAATAGCTTTCACCAGATGCTTCTTTTCCGAAAGGTTGCTGTCAATATTAAATTTCACATTTTTAGGTATACATTTTGGATTTTGGTATTGCACGGAAATTTGCAAAGAATGATGAGCGTGTTAAAGCTCCAAGACTTCAAGTTGGCTTCAAAGGTACCATTCGGTTTGCATCTCTTGCATGTCACGGCAATCAAGAAATGGGTCCAAAAGATGATGTTGAATCATGGATGTATCTTTTATTGGATATGGTACAAATGCAAGGACTTCCATGGCGTCGTTTAACTGATCGAAATGATGTCAAAAAGGTGAAAGAAGAATGCCGAACATCTCGTCGTGGTGAATTATTCGTTGATTTGGAATGCCGCATTGAATTTAGTGCTGTCTTGGAATATATTGATTCACAGAATTATGCGGATAAAATTGATTATGGATATATTTATGATACAATGAAATTGGTATGTTTTTTTGAAGATTCACAGTGAAGAAAATAGTTTTATTTTTGTTTTTTAGGCAGCAAGTGTATGCAAAGCAAATTTGGATGACCCATATGATTGGGAACCAAAGAAATGAATTACGGCATTATCTCACTTTTATATGTATGCTTTAATGTTGTATATTTATCGTTTATCTATTAATCTATATCTCTCTATCTATGTTTAACCTTTTGTAATCGACTATAATTAAATAAAGGAAGCTTTAATTGAAATATACATATATATCTTTATCACAAGCCGTCGAATATTTGGTAGTATAAATGCTATAATATATTTGTAACAATTTAATTGACTTCATTTTTTTTTCGTTAAAAGATTTTGTATGTAGTTGCGTTGAATTTAAAATACTGTAGGTATTATTATAATACTGCAAATCAACGAAAATTAAAGATGTTAATGTTAGAATTTCTGTAAACCAATTTATTAGATTGATGACGATAATCTAATTTAAAGAATAAACACTTTGAAACAATATCGACATCCACACAAATAAACTTTCACGAGAAAAAAAACAATTAAAGTTCAAAAAAATGAGAAGCAGAAAAGATAAGAAGAAGGGTCACTCAAAAAATCAGAGGTTATCACTTTCCTTTAATGTACAGCACAATTTTTGCTGTGTTTCAAAAATGTATTTTTTGAGATTTTTGTGTCAGTCAAAAATTGCCGCCGTTTTTTAATGCTTGAAAAAAATGCGAATTTTATTTTTGTTAATATTTCTAAGTTTTATTGAAACAAGTATTTCTTATAAAGCTATAGTTTTTACTTTTCATGATACCGGAAGTCATCAAGGAAGTATCAGTAAACTGTTTTTAAGGTAAGACATTTTTGGCCTTAAAAATATGCAAATTCGGAAAACTCTATTAATAAGTTTTACATTATGTTGGAGCTTTAAAAATATTGTTTTTAGATTAGCAAAAGATGGATATCATGTTACAGTATTTGATACCACTTCCAAAACAATCCCAAATTATGGCCCAAATATTACAGTAATCGATGGCCGAACAGATTTTATTCCAAGACTAATTTATAATGTCTCAGATTTGGTTTGGAAATCTTTCCCAGATTCTGTTTCCCTTGTTCGACTTTACAATATCGGAGATAAATACCTCAAATCTTTAATTGAACAAAAACCTGAAATTGTAAATTTTAAAAATATTTTTTATTATTCAGAATCTCAATTTTAGGTTTCTGAAGTCTTGAATGAAAATTACGATATCGTAATTTTAGGAGATATTTTTTCAACGCATGGAATTTTTTTTGCAGAAACTTTAAAACGTACAAAAAAGATTCCATTTATTTTGTATGGAACAACTTTGCAATTACATTATGCAAATTCGGCATTGGGTTTTGGACGGCATTATCTTTCAAGGCCATGCCCGGAGGGGGACGTAACCAGGCGAGGAAGGGATGTCTTTGATCTAAGTTCTTTTTGGATAAGATTTAGCACTTTCCGTTCGGCTTTCAGTGAACATGTTGCACTTGGAAATGTTGGTAAGATTTTCATACAATGATTACTGTAGCTCTCATTACTGTATACTTCATTTAGTTGATTATGTTATTCCAACTCTTCAAAGTCTTGTTGGAACACATTTTGATTTCGTAAAATTTCATACAGAATCTTCATTTTTCATGTCCGAAGCTTTTGATCGCCTTGGATTACCTTTATCCGGTTTGTTATCTCAATTTTATAAATTCTAAGAATTATCAATAAATAATATTTTAGAAGTGTCAGATTACAAAGGTGTTGGACCACATTGTCCAACCGTTGGGAAACTTTCATCTAATTTGGAAGCCTTTGTAAATGATCCAAAATCAAAGGGAACAATTTTTGTTGCATTTGGATCTCATGCCAATTGGGATATCGCCCCAGGCTATATTACGGAAGCCTTTGTTGAAGCTTTTTCAAATCTTACAGATTATCGATTCATTTTTTCATATAATGGCAAGATTAAAGCCTTTCCAAAGCATATCATGATTCTTGAATGGTCACCACAAAAAGAGATTCTGAATCATCCAAAAACAAAGATTTTTATTAGTCATTCTGGATTGAAAAGGTTTGATTTAGCGATTAATTGGATTGTATATGTAATTATGCAGATTTTTATGATATTCTAAAGTTTGGTACTCTGTCTTAAAAAATGCGATCTGAATCTATCATCGTAAAAAATTTGCATAACACACATTTGTGGGTATAATAGAGTTTTCATTACAGTACGACGGAAGCAATTTGTGCCGCAATTCCAATAATATTTATGCCACTTTATGCCGAACAAAAAGCTAATAGTCAATATTTAACTTATTTTGGACACGCTGAAACCTTGGACAAATTTTCTCTGACCTCGAAAGACATTGTTGAAGCTGTTCAAAGAATTGAAACAAATTTCCCGGAGAGAAAACGAAAAATGGAAAAACTTAAGAGGCTTTATTTGGATCGGATAATTAATCCAATGGAAGAGGCTTCATTTTATGTGACAAAAGTTATAAAAGCTAATCAGAAAAATGGCAATAAACTTTCATTTAAACGAGTTTCAATTGAACAAAGTTGGTTCGTTTTTTTAAGTTTTGATTTGTTTGTTTTTGTGATTGGTTTTGTTGTTATTGTTTCAAAATAAATAAAATATTTGAGGGTAACAAGAAGAATAATCAAAAACATCAAAAATGTAGAAATGTTTTGAAAAAAAGATTGCCTGATTAAATTTTTATTATCAAATTACGATATATAGGTTAATTAATAGATTTTGAAGAAGCTGATGACGAGGATTAATTAGCTCAAATAAGGAATAACGGGTGGGGACCATGTAGCAAAATTACAAAAATTGGTGCCACGTTGGAAACGGAAATATCCATCTTCACCTTAAATAAAGGGCTTATAATTGTATTATCTATCAATATACACTTACCCCAACCAGCTCCCCAACTATTTTTGGCAATCCAATAATCTTCAGCATATCCAACAAGAAGAACAGCATGTCCATCTGTGCCGCACTCCTCAAGGGTAAGATCAAGAACACCTTCCTTGTAGTGTTGAAGGGAGTCACCGGCTTTCATGATAATTGCCATAGGTCCATATTTATACAGAAATCCAGGATATAAATCTTCATCAGTACCCAAAGATTTGTATCCAGCAATTTTGTAAAAATCACATGTAATATCCAAAGGACATGTTCCATTCAATCCTGTATACGGTAAACATTCGCTTTCGGGAACTCCGCTTTTTTGGTACAAATCTAAAGCATGCGCAGGTAATCCACCTTTACATTCAGAATCAACTGCATCACATTCAAGAACATATTCCTCTGACAAATCAAGTTCAAGATTTTGTTGAATCAAAAATTGCGATTCAACGGCGGCAGTTGCCGCAAAATCATAACATGAACCACATCCAATGGGTAAATCTTGATCCTTTACAGATGTGACCTTGCCAAAATCACGATAATCATATGAATCTGGAGCAGTAATATTTTCATCATCAAATGTGATAAAGTCAGGAGAGTTTTGAAAAAGTGGGAATGTGCCACCAGAATACTAAAAAAAAGAAGTAATATTCTTTATTTTCAAACACCATCAATAGTTTACCTTTTTTCGTTCATCTTCGGTCATAAAAGAGAATTTATTAATTTCAAAGGTTGCAGTTGAATATTTTTTGTTGAGTTCATCGACTTCTTTTTTGGCCTTCTGATATCGGCGAAACATTTCTTCCGATGATGGAATTGAAGATTCAGAAGACATCGGTTTCTTTTGAGTCTTCGATTTTGCATTTACACTTGCAATTTCTGTAAATGCAACAACTGCAAAAATCAGAAAAACAAAATACAATTTCATGGTTGTGTTACAAAAAATAATTTGTAACAAGTTAAAGATGTATCTTTTCTGAATTTTGTCGAACTATTTATATTAGTTTATAATAAAGAAATAATTGAACAAAGCAACCATCGTGATAGTTTAAAAAAACAATGGCTTCGAGCTTTTATTATAAAATAGGTATGATAAATGTTTTCTGACGCAAGATAATTTTTTGTTATTGCCAATTAATTTCTGTATTTTATCTTTTTAAAAAAACACATGCTTCAATTTTAAACAAAAAGGAGATGACAGAACTTTGACATGTGTCCAAAATTATTGTACTTTTAATTTTTTGATTTCTTTTCAAAAAAAATAATCAGTTGTTACATAAATGTACCGTAATTTTTACAATTTTGAAAGCGGTGTTTTTTATAATAAATCAAAGCATTTTCTTTGAAAAGTTTTCGCGTTTATAATTTCAGAAAAAAAATATAAACTTTGCTCAAAAAATCTTACTTTTATTTCTATTGAATGTTTTACCATCATAATTTAATGTTCGTGACTGCGGACACTGCAGTTTTTTGTCCTCAGTCACATTGTGGACTCCACACAAAAATAATCCAATACTGTGTGTGTGACAGCAACTCAAAGTTTTTTATAATCACAAATAACTTATCCATGAAGACAAACACAAATGCAAACAAAAGAAAACCATTGATTTTTGCAATGGATTTGTTTTTTTCTAGCCACTTTTTTTTGCAAAGTCTACCTGTTTTTTTGCGTATCGCTGCTTTTAATTTGTGGTGCTGTAAATTTCTTTGTTATTTCTATATCAATATTTTTTACTATAATGGATTCAGTAATCAAAAAAGAACAAGAAAAGTATGATTCAAATGTTATAATATTATTCAAAAAAATAAATGATGCGGAAACTTTAGAAGATAAAGTAAAATTGTTTGAAGAATTTACAAAAAAATTTACAACAATCCCAAAAATTTGGATTGAATGGGCTCGGTATGCTTACAAATATGTACATTTAATAAAATAATCTGATATTTTTGTTTTAGGATTATAAATGAAAATCAATCTGTTGAAGTCCAAAAGAAAAATACAAAAATTTTACGGATAAAAGCAATGTCGCATTTTTATAGCAAAGTTTATGATAATGATATTTTTCAGCGGTCAAAAAGTCTTGAAGAAGTGAGTAATTTGGTGTAATTTTAATGCAAAAAAAAACAGTTCAAATTAATTAAAATGTATGATTACATAAATACCGTTCAAATTTGAAGAACTCTCATTTTTCATTTTAACGGCCACAGTTTAAAAAATGAAGGTAATTGAATAATTAACAATAAATTTTAGGATTTAATTTGGAGTAAATTTTTTTCTCGTCAAGTGGAGTGGGGAAGAAAAGAAAGTATAACATCGTTACTGTATTATTTACAATTTATTAAAAAATCTATGACACTTCCAAATGAAAAATTACAACAATATTTAGAGTATTTCAGAGAATTTTCTAGTATGATTCGATTTTTTAAAAGAATCAGTATTATTTAATTTTGGATTTTTAGCAAAACCTCTTGATCATGAAATATATGAAAAAAGTAGAAAAACAAGAAAGTTATTTGATGAAATTCGGCAATATCACGCATATCAAAAAGAATGGATGATGAATATGAAAAAAATTGGTGATGATAAATTTATTATTCAAAATCTTGAATATCAATTAACAAAGAATTTTGCGGATAAAAGATTTTGGTTTGCGTACATTGAATTTTTAAAGGAAAAAAGTTATTGGAAAGTAAGTTTTGGAAACAAGTGTTGTCGGTTTTTGGCGTTTCTGTCCAACCGAGAATTTTTATGTTCTTCGGTTAACCCCAACCACAAAAATTTCGGATAATAAAATCAATGACTATATAAAAAACATATATGTGTTTTAGTGGTTGTTGAATGTTTATTCTCGATTTTGCCGATTTTTCATTGATGATTTGGAAATGAGAAGGGAATATCGAAGCGAAGTTGAAAGAATCGAAACTTTGGATTGTGATGTTACAAAATGGAAGATTGATTTGATTAAAATTGAAAGAGATTTTGGGTCTTCTGAATCTGCATTGAACTTAATGAAAGAATATTTTGGGAAAGATTTAAAAGATAAAGAAGAATTGGAAGTTGAATTAAAGTTGAAGGAATCTGAAGAAGACAAAGATCCGTGTATTCCAGATTACGCGATTGATGAAACAGGATTTTCGCCATTTCGAACAACAAAATCCGTTGAATTTAAATTAACGATGTTTCAAAATTTTGCATTTCCACCGAATTTAATTTATTCAATTTTGACAAAATCCGACCCTCATCAACTTCATAAACTTCATTCTTCATCAAAACAGCTATATTTAATAACAAAAATTCCAGTTTGTCATCGACTTGAAATTAATGACTTTGAAGCTACCGTATCCTTTGAACAGTCTTTATTCATTTCTGCGAGCGATATTCAAATTGGAAATGCCAAAAAATTGTATTTGACCAATTCCTTCATTATTGGTCCAAAAATTAAGAAACGAAACTTTTTGGCTGAATTTATTCCAAAAATTTACAAATGCACAGTAAAATTTCTCGAGCTTTTTTACCAAGATATTAGCCTTGAAGATTTTGATTTTTTGGTTGAAAATGTTGAAAAGCTAGGTTTTCGGTATTCAGAAGTTAAGTCAAATGGATTAAATATATCTGCTGTGGACGTGATTGAAAGAATGCCAAAAGTGACTAACATAAATTTTGCCACCAATGGAGCGGTTGCATTTGATACTCCAACATTAAATTTGTTTAATAAAAAAGAAAAAACTTCAAAAATCAGTTATTTGAGCATAAGTACAATTCCAGAAGTTGAAGATCCACTTAATATTTGTAGCTTTATTTGGGTAAGTTTTTTTTATTTGCAGTCTAAAGTATTTTACGTCTAAAAAATAAAATTTTTAGAAACATGCAGCCCCTAATTCCCGGATTCATATTGAAATACAAACTTCTCAAAAATATATCGATCGTTTGGAAGATTTAATGAAAATTGAATTTAGAAATTGGATCCCAGCAAAACAAAAACCAACTGTAATTGTTAATTACATTTAATGATTCTTGCTCAAATTTAAAACACAAATGTGCGTTATTGTTATTATGTATCTATTTTGTAAATTGTCATATGCCGATTTTATGTAACAAATAAATATACAAAGAAGGCAATAAAACCAAATGGGAAATTAGGTGTAATCCAGAAAACAAAGGTTAATTTTATTTTTAATTATTTACAGTACATATACATAGATTTTTCATTTGCACGATAAATTTAAATAATCATGATTGTGCTAATATTCACTTTGCTCGAGGAAATGCTAAATCTTCGATGTCGATAAAAACCCAATTTTTGGAAAAATAATTGTCGCAATTTTGGGTTTAAAATTAGAATACAAAATGGTGAAATCAAAGATGTCACATCCAAGGCAATTGATTCTGCAGGATGATAAATTGTTGTTGCAAAAACTCGGTCTTCTCGGCCGTAAAGAAATCCAAGAACCTTAAAATTTGTTAAAAATAAAGCCTGATGAAGAAACGTTTGGTAAAACTTACAGTAATAAAAGTGTAAAAAAGATGACAAATTAAAAGAACTACGGAAACAGAAAAAAGTCGTATATCATTATCAAATTGTTTTTTGTTGGCACCGAATTTATGCCGGCGGCGATAAAGAAATGTTACGGTAAAGAAATCCATGAAACCTTTGATTACGCATGTAACAATTGAAGCTATGATTAAACACGTGGATTTTCGGAACTAAAATTTTTATTCTTTACCAAGTTTTACAAAAATTATAAATCTTTAAAAGCCCTAAGGATCTTATGCAAATTTCTCATTTGCACGAATTTCACAAAATGTTAAAAACTTACAAATGGTGAACCAATAAAAACATTATCAACCACAAAAGCCTCATATCCGGGATATGAGATATCCCGAAACATACTTCCAACCACCAACAACCAAGACAAATAAGCAGCTGGTAATAAAAAAACTCCGAAAATCATTGCCCGAAAAGAATTTTTACTCCAAATTAAATTATATTTTGAAATCATAATAATTGCACTGAATCGATTAAATGCAATTAAAACATGAATATAAAATTGTGCATGTTGAAAAATGCAACAAATATAAAACCATACAGTAATCAATAAATTTGGGTCTTTGAAATGAGCAAAAAATGGAAAAAATGCTCGAATTTGTGTTAGCCGATTATTTATGTAAAACATTGGAATTAAAAGAAGATCCACAATTGCAAGAAGTTTTACAAGATTGTAAAATGGTGTGTTGTATTCCTTTGATCTTGCCGAAAAAAGAATTTTCGCAAAAATACAGTATACTGCATAACAGGGAATGATGTAAATCAGGGTTAGCAAAGCATCAACCTGGCCAGAGATCATCTTTTAAAGAGAAGTAAATAGGTAATCTTTGGTGACTTAAAATATTTATGCAAATCAATACCAACTTTTTGGAAAACTAAAAAATTCTTTGAAATCCATGGCATTTTTATACCCTGTCAATTGTGTGTGTTTGTCACCAAAAAATTCTTTCATCACTTCTTTTTTACCCAAAAACATGCATCCAAAAAATAATAATAAACAAATAATAATTGTAAAATTTTGTCTCGGCATTAAAGATCCCTTTTTATTATTTTTTTCCTGGATGAAAAACAACATTGTATAATATGAAAAATTAATAGTAAAAAATGTGTGAAAAAAATTAAAATTTTTGAACTGTTTTTTTATAGTTTTGTTTGAGTCAAATTTAGAAAGTATAAAAAAATATTTAAATTAAAATATGTTTGTTTTTAAAAAAGTTTTCCCTGGAAGAAAAACATTGCGTCAGTTGATTCAAAATTAAAACAATGGAATTGTGTAACCTTAAAAAAACAGACGTCACCTTTTTAATGAATTAACTTGACTCAAAATTATTTGTGGGGTTTTTGGATGTTCAAAAATTGAAAATTCGTAAACGGACATCGTTTTCATCCTGAAAAACATTAAAGTTGTTTCACTAAAAATTCAAATGTAATTTTTATTACAAAAAAAACTATTCATTTCATTTACAGCTACAAGAAGAAATTTTTCTCGTTTATCCATAAAAATTTTTCTGTCACATTTTTTTCGCTAATAACAAAATACACGTGTTTTAAAATGCACTTTTAAAAAATATGTTTATCATTAAATACAGTACCACAAAATGGTAACACAAAAATAACTTTGTAAAAAATTGTTAAAACGTTTTTCTCAACATCTGGTACATAGTTTGTAGTTTTCAAACATTCTAAATCCGAATCTGTATCATTTAATCGAATTTGGCTTCAAATAGCTCCAGAATTTTCATATTAGGCCTAATTGTTAGATTAAGGAATTCTCTGACTGTTCCGAAAAAGTAAACCTTTTTTTGGATTTTTGTTTAACGATTTTTGTTTCAATTTTTTGCATAAAACCATTTGCATTTTTTTCATTCCTTTTCATTTTCGATGAAATGTAAGCATTTTTTCATTTTGACTTTTTTGTTGTTGAAATCTCAATCAAAAAAATTATGTCTTCTTCAACAAATGACAACAGCAATTCTGGAAAAGCGACAAAACCTGACAAAGTAAGTTTTCACTTTTTGCTGTTGTTATATATCAATTTTTTAGCCAAAAGAAAATTCATCACTTTCAAAATCTCCATCGTTGAATTTATCAGAATATATTGGATTACCAAAAGCTCAAGCTGTACATTCATATGTTAAATCAGTTTATGGATGGATATATGGTCCAACATCTTCAGCACCAACAAAAAATAATGGCAGTAATCAATCATCTCCACCATCATCTTCAACAGCAAATATTACATTAGCAGAATCTGGAACAAAAGGCGATTCTGGAACCCAAAAACAACATCGAAAAATTGCAGTTCATCCAAGCCAGAATAAAGAAACCTTTAATATTATTTCCATGAATAAACCTGTTACAGCTGATGGAGAACCTTTATCTCAAAATGTTGGATCCTCCTCTGAGACATCTTCAAATAATACAACTGAAACTCCATTCTCTGATCTTTCAACAACTCCTTCGGATCTTACTGTAAGAGGAGGAGGTTCTGCAACTACCGTAACCGGAAAAGAGAAGGAAGAAGATTCATGGTCGACAAATATGAAGGATGTTAAAAGTGATAATGAAACGGTGATACATTCATCCAAAAGTGATTCAAATATTACCACAGATTTAGCAAGTGAAAAACCACTTTCTGCTGCACCAAAAAGTGCCGAAAAGCCTCCTGCACCGCCACAAGAAGATATTCAATTTAGCTTTATGAATCAACTTCGGGAACTTGAAGATGAAAAAAATGTAAGTTCTTTTTAAATATATTTGTTTTTGGGCATCAAAAATATTTTCATGACTTCATTTTTACAAGTTTGGCATTTTTATGCCATTCTTGATTACATTTTGAATTTCATCCGACTCAATAAAATGCCAAAAATAACTATGCCACTGTTTATTTTGTGATTCAAAGCCTCTTTAATTATGCCTTATATATTTTAGAAAGAATTCTTAGTTCCTGATCAAGTATATTTTGGTGGTCGAGAAAATGTTGAACAAGTTCATAAACCAAATTCTCAAAAAATGGTTCCAAAACCTTCTTCAACAACAACCGCGGTAGCATCAGTTATTCCACCAATTTCAAATGTCAAAAATTTCTTATCCAATCTTCTTCCAGACAAAAAACCATCTTCAACATCAACAGCAGCAGCAGAAACAACTGATAACAAACAAAAGAATGATAAAACTGATCATTGATAAAATTTATTAGTAATTGTATATTTAATTGTACTGAGAATCTTTGTGTATGCAATAAAATAAAGGTAGACTGTATTTTGTAAATTTCAAAAAATGGTATTTTTATAGTACTTTTTCAAAGTCATGACCGTTACAGTAAAAGATTATTCTTTACGGGAAGCAAATTTGTAAGAGTCGCGTGATTTTCAGGTTCGGCCACAACAAAAGATTTACATACGACAGCTTGAAGGTTGTTTTTATCTCTCTCTTTAACTCAAAAAAAGTCGACTCCATTAACAACCGAAAGCGGTATTATCTCTTTGATCTTTTGAGGCACTCATCTGTGCCAATGACATCACTGCTGTCATCGGTGCCATTAAAAATCTGCAAGAGAATGCTTTCCAAAAACCAATGGTCAAAGTCAAAACATAAAAATTTGGAAATGAACAGTTCAAAAATAATGAATAAACGAAGCATCTCTTTCCTTTTTAAATATATTTTTTTCCGTTTGAATGATTAAAGTGAAATCTTTTTTTTCACATAATAAGAAAACTGGAAATCTCTTTTTCTCTCTTGAATTTTTATGAACGTTGAAGTCATTCCTCTTCTTCATCCATAAAAAAATCGAAGAAGAAGAAAAAAGTATTGTTAATCGACGACTCACTTTTTTCGAAGGCGACAACGACGTAGAGGATTCTGGCTATTGTTGGATGGCGGTGTTGCAACTTTTTGCAAGTTCGAATAAATGCCAGCGGCATAAAATAAATGAATGTATCTCTTTCCCTTTCTTTTACCCTTTTCCATAATTTTCACAGACACAACAATTAATTAATAAAAAAAGTAAAAACTCTCATATTTTTGTTTTTAAATTTTTGAAATTTTTTCATTAATTTTTTCCCACATTGTTTTCATTGTTATCCACGCTTCAACTATTTTTTTCTTGAAATATTTTTAACAAAGGTTGTTTTAAGAAATCAAATTTTGCGCGTACGTGCTTCTTCATATAAAATAATATGGTATATGATTTGGCAAAATTAGACTTTATTTTCTTATTAACTCCCAGAATATTAAAAACATTTCAACCTATTCAAATTTAGTCTTTTAAATTTTTCGAAGACACTCTTGACACTGTAGTCACTTGTTGTAATCACAGCAGACAATGTTGCTTTTTTCTACGTTAAAACTTTTAACTCAACTGATTTCTTTCAGTTGATTTTTTTTCTATCTCAGTTTTATTGTTAACACGTTTGGCTTCAAGAATTTTGCTGAAAATTTTTGATTTATTGCTTAAAAGTTATATCAAAGACAAATTTTTTAAACAGGAATATTGAGAATCTCTGCAACAAAAAAAGCTTGGATTAGATTTTTAAAAAATGCAGTAAAAATTTCAAATATTAATTTTATGCATGCATTAACCGTAACCGTTTAAATGACCTTGACAAAATCACTTAAGAAGCTTTTACACACTTTTTTTCTAATTTATTCATTAAATTTTTTTTAAAAGAATCGATTTAATTCATTTATAGCTTTTTTGAGATTCTTTTTTTACTGATCTTCATCCTTTTTTGTTGTTTTCCGATCACTTTTTGTAAAAAGAGAATCTCTTCTTTCATTTTCAAGGGCACTTCTAACTAATGAAAAGAGAGGGAATTCGATTTCTAAAAATGGATTCATCTTCTTTTGCAACTATTTTTAAACGCTAAAAAATCAAATCCTTTTTGTAACTGTTTTTTATGCTTTTATTCCGGGGTTTTAATCGACTAATTCTCAAAAGTTGCAATATTTTTAAACTAAACTGAAAATGCAATTCAATACAGTACTCCCATTTGAAGTAAAAGTTTTGTTCTGAAACCATTTATTAGTTATCAGTAAATTGAATTCTCGAATATTTTTTTTTTGTTTTGATAAATTTTTTGCTGATTAATTTTGGATCAACTTTTTTTGCAGTGAAAAGAGTTATTTCACTACATTATTAATAACACATAAAATCTTTGCTTTTTTCAAGCGATCACTATAATGTTGCGGACTTTTCCAGGCCCTTTTTTAATATCTTTTTCCCCAACATTTCATTAAGTGTCAAAACAAATTTATTTTTTTATAAATTGTAATATAAAAAGCATTGCGATAACCAATGCTTCCCTTTTTTTATCCCATCCGAATTCTTTCCATATTTTTTTTTGATTGATCAAATTATGGCAATTTGCCCGAATCCCCCTTTGTTTTGTGTTTTTTTTCTTGCAAAAAAACTCGTAAGAGAGTAATATTAATTGCATGGTTTTTAACTTTTTCTCTTTTTTTCTTTGAAACCCTATTATTGCTTCACACAAACACGCACATGCAAGAATTTACTTCACCCAACACCCAACATCCAAACTGATGAGCATTCAAAAGCTCCAGAAAAAATTCAAAGCAGTTTTCTTGTTTTTTCTTTTTCTTTTTTTTCGCGTCATTTGCAGTTACTTTTGGACGACATTTAATCAAAACTAAAAATGACCATGAATGACCAAATGAAAAAAAGAAAGAAAAAGGAAAAGGAAAACGTGTTTTATGCTGCCGCTGCTGAAATCAAAGAAAAAAACAAAACTGAAAAAAGGGATCCCTTCAGCGATTTAAAAAAAATGGCGCCCGATTGCGTAGTTTTTTCTTTCCTTCATCTGACTTTTTTGGGATATACAAGATGTATCTTGGAACATTTTTTGGATCAAAAACAGATTTGGTAATTTTTTTGACTTGGATTTTGGGAAGCCTTTTTTTATCTCAAATCCATTTATTTAGTTTTCCTTAAATCTCAAAAAAGCAGCATGAAATCATTTTTTTGGACTTGAACAACTTGCTTTTTAATTTTTTCTAAAAAGAAGTGATTATTCTTCAATGAAATAAATCAAAAATTTCTGATGATCCTTTTTTTCATTGCCTGGAATAGAAATAAAAAAAAGAGTTTTCCCAACCCAGCAGCAGAAGCAGCAAAAAAAAGTATTAATAGTCAGTAAATCAAAAATATAAAATAAAAAAGACTTTTGCCTTTGATGAATCATTTTTTATTTGGACTGGATTATTCTTTATGATCTGGACACAGATGGTCAAAATATGAATGAAATGGTATAAAAAGAAGAAGTTTACTTTCATGAAATATTGCTACAGTATGGACTCGTATAAAATGTCCCCAAAGGTTTCGGAAAAAAGAAGCAATTTTTTGTGATTTTAATTAAGTAAATTTCTAAAATAAATTAAAGGGGTAGGGATAAGTTTCAACATATTTTTTTTCATTGATAAAAATATAAAAATGTTTTTTGAAAACGTAAAATAAATGTTGTCGATCGCTTCTATTTCCGGTGTTGCAGAGTTCCGGAGATAACAAAAAACTTGCTTTTTAAAAAGTGGTTTCAGAGATCAAAAAAATCACTTTTTTAACTTTCATAATTTTTTTGACAATTTATTTTTGAAACTTTAATTACTGTAGCAAAGTTGAGTATAACAAACTGGGTTACTGTAACGAAGTTACTTTTTTATATCTTTATTACAGTAATCTTGACTTTTATATGTCATTTTTGTTTCCTTGGGTTTATTCAAAACCAATTGCAGTGTTTATAATTTTAATTATCTGTCAATTGCAATTAGCTAATTTGAATGTTTCATTAACACCCCCATGGGCTTCATGAACGGTGAGAGATTCTTATCAATCTTTCATTTTTTTCCTCCACAGAAACATTCCAAAGTTCTTTTTTTCCTAAAAAATGTCTTTCAGAAAAAAAACATAAAAAACGCAAATATTTTTTATATTCTCCCAAATCCCTTTTTTAAGAGCCCCTGAAGCAACAAAAACAAAACATTGAAGAAGGAGAGGAAAGCGATTGCGCGATCAGATATCTTTCTCCCTCTTTTTTCTTCCTTCCTTATTTCTTTCGTTTCTTTTATTTTGCCTTAATCCAACCCAACCCAACAACCCATAAAAAAAGATGCTAACAAGTTTTTTTTCTTCGCCTTCAAAAAAAGCGGATATGACAAATGAGCGACGACTATTCCACTCCTAAAATTGCGCGTTGAATATTTTCTGATATTTGTTTTCAAAAATTTTATTATATTTTGATACTCTTTTTTTATTTAATATAAATTATGACTTTTATTAATGTCCACTCTTTTCTGTTGGTCAGTAATATAAAGTAATAACGATCTAATTTGGACCAATAACAAGTTGTTGGATTTCACCTTCTAACTTATTTCCTTTTGTGTTATTTTTATGCTTATTTGGAAGCATAAAAATACACAAAATGAAATCAAAATAAGAAGGTGAAATCCAACAACTTGTTATTATTGGGCCAAATTGAGTCGTTGTTTTTTAAATAGCTGACCAAAAAAAGAAGAAGAGTGGACATTCAAAAAGTCATAACTTTTTATATATTGCCTAAGGCAATGTCATTGTCTCCATATGTGCGTGTATTTGGGAAGGAAGTTAATTGTCCCTATCCAAATAAAATTCATTCAACTTGGACAACAATAATATCCGATTCATTTTCTTTCTTCTCTTTGTTCATTGTCGCGGTTAATCCCCACCCTTTTCTTTTTTTTTTGAAAAAGTTGCGTAATTACACTCCTTCTTTTCATTTTTCAGGTTTCAAAAAAAAGAAGAAGAATGAAGCGGTAATCTTTTCTAAATTAGAAAGAAAGCGAAGAAAAAAACAGATTCACTCCTGTTTAGTTTGTATTATTTTTATATTTGGTAACTATGGGTTCATCATATTTTTTGTTATTAATAAATGTTGTTGTTGTTGTAATATTTGCTCAAGAAAGACCGAAAATTCTCTACGGGTTACCCCCTCTTCCAGAAGATGCAGATCTCATCCGAACTACGACAACCCTGGCACCAATAAGGTTGCATACATTCCCCCAGGTGCTGTTTACCCTTCCACCCATGACCCAACTTCCGGGGCTACCAGGCTTCCCTGGACCCTTTGGGGGAGTGAATCCAATTCCAGAACTTCCACCAATTCCTGAAAGCCGATTGGATGGAAAATATGATAATGATGGAAATTTTGTTCCAAATTCAACTCCAAAACCTTCAAGACCTGATAAACAAATTTTAGAAAATAGAGTAAGAATTTTTTTAATTGATTACGGTAGCATTTTATGAAAGAAATTTTTAAAGAAATGTTTCAAAACATTTCATCTTTCCTATTCTCAGCTTTTTTCGTTTTGCCAAATTCTTTCTTTTTCTGCATTCAGAATCATATTTGAATTATTCAAATTTTCAGATCCATGGAGTAAAAATCGAACCCTTCAGAGCTACTCCGAATCTATTTCTTCATACCCAAAATGATGACCCTCCAAGACCATATCCAAATGCCAGAGGAGTTGACACTTTTACTGTAAAACCCCATCCACAAAAGCCAACCCGCCGCCCAAATTTGCATTCATCTCGAAGTTCTGAAGAAATTCCAGACGAAGAACTTCTTCAACCCCATCGACCCAAGAATGCAAGACAATGGCAAACAACTGCAACAAAGTTAGTCAATCATCAAACTGCAATTGAGCCTCCGCCTTCACTTTTATCTGATAAATCCATTGAATCCATTGATAAAGTTATTGATGTTCGAGGTGATAATGATCATGCTGGAGAAGCCCGACATCATCGATTCAATGATGGTGCCGAAGTTGTATCTCCGATTGGACCAAGTACTCAAAAACCTGCAACCAGGAGAGAAATTTTCACAACAAAACTTCTGATGGGAGCCCTTGGACTTCAACCTGATTCTGCAACCCCTCAACCACTTCATCCTCGACGAAATAATCAACATCGATTACCTCAAACAAATGTTGTAAAACCCCAGAATCGAATTGTCAAACCCCAAAGACCCCAACCAGCCCCACAACAACAGTTCTTTGATTATAAACCTAAACCGAGAACCTTCCAACCCGAACAAAAATTCGTAACAAAACCACCACAAATTCGTCCAAGAATTGTTCCAAATCGACAACACCCCCAACCTCAACCCAGACAACAACTTCGTCCACAACGACCTCAACAACCCCCTCCCCCACAACCACAAATTCGACAACCCCTTCCAGTGATAATTCCAATCCTTCCACCACAACCATGGAATCGTGATCCCCAAGATGCAGCATTCTTGCATGAAGTTGAAGAATATGACTGGAGGCTACATTACAAACAACAATATCTTCAACAATCTGCCCCAACAGCAACCCAATTACGTGGATATAATTCAAGAGCTCAAGGTGAACCCCAACAACCCGGACATCCCCATAATACCGATTATGAAGACCTAATTGCTATTAGGAATCGTGAATTCTTTACGGATAATCCACCACAAAGAAATCTTGCCCTTCCAACTACAACCACTGAAGCTTCAGAAGTTCTAATTCCATTCAACAATGCCCAGGCACAACTTTCAAGTTCAAATGTTGCACAAACTGGTACTCGATTTGGAGGTGGAACAAATAATAATAATAATGTCGGACTTCCACAAATTGGACAACCTACCTTCAATCAAAACAGCTTTGCCCCACCTGTGACACAGAATCCTCTCTTTGGTGGATTATTTAATTTGTTTAATCTAAATGGACAAGGACAGGTAAGAAAAGTTTTAACAATTTTTGAATAGAAAAATTTATGCCTAAATTGAATATGAAGTTTTTGTTAAAGATGCTTTGAAAATATTCAAATTTAAATTTTTTTAGCAAGGAGGTGGACTTTTTTCCGGTTTTGGTCGAAAATAATGTTATAAATTAGAAAAGAAGAAAGAAAAGCAGAAATCCCAATGAATTGACATATTTGCAATACAATTTTTTTTTTTGTTATTATTACTGATACTTTAGTGCAATGAATTAGATTTTTAAAAAAAGAAATAAATGTTATTAAAAATGTTTAAACATGTTGAACAAGAATTTCGAAAGTCAAACTATGTCAGCATTGTTTTAATTATTAACAAACTCATTTTGCGTTAAAAATAAATCAACCAAGATTTACCATTGACTTTTGAATAATAAGAAAAATTCTGCAATGTTACGGTATTTTTAAATTGAAGTGTCATGGTCCATGACTCATGGAAATACATTTTTTAAAGAGATAAAAATTCAAAATGTTTTGAAAGAAATTGAAAACAGGTTTTTTGGTTTTAAACGTCTTCCACTTGATAATTGTTAAGAGTGAACATTCAACGATTACGGTAATTACAGTATTCAAATAATCATGCAAAACTAAACTATCATGATTTAATGTTTAATATGAGTTGTGTATTGCTCTTTTCGAAATGTAGTCTGAAAAAATTATTTTTGGAAAATCTTTTACAAATATCACAATGAAAAACTACAGTAATCTTTCTGTTTTATACACTTTCAAAAAAAGTCACAAAAATAAAATGTAATTAAAATTTGTGTTAAAAACTATTTTTTATTACCGTATTCGGTGAAACAATAAAATTAGCGGCAAACAATGGTGTGAGCTTTAAATTATTTTTGTTCAATTTTTTCAACGGCAGAACAGAACTTTTTTGAGGTCGAAACCTAAAAAAATAAAATTGACCTATTAATTCACACTTATTTGAATATAAACTTAAAAAAGTGCCAAAAAAGAAATTAGCTAAAATAAAGCATTTCAAAAATCATAAATAAAATATTTAATCATTCATCATTTTAACTGCTATCAATTTCCGCTATAAAAAATGGCTCCACCAAGTGTAAGTTTTATATTTTTTCATTAAAAGTTTTTAACTTTTATAAAATTTTAGGCTAAAAAACCAAAGTACGATACCTGTGTCCAATTGGTTGAATCGGAAGATGCTCCATCCGAAGATCCCCCAAGACGGCGCAAGTATCCTACAAGATTTCAAAATGAACAACAACAACAATTTCAACAACAACAAAATCATCAAAATGGACATGAACATCATCAACAACAGAATTATGGTATTGAAAAAATTATGCAAGAAGTTATAAGACAAAGAAGCATTCCATTATTTACAGAAAATGAACCTGAAATTGATAGTTCCAATGACAACAAAATTACTGTAAGTTCGCTTTTTAACATATTTGTTTGTACATGAGAAAGTAACATGAAAATGATGGGAAATGGTGGAGAATGAACAGTTTGTTTTTTCTGATTTTGAAAAAAACAAACGACGCAATTTTCATCATTCCATTTTTTTCGTGTGGAAACAATTTTTATGGCTAATCAGGCAACTTTTTTTTAAACTTTACTGCGACGAATAATGCATTAATGTACATATTTTTTAGGACTATGTAAAAGAACGACAAAACCGACATCGACATCTTGAAGAAGAAGAACAACAACAACGACATAAATATGGACTTGAAAATATCTTGGAAAAAGCAGCCGTCGAAATTGAAAAAAGAAAACCAACAAAATATAATAAAATCCGTGCTCCTAAAGAATCTGAAACTCAAGTAATTACAAGAAAAAGAAGTCTTCCATTATTATTCAAAGAAGAAGAAGATTCACCAACAACAATAATTAAAAAATCTAAAATTGAAATCAAACATGAAATTGGCAGATCAAATAATTCATCCGAAAATATTACTGTAAGTTTTTTTTATATTGGTTTTTTTAATAATTTTATGTTTAGGTTACTGTAAAAGATGAAGAAGAACATGGAAATGAAACAATAAATACACCAATATCAATGCCTAAATTCAAGAATATTGAAAAATGTGTTGTTACAAGAACAGCAAAGAAGTTCATTGAAGTTGAAGAATTTGGCCCTTGTGAATGCACCAATGAAAAATGTTCAAGAAATTGTATAAACAAATCATTGAATATTGAATGTGGCGATGATTGTCCATCTGGAAGTGCATGTTTAAATAAGAACTTTCAAAAAGTAAGTTTTTATATATTCATTTTATCTTTAATGTTTATCCATTATTTCAGGGTCAGAATCCTAATGTTGAATTGTTTTTTGCGGGAATTAAAGGATGGGGCATTCGAGCAACGGCACCTATTACGAAGTAAGTCATTTTGTATTTTGTGAATCAATTATAAAATTTTATTAATTTTCAGAAGAACATTCATCAGTGAATACATTGGCGAAATAATTGATGAAGTTGAATTTAAAAAGCGAAATGAAAAATACGCAAACGGCAATGCACATCATTACATCATGGCTTTAACAAATGGCTTATTTATTGATGCCACAAAAGCTGCGAATATATCGCGATTCTACAACCATAGCTGTGATCCAAATGCAGAATCACAAAAAGTTTGTTTTATTTAAAATTTTAATTTAATATATTAATTATTAATTTTAGTGGATGGTAAATGGGACGCTAAGAATAGGCATTTTTGCCAAGAAAGATATCGAAGTTGGAGAAGAAATTGTCTATGATTATGATTTTGAGAGATTTGGAGAATTTTCGCAAAAATGTTTCTGTGGTACTTCAAAATGCAAAGATCTCATCGGAAAGAAAGCTTCTCAATCACCCTAACATGCTGCTGCTGAAAGATGATGAATTCTATTTTATTTTAACCGTAAATATTTCTTTTTTAAATTGTCATTTTAAAATTTATTATTTTGTAAAATAAAAACTGTCTGATTAACACAAGTATAAAATTTGACTTGAAACATTGCAAAAAAAACAAAAACCACAGTAACAAAAAACATGTTGTCTCAACACGAAACACAACGATCTTTGAAGATGTTCAACAAAAAAACTAACGGCATTTTTTTTAACACAAAAACTTTTGTATATTTTTATCTGTATTTTTAATTAATTTTTCTAATAAATTAATTATGTCAACAGATACAGAACCATTGGTAACAAAGATTACAAATTTCGGTAAAAGCGTATTTACTCTTGCCACAGCAGAAAAGAATAGTCTTGAATTACCTCCGAAACTTGTTGCCATCAAAGATGTAAGCTTTTTTTCATTTGTTTTCGACAGTTTAACATTAATAGATCTTTTCTAGTTGCCCATTTACAATGAACAAGATAAATCAATAAATTATAAATTTGTTGAAAAAGAAAAGTTGCCGTTAGAACATGAATTTACTTCGATTCGATATGCTGCGAGAGATGCGTATGATCTTTTTGCTGTAAGTTTCTTTCCCAATCTTGTTGCTTCATTGAATATTCATTTTTAGCAACGATTCGGCATTGTTGATAAAGCTTTAACAAAAACCAAGAGTGCAGTAGTTGGTATGTTTTTGGAGGAATGAAAAATCCGATCTGCAAAGCATAGATACTTTTGAATGTCTGCCATCATTTTATTTTTTCTTATGGGCTTGAAAATGTTTTATTTGCCCGCTGGCTGGATTTTTATTCCTCTTTCTTTTCCTTTATAGTCGTATTAATTCATCGCTCTTTTAGCTGCTGACGATTATCTTAGAAATGAATGGACCGTACTGCCTAAAGCTGCTGCAATTACCATTGGTGGTATGGCTGGATTTGTATTAGGATTAAGACGATATGGTATTCGTAAATTTGTCTATGCTGCTGGTGGTCTTGGTACTATGGCTGCTTTCTGTTATCCTAACGAAACTGTTGATATCTGTAGGACTGGTGTAGCACATGCTAAACGAACTTATGAAGATTTCAAAAAATGTAAGATTATACTCCATCCACCACTTATGCAGGATTAATAAATTCTCTTTTTTTTCAGCACCATGAAAAGAAGAAAAGTATCTTATCGAGCTTTGACGATGCCACCAATGCAATTTTGCTTATCATCATTTTAGGGTTGCACTGATTGTAATATTGTTAGAATAGAGCTATTATTTGAATAGAGTATTATATAAATTTCTTTGCATAAATAAATCTTTCTTTGTTCATTTATTTCTAATTTAAATTAATAATAGGCGTTTCTTTCGCCTTTATACTTTTGCCTTCGTGTTTTTTTGTTTATTTTTAACCTTTGGTTTTTGGCTTTTTTCTTGTTTTTGTAGCTTCTTATCCTTTCCATTCTCTCGTTCAGCTGTTGGTTTTTTGGAATTTGTTAACTTTAAAAAATCTGCTTTTTTCTGTTTAATAGTCACAATTTTACCCTGCTTTTTACTTTTTTGCTTTCTAATATTATTTATGCAATTTACAAATTAAGTCCTTGCAGAAAATTGATGATGAGTTGTTCTGCAGATTTTGGAGTTGTAAAACAAATTTGCTTTGCAAACCCTTTTACAGTGCGGTCTTGAACCGAAATGAATGTTTTATTGGAGTTCCAATGTGACATCTTTCAAATGTTTTGAACTCACCACCGCCCGCAAACATGCTTTTTAGTTTCCTTTTGTTTTAGGTTAGTTTGTGTAGTTGTTTTTGATCAATTTTTGATGCTTTTGCTGATGATGTCACGTAATTTGATTTCGGATCATTTCATTTATCAATTCAGTAAAACTAAGAACGCGTACAATTTTTTAAACTGTTGATTTCTGTCATCACGTGTTATAATAGATTTTTATTGACATCTGTTAATAACCACGCAAAAAGAGTTCTGAACAATTTTTCTTTTTCTCGGTTTTCTTTGCAATCGTCGTTTTTTGATTTTTAAAACAAAAAAGAAAAGTTTTCGCGCTCAAAATGGTTACAATTTTTTTAAAAAGTTTTGTTTATTTTGAAAGGTTAAAAATAGTTGCAAGTTCTTTTATACTGATAATAGGATTTGTTTTAAAAAGGTTTGCACCAATTTTGTACTTGATTGTACTATAAAGTTATCATGTTGCTCTAGAAAATAAAAGCATGCGGCATTTTTTAATATTTCAGCAACTTTTTAAAGGCGTAGGCACATCATCTCTTTCTTTTACTACTCCTAACTAACACACCCATTTTCCCTCCTTGTTCATTTCATTTTTTTCAGTGTATAGGAGTTCTGCAATAAGCCTAACACTAACACGGCCGTTTTTTTCTTTTCTTTTGAAATAACATTGCATAGATGAGTCGAGAATTGCTGCTTCTTATATTTTTCTTAGTCTTTATTTTTTGTATAACCATCAAGGCAATGCGGATAGATGGGGACGACTTTTGTGTGTTGAATAGAATGAATAGTGTGTGTTCAGGCACGATAGGGGAAGACTTTGAGGCCTTGTCTGTCATGATGTTGCTGCTGCTGCTCGGGCGCTTTGGTTTTTCGTTTCAGTTAAACAAAAAATGGAGAGAGAAGAGAAAATTGAAAAGAAGGGGAGACACAATCTATCGATGTAAAAATTTTGTGCAACGTTGTGTGTTATATATTTTGGGAAGAAGACGACAAAAAAAGATAGGGCAAAAACCTGGCATGCTCAGCTGAGCTGTAATAAATTTGCGCATAAGTTTTTGAAATTATTAAAAACGTTGAAAGTTTAAAAATGTACGAGATAAATTCGCGTGGTTACTATTATTTGTTGATTATTTTTTTATTTTGTATGCACTTTTTCCAATTGCATGAATTTTAGCTGCTTTCTTATTTCACCTGTTTTTGACAAGATTTGTCAACTTTTTTTCATTTGGTCCTTGTGTTCTTTTGCCTTGTTACGTCATTTTTTCATCCTTACTTAATTATTTTTTAAATTTTTATTTGCGTGTAATTATTATTGATTGTTAATTTTCTCCATTCGTTAATTTTCATACAGTAATTTATTTTTAGCGGTCGATACTCTTTTTCAAGAGATCGTTTATCTCTCAACTTGCTGGTCTTTCCCTATCATCGTCATCTTCATTGCTTAATTATATCTCTAATTAAGCATTATCATTGGTTCATTGAAAGAAGTTTATTGATAATAATTACATGGCTTTAGCCATGGCTTCTAAAGAATTTATTGTTGGTATAAAATACAAATTGAAGAGAAAGATTGGAAGTGGCTCATTTGGTGATATTTATTTGGGTATTAATATTCAAAATGGTGAAGAAGTTGCTGTAAAGCTTGAATCGATTAAAGTACGTTACTGATTTTAATTATCTTCCCATTAAAATATTCGGTAATACCTTTGATGCCTTACGCGAAAATTGGACTCTTTTTGATTTTTTCGTAAACTCAGAGTTTGGGAACATTGGCTTTTTTTATTTACGCTTATTACTTTTTAGGCACGACATCCTCAATTATTGTATGAAAGTAAAGTATACAAAATTCTTCATGGTGGTGTTGGAATTCCTCATATTCGATATTATGGAATTGAACGGGATTATCATTGTCTTGTTATGGATCTTTTGGGCCCATCATTGGAAGATCTCTTCAATTTCTGTAGTCGTCGCTTCACAATGAAAACTGTTCTCATGCTTGCTGATCAAATGATAGGACGTATTGAATATATGCATGTTAAGAATTTTATTCATCGTGATATCAAACCTGATAACTTCTTAATGGGAATTGGTCGTCATTGCAACAAGCTTTTCATTATTGATTTTGGTCTTGCTAAAAAGTATCGTGATTCTCGTACTCGCGTTCATATTCCTTATCGTGATAATAAGAATCTCACTGGTACTGCTCGTTATGCTTCTGTTAATGCACATATGGGTATTGAACAAAGTCGTCGTGATGATATGGAATCTTTGGGATACGTTCTTATGTATTTTAATCGTGGAAATCTCCCTTGGCAAGGTCTTAAAGCTGCAAATAAGAAACAAAAGTATGAAAAGATTTCTGAAAAGGTAAGTTTTCGGCAGAGCTGCAACTTGGAATTGTTTTTAGAGATAGAAAAGGCCACTACAACAGTTCTGTTTTTCAATCACATTATTAATTTTTTGTTTTCACTTTTTCAATTCCTGAACTTACCAGTCTTTCTGCTCCCAAAACTCCGTTCCAGTGTTTATTTTGGTCTAATTTAACCATACTTTTTAGAAAATGACAACACCTGTTGAAACTTTGTGCAAAGGTTTCCCATCTGAATTTTCAATGTACCTCAATTATTGTCGTGGTCTTCGATTTGATGAAGCTCCAGATTACATGTATTTGCGTCAACTCTTCCGTATTTTATTCCGTACTTTGAATCATCAATATGACTATACTTTTGATTGGACAATGCTAAAGCAAAAGGCAAGTGCAAATGGCGGAGGTGGAAGCAATAGTGGAGCTGTTGGTCCTACAAATACTACTGCAGCAACTGTTCCAGCATCTGCAACAACAAATCTTGAAACTCCAAGTGCTGCTGCTTCACGTAACCTTCCTTAAGCGGTTGAAGAAGCTTAATATTAAAAAAATTAATCTCGTTTTTTTCTTCTTCCACTTTGATTATGTTATCCGCTAAACTGTTATTTCATGTTGAGTTCTTGTATGATGACTCGTAACGTTGTATAAACAGAAATGAACTTATATATAATTTTTTCTTGTGTTAATATATTTTTCTACATCATAAATTTTATTTTTGCCGGTGATGCTGACGACCACATCTTATTATAAGTTTTGATGTTCTTGTTTAACAAAGTGAAATATTTAGGGTTTTTGTAATTTTTGGAAATGATTGTCAAAGAAAAAAATTTTTAAAAAGAGATGCGTCATTTTTTTTAGTTTTAGTTGGATCCATTCATTCGGAGAAGCGTCATTTTTGGGAGGAAAATTTTTCTTGTTAGAGGTTTCATTGCTTCATAATTTTTTTTATTGTATCAACAATTCCAAACATGTTTTTTGAAGGCTTCACTTTTTTGGTTTTTTTGCAGGAAAAATGGATGTTAAAAATTTTAATATTTGTTTTTTGCTTTCTTATTTTTGCAATCAAAAGCTTTTATAAATTTTTGGAACGTTTTTTATCAATGAAAATTGATACCAAAAAATTTTATTGTTGGAGATTGAAGATTCACATTTTTAAAAAACTGTTTATAAAATTTGGCAAACAAAGATTTTTTTAAAGAATAATATCAAAAATAAATATTAGAGAAAGATAAACCTTTCTTTAAAAATAAAATTGAAACGTTAAAAATGTTATTTGTGTTTTGGGCAAAAAGAAAGAAAGAAAAGTTTGCTACAAAAATATAAAAGGAGTTCTCATTTCATTGTAATTAAAATTTGAAAATACCAATTTTAATGAAAAATTCAACGCCGGTTCTAACTAAACGATTCCTGAAATCAGAGATCTGATTTTGTACAAAGAATTACCGTAATCCATTTTTAATGTATAACCGTTTTATAACATTTGCAATTTACAAATTCCTCAACAAGAATGTAAAAAGTAATAAAATAATTCCAAAAAAGGTATTTGTAAGCACCTTGTTCTTGCTTCTTCTTAGAGGAATTATTAAAAATTTTGCTTTTACGCCCCTGTATTTAACAAAAGCTTATTACTACAGTATCCAGCTCTTAATTGCTTTGTACCGAAAATATAAAAAAGCAAAAATATGTATTTTACTTTATTTCACACAAAATTGTTGGTACATATGACTTTTATGAAACACACACATAAATTCTTCTATGCCATGTGACATGTATAAAATCATATGGTAAAAATATCTTGAAACATGATTTCTTTACATTGAAAATGCTGTGGCAAAAAATAGGGTTAAAAGCTTTTTTTGCAACAATCGTTTAATTTTTGGAAGTCCTTTTTTGGTCTTCCAGAATCCAAATAAAAAAAGTGGCAGAAAAAAGAGATCAAATTCCGCTTGGATAAACTAAACTAAACTGCTGCTGTTACAACTAAATACAGCAGCCTTCATTTTTTACATATAAAAAATAGATATATTTGCTTATATATTTTTTGCATTATTTTTCACGTATAAACGAGTGTTGTTTTTTGAGAAAAATATGTAATTTGTGACTCAAAAAAGCTAAAGTACTCCGGTTCATTTTTTGAAAAAAGAAAGCGAGCCATTTTTGCTTTGAGCAACACCTTTCATCTTTTTTCAATGACCTCTTTTGTCAAAAACAAATTTGTTCATTTGTGTTTAATAAAATTCTATTAAAAAAAGTAAAAAAGTTAAAAATAGAAAAAATTCAAACAGGGTCATATGCCTTTTTTTAAACTTTTAAATTTCAAATCTCAAAGTGTAGAGTGAAACAACAAATAAATGCCGTCAAAAATTTCATGCCCTTAAGGTATTATTTTGTTTTTCAATGGCACACGGGGATGTGTCAGTTAAGATGCCTATTAAAACTGGTTGACAATTTTTTCAGTTTAATTAAAAGGAGTAAATTGAAGCAGAAGCAATACTCTGAAGTTTTTTGGATAGTTTGATCAAAAATTTAAAATATGCAAATTTTTGGCTAAAATTAGGATAAAAAAATCTTATTACCTAGTTCAAATTCTGACCCTTATATCCTGCACTCGTTGGTACTTTGAAATAAGATTACCCTCTCATTGTTTTACCCTTTTGAATTAGTACCGATCATTAAATACCAAATTTCCCCTTTTTATTACTTTTTGCGATTCTAATTTAACTAACAAATACTCAAATTTTTGTTGTTTTAGCTATCCTTAAATAAATAAACTTATAAAAAATAAACCTTCTTCCTTTTTTGTCGAGAAAGAAAAAACAAATAAGAAGTTTAAAACTAAAAAGAAGTGGGCTTTGCTTTACTTTGTTTTATTTTTTTGCAGTTTTTAAAGTGCTTCTTTTTTTCTTTTGCGATTTTTACGATTTTTGGCAACCTTAAAACTTTTGGGGTTTTTTATAGAAATCAGCTGAATTTTTTAAGATTTTGTGAACCGTAAATCCTTTTTTGCTTTTTTGTGTTTTGCTTGTTTTCATTTTTTGTCTGCCTTGTTTTTGAATGGCGGAAGTTAAAATATTTTTTATTTGATTTTGGATACTGTATTTTTTTATACAATTTGTACCAATTTTTTTAAACTTTTATTAAGTTAGCTTTGTGAATTTATTTTTAACTTTTTGATTGTTGTTTTCCTTATTAATTGTTGGGCTTTGAAGCTTAAAAGTAGTAGTTCTTTTTTTTATTATTTCCCAACAACTTTACATACTTGAAGAAAAAATAGAGAGGGCTTTCTTTTTCCTGGTCAAGAACAAATATTTTTGTAGTTAAACAACTTTTTTTTCTAATTTCAAAATCAAACATAACAAATACAAGAATTTCAGGTTTAAAAAATTGGAAAATTTTCGCAATGAATAATGCTTGCTTGAGAAAGTATAAACGTTTAACATCTGATTTTGAGAATACCGTACTTAAACTTCTTGGCATATGAGTGTAATTATTTTAACCAAGACAGTTGTTAAAAAAAATGATATTGTTAGTATTTTTTTTAACCAAAATGTTTAAAAAAATGTTTAACAAATTTGTTGTTTTTCAAATAGGATACTGTAATAATTGATATCTCAAATTTTCAAATTAACCGCTCACTTTATTTGAGATTAAAGTCATTCATTTGAAATTTAAAAAAGATAAAAGAAAAAGTATGGCGCAAAAGTTGGTCAGTCAAAAAAGGAGAGGGAAAATAAAGCTTTAACTTGTAAGCTTCCATTTATGAATGGAACTGCCGGCGACGACGGCTAATTTTTTTGCATGGCAACCTCCTTTTTTTAACCGGGTTGCTGCTTTGATTCTCATCTTTCATTTTCTCCTTTTCCCTTCCTTCCTTCTTACTTTAGAAAAAAGCCAAAATACTCACATTTAATTTCTTTTGAATTTTGTTTTTGTTGTTTTTAAATGACTTTTGTTTTATTTACCGTTCTTGACCTCAGCTTTTTTCCGAAGCTAATAATTTTGTTGCTTTCCTTTTTTGTTTTGTTTTGTTTTGTAAAGAGCCAAATTGGATAGCTGCAAAAAATTTGCATAAAACGAGGGATGCCCTAGAAAAATCGCAGATTTTTGGCTATCAAATTTTGTTGTTTGGTTTAAAAAAAAATAAATTCATTAGCTTCTCATTTTTTGCATAATTCTGCCAAAATCATTTATGAATAACTTAGGTCTCATCAATTTTCTTTAAACTTTTGAATACTTTTTTAACCTCTTTTTTGACGTCACAAATGTTTGCTTTAAACAAATTTAAAAATGTCAGTTATTTTACACACTCATGAATTAATTTTATCCCCATTCATTCATCCCTGAGGTCATGCAAATGATGGCTAACAAAGTTTTTCTTTAATTTAAAGATTTAATTATAAAATTTATTTTTACGACAATTTAATTTTCAGAAAAACTCGCCTACTTTTTTTCTGCTTTCTTCTTTTTTGTTTCGTCAAAGTTTGTTTGTAAAATAAAAAAATCTCTCGAAAGTAATTATAAAAACATAAAAAAAGAAAAGAAATTTCTTCCGGTTTAAGCTAATAAAAGTTTTTAAAGTGCCAATAATTGCTTCTGTTCCCTTTTCTTCCTTTTTTCTTTCTTTTATTTTCAACACTTTCAACGATGGCACATTATTATTTGAGGGGAGTAAAGAAAGGGAAAGCAAGCATGCGATTTTTAGGTTGTCGGCGTCGTCACAGTTGAAATAGTTATTTTATTATTTGATGGTGTGGTAAATGAATGAATGCATGAAAGAATATCAGCTTGAATTTGTTTGTACGTTTTTTATTTATGCTTTAAAAAATACTAGATTTAATAATAAAATAATTACTGTAGTTTCAATAATATTTTTTATAATTTAGGCTCTTTTGGTTATAACTCTTCCACAAATTACTGTATAATATACATATTATTCGAGTAACACCTTTTTTGAACTTTGAATAATCATTGATAGTAACAGTATTGTTTTTATTATCAGCATTGATAATAAAACTAACTGCAAAATTTAGTTTATGATTGAAAGTCATGATTGAAAATCACTTTCAATGATAGTAACAGTATTTTATGTTTTCATTACCAGAAAGATTAACTTTCATGTAAGCAAACTAAAAATATAATATATTTTGTCACTATCCGTGAAAGTAATTTTGTAGTTTGTTACCTTTAATGACAGTAACAGTTTTTTTAGATTTTCGAAAAAGAGAATTTCTCTCAATGAAAGTAACCTTTTTCAAAGACAATATTACTGTCTTCTCTAGGCTCTAAACTATGAGCACTTATTTTTGCCGGCATTTACGTCTACATTAATAATTTTGAAAGCCTACATGACTTTCTTTAAAAATTTAAAAATGTGTCAAGTTTTTGTGACCCGTAAAAACAAACTATTAACAAAATTTTTAAACATCAAATAATTTTTCTTTTGTATTTTAAAGCTTGAAAAAGAAGGTTCGAGCATTTCTTATTTGATTGTTCTATTTTTTGAACAACAAAAAAGAATTGCAACTTCTTTTTTAACTATTTTGTTTCTCGAAATTGTAGCAAAGAATGAAGTTATTTGTGTTTTCGATTTTTGAGCAAATAAAAAATGTCTTCTTAACAGTTCTTTGACAATCATCGCCGACCCAAAAGCTGTATTTCTTTATAAATAAAAACGTTTCATTTCAAAATTTTCATAGAAAAAAATAAACTATTAAAAGAAACAGCTTTGATTTTTTATGCTTTTGAAAATTTAAACGACGATTTTTGTACAATCACCAAAATCAAAAACATTCACATCATTGTTTCTTTAAAGAGAGGGTTCACGGATAAAAATGATGAATCAAGCTTACAAAAGGCAAAGTTGTTCATCGCTTGTTGGTAATCCTCTTTTAAAAAGCTGTTTGCATCTTATCACCCCATTTTTATTTTTATATGTTTTGGGAAATGCACTTTTTTCTTTTTTGATCCTTTTTGTCTTATCATTCATTGTTTTGGTTTATCATTGTTTACAATTTTTAAACACCTTATTATTTCTTAACATTTGAAGATTATTTCAAGGATATAAACTGTTTTTTCTAAATTTAAATCGTTCAAAAAAGCTGTTTTTGACATTTCTCTTAAAATATTTATGTGCTGCACTTTTTCTCATCTCCACCTTTTTTTTCAAAACTCATCATTTATTTGACCAACAAAAAATTAGTTTTGCATTTGCTCTTTTTATTTTTTGTTTTATTACGTATTTTGAAGCTTTTTATAGCAAAAGTTTGTTATTAAATTTTAATGAAAAATGCTTTCGTAAATAGATAAAAAAAATAGGTTTGGGAGGTTTGAGGTCATCATTTTTTAAAAGGAATAATACTGTGGTTGAGTGTTTTTTCGGAGAAAAAAATTCCACAAATAATTTGTGAAAGTAACCATTTTACGTTACTCTCAATGAGAGTAATACTTTCAGGATTACTGTCATTGAAAGTAACTCTTTTTGCAAACATTGTGAAAAAAATTGTTACTATCAATCACAGTAACGGACTAAAAAAATTACTGTCACTGATAATAACACATAAATTCAGGTCATACTTCTTTTTAGCTTACTTTCTTTTAAAATAGAGTTTATTAAAATAAGCTTCAAAAAACATTTAGAGAATCATTTAATATTTACTTTAATAATTACTATCGTTAATAAAAGTCACACTTCTGTTACCTTAATTTTGTGAAGCAGCTAAAAATAATTAATTGTTACTTGTAGCCTCTGAGATGTACAAACTTTCATCAAATTGTTGTCACATTTGCAAATAATATGTAACTCTGAATATTTACCAGGACACCATAGACTACATTCTACAAAGGAGTAACACTTTTGAAATTTATTCTTTCATGTTTTCTTCTTTTTTATTGTTACTGCAATATTTGTCTCTGCATAATATTTATTTATTTTTTGCATTCAAATATTTTTCAATAAGCATATTTCTAACACAAAGAAAAAAACCATTTTTCATGGATAAATGTTTTCCTTTTATTTTTCAAACACCTGAGTTTCTCTTTATTTATTTATTTTACCACCCATAAACATTTAAAGCTCCAAAAATGCCATTAAAAATTGCAAAAAAAGAGTAGAGTTAATTATTACTTTTAACAAAAGTCGAATATTTACCTTTTTTTTGCTTCCCACGTTTCTTTGTTGCCCTTTTTTGTATCAATTAATACCAAAATTGTTTCCGCTTTAGTTTTTTTGTCTCGCCTTTCACTTTTTTATTTTTTGGGGTAAATCCGCACTTTTTTATCCCACTTCTTCTTTTTATCTCAATAAAAACCATTTTTCAAATATTAAAAGTTTTTGTTGCCTTTTTTGAAACAAAAAATTACGTTTTTAAAAGTGACAAAACTTTTTTTTAAACGCTCTATTATTTTTTGTGCTAAAATGCTTTTTTGGTTCACCACCTTAAAAAAGTTTTAAACAACGTTTTCCATTTGATGATGAAAAAAATAATAGACTTTTTCTGAAATTTCATGTGCTAAAAAACCTTTTCAAAACGGCAGACAAACTTGCTTGTTAAGTTTTTTTACAAAATTTCATTACTTTTTTGTATTATGTTTTGATGTTGAGGATGATGATGATGAAAAAGAATATGAAGGGTTTCCCATCATCATCTCCATCGTTTTCATTTTATCAAAGCTTTCAAAGTTTATGTCAAAAACATTACAAGCAGCAAAAGTTCTTTTTTTAATATTTATTTTTCAGCTTTTTCTTTTTTCTTTAAAAGTAACAAGGTGCCTTTTTGTAGTTTCAGCATCTTTCTCAAAGTAGATTTTGTAAAAAAATAATGAAAGATTCTTCATGAATGAAAGAGACGACAGAAAAGTGAGGGTAAAAATAAATGTCACAAGAGAGTATTTTTGAAAGAGGTTAGCTCATAAAAAGTAAAACATAAAATTTATAAAAAGAAACTATGGTCTAAGAAATACTGTAATTTAATTTTTTTGTTTAGGAAACCATTTGAGAATGTTTTATCGAATTCGGAATTACCGTACTTGCTTTACAGTTGTTCTGCAACGAAAGTTTTTAAAATTCATTTTTTCTGAATGAATTCATTTTCATGCTGTTTGAACTTTGAACCTCTTGAACGATAAAACGGTCAGGCTTTCATTAAACAAACATTAGAAAATTTTCTTTCAACAAACTTTTTTTTATCAAATTTCCATGCCTCTTTTTTATCTTTCAACACGCATATTTTATTTTTGAATATCCCTTTTCTTGAAGGCACTTTTCTCTTTTTTTGATGGCATCTTTTTTCTTTCTTTTATTTTTGTTTCTTCTTTATTATTTTTCAAGCTCATCTCAGATTCTTTCCATTTTATTCCTGTCGCGTCTGAAACCCCGTAAAAAGCCCACGTTTTTTCTTTGCTTTCCAAACAGCTGTTTATATCCATTTATATATATTTTTTCTCTTTTTTTAGCCTCTCTCAGATTCGCAAGTTTTTCATAAAAGAAAGGGATTTCCCATATCTTTTTTTATCCGTTTCACATTTTTGAAACCTTTTTCGAGAAAAAATACAAACGTTCGAGAACTTTTTTAATGCACATTTTTTCAACGCCAAAAGTAAACGGTTTTCTTAATTTTAGCATAAAAAAGGATAAACAATTAATTAATCAAAGACACAAAAGAAAATAATATTCATTTTTTTCTTCCACTCCAACAAACATAACAACACCTCATCATCATCACATTCGTCATCAAAATTCAATAACAACAACAAAAATTATGAGGCTTCCAAAAGATGATAAAGATAATGTTCGAGAACCTTTGTCTTCCTCAGAAGCGACATCCTCAAATTCAAATGATGAATATTTATCTGCAACAGATCGAAGTTATATCAGAATTCCAAAATTGGATTTAATGGTAGATTATGAAGGAGATGAAGAGTTTACAGAAGAAGATGGAGAAGAAAAGCTCCCCTTGGATGATTCTACAAATCTTGCAATACATACTCATCGATCTTCAAGTAAGTTTAGGCTTTAAAATTGTCTTTTTTAGTTGCTTTCAATGATAGCAATCTAAAAATGTCGTTTTACTATCATTAGTTGACATCATGTTAAACATATATATTTAATCTTATTTTATTATATTTTTAGCTGCTCATGAATCAATACATACCCCAAAATTCGCATGGATGTGGAAATATTTATCGTTGAAGGGGGTCTTTCATTTACTTGGACGAAGTATTGCAATGTGCCCCCAGGCATATTTGGTTGTGTCAGCGCTGATTGCATCATTATCATTTGGAATGTATTTTATGGTTTTAAAAGATCAAATTAGAGATGGTTATACTCCAACAAATGCTCCATCAAGATTTGAAACGGATGTAATGAGAGAATTTTGGAATTCATCAGGTACAGTAATCGACATAGTTGCATCATTTTGATCAAAATTCTGATGCATTTTATATGCCCAAAAAGTGTTAGGCTTTCTTTTACCGTACACAAAATGCTATGTCTAACACTATTTTCGCATTGAGACAAATGATTTTTAAATCTTATTTATTTTTTAGGTGATCCAATTATGTCGGTGGTTTTATTATCAGCAAAAGATAATGGTTCAATGCTTCGAAATGATTATATTAAAGAAGTTGTAAGGTTGCATGACTTTCTGTTATATAATTTTACACTGAATTTTGATGGAGAAAAAGTGAAATATGAAGATTTGTGCTTTCCTTATTGCAATATGAATTATGTCTTGAATATCTTTTATGAAGGATTACAAAAACAAATAAATCTCTTGCATGATGGAAAACCACTTGATGAAGAAACTGTTTTATCTTTTCCTGTATCCCAGGTTGCCGGATTTAAGATACATCTTGAACGATCATTTTTTGGACTTCAAAAGAAAGCTCTTCCAAGCAATAAACAAAAATATGTTGGAAGAAAATTTGGCTTGAATGAAATGATTGAAGGAAATTTAACTGCTCAACAATATGTCACTGATTTGGAATATGTTAAAGTGATAATGATGATATTTCGAGGTGATCGAACAAGTTTAAGAAAAGGTGAAATGCTTTCAAAATGGGAGACATCAGTTTATGATTTTTCAATGACACAATACAATTCTTCAGCAATTGAAATGCAAGTAATTGGAACGGAAGTTCTCGATCAAGAAATGATACGAGATGGTCAACGTGTAAGTTGTTTTTTGTAGACGGATATATGAAATCCATGTCCTTGGATCTAGACATGTCCTAACAACTATGATCCATATTAATAAAATTATTTATTTATTTATTTATTTAAAACCTTTTATCTGTCACGCAGGACGAAAGGGGACATATTATGACACCAAAAATTAGTTAAACAAAGTGATAACAATTCAATACATTTTTTATTTGTGAATTTGGTGAAGTCATCCATCCATCGAGTAGGCGGTCTTCCAATTGGACGTTTTTTGTTTGGGATCCATTCAGTCAATTTTCTATTCCAGCGATCTTCAGGAAGTGTCATCAGCTTTTTGAGATAATTCCATTTTCGTTCACGAGAAGCATGGATAATGTCTTTCAGTTGAGTTCTTTCACGGAGCCAAACACGGGAATGATGATCGATCAGTCTTACATTGAGCATCCTTCTTTCCATTCGTCGTTGAGCTACAGCTAATCTTGTTTCTTCGGTCTTGGTCAAGCACCATGTTTCACATCCATAAAGCATAGCAGGGAATATACATTGATTGAAATATTTTCTTTTCAGGTTGGTAGGGAATCTTCTTGAGATGAGGAGTTTCTTTGCTTTGTTGAAAGCATTCCATCCAGCGCTAATTCTTCTCGATATTTCTTTGTTGAATCTTCCGGGTTGAGATGGCCATTTGATGAGTTGCCCCAAATAAATAAATTCACTGACCTTTTCAACTTCTTCATTGTTCAGCAAAATATTTTCATCTGGATCAAGAACATTTGCCATCCATTTGGTTTTTTCGATATTGATTTGTAATCCAACGCGGCCGCACTTTTCAGCAACTTGATCAAGAAGAGATTGAACGCCTTCGAGAGTTTGAGATATCAGAACTATATCGTCAGCAAAGTCTAGGTGACCAAGAATACTTCCATTTATGTTTATACCAGCATTCCAATTCACTTGATTCAGCGCATATTGTAGGACGATAATAAAGAGTAGAGGTGATAGAGTATCCCCTTGTCGTACTCCTTTTTGGATATTTATAGGGATAGAAGAAGAACCTACGTTTACACTTGAAGTACCATTTGCATAAATCAATTTAATAATTTCAATATCGCCAGGATCAACACCGAATTCTGCCAGAGCATTCCATATAGCTTGAAATTCAACAGAATCAAAGGCTTTCTTGAAATCAATGAATACGGCATACAGAGGCATTTTATATTCTCGGCATTTCTCGAATAGTTGATTGAGAGAGTGAATATGATCTACTGTTGAGAAACATCTTCGGAATCCAGCTTGTTCAGGTGGTAAGGCACGAGCAGTTTCCACAGCAGCAGTAACACGATTAGTAATTACACGAGTGAGTAGTTTGTAAAGAACTGGAAGCAACGAGATAGGACGGTAATTCCCAATATCAAGTCGATTTCCTTTCTTGTACAATAGTATAGTCTTCGAAAAGAAAAGTTCAGTTGGCAAAATTTCTTCCTCGAATAATCCATGTAAAGCAGTAGCAAATCTATCAGCAAAAGTTGATATTGTTGATTTGACTACTTTAGACGGAATATTGTCAGCGCCAGGAGCAGTATTTCCTTTCATTCGTCGTGAAGCACCAATGAGTTCTTCAGCAGTTATTCTTTCCAGAGCAACTTCAGGATTTCGGTCATATACAGGATTTCCAGCTTCAGAAGAATATAGGTCATTGTAAAAACGGGCGATTTCTTCCATAAGTTCAGCCACAGTTTCAGTGATAGCACCATCGGTACGTTGAAGATGTATCATCTGATTCTGTTTTTGGACCATTTCAGATCTACCACGTTTTATACGATTTTCCTCTATTGCTCTCCCCATGACTTTCTCATAATGCTTATCAAGGTCAGCTTGAAAACACTTACGTATCAGCTTTGATAGTTCAGCATATTCAATACGAGCAAGAGCATCACCACGGACAGCATGTTTCATTTGACGTCGACGTTCCATCAGTTGTAATGTTTCAGGAGATAGTCGAGAATGAATTGTTGGTCGGCGAGCACATTCTTTTGCAGTTGAAAGGAGAGCTTGCTTGATAAGATTCAATTCTGCTTCAGGGGATTCAGCAATTGGTTGATGTTGAAGTTTCATGATCATAGAAGTCAGACAAGGCATCTTTTCATATTCAGGTTTCACAAACGTAAATGGTCGGGACCGACCAGCTCTAATGGGAAGACTTACGGTGGCTCGAACCATACGATGATCACTCCCTGATATTCTAGATAGCACATTAACATCTTCTATGATCTTCTTCTTCTTTGTCAGCACATGATCGATTTCCTTTTTCACTTGGCGGTCAGGTGAGTGCCAGGTCCATCGGCGATTTCTTCCTTTCTTGAAAAACCCGTTCATGAGGTACAACTGATGTGACAAACAAAAATGACACAAAAGTTCACCTCTTTCACTACGAGTATCCCTGGAATACTTACCAATGAACCATTCACCATTTTCACGAGGACCAGTTGATGCATTGAAATCACCAAGTACGATATCATAAGTCGATGGACGAGCAAGAGATGAGCTGAGTTGATCCAAGAACGCATCATATTCATCTTCGCCACGACCACTTTGAGGGGCATAGACCTGGGTAATCCGCAGGGTCTTGCCAGCACGCAATTTCAAAAGCACTTGGATGATTCTGTCCGAAACATATTTCACACCAATAATTTTGCGATGAAGTTCAGCAGAAATCAGAAGCCCAGTACCAGTAAAACGGGCATCACCAGTTTTTCCACTATTATACAAGAACTCACCGGAAGAAAGTCTTGAACAAGTTTGACCAGGTAGCCACGTTTCTGCCAGCCCAAGAACATCAAATTTCTTCAGCTTTGCCAATTCCGTTTGAAGCGCCAGCAATCGATCAGTAGATTGAATGGATTTGCAATTGAAAGTCATCACATTCATTTTCTTTATCAGTGGTGCCATAATCAGTCGATAATAAGCTACTTCCCAAAGTTTTACCTTTGTTGTACCCGCTACGGTACGGTGGAAGGTGCCCCCACTTCGTCACTATCAACGCAAGTATTATAATTTTATTTTATTTTTTTAGACTGATAAATAAAATTATAATAAATCGATATTGACTTTTTCAGGTAACGCCATATTTTGCTGCTGGATTTGGTTTTATGATGTTATTTGTTGTTATTACAGTTATTGGCACTTCCCTTTTATATGATGAATTTGATATTGGAAAAGTATTTATCTCTTTTGGAGCAACCCTTTGTCCGTTGATTGCTGTAAGCCTTTATTGGTATATCCAGATATACAAAATCCATATCCTTCTTTTAGGTATCAACAACCTATGGATTGGTTTCTCTTCTGGGATTCCGGATCAATTCTTTTGTGCTTGTTTCACCTTTTTTAATTTGTGGAATTGGAGTTGATGATGCATTTTTAATGATTCATGCCTGGCAAAGATTAGCTCCACATGGATATTCAATTCGAACTCGAATGGGACTTGTCTATGAAGAAGTTGGGCCTTCAATTACTATCACATCTTTAACAAATTTTATCAGTTTTGGCATAGGTATGTATATTTTTTGCATTTGTTAAAATATTATAAGTGTGTACTGTATTTTAGGTGCATTAACTCCAACCCCTGAAATTCGACTCTTTTGTATGACAACTGCAATTGCAATGGGAATTGATTATATTTTTGAATTAATTCTTTTTGGTCCAATGCTTGTTCTTGCAACAAAATTCGAAAAACCAAAAGATGAAACCCGTCGAGAAGAGATTTTTGAAAAAGGTTGGAGAAAAAGGGTAATGGCAACAGCAAATTGGATTCTCAAACAATACTGTAAAGTTATTGGACATCGAATTTTTTCAATGCTTTTACTCGCTGCAACTGCAACATATTGGTATTTTGCAATTTATGGAACCTTAAATATTCAAACCCGATTAGATTCTGAAAAAATTCTACCTCGTGATTCACCAATTCAAAAACCAAATAAAATTTTAAGTGATATTATTTGGGCCGAATATCATCCGGTTACGGTAATTGTCAACAATCCATTGGATATCACAAATCCAGTTGAATATCAAAGATTTTGGAATTTGGTGAATGAATTTGAATCAATGGAAAGATGCAAAGGAAATATTTCAACACTTTTATGGCTTCGAGATTATGAAACATATTTTAAGCAAGGTGATATGATGGAAGCAATTTTTGGGTTCTTTGGATACGGTAATGACAATGACACGGTTACTTCTTCAACGGGTATTGATTTTTCTAAACTTGACACATTCTTGCAATCACCATTCTCTCGGCATTGGACTGCTTTCCTTAAAGTTGGGCATAAAGGGTAAAACATTTTTATAAAGTTCCATCTTTTATTATATTATTTTAGGCCTTCAAATAATGAAACATTTATCAAATCATTTTGGTTTACGGTATCATTTCAAAATACTTCATCATGGGATACTCGAATTGATTTAATGACAAAATGGAGAGAAATTGCCGATCGATATTCTGATATGAATGTTACGGTATTTTATTCAATTAATTTTAATTCATATATATTATCTTTCAATGTAGGTTTGGGAAGCGAATGCAATGTTTGTGGATCAAATGTTGAGCTTAAAAACTGTTGCACTTCAAACGGGTTTATTGACGCTGGTTTGTATGGCAGTTGTTTGTGCAGTTTTTATTCCAAATCCATGCTCTTTGATTACGGCTTCTATTGCAATTGCATCAATTTCAATGGGAGTTATTGGATTTTTATCTTGGTGGCATTTGGATTTGGATCCTGTAACAATGGCAGCAATATTAATGTCAATTGGTTTAAGTGTTGACTTTACCGTAAGTTTTTTCTGAAAAATTAATAAAATAAGCACATTTGCAAAATCCACAGGATACTGTAGTTTTGATTTTTTTTCTTAAATTGAAAGAATGCTGTATCTTACAAGTGGTTTTATGAAATTGATGAAACATTATTTTATATTCATTTTTTTCAGGCACATGTTTCATATCATTATCAACTTACTTCAAAGAAAGTAATCAAAAATGGTAAAGTAATTAAAGTGCCAATCAAAGGACCTCAAGAGAAGCTAGTTCATACTTTGGAGAATATTGCATGGCCAATGTGTCAAGCTGCAACTTCCACAATCGTTTGTATTCTTCCACTTCTCTTCCTCAATTCATATGCTCCAATTGTATTTGTTAAAACAATTTTCTTGGTCGTCGCCTGGGGCACTCTTCATGGCCTGCTTGTTCTTCCCGGACTTTTGGCAGCACTTCCAGATTTTTTGACGAATGCAAATTGCTATCGAACTTTTCTTTCAACTTCAAGTCACTATTCATGCCGATATGTTGGTCCTTCATCTGCACATTCTGAAAGCAATAATAACAATAATCAACATCAATTGCAGCAATAAAATGGTATTATTTCTATCACTTAATTTTTTTCTAATTTTATACTAATTAATTATACTCCATACTTTTAATTAATAAAGCATCCCAGATTTTTATTGTTTTGTTTTTGATTAAAAATTTCTGAAAAATTACGGTTCTAGTTTTAACTTTTATTTAAATTGTTTCTTTCGTTTTGCATTTAATTTTTTGTACAATTTTGAAAAAATGGAACAATGTGGTTTATCTTATTTCTAGTCATTAATGTTTTAAAATATATTTATTATGTACTTTTTTATAGTTTTACCAAAGATTTAATTTCAACATGATTTGATGTAATTTCCAACTGACATTTTTTGTAATGTTACATTTTGGTATAATTACAATTATGGATTCAAGCATTTCGATAGAAAAAAAGTAAAAAAAGGCAACAGTAGAAATGCTCAATCCGACTAAGAATTTTTTACTTCGGAAAAAAACTACAGTATACTGTAGTTATAATTAAATATGGTCTGTAACAGAAATAAAAACAAAGCCAACAAATAAGAGCAAAAAAACGCGAACGTGATATACATGTTTTAAAAACAAATCCAAATTTTGCCATTTAAATATTCACCAGATTCAACCAATTTTTTATTGTAAGGTTGAAGGTACTTATAGATATATTCATCAGAGACGTCGAACTCAAGACGAAAATAGATTGATGAATTCTTCTAAAAATGAAAATTTGAGATGCAATGGAAAAGTTAAAAAAGATTAAAACTGGCTTCCATAAATTGCACAAATAAGTTGAAATCAAAGTTTTCTGAAATACTGCGCAATTTAAACCGAGTTAAAATTGATGGATTCAGGTATTCAATGAGTTTCTTGGTTGTTGTTACAGTAATTTCATATGACGCATCAGCATCAGCGGATGTCCTTAATATATAAAACATTTATAACTACTTTAAAAACAAAAAATACCTACCATTTAAATTTCTTTAAATCAGGAAGGAATTTAACAATTTCATCAAGTGGAACATTTTTTCCATCATCATAATGAATTTGAGTATGCCAGAAAGAAATCTTTTCAACAGCATTCGAAGAAATTAAGAATTTAAATTCATCAATTTTAAGACGTTGATTTTCAATCTTTAAAATTTTCACATCACAAACTGCGATATGTGGAAGAAGATAAGAAATCATTTTTTTCCCACTCTCGAAGACAAATGCATTTATGATCCATAAAGGTTTTATAAGATTTTCAAAATTTAATTTATGATTCAATGAATTGAACTTATAGCTAAGATTTTCTACAACCATGTACGGGAATTCTTTGAAGCAGAAGAATCTTGAAATTTGCATAAGCTTTAACAATAATCTTGCTTTTGCATTCGTTTTGAGATAGAAAAAAACTGATTTGCGAAAGCTTAATTGATTAAAAGGAGTAATTTCACCTGCAGGGATTAGCATCATTGAATTGTGAGATGCCATTTGTGAACAAAGGCCAAGACTTTGAGATCAACGCTAAAAAATTCATTTGATTTATTTATTAACTTATTTAATAATTAAAAATCCGAAATTATCAATTTTTGGTTTTCTTTGTGAAGCAATAAAAATATCCGCAACGTAGGATCTTTTAATTAACTAAAAATAATAAATTTAAGATAAAATATTGGTCTGGACACCGTCTTATATTTAAGGGCCAACTATAGAGCAACCAAAAGAAGAAAAAAGAGTATGCCAACGACAAAAAAGGCAGTTTGCTTTTTTGACCCCAACAAAAATGAAATGGTTCTATGGACTCAATCTAGTATTGAGACCGATGAAAAAAATTAAAGAAACAATGATCGCGATCACGATCGGGCTGCGGTAGTTTGGGTAGGTTTTTTCCAAAAGATAAATCAATAAGGAAAAAAGGCTAATCCCTTAAGGCAAAAAGGTCAAACAATAAATAAAACTTGCAGCTTGATCTTGAGAAGTTCATTTTGATCTTCTTAGTTCATCAATTACTGAATTCTGGAAATTAGCTGATAATGAACAAATAAATTAATTCGCTAATGATTTTTATTCACAATACTGTCGGCGAAAGAAATATTGGTTCGAAGAAAATGGATATAGTTTCAGAATTGACAATGGAATAGAAGTTTCTTCTATAGAAGGGACGAATCATCGGGTATTATTACTTATTACTCGTCGTGTTCTGATAATGCAATTAATCGATAAAGCATAACATTTTTTGGAATGATATCATGATAAAAATTATTGAAGTAATGATGCTGCAATTACTCCAGCCGATTGGGTATCTGCTTTTAATTTGAACAGCATCAATGTATTTTATTTCATCTATTAAAGCATACCAGAAAGTCAGAGCTACAACAATAGTCAGTTTGAACTGACAAAAATTTTTTCGATTTTTTTTATCAATGATTGTTGTTCTAGGTCTAAAATGTACTGTAGAATGATTTTTGTGTGTTTACATTCCATTTTGACCAGGTTAGTTTCAACTAACTCGAGTCAGTTCAAACTGACTATCGTTAGTTTGAACTGATAAAATCCATAAATAGATGAAATTCGCATAAAAATTATATTAAAGATAAGCCTGTCCGAGAAAAGAATGTTTTTGTAAAAAATATTTCTTTCTTGAACAAAGAAACTTTAAAAAATGATATAATTAAATCTTGTGAATTGGATTATAAAACAGCCACTTTTTTATGGATGGGAAAAAAGGCGATTCCACGCTGGGATGTTTCGACAGAAAACTTTCGTGTTTTTTAAAATTTTTTGATGTTGAAAATATACAAATATTAATACTTTTTGTACTATAACTTTTTATCACTGAGTTTTTAATCATTAATATATTTAAAAAAAATAATCTGCAAGCCATGGGCATTATAATGGTATATAGTTATCGCTGTTTTTTGAGTAAAACAGAGAACAAAAATCAGATGCTCTTTTTTTCTATGTATTCAGTGATCAACTTTGGGGACCTTTACAGGAGTCCGCTGTCTAATGAATTTTTATAATCTTTGTTCCGTTGTATTCTGAAAGGAAGTTTGCTAACCTTTTGTTATTCGTTCCTCTTCAAAAATAAAAATGTATACGACAACGAAAATGAATATATCCAGTGTTGTGCTTTTTTAATTTAGTCGCCTCCGCCTCCGGAAAAGAATCCACCTTTGTTGTTGATTTTCGCAAATGGATGTCAGCGTTATAATTACTGTAACTCTTATGGATATGCTTTCTAACAGCGCTTGGCTCAGTGATAAAGAATTTGAAAATAAACTGCGTGAATTTGGACTTTTGGCAAATAAAAGAAAATGTGTCTGTGGTTCCGAAATGAAGATTGATGTTAATCAATGGATTTGAGATCGTTGCGGAAAAAGTCAAAGTGTTTTTGCTGATTCGTTTTTTGAAGGTGTTGATATAAGACGCCTATAAAAAGAATGATTTTGTCAAAGACGAAAAAAAGCATGAATCTTCGAATTTTCACTCACACTTTTTTTTAAAACACTGAATTAAGCATTTTTCACTCAATTTTTACTATTAGTAATTTATTTGAGTGAAAATTAGAAAATTTATGCTTTGAAAAAATGGGCCCGTAACCATCTTTAGTTTTTAGGACATAACAAAGACGATGTTTGGATATTTGGCGGAGTTGAAAAAGGTCAACATAAGAATTGTTTTTTTGTACTTTGTCCAAAAGGGATGCCGCAACATTACTTCCAATTATTCAAAAACATGTTGCTCCTGGAACTACTATAATGAGTAATTCTGCAGCAAAATATGATGGCATTGGCACATTATCGGAAGAGGGGATGTAATAAAACTTAAACACATGTGTTTTTTGAACTTTTTTCTTCTTTGATCCTTGCTTCAGAGTAGTTTTTTGCAAATTTTGCATATGCTTGTTTTTTCTTCTACCATTGTCTTCATCGCAGCCGTTATTATTCCAAAATCAAAGAACAAATTCAATCAAAAAAACATTAATATCCTTCATTCAATCACAGCTTTTTACAAAGCTGTTTTCTCAGAGAAGGCCTCCTGGTGTGCCTTTGAAGATGAGTAGGAGACGAAAAAAAAGAAGAACAAAGCACATCAAAAAATATCCCATTCTCGTATATTTTTTTTATTTGCATCATAATTTACTTTTTTGTCGGCTGCCCTTTTTCAAAAGGCTTTTGAAAAAAAAACATATCGTTAAAAAAATGACCGAGATAAATCAAAGAACATCCGATGGAAATTTTTAGTGTTACAGTACTTTTTGTTTGATAAAACTTTAAAAAGCAATCAAACGTAAGACAAAAAGAAAGTACAAAACTGTAAAAAAATGTCTGACAAAAAACATAAAAATCAACAAAAATTGCTTCCTTTTAATTTTCAAAGTTCGTTCAATTTAATGACCTAAAATAAACTAAAATTATATCATAAAAAGACAATAAAGGTATCAATAAAATTACCAAGAGGGAAAAAAAGATAGCAAATTCTATTTCAACCGGTAAAATAAGTGTGTTGTTGTTCAAAAGCAGTATGAGGGGATTATCAAAAAATAAAGTCAAATATGAAATCAGTTTTAAATTGCATTAATTTTTTCTTATTTTGTGATGAAATGCGTGTTCATAAACGAATTCACCTGACTGATAAATAACATCCGATAATTCCATTGATATTATTTATTTCAGTTTTTTGACATTTCAAAATTTCTTTTTTTACTTTTGCAACCCCCTGTTTGCAAATTGAAAAACGTTTTTAGAAGGCAAGAAATTCAGTAGCAGCACAACAACGGTTTCATCACACTTTTGATCATTTACGGCGTCTCTTCTTTTTTCTTTGCTTTTTTTTCTCTCTCTGTGACTAAAGAAGAAAAGAACAGAGAAAGAGAGAGACGCAGGGAATGTGCAAAATGGTGGAGAACGGTCTTTTGGGCTCCAGTCACTTTCCACCCGCGTTTTTCCCAAAACAATGTCCTTGTTTTACTAATTTTAAATTTTTCAAAAAAATTCAAAAGACCACCCACGATGTTTGTAGAGTGGAAAGCGTTTTTTGAAACAGAGGGATTCAGCAGCAATGAAGGAGCAAAGAAACAAACTGCTCTTTTTCTTTCCGTTTTTTGGAAAGGAAGAAAAACAAATCTATTTTTCTTCTGGATGAGTCAGAAAAGGCATTTGGTTTTTTCTCTCTTGCTTTTTTTGAAGTAAATTCGCACCATTTTTGTATTGTGAAAAATATACAGTAACCAAGGAACTTTGTATTTTATAATTAAAAAATTTATTTAGATTCCAAGCTATGTTTACTATCGTGTCTTTGTAGCAAAAGTTACTTTTTATAAAGACATTTAAAAAAAATTAATTTGTGTATTTTTCAGGCTACAGTTCCTTGCTTCTTTTTTCAGATGGTTCTCCAAATTCGCGCTCATTTTTCATACATATTTAATCAAAAGAAACCGAATCATTTTTAAAATCAATAATGTTTAATCTCGAATCTCTTCTTTCCACGACAATACAGGGAAGTCGAAGAATTGCGTTGTCCCATTTGGTCAACTTTTATTTATTTTCAATGTTAAAACGATAAACACCCATTCAGACACCATCTGTCAGTCTAGATTCCCAAGGATTTTAGTTCTACTTTTCAAACGAATTTTGGAGGTCATTCTTGGGAAATGAAGTTTGTTCCAATATTCTTATTTTCCATGAAAACAAAAAACATTGTTTAACAAAAGATTTTAAAAAAAACAACAAATATCAGTTTTCTCATTCATCTTGTTGTTGTTCGACTGTTTTGCATTTTGTAAAACTTAACAATTTGAAAATATCAGTTAAAAAACGAGTTCTTTCATGGAACAAAAACCGAGAGATGGATTTTCAAAGCATAGAATTTTGCTTCAGTTAATTTTGAATTTTTAATTTGACATAAAAAAGAGAGAAAGACAAAAAAATTGGGCAAATTTGGGAAAAAACATTAGCTAAAGTAAACGACATGTATCCTCACCGATAACTTCTTAATTCCCCTTCGGGGTAATTGCTCAAACCTTTTTGAAACACATAAGATTTAATTTTCTTTCAACATCAAAATACAATTTTTTCAAACATTTAAAAAATCTGTCTTTTGGCATTTTCACATTTTCCCACAAAAAACTTTCACAACAATTTTTCTTCAACAAAAAAAGTCAAACTCATTCATTCTTTCAACCAAAAAATTCAATTTTTTAATTATTTATTTTTATATTGTTTCATCACAACTACTGATGAGCCTAAAAAGCTATTTAAAAAATTTATACCTTAAAAGGTGTCTAGTTGTATCCAAGGCGAAACAGCTAATCGTGCACGTGTAATTTTTGTTAAATTTAATTTATAAAATTTATATATCTCTTTTTCTTTATTTGAATTATAATAATTCGCTTTTTAAAGGCGAAAATTAAAAATTTTTCTTCAACTTTTTCAATTTCTAGAGAGAATTAAACGATTTTAGCCAGAAATACCGTATAACTGATGAAAAACGTAAGTTCGAACAAAAACAAATATTACCATTGAATTCACCATGATCGATTACGTATATTCCTTTTGAAATAATAGCAAATCTAAAAACAGATTTTTGACTTTTCTGTACAGTTAAAAAAAATTTAGCCCACATGAAAAATTCGCAAAAAAGTCAAAAAGTTTATTTTTTTTATAAAAATGAATACCAAGAGGTCTGGAGAAATGCTCTGTAAAATAAAACAAATTTGTTGGCCGCAGTCAACGATTTTCCAGCCTTGCTTTCCTTTGCTCAAAAAAAGAAGAGACAGACAAACTTCTGGATTCTCATTGGATGAACATCAGCTTTTTTATGAACGAATCTACCGTACGATATTTAAAACTTGGTCTTGATATTGTTGAAGAAGAAAATGCCGATGAAGTTGCTTGTCCTAGCTCATGTGCCACTGAAGTCAAAGTTGAAGGTGCTGAAGATGATGCCTCTCGTATGGAAGAAGCTGATTAAATATTTTTTATCTTGTGTTTTTTTTCATTGTCCTTTGATCTCGATTTTTATATCGTATTTGTGGATTTTTTACAATAAATTTAATGTATCTTTTAATTTTTTATTATCATTCATATAGATTTTGTCTATTAAGTTTGGAGGTTTAGCTATGTACTCTGAGATTCAGTTTTTTGGAAGGTAAACTAAGATTCAAAGTCCAAATTATTTACTTGGGTTCTGGGTTCGTTTGATGTTATGGATTCTTATTTGATGTATTGATAAATATCGAAGAAAATTAAATGGCAACCATTGTTTCAAGATCTTGATTTCGATATCTGAAAGCAAGAAATAATTTCACTTTTATCTATTTTGACTTTTTTATATGATATAAAAAAGTATAAATTATATCTCACAGAATTCCCTAATTTTTAGTTGCATTAAAAAAAATTAAACGTTGCAAAATCGGACACGTCTCTCGAAAAGAAAATTTATCTTTCATTTTCTTCCTACAAAACACATCAAACTGAAGAGCAAATTTTGTGGGACGTTTTGGCATTCGTTTTTTAAAATTCTCTCGACAAAAAATGTTGATTCCTCGAGGAGAAACACTTTGCCAAGCGTCCCACAAAATTTTGCTTTCTCTTTGCAAAAAATTTCATGTGAAAAAGTTTTTGTAGAAAATCGTGTCCATTTTTTTGTTGAACACGTCTTTACCGGTTGTGTTTAATTATTTGTTGGTATCTTTTTTTCTTAAAAATTATTTTTATCATTGGATTTCTAAATGTTTCCTATGCATAAATTGTTCTTATGGAATCGTATGAGATGCACTTTATTGAATTTGGAAAAGAAAATCTTTACAATTATTGCAATTTTAAAATCTCGTCAACAAAAGGTTTGTGTTTTTTTTATTTAATGTTTACTACATATATTTATGCATTACTGAGTGGGACCAATTCTTCTATTCAGCTCAACAGTCAACTTTTTTTGTCACAAAAGAGCTGTTGTCTCTGATATATCAAAGTTATTGTCTCCGAAGACAGAGTTGTAATTATACTTTGACTGATGTTTATCCTTTTTCAGATTCAAGATGAATACGATAAGGAGAAAGGTTTGAAGATGCATTCTTTGAATAATATGAATATACATATCAAAGTCGCAGATATGCTTGCAACAGAATGGGCAAATCCTAAGCTGAAGGATTTGATGGAAGAATGCAAGGATATATGGTTGAATGAAGTCTATCCATGCATTTCTAAATATCCATTTCTTTACGCCGACAAAGAATTCAATTATGGTTATTATGGAAAAATGTTGGCAGGTCTCGCTTTTCTCTTTGGAAATGTAAGTTAATATATCGAATACCTTTTTTGTGCCTTCTTGTGAACTATCCGTTCCAGACTATTTTGTTCAAAACAAATAATCTTATTTATGACGTACCTTTTCGGATGATTTTTGTGCTATTTATGTTACACATATAGATATTGATCATTATCCTTTCACTGACACTTTTCAAGAAAGTGAAATGCTTCATTTTTTTTGTGTTGAGTACATCTGAGGATATTGATCTTCTAGAACTGATAGTTTCCAGAATAGGACATATTATCATGTAAACCTTTAATTTTGTTTTATTAATATTTATTATTTTTAGTATCATCTTGGACTTACATATCTGATTACGACAGTAGAAATAGAACCTTGGAATTCCTTCGTTTATGCATTATCAATAAAATGGTCGTGTTTGCTTGGGGAATTTGATACTTTTAAAATGCTTGATCAAAATCATCATCCTGAATGTCTTAAAGACTGTGATGAACTGCTACGTGTATGTCGTCTCTGTTGTAAATTCTTTGATCCTGTTCAACTTTCTTCCGATGAAATGAAAGAAATTTTGGATTCTTTGATGGAAATTGAAAAGCCTCTTTCAACAAGCGAAGGAGCTTCACATCAATCATATTATGCTCGTCATCTCATTCATCATATCCTTGGTAATGCTGCAATGATGCCCTCGGCTGATATTCACACATACGGAGATTACAACTATCACATGAAAAAAGCAGCTGAATGTTCTTTGGGTATTATTACAGTAAGAATTGAAGGTTTTATGCATCGAGCTACTACTCCTCTTACAATCTACAGTTATACAAAGCTTTCTGATGCCTCCGAATTCAGTAAGCGTTTTGCTAACAAGGGACACTCCCAACCTGCCACGCTGCTTTTGGAACGAGACAAATCTCATTATGTAGCCTGAGGGCAGTTATGCATAACCCCCAAAATATTTCCGGTGAATGGCCTTTTATTATGAAAATTTGTGAAAATGAAGTTCGACAAAAATGCGTGACACAGGGGTTTTTAAAAAATCGTCGACCCGGGGGTCGTGGATTTTTCAGACTGCATTTTCACAAATTTTCATAATAAAGGCCATTCACCGGAAATATTTTGGGGGTTATGCATAACTGCCCTAAGGCTACATAATGGGATATGTCTCGTTCCAAAAGCAGCGTGGCAGGTTGGGAGTGTCCCTTGTAAACCATCAACATTTTCCACATTACCTTGCTTTTAAATAAAGTTAACGATATGACTTTTTAGTTGTGGATGCTTTATCAATGACGGATTACTTTGTGACAGAAAAAGCTTACTGTCAAGCCCTATTTTCTGCTGGATGTATAAATGATTGTGAAACTCGAATTCTTTGTAACTTTTTTATTGGAACAAAAGTTGTTGCACCTGTTAGAGTCCTTGATCCTTTGAATCTCATACATTTTGTTAAACTTCGAACTGCAAATGATCATGATAAATTGATAGGTGTACGAGCTATGACAACATTATTGATTGGAGTATGTGCATTTATTTTTTTAAGTGAATACTCAATTCATTGTTTTTAGAGAGTTTTTGAAGATTCATCTGGCACAACTGTTTCATCTTTTAGAACCAAGCTTCTTGAAAGTGATTATAAATTCGAAATGTAAGTATTTTTGTATATGACAGTACATATTTTAATCGATTTTTTTAGTAAAACCGTGGATCAATCAATTACTGTAAAATCTGCGATTTCAAATACCTTACCATTTGCTAAGCATCATCAAACTTGTCGATGCTTTGTTTGTTATGAAATTAAAAATAATCCAAGTGTTTTTGTGCAGCAATCCTACAGTATGCTTTTATTGGAAAATCTTTCACTTGATATTTACAAAAAGAATATTGATGAAATTCAATCTTCTGGTTCTCTGCTTTTTGAAAAGGCTCAAAAACAACTTTACCGAACTTTTTGCATAAATTCAGCAGCAAATACAGTAGGTTCATTTCATTGAAAAAGAATTAGTTAATGAAAAGTATTTTTTAGATTTGCAAATTGCCTTTGTTGATGGATATTTGTATGATTATTTGCAACTGTCTACTTGTTAATCCTGACATGGCAATACTGGATAGAAATGCTATATGTGATTCTGTGATTAATTCTGCAAATGTCTTTCCATCTCATCTTCGATCTTATTGGCTACTCGCTCGTCAAATGAAAAGAACAGAAGCTGGATTGGTTGATAAATTTCCTTGGCTTAGTCCTGATGCCGATGAAGATACAATTATAAAGGAAATTATGGAACCCCGAAGGCATTCGGAGACAAATTCTGTGGATTATTCAATGCTTTCTGAAGCGGAAGATGATTTTGAGCTTTATGGTCATGCTTTCACCATGTATGTTTTTATTATGGGAATCAAAGTTTATTGATTTTTTGTAGAATGTTAATTTTGAGTACTGTATTTGTTTTACTTTTCTATGAACCCATTTTTTAGGGATTGGCGTCGTCGAATTTGTTTATATTTGGGTGCAGGATATCTTGAAATTGATGCATGGAAATCTGCGTTCTATTTCATTGAATCTTTTGGAACTTCCTTGCGTCAATATTCACGAATTGAAGATCATCGTCAAATGGATTTACGATTCAAAAATATTAAAGAATTCAATCATGTAGTGTGTGAATTGCCAAACGATTTTACTTACATTCAATTTGTCGTTGATGATGAAAATATTTTATGGCTTATTCGATTATCTGATGATTTTGATCCAATTGTTGTACCAATCACACAAATTTCCACCTCTTCATCGAGCATTTCTCAAAGTTTTTTGAATCTTTTGACTGAAAATGATAAATGCATGAAAGATTATGAATCACCAGATTATTGGACAATTCGGGAATCATTAGAAGCTAGAATGAAACAACTCATTGAAGATGTTCAAAATGTATGGTTTCGACGTTTTCGTTGCTTGCTAAAACCTTTTGGACCAATTGATCAAGAAATGAAAGATGATATTATAAAAGTAATTGAAGTTTTTGAAGAAAATGGATTCCTTGATGATTATGCAAATGTTTGTTTTTTAGAGTTTTTCTAATTTTCTGTTTCAATCATTCTTTTTTTAGTTTCTTGCAGTTCTTTTCTTTCACGTTGATGCAAACGATTTTAAATTTATGCTTCGGATTTTTTGCTTTCTTCAAAATCAAATTTTGGATACAAATGTTACAGAAAATATCTTTAATACCCTGATGAATATCTTTTCAAATGAATATCAGCTATCTGAACATTCCTTAATGAGCGATAAATATGTTGTACTTGCAGTTTCACAGGTTTGTTATTTTTATGAATGTTTAAGTTTTTTAGCGTGGATATTTAAAAAACCCTATTAATTTAAATTTAATATTTTTATTATTATGGTTCACATTTTTCATACATTTTATGCATCGAGATTGCTAAAAACTTATTCATAAAATGTCTTTTTCTTAGAAATCTTTGTTCATAACCTAATTATTTTAACTATTTCAGGAGTTAAGTACATATCCATGGGAATGCTTACCTATTTTTGCCGAGAATTCGCTTGTTACAAGGATTCAATCTTTTCATTTTCTTGTAAGGCTGCTTGTCAAATGCGAATGGAAAGTGCCTATTTTAGTCGACACAGAAAAATCATATTGCTTTCTCAGTGCCTCTGAAAAATTACTTTATCAAACTGTTGATCGAATGACTGGAGAATTGAATATCGATAAATTCGCAGGATATACTGATGAAGAAATGAAACAAGAAAATTTTTTAAATATTATTAAAAATACAGATATTTTTCTGTGAGTTTTTTTGCCATCATTTGGTATACTTTAATTTATTATATTATTTTTAGATATCTTGGACATGGCCATGGAAGCTTTAATTATGTGGCTCTTCGATCTGTTGAAAATTGTCGGACTGTGCCAATTTTGATGGGATGCTCAAGTGTTCGAATTGAAGATGAAGGTCGTGGATTTGATGGAAATTCTGTGGTTCATGATTTTATGATTGCTGGAGCACCTGCCGTGATTGGATGTCTTTGGATGGTCTCGGATGGAGAACTCGACAAATTCTTTATCAAATTTATTGAACTTTGTGCAACAGAATGGTCAAATCGAATTAATTCAATTGATCTAAACTGCCAGGTATTAAAGTGTGATCCAAATGTTCGAATATAGTATGTTTTAATTTTTTTATTAATTTTTTGCATTATTGCTTCTTTTTAGTCCTAATCGTTTAATGATTAAAGCAATGATTGAAGCAAGAAAAGCCTGTCGTCTTCCATTGTTAACTGGTGCCGCGGTTGTTGCCTATGGGATTCCTGTAGAAACTGATTCATCTCATTATGATGCATATGTGGTAAAGCGATTTAATCTTAAGAAGAGCAATAATAATAGTAATGTTGTTGAATAATTATAGTTTTTTTAAATAAAGTTTTTGATTAATCTATCGGGTTTTAAAAAATGTACTTGTTTTTCTTGAAATTTCAAAATGTATCACAATTAAGAATATTATTATTTTAGAATTAATTTTATTATTTTACAAGTTTAAAATGGTAGATCCGAAAGAAGGTGAGAGATTATCTTTTCTCGAAATTATTTTTTCTGTGCTGCCTCTTTCTTTTCTTTTGCTTCATCCCGATATTGTTTCATGCGATCTGCGGTCCATTGGGAAACGGGTTTCCCGTGTGGAGTTTGCGGATTAAAATTTGGTACTGCATTTCCTGGTCGACCTTGATAATTAGAAGAAATGGGACCTTCGCCATCTCGATCACCTTTCCATGAAGCAGGCATATTTTTGCCAACCGCCTCTGGCTTCGATGGTTGATAATCTTTTTTCTTTTTTTGATCCATCGCTTGAAAAAGAAAAGACTAAAAAGAAGTGAAGATTTAAAATTATAAAGAAATGCAATCAAAACTGCCTAAAAATATATTTTATAGATTTTAAAAGCTAAACAACACAATTTATTAAACCAAAAACATTCAATTAAACGAAAAACTAAAATGAAAAGCTATTTCGAATAAAGAAACGTTAAAAAATTTTTATTTAATTTTTAAAAAATGAATTCAAAATCCAAAAAATGGTGCAGTGAAAAACGTTAGAGGAAAACAGTGAGAAAAGTTTTGAAAAAAGCAGCGTCATATTTTTTTATTGATTGTGACTCATTCCTAAAAACGATAGCGTGTACACGTGTATAAGCAAACATTGCCCAACGCATTGGAAATCGATAATTGTTTGTTTGATTCAGAGTCAAAGTTGTGAATGCACATACAAAACAGCTTTATTGTTTTATTTCAATAGCTAAAATCTGCATTAACAAAATGTTTCGAACTTTGGTTTTTTAAAATGAGGTAGACAAAAATGAAAATGAGTATTATCTGATTTAAAATACATATTTTAAAACAAGTTTGAAATACAGGGTGATTCAAGAAAAAGTCCGATTAAAGAATGACTATAACTTTTTAAATTTTTAAGTTAAGAAAAAATTGATAGTACCATTGAACTCAGTATTGGTTGCCATTTTTGATTACCTAAAAAAATTTAAAAAATAAAAACTTTTTTTTTCCAATTTCACGTACTCCCCCCTGTGGAAAAAAATCCTTTTTTGGTCTGTTTCACCTTTTTTCACTTTTTTTTCATTCAGTGTGTTTTAACAATAGGAAATTTTGCATATTCTTTGTTTTCAAAGAGAGTGAATGAAAAAAAAATGAAAAAAGGTGAAACAGACCAAAAAAGGATTTTTTTCCACAGGGGGGAGTACGTGAAATTCGAAAAAAAAAGTTTTTATTTTTTAAATTTTTTTAGATAATTAAAAATGGCAACCAATGCTGAGTTCAATGGTACTATCAATTTTTTCTTAACTTAAAAATTTAAAAAGTTATAGTCATTCTTTAATCGGACTTTTTCTTGAATCACCCTGTATTTATATTTTTATGTTACAGCAACAATGGAAGTTGTTGCTTGTGTTGTGAAGCGAGTAACGGCACTTCCATTTTCTAAAGGTTGTCGAAATACGAATCTTTTGGAAATTTTTAGCCATCCAATTATTGCTGTTCGATACGGTTTTATAATTACCATAATTGATAAAGCATTTCCGCCTGAATGAAGACCAAAAAATTGTAGAACCCATTGTGAAAGTTCTGAAAATCAAAAGATCTACAGTAAAACAAGATGTGGTGAATTTATTATATTTGCAAATGTGCATGTAATAAAAATGTAATTGACATACCTGCAATATCAGATGCCCCCAAAATTACATAGATCATTAAAAATGTAACTGGAATTACAATAAAAATACCAGGGATTGCCATTTGAACCATTAAAGCAAAAACAAATTGTCGATGGGCTTTTAACGAGGCTTTTGACATTGAAGATTTCAAACTTTTAAGTTTCCTCAAAATTCTAATTCCCAAAATTACAGCAAAAAAGTAAGCACAAAAAATTTGTACAACACAATCCAACAAATATATTACTGCTTTAAGATTGACCTGATTCATATTGCATGAACCTGTAATAAATAAATTCCAAATATTTGGAGCTTTTTCTTTTACATAAATTTTTGCAGCTTCATAATCCAAATTTGTTGCAAATAAAATTGCCGGAAAACAACCATATAAAATCATGGATGCAAACATTGCAAATATAATTTTAGGTTGATGAAATTTTTCGGCATTGCCATTCAAAGCGGCATATTGATAAACAAAGGCAAAAAAGATTGACATCCCTCCAAAGCTGAATGTAACATGCATCAATCCCTGAAAGCAGAAATTTGCATAATAGATGGGTATTGTTAATTACTGTTTAGCGTCAAAGTTTCCAAATGATACTCGAAAAGTTTTTGTTGCACAAATTATATGTTTTCAAAAGCCTTGATTTCGAAAAAAGACCAGATGCTCTATTTCAAAGATCATTTTTATCCCCCACAATTTGCATAACACCCCTGATTTTTTAAAGTTTTTTTGTCCTTTTTGATTACCATAAAAATTGTAAGCCTTTTAATAAGATTTTCAGATTGAAATGCCATGGCATTTATGGAGATCCCTTCAAATTTGGATATTAGAATACAGCTATGAAAAGCTTATTTACTAATTTTTAAAAACAACTTTAGCTTTTAAATACTCTAATGGATTCATTCCTAAAATCACATTGTTAATTAGCATAAATATCTTACATAGTTAACACTTTCGCCCCAAAACCATCCCCAACTTTTTGAAATTCCAGCCGAACAAATAATTGGATGTGGAAAAAGTGCAAAAAGTCCAAAAATGAATGATGAATGTAAATCCATGATGTATGCCCCAAAAATCGTTAACAACAAAAAATACTTTGAAATTGCCATTGCTTTTGTTGAATGCCGAATAATTAAGTATGCTGCCAAGGCATTCAATACAGTATTAAAGGCTGTATTTATGTGAAGTCGATTACCGTATACTTCAACATCTTCAACAGTATAAATTTTTAAAACAGCAGTGACATTTTCGGTAGATTCATTCATAACTTTTGGCAATAAAATTAAAAAATCTAAAAAATAGACTTTTTTGCTTCTTTATTTTTTTAAATACAGGTGTTTTAAATGCTGGTGTTTTTTTGTTTTCGTAGGAGTTACAATTTTCTGCCCTTTAAATAATTGCCAGAAACTTGCATTTAACTTTTTACTAAAGTTTTAATAAAGATTAATTTTTAAAATAAGGTGTAATTTAATTTTTATTTTTTTAAAATTCAGCTGTTACAGTAATATTTACAAATATTAATGTGCCAACTCAAAAAAGTACATTCATGGTTTTGAAAACTTTTTTTTGACCTTTGTTTTTTTCTAGATGATATATTTAGCACAGAACACATGCTTTTATGATACTTTAATTAATTTTATTGTTTCAATCTTTTTTATTTAAAAGAATTGGTAACATGAATCCTTTTCCAAAACATATACTATTTCTTGTACATTTTTAACATCGAAAATGAGTTAATTACTCCTTGATGGCAATATTCTTTCACACCAAAGATTTTAATCAAGTTTGATAAAAGCTTTTTTCTTTGACAGCTGCATGTACAGTATGCTTTAAAATGAAAAAAATATAAATCATTTAGTTTCCCACGGTTTTTGATGATTCTTTTTTTCGAAAATTAAAATGTCAAATTATTAATCTTTTTCTGCAGATCTGCAAAATTTTCAAAGTTTCACACGCTCCAACAAAAGATTTTTTGCAAAACTAAAAAAGATCTGGGAAATTCATCGTTTCGAAATACACTTTCATCAACCATTTTTGGTCGGACTTTCGTAGAAACAATTTTTTCATTGTTTGCAGTGGATTGAAGAACCTCCTCTTTTCACACATTATAAATAGCAAATAGATTTTTCAATCAGTTGTTTGGTTTTTAAAATAGATACAAAGATTTTTCTCTTCGAGTTTCACTTTCATAGTGAAAAAATCTATTTTCTTTTTTTATCTCCCATGTCCAGTGTCTCCAAAGTTCCACTTTTATGAAATGTATTCCGTTCCGTTGCTTCTACAGCTTTATCAGTTCCGTGCGTTCCGTTCCATATTTTTACTCAACCCGTTTCGGTCCGTTCCGTTCCACTCGTCAGGAACGGGTATACGTTTCCGTTCCCGTTCTTGTAAAATACTGTATTTTTGGTTTTCGGAGGTGCAAAAAAATTTGAAGGGCAAAGTTTTAACTCCAACTTGAAAAGCAATATGAGATATTTTGGGATGTCAAAGTTTGTTTTTATTTAAATACAACAAATAGAATGAAATTAAATTTTTGGCAATTCTTTAGTTACAGTTTTTGTCCCAATTTTATGGAGAAAAAGAATAAAAACAAGTGGAGGAACGGAACGTCTAAAATCTCAAAAAGGAACGTTTCATTCTTTTAAAAGCCTTACACGTTCCGTTCATTCTATTCTTGGAAATGAGGACACCGTTCCGTTCCCGTTCCAGAACGGGCACGGAACGGTGGAGACACTGCCCATGTCCTTGTTTTGAAACTTTTTTGTTAAGATCAGTGTTTTCGTTTTTTACCAATCACTGCCGTCGCCGTCGCCGCCGCCGTCGACGGCGACGGCGACGGCGCTGAAATGGTGCCGTCAGCGCCGTCAACTGAGATTTTGTCAGAATTAACTAATTTTCGGCAGATATATGTAATCAACCATGGGAAATGCATATAAATGCTATGCATTTGTGTTGGAAAAATTGTTTGGTTAAAAATAGAAGAAAATTCTTAGAAAAAGCAAAACTTTGGTAAAAACGCTCTCATCCATGTTCTTTACAGTGATTTATATATAGGTGTAAAGCATTCTTAATGACTAAAACATTTGCAAGAAATTAAGTTTTTTTGAAAAATATTATTTTTGTCTTGGTCCCCCATGTGGAAAAACTATTTTATCAATGTTGACGGCGCCGTCACCGCTGACGGCGACGGCACGCTTTTCAAATCATCGCCGTCGCCGTCACCGTCGCCGCCGCCGTCTCGCCGTCAACGGCGACGGCGCGAATACACTGGTTAAGATATATGATATATTACGACGTTTTGAATTGAATTAAAAATAGCATGGAGGATTTTTTTAAGTACACCATCATCATATACGCGATAGTAAAAAACGCGTGCTCATGTTTATATTTAATATTGAAAGTCAATCATTAATTATAGATGGCTACAAAAGATCATTGTTTGTCTCTTCAAAAAAAGCAACAAAATTATCGAAATGATAATTCTGCTTTTGGTCCAAATGATAAATATCTTAATTTGAATTTGAATGGAAATCAAAAGTGTTCATTGATCATTCCACAGCATTCCAAAACTGATTCATTTGGTGGCAAAAAAGAGAAATTTAATCATGGTTGTAGTCCCAATATAAAACCCCATATTTTATATCGAGAAAAATAATTTTAGATTCCAACTCCGATACGAAATTAGTTTAAGTTTTTTTTCACATTTACATCACTGATTTGTCACATAATTGTGACACTTTTTTCCGTATTAGGGTTGTTCATTTCCCTCTCCCGGAAAATTTCCCGGGAATTTCACGCTTTAGGGTTGTTCATGTCCCGGGAAATGAACAACCCTATTCAGTATACTGTAGTTTTGGTTTTCCCCTTAGGTTTTGGTTTTTATTTGAAAGTTAGTTTCACTTTTTGAAATAGAAAAATTTTTATTCTACAAAAACAACAGGGATGCACAAATATCTTTTTTTCATCAAACTCAAAAACCATTTTTTGCTGACAGATTGAATCATTTTTTGGGACTGCAACCATAATTAAAACATTAGATAAAAATTTTGTTACTGAAAAAAATAATTTTCGAAATGGTTATTCTTCTTTGGGTAAAAATAACAAAAGTTTTCGTTCAAATGGTTTGAATCTTTGTGAAGAAGAAGATGATTTCAAGAAACGGAAGCCATGGATGAATGATTCTTCGAAGAAGAATCTCAAAAGCAGCACCCTTTCCCTCCATATTGCTGCCTATGAAAATTCTGATACTGAATTATCAGAGGCACGTTTTAAGCAAAGCAAATTTTTTGTTACAGTATTTAAAATATAAAATTTAGGTTCTTTTCAAACCTGGTAAATCAATGAATGATATTCGAGGGCATTTTAAAGGCTTTGCAATGAAAAGTCAAGTGAGTTCAACAAAATTTTTTAAGTAGTAAAACAAGAACGTTCTATCTTGCAGTGTTAAAATTACTGCCGCCACCGCCGCCGCCGCCGGGCAAAAATTGAGTTACCGCCGCCGACGCCGCCGCCGCCGGCGGCGACGCCAAGCTGCCGGCGGTGGCGGCACGAAAACACTGCTATCTTGTATAAAGAACTTTCCAGATCTTACGTAAGCAGAATATTCAAATTTTTAAAATGCGCCCACCATTACCGTAAGATCTATTTCTTTGATCTTTGCAGCATTTAAGGTGAACCGTAAGATTTGTCTCGCCTAAGCATGGCAACGGGCCGACTTTTGGAGGCCCGGCCCGGGCCCGGTCAAAAAGCAGCCCGGCCCGTTTTCTTTTTTTATAAATTTTCACGTGGTCTCCCCTTTGGAATTTTAAAAAAAATCAAAGCACGGCCCGGCCCGGCCCGTCGAAAGTGAAGCCCGGCCCGGCCCGTGCCATGCTTAGTCTCGCCCCCAACAAATCATTAAAGTGCTTACGTATGATCTAGACAATCTCTAAGAGGGATTTCCCAATTTAAAAAACGATAGCCTTGTGTGTTACCTTTTTCAAGCATCTAAAAAAATACTGTAAAAAAACTTGAGAGTTAAACCTAATAACAATTTATATAAATGTAATCAAATTACAGAATTCATTTGAATTTCCCAGACAACAAGAAAATGATAATGGAAATCAAGAGCCAGAAATTATGCGATACAAAGCACAACAAAAATTACTTGATCCGAATGCTAAAAGATATCAAGATGTTATTGATTATGCGTTGAATTTGGAAATGGATGAAGAATCTTCAACGTTGTTGCTTGCTGCATTAATAAGAAAACAAACAGAATCAGGTGGTCGAGAAAAATCTGCTGAATGGGATATGCTTGCAAATTTGGTTGGTAAAGAAAAGGTAAATCTTATATACTCTAAAAAAGAGACATAAAATCAAGTTTTTTAAATAATTTACCATTTGTAGCCGTTTCGAAAATTCGCTCAAAGACTTATTGATGAACAACGAGGCAATGAAGAAAGAGATATAAGCGAACGAGAAGCAGCAAATAATTCACCTCCTCCTGTTGACAAATATCAAGCTGTTATTGTTTATGCAAGTGAAAATGCAAATAATTTGGGATTGAAAGGTGAACTTCTGGGATTGTTTACGGTTGCGTTAGTTCGAGAAGAAGAGGAAAAACATGGTCGTGCAAATTCCGGTTATTGGAATATGCTTGCAGATTTGGTTGGTAATGAAACAGTAAGTTTTGAAGTTCCGTTAAAAAATTAAAAACGAATTAGAAGATAATTTGTCGCGCCTTGATTGCTTTCGCCAAATTTTCCGGGCCTGGACCGGACCTGGCTTTTTTTACCGGGCTTTTAAAAAGTCGGCTCGTTGCCATGCTTAGTCACGGATAGATCTTCAGTAATATAAAAATTAATAATTTTTAGTTATTCCAAGAGAATGTTGCAGTTTTCTTAAATGATTTTCAACAAAGAAATCATGAAACAATCGTCGATGCTGCTGTGGAATTACAAAGAATTCTTTCTGAAAATAATGTTAGCGAAGCCGGTGCAATTGTTTTCCTTGATAAACATCCACATTTGGTCAATTGTTTACTTGGTTCTACTGCAGCTGGAATAAAAACTTGGGCAGTTTTACCGGCAATGGTCAAACTTAAAACGCTTTGGTTTGTATATGCAGTTGTTTCAAAATCCGGTTTATCGACGATTTTTGAAGCAGCGCGAGATTTGATTCCAAACGCCATCAAGTTTTCGAGGTATGGTGTTAGCATGGCCCTCGTAGCAATTCCTGTCGCCATTCAAGTTTTCCGTAATGTATGGAGATGGTGGCATGGTGAAATTAGTGGTAAACGTGCGGCAAAAAATATTTTGGATACTTGTATTGCTAGTGCAGCTGGATGCGGTGTGGCTATTGCTGGTGCTGCAGTTGGTTCTGCATTTGGTCCTGTTGGCATGTTTGTTGGTGGTGTTATTGGTGGCATTGGTGGAAGCATAGGTGGAACTGTATTTGCTGAAGAGTATACAGCTAAAATATTTGATTTACCAAGAGATGAAGCACTTGAAAATGCATATCGGTATTTGGGTATTAATCCAAATGTTTCTGATTCACAAGTCAAAGCTGCTTGTCATCGGCGAATTTTAATTGATCATCCTGATAAAGGTGGAAGCTCAGAAGCTTTTTGCAAACTTCAAACTTATATTTCTGTTATTAAAACTGCTCGTGGTGAAAATTTTCATTGATTAAAAATTGATTTGCTTTTTTGATTTCATTCTTGTTTTGATTTATAAAAAATAAAATGTTACAGTATTTATAATTTTTTAATTGTTTTTTGGAAAACTCATAGATAACAAAATATATTAACATTTTTTGAGCTCAATTTATTTCACAAAAAAACCCGAGAAAAATGATAAATCTTTTTGTTACAAAATTGAATAAAATTTAAGGATGAATAAAACGGGGAACTCGAGCACTTTTATCTGTAATCGGGATCGCAGTGGGATCACATGGATGTGGATTTTCAGGATCATATGCTCGAACATGTTGATAACATCGATCAAGCTCAACAGGAAGAAAAGATTGATAATGAAAAGTTACAACCGATCTTCGAACATAAAATGAAACAAAAGTTTTCTTTAAAGTTTTTGGAGTTCCAATTCTTTGTAGTACTTCTGTGTAGGCAAGAGTTTTGCCTTCATCGGCTTCAACGATCCGAACATTTACACTTGGAGCAAGATAAGCTAACTAAAAATGGATTGAATAGTAATGGGTACGGTAATGGTAAAAAACTAACCAAGAAAAATCTTTCCATTGAATCACTGGAAAATTCTGCGGTGTATGGAATATTTATTGATTCAACGGGGGTATCAAAATGACTTTTCCTGGCAAGCAAATCCCAAGTGTCATCATTGAAAACCACACGGCCTTTAAAACTAAAAATGTAAAGGGTTTATTGGCTACAGTATGCCTAAAGTTTAGAATCCCTATTATTACATCATTCTTATTTGAGAAATTTAATCTATTTTAATATTTAATGAATTAAAACTGATTAAATTTGTTACCGTATAAATATCAGATCCGGTAAACACAAAAGCAATGACAAAAACAATCATTAAATGTATAAAAGCAAAGTTTTGACGTCAATGTTTTTTCCTGAATGACGTGATTAGGGAAAACTCAATTATCTCTCTACAGTAAATGTGTACAGATTTACTTTGCATTTTTTCAAAGACAAAGCAGTTTTTTGGGAGAAAACAATTTTTTGCCCTTATCTTATTTCTTCTTTCTTTCAAGACAAATCTTTTTGGTCTCAAAAAAGCTTTATCATTTTTGTGCTTTTTTGCCACACCCTTTTGTTCTTTTATTTAACAGATTATTTTTGATAAACGAAAAAAAGTACCATCAAAATTGCACTTTAGCTTTTTTGAATGAAAGCCTAAGCAAAAACAGCAAAAAAGAAATAAAAAAAGAAAAAAAAAAGGTTTCAGAAGATTAAAGCAGAACACAATCTTCGACTTTTAAAAGTTTGTTTCAAAATTTTTATAATGAATTTTCTCGAAATTCTTTTAAAAAATTTGCATAAACTTGGATTTTGTAAGTTAATAAAGATAAAATTTTCTTACTTAATATTTTTAATTTGATACATGGAATTTACGAGTGGATTTATATTGAATGGTTCACCATCGGTGACCCTCTCCAGAGAAAAATGAATTGTATGTGCGGATTTCAGAGATCGCAAAAGATAAATAAATTCTTTTTCATGCTCTTTTGAGAATGTATAAGTTGTATAAATATGAACCTAAAATTATTATTTGATTCTATTAAAAACCAAAACAGGAACTTACAGTTTTGGCATGTCTTGCCGTGCCAACAATGTACGGCATAACTCGATGAAGCATTTCTGTGGAAGTTGGTTGTTGGGTACAAAATTCAATATGAATTGATTCTGTCACGGACAACCTTGAAATATAATTCAGTACTTCTTCATCCGAATTTAAATCCCGCATTTCATTTATATATAAATAAATATCCCCGCCAATCATCAATGGAAGTTGCTGAATTTCAGTTCTTTCACGATTAGAATTTTTAAACATGAAATAATTCAATTTTGAAGTAAGCGCAAAATTTTGTGCATCTTTTGGATGATGTTTGTCACAAATTTCTGCGATAATCATTTCTTGTACAAGTTGTGGTAAAGCTGGATAATTGAACATTGTTTTTTTGAGAGAGGTTTGATTTCACTGATGAAGAATAATAACAATAAAAATAATTTAAAAGCTAAGAATATGGAAAAATGTAATTTTTTTATGGAATAATACAATCTTCAAAAAAAGGCATTAATCAGCACGAAAGAAAGACAAAAAATGGGAGAAAGAGAAAAAATTGATTTCATGGATTATCAATTTAACATGGAATAAAACAAACAAAAAATTTTTATGTCTAGACAATGAGAAAACGATGTACACAAAATTTTTGATCATTGTTGTCACGAAAAAAGTAACAACAACGATCAATCAATAAAAAAGTGACAGTAAAAACAGCTGAAATTTTGAAGGGAAGTTATTACAGGTTGGTGTTTTGCCAAATTAAATTTTTTAAAAATGTCAAAAGTTTTAAAAAATTACCATTCAAAAAGGTTCAAAATTTTAATAAAAATGTAAAATTAAATTTTTATCAAGTACGGTAAAAAGAAAAATCTGATCAAAAACGAAAAAATGGCAAAAAGATAAAATTTTTTTTGTTAAACTCAAAACACGCAGAAAAGAAAAAAGGCGCCGAAAAACAATTATAACCAAAAATAAATGCCAAGCTTAAAAAGGCAATAACGTCAAAATTATTACTTCTTCTTTACCACAAAAAAGGCTATCAAAAACGACAATATTTTTTTTGTTTCTTCGTTTCCTGCTTTTTCTTCCAGAAAAAAAGACAATCAAAAAGAAAAATCAGTTTATTGAGAGTCGCCTTTTTATGCTTGAATTTTTCATTTTTCTTTCTTCTGTTTTTCTTACCTTTTTTTAACCCTTGCTTATCGCCAGAAAATACAGAAAAGCAGCGAAAGAAGAAGAGATAGGAAAAAAACAGAGATTGAAACAAAGAATGAAAAAAAAGAAAAACTTTTTTGAACAACCGATTATAAGTTTTAATTTATGTTGTAGTCGTTGTAGTCATTTTAAAAGCTCTTTTTTAAATTTTCCTTTTTTTCCCATGCTCGTGACATCAGCAGTAGCTTAATAAATACATACATATTTTACATCTTCCAAATAGAGAAAATTGAATTAATCAATAATTCCTTGACAACAAATTAAATTTCTTTTTTTTAAATTTTCCGTCATAAACCACAAAACATAAACACCGGTTTTAAAAATCTTTTTTCTTTTTTAAAATTTTTAAAAGGACTTTTTTTTATTACAAATAAATGTTGTTTTTGTTTTTTTTAAAAAATGCTTGTAAAAAAACAATGTTGGAAGAAAACAAAAGAGTCGAAACTAAAGCATTGAAAAATCTCTAAAAAGAAACACAAAAATGAACACAGAAACAATGACAATGAATATGGGAAGATACAAAAACAAGGCTCACAAACAATGGTTGGAAGCTAAAAATATAAAATTCAAATTTGTTTGTTTTCGTAAGGTGCAACACGAAAAAATTCTAAGATTTATGTTTTTTAATTTGCTTTTCAAAAATTTAGTTTGTTCAGTTTAACTGTTATAATCGCAGTTACACCTTATCCATCTTTCAGCCCAAACCCGATTACGCTGAACAATGGATTTGGCACATCTAATAGTTAATTTCGACCTATATTAATGATTAATGATTTAAATTTTGTTTCTTCAAGTTTTTAATGGATTCTTTAAAATAAAAATTTGTTCAACATATTACAAATGCGATTACTGTAACTTGAGTATCAATCAGGTTATTTTCGAAATGATATCCCTTGAATAAATTTGTGTAATCATTTAAAAAGCACTTTAAAGACAAACACACGTGTGTTTTGATAATGAGACACGAGGCAACCTTGCTTCTTTTTTTCACAAAAACACCTTCAATATTTCCGCTTTGAATTTGCGCATTTGCAAAAAAATGTGACAAAAACGTTTATTTTTAAAATATTTTTATAATTTTAAAAACAAGCTTTTAACTACACTTTTATCATGCCACTATAATTATGAATCCCTTTATAAGCAAATTTTTTTATTATTGAAAAACATATTCCACTTTTTCTATTTTTTGTTATCTTCAATTCTGTGTTCTTTGACTATTGAGAAATCACAAGAAAGCTATCTTTTTCTTCAAAGTCCCAAAAAATCCTTTTTTAAAGGTGTGCTTTTTACTGCTAAAAAAAGAGTGCAAAAATGTTTCATTTATTTTTTGCACTTTTTTTCACTTTTTGTCCAGAAACACCTTTTTAAGCTTTCGTTATGAACCGTCGTCCTCAAAAAGAAAAAGAAAAAGTGTTGAAATATTTCACAATACTTTTTTGATCGTGCCTTTTTACTGCACCTTTTTTTGACATTTCAAAAGCTTTGATCGACTTGATAAAAAGTGCACTGAAAAATGGTATTTAAACAAACCTCTTTTTTCGATTTTTAGAGTACAAAAGTTAATTAGTTTCCGCTTAAACAAGCTTTTTGCTAATTTTTGACCCAAATCATTGCTATAAATATTAAATATTTTGTCTTTTTTGCACACTGAAAGCTAAAAAGCCCAAGCGTAATTATCCTTGCGAGATTGATTTTTTAACTCTCAAAAAATCCAGCAAAAAACCACCTCCCTCAATTTTAGTGTGTCGGAGATTATCATCAAATAAGGTCATCCATCCTTGCAAAAAGATCCTCCTAATTTAGTTCAACATCTTCAATTTAACTTTTTTTATTGTGGATGTGAGGTATAAAATGTTTCTTCCATCAGCATCAATATTTTTGCCATTAATTTGTCTTTTACTTCCATCTTGTTCTCCAAAGGGTCATTCAAAAACATTTAAAGATTCAATTGAAAAATTATCAGAATCACATTTAACCCATCGTCGATTAAATTTGTATATTACTGCAAATGGAAAACATGCTGTTATTGAAAGGAGTGAAATTAAAGTTGGTAAGTGCAGTAATATATAATATCTACCGTACCCTTTTTTCAACAAATATTCCATCTTTTTTTCAGGCGAAAATACAATTGAATATTCAATTTCAAAGCCGCCTTTTGCAATAAAAACTCGTGGAATTATTCTAATTTTTACGCAGAATCCAACCTTGTATTCGTCAGATCGGCCATCCCTTCATCAAATGCTTGCTGCAAGTGGACACAAAACAATTCTTTTCAATGTTTCCACCTTCAAAGATGCCCAAATTTCATCTGTTATGGATGCAATCAAAACAAAAGAATCCTTTACGAAACTTACAATTCTCTCCGATTTTTCTGTTCAAAACCAAATTGCAAAAATCCTTTCAAAATCTGGAATCGATGAAGTTGAAGCTGGAATTCTGATTGGTATCGGTGAATCTTCCCTTCGAGAAATGAAAAGTTTTAAAGCACCATTATTGGTTATTAATGATGCCGAAATTGATATGAAAGAATTCTCAAATGCCAAATCCTTGGCTTTACCAAATGTTAAAGAATTTTCAAAAGATGCCGTAATGCATATTTTACAAAATTTCTTGGATTTACTTCATATTCGATGATTGAATTAAAGCAATTACTGTAATAACGAATCCCCAAAACATTTAACATTCGGGTAAATTTACTAACAATTTTAAGCTTTATGGAAAGCAAAAATGGAGGTGAAAAATAACAAAAGAATCGTAACTGCCAAATTGTAAAAATTAATAATAACTTAATTTCATAATTTTATATGAATGTTCAAAGTTTAATAAATAGTATCATATTTTCCATAAATCCAAAGCAATCTTTTTGCCAAAAAACATTGTTGTCTTCCATAAAACATGTTATTAAAAAATATCAATGACCGTTTATTACTTGTTGCAAACGAAAAAGAAACGCGTAATTGCCTTTCATTTGATACATTAGTCACGGATGGGTTGGAAAAGAAACACCATAATTTACACTCGTTCTCATCATTTTTTGTTTTTCTTTGTTGCAGCATTCAATTTGTTAAATGCATCCTCTGCATTGCAAAGAAAAAGGTTTCTTTTTTTTTATTGATTGAATAAATGATTCACGTCTTTTTTCAAAACTCTGAGATCTTGTCAATTTTTTGAGTAAAAAATTCAGCTTAAAAAATGTGTTTCTTAACACAACTAAAAATTTAGCTAAACATGTTTTTTTCATTATCAGTCATTCTTCATTTTACGTTATCACTGATAAAGAATTTATTTAATTTTCCATTTTCTAGTGTTTTTGTTTTTTTAAAATATTCCTGCCATCGCCATTCAAAAACTTAAATATCGCCGCTCCGCCATCGGTATTCTTTAATCGTCGGCAAACCACTTTGAACTTTTTTAAATTTTGCTGTTGGCAGTGGCGGCGCAAAACACTGCCATTTTTTAGCTTTCTTTCAAGAAAGATAAATTCGAAAAGTTTCGAAAAACCGCGAAGGAAAGAAAATTTTTCGAAACCTTTCGAGAACTGTTTTGTTTCAACATTGTCTTTTATTTTTTCCTGTTCTTGTTTATGTTTTACGTTTGTCAATTTCTACAGCAGACCTGGAAAGAAAAAACTAAAAAAAATCAATAAAATGCCAACTGCTTTTTCTTTTTCGTTCTGCTTTTATTTTTGCAAATGTCGAAACTGTTTTTTTGCTGCAAAAAAGTGCGTAAATATCTCTGCACTGAGTTTTTAAATTATTATTACAAAATAAAAAAATCTACGTAAAGGTTTTTACCGACCAAAATATTTGGGTAGATCAAAAAAATATAGTCTAGAAGTTGAGATTGGAAACGTTAATTTTTTTGCTGAAAAGAACAATAGAAAACAAAAGATCTCAAAATCACTTGAACTTTTGCCACGCGTTCATTCGTTTTCCTTTTTTTATTGTTCGGGTCAATTTAATGAGTTTTGTCCGTTTTTATTTATTAATTTTCTTTTTTCACCTTTTTAGATTAAAAATGGAAGAAGAAGAACAAAAACAAATGTTGAAAGCAAATCAAGAAGAAAAATATCGAAAAGAAAACGAACAGCTCAAAAAAGAGCAAGAACAACTTTTACAAGAAAATCAACGCCTCAAAGAAGAACGTCAACAACTTAAAAATGAAATGAAATGCCTTGAAAAAGATAACAATGATTTGATGAATCAAAGCACCGAAATTTCAAATCAATGGGAATCAATTCTTTGGAAAGAAAGTGAAACAACTGAAAAAAGATCTGCAGCAATGAAACAATTATTCAATTCAATTACAAATGTATCTGCTATTGTAAGTTCTTTTTGAGAAGTTTATTAACTTTGTTTTAATATTTCAATTATTTTAGGAACATAAGAGAAAAATTTAAACCTGTTAATCCTGTGAATGTGATTTTTTAATTGTAAATAATTGTAATTCTTTTACTTTTTTTGTATTTGTTTGTTTTGTTTCAAGGTTTTTTTTATTAATAAAATGATTTTTAAGAAATATTTTACAGTTTCACACAAAACGTAAACAGTCTATTTTCATTTTTGTTATTTGAGAACAATGAGGTTTAAAAATGGATGGGAGAAGGTGCCATGTTTCTTAAAACGCATCCTTTGACAAAATCTTGAGGGCCTGGTACAGGCGAAAAATTATTGTAGTTTTTTGATTAAAATTGTTTCGTTTGTTAATAAATTTATTATAACTCGATAATTTTGCAATGTTTTTTTGGTTAAATTACCCAAGTTTGAGGTTTTAACTTTAATAAACACATTTGCATTTTATTCCTGCCACTTTATGTTACAAACTTTGACTTATTTTGGTTCTGCTTTGTTGTTGTTATTAGAATGTTCCTACGACTTTTTGCCCTTTTGAGAAATTGGCATTTACATCTTGACAACTTTTTTCCGTTTTCCCAGGGTTTACATCATTTTTTCTAACAGAAAGAGAGAAAATGTCAATAAAATTATGTGGAATTTTTATAAATAATAAATCTATACTTTGGTTTACAAAATTGTCTTATATCTTCTCATAAACATTGATTCTACTCTAAACCCTAAAAGATTTTTGTTATCATGATTACAAAAATCTTTTAGGAAGTAAAATTATGTTCTTTCATTAAAACATCAAAAGATTTTCGGATTTTTAAATTTAAAAAGTATCAACAATTTTACGATTGATTGAGTGAGTGAATGGGAATGCCTTCAAAGAAAATACTTTCTTTGTCGCATATTTTAGTTATTTTTGAGATTGATTTTTTTTCATTACCACTCGAGTACTCTGTTTTCCAGAAGAAAAGTAGAAAGAAAAGTTGCGGCAAAATTTATAAAAAAATACTTCGGTTGAGCACAATTTTTTCAAATTTTTCCCGCGTTTTTAATTTGATGCATTGAATAAAAGTTTTTAAAACTCTATTTTTGTTTTATTTAACCTTGTGTCCGAAGTCGGATCACTTTTTTTCATAAAATTTAATTTTTGACAATTTCTTTGTTTAAATTTTGTTATTTACCAAGCTGTTTTTTCAGAAGACATGGATTATCTTCCCTCTCATCTTTATTGGTCAGTTAATAATATCACATTGAATAACCCTACTTTTTCATTTATTCATGAAACAACACTTAATAAAACGCATTTTTTACTTTATTTCCAAAAATGCATGAAAGAAATGAATCCCTTCAATTATAATTGGATCATTCATCAAAATGTTAATACTGTAAGAGTTTACTTTTTAATGTTGTCGGATAACAACAGTTTTATGCCAAACACTTAATAATTATTTATTCTCAAAAGGTACATTTTAGATGATCCAAAAAATGATTGCAGAAAGAAGTTTTTATTTGACAGAAAACAACACATTAAAAGACAGTTTATTGGCTGCTAAGGGAAAGATTGCTGAACTTGTAAGTTTTTAAAGTTGCAGGGGGAAACACTCGAATCATATCTTTGAACATTTTTCGTCTTGACCCACCATGATAATCAGGGAATGAATAAAAATTGATCCTTATTTCAGGAAAATCAAGTTCAAAAATTTAAAAAGGAACTTTCAAATTCTATTTCTGCAGATTTAAAAATTCAAAAACTTGAACAATCAATGGCTTCTACAGTAACACAAAAGCAAGAACTTTTAAATAAAAATAACAATCTTGAATCAGAAAATGCTGAATTAAATTCAAAAATTAAAGACCTTCAAGAAAGAAGTAAAAGTGTTAAAGAATGCGAAGAAGTAATTGAATTTAAAGGGAGCGGCCGGGATAGAAGAAATAGATTTTTGTTAGTCCATGTGGTCCCAGCCCGAAAGCTCTCTACTAATCGAGTGAAAAAATTTTTTTTGGAGAAATAAATTTTTTTTACTCGATTAGTAGAGAGCTTTCGGGCTGGGACCACATGGACTAACAAAAATCTATTTCTTCTATCCCGGCCGCTCCCTTTAAAAATGATGTGATTGAAAAATTAAAAGAAAATGTCCATAATTTGAATAATGAAAAAGCTTCGATTATTGTTGACTTCAGTGAAAGATTATCTCAAGAACAAAAAATGAAAAGAGAAATGGAGAAAAAATTGGAGGAATACGAAAATCGAAGAAATCGTTTACTTTCTGAAGCGAGAAATATTCACGAAAATTCTATGGCACCAGAAATATACATTGATGAACAACAAAGTTTGATGGATTCATCATCGACTAATTTTTATCCAACAATTCATTATGTAACAGCACTTCCACAAATTAATAATTTGAATGAACATCAGCAACAATTAGTTTTTCAAAATGCTTCTTCCATTTATTCAGCAGAGGAATTTTATCCACAATATTATCAACAAATTGATTCTTCAACCTTTCTTCTTCAAAGTAATTCAAACTACAGTAACCCTACTTCAACATAGTAATATTGATGATGAAGAAAACTCAAAAATTAAATCAAAAACCAATTTTGATATTTTTTGATATTTTTTTGATTTGTTAGAATAAAACCAAAACCGATGATTAGGGATTGTCCAGATCTGATGTCGGGTGTTTTAAAGGAAGGGAGAAAGTGAGCTAAAATCTGATGTTCATCTGAAAAGCGGCAAACATCAAAGAAAAAATGATGGAGGGGTTTTAAAATTTCTTGAAAAAACCTAATGTCAGATCTGAGCAATCCCTTTTTGTTTTGCAAGATATTTTTCGTTACCCTTCGTTGTTTCAATTTTTGTTTGGCGATGATAAATAAATTTGTTTAACAAATACATACATGATGACATTTATTATTATCTCTGGTGTCAGAGTAGAAGCATTGTTGCAACAATTATGACCAAAATTTGAAAAAAAATTATGTTAAACATTTTCCATTGCTTTAATTATTAAATAAGTTTACTTTTGATTTGTTTACTTCGCATCGATCTGCACTATTTAATTTTTTTTCGAATTGACTTCTTTCAAAAAAAACTCTTCCTTCATTTGCATTCAATTTTTATCTGCGCAAATTTTGTTTTGTTGAATGTTATGCTTTTTTTCCGTCATCACTGACGAGTGCACTGGTGCCCTTTAAAATCAAAATAACGCAAAAAAATATAAATAAAGCTATCTTTTTTTCCCATCTCTTTTTTTTGTTTCTTTTCACATTTGTTTTTACACTTTTGGCGATATTTTATGCAAAAACATATTCCTATTTTTTTCTGCCATCTTTTTGAAGTTGTTGATGTCTTCTTTGGTGTCTGCTAGACATATGACTTTTTTTCTTACTTTCGAAATCAATGTTTACGACTATTTTTGTTTTATAAGAATGATGCAATTGGGCTGTCACTTGACTTGTATACAATGATAGAAAAACAAAGTTTCGATGTTTTCTTTTTTCTTTTCATTTTTCTATATATAAAAGCTGAGGTGCCATATAGTGTCGTTCAAAAAAGTTGTCTAATTTCATCATTCCCTTCTTTTTTCTTTCCTTAAAAATTGTTCGATTTTGTAAATCAAAAAACGTATTTTTTATATTATTTTTAAAAAATTATTTTAATAAAATTGTTTGTTTTAGAAAAAAGGGTTTCTTTTTTTGTGGCTGGCTTCGACTGAAAAAAAGCATGGCAGCCGCAAGCAACTTCTCCATTGAAGCTTTAAATCTTCCGTTATTATCTGATCCAAAATATGTTGAATATTTTCGTGAAACAAAAGATCAAAATATGGTTACTCATTTCTATGAATGCTTTAAAAATATGAACCCCAGTAAATTTGATAAAGAAATTCATGAAAATTCTAAAGAGGTTTGTATTTTAATTTTTCGGTTACGGTAATTGAGGTATACTGTAGATACAGTAATTTTTGTTTAACTAAAAATGATTACATGTACTTTTGAATCAAAAACGATATTTTTTCAGATGCTTAAAATTATAATTCATCAAAGAAAAGAATTCGGTGAAAGATGTCTTGCTGTTGAAGAAGCAAAGAATAAATTGGATGAAAAAATGATTGAAATGATGAAAGAGAATATTCAACTCAATCAAAAATTGGCTCAAGAATATGTTGCAACCAGTACTTTGGTAAGCAAATTTGCATAAATTTTTGTTGGCTATTAGATTAGGCATTGAGATAAGGTTATTAAATGAGGTAAGCAATCATGAAAGGGCCCATCTAATGTTGTCTAAAAAGTTTACCTTGAATGGCGGCAAAGATCAAAGAGATCGTAATGTAAAGGAAAAATCAAAATTTTTTAATATTAATTTTTGGACAAAGCTTTATCCCAAGATATGACATTTATATAAATTCTTTTACCTTCTCTAATCAGAAAAGCTAAAAGAACTTATAAAGAATTCCATTTTTTAGAAAACTGAATTGGATTCTGTAAAAGAAAGATATCAAAGAGCTGAAAAAGAAAGAGCAGAATTGGAAGAAAAATATTCAATTTCTTTGGATACAGCAAATAAATGGGCAACAAAATCTCAAGAAAAGAATATCGAACTTGAAAATCTTAAAATTGAGAATGAAAAGTTAAGAGCTGGACTTCAAAAAATTGAAAACAAATACATCAAAGAAAAAGAAGAAGCTGAAATGGAAGCTCATCGAATGAAAAAAGAAAAGCAACGAATTCATTTACGTCTTTCAAAGGATGGCTTTAAAGATGGAAGACCTGATCAATCTTCAAGTTTATTGCGAAAACAGGTTACTACTGTAAGTATCATTACAGTAATAGATTTTTGAAACAATTAAATTATTTAACATCCTTGAATAACATTAAAAAATTTAGACACGAAAGTATACCCAACAATCAGCATATATCACTTCACCCCTCATTACATCATCTCCAACAAGCCCAACTTCAATTGCTCGAAGACAATCTCAAACTTGCATTCGGCAACAGCAATTCTGCACTCAATCTTCAACTTCAATCTTTCGACGAAGTGGTCTCACAACTTCTTCTTCCACTTCAACCACGGCATCAATGAATCAACAACAACAACATTATGCAAATTATCCAACCGCATTTCAACAACAACAAAATCGACAATTTATGTCTTGCTTTGAAGCTGCCGAAGATTTTAAACCACCAACATCACAAAGCCAAAGCAAAGATGAAGTTCTTTCATCAATTCCACTTCCACTTCCTCCACCACCTCCACAACGTTGGATTACCAATAATAGCATGGATCATTCATCCCTTATTCCAATGGATCCATTTTATTCTTCAATGCCTGAAATGATGCCCCCAACAACCCCAAAATTTTCAACCCCTCCTCAACAACAATATTATTTATCTTAAACTAGCTTTTTTGAATTACTGTATCTCTATATAACATATCTTATATCTAGCTATCATATCTCTCTTGTTATCAATATGTTTTGTAATAAAAATGTGTAAAAATACAGTTTAAACATGTCAGTTTTTTAAACAAAAATTAGCAAATCCCTTTTTTAAAATTTGATTACAGTCATTTTTTTTCAAAAAGTTTCTGTTCTTAAACTTAATGACATCTGTTGGTTGTTTTTTAATGGCATATTTTTGCGACAACGGAAATTAAGAAAAAAATATGTTTGTTGATGCAACAAAAAGTGCGCGTCTGCCATTTTTATCCGATCGTCCTGGAAAAATATGATCAAAATATTTTTTGCAAAAACAGAATTAATATCCGATGATCGTTTTATGGCAGGCTAAACTTTGTCCATTCATTTTTGTTTTAATTTTGTCATGTTCGTTTCCGTTTTAAAAAACGTTTTTTCTTACGATTGTTTTTTCCGTTTCTTTGAAAATCATGTGATCACTGAAACGTTTTTTTGTAATGTGAAAAAAAGGTGTTTATAAATTTAAAATACTAATATTTGTAGAATTTTGCCGTCTTAATTGTTTGTGTTATTTATCATCACCTAACATTATAATGGACCAAATTGAAGAACTGAAAGAAAGAATCCGAGAATTGGAAGCAGAAAATAAATTTCTTAAACAACAAATTACAATTATTTCAAATGAAAATGAACAAATTCAATGGAATGATTTAGCAAAAATTGATAATTTTACTACCAAAATTGAACAATTAAAAACTTTAACAGCATGTGTTAATGATATGGTTACTGTAAGTTTTAAACAATCCTTTTTTAAAAAAAGAAACTTGAACTTTTTTAGAAGACAAGAAATAGCCAGCTTCCAAAATCAGAGGCACGAAATGAATAAATCACTTATAAACTACAATTTCAACAAATTCAAAAAATAAAAATTCTAAAAAAAATCTTAACAGTAGAATTTCTTTAATAATTTTTTAAAAGTTAAAACCAAATTTAATTGGAGATTTTTTTTTGTATTTGTGTTTTTAATTAAACTAAAATCATGTCTTGTCAAACAATAAATTTAGAAACGAAAAAACCACCGTTGTTTGATATAAATTGCAAAATAAATAATACATTTTTTAAAACCAAACATTATAACAACTTGTTTCGAAAAGAGTAATAAATATAATTGTAGCACATTTATATGCTTGAAAATCTTGTTTCATTTCATTTCTGTTACCCAAAAAGCAATTTATCTTTTGTCTTTCATTTCTTTGCTCGAACAATTTTTATCAAAAAGTAAATTTTTTTTTGCACAAGGAAACCACACAATTTTTTGTTGAAGTCTAAAAAAACCAAAAAAGGACATTTTTTGATAAAGTTTTTAATGAACCTCTTTCCAAGTTTTTTTGAAACAAAAATGATTGACAGTTTTGCAACAAAAAAATGATAAAAAAAATACTTCGGCCTTTATTTCTGGGAAAATTCGAGCGACACTGAACCGCTGATAACAAAAAACAACTAAAAATGTAGCAAATTGATCAATCACAGACTTTTAACAGTCCTTAACTATTAAAGTAGAAATTGTTTAATGAAAGAAAAATTGTATCAAAATAGAATTTAATTAAAACTTTTCAAAATTTTTGTTTCATTTTTTTCATGAATGTGACAACATTTGTAACAAATGTTTTTGATTTATAACTTTTTTCTTTGATTTTTTTGTTTTAAATTTTTAAAAAGCCTTCAACATGGAAGAAAAGACCAAAAAAGAGAGAGAGAAAGAGGAAGACGTTGATGTTTTTTGTTTGAAAGAAATGCTTCTTTTTTCAAAGGGAAGCAAAAGCACGTATTGAATGTGATCAATCTTCAAAAAATATGTATGTTTGAACTTTTTTTGAAGCAAAAAAGAGCTCCGCCTCTCAAGCAATAAAACAAGCATTGCCCCAAAGGAGTAGAAAATGGGCTCAAAGCAATCATGATTGTATTTCTGTCTTTCCATCCTTTCTTCTTCGGGGGGAAAATGTTTGTATAAAAGAGGTTCAGTTTGGGGGAAAAAATAATGTCTATGGGAGAATGATGGAATGATGTGGTCATGGAATGCCTGCCTCACAATTGTTTCTATTCCCATAACCTTTGTTTGACTCTGTGTTATTGTTGTTTATATTGACCCTTTACTCTATTTTATTTCCGATCGACAAAAAAACTATTTCGAAGACAATTTACTCTTTTTCTTACTTGAATATCCCACTGATGAGTCCCATCGAGTAAGAATATCAACACCACCACCATTTGTAACTGCGTCTGGGATTTAAAGGGACGAAACGGCCGGCGACTTCATAAAACATATAAATGGAGATAAAAGTGCACTTACTTGCTTTTGTATTTCGGTTTTGTTTTTGTAATAAATCCTTTCTTGAATGAATGACAGCTTTAGTGACGGCTTTTTCTTTATCTCTCGCTTATTAAAAATCTCATCTCTTTTTAGATGCGGCAAATACTTATCTCTAAGGCAAAATTTCTTGGCACAGGTCAGATCGAGCAATTTGGAGTACTTTCTCTCTCCTTTGAGTTATGCAAAAACCATAAACAAAAGCGCGAAATTGAATCATTTTAGTTATTTTTTTTGGAGTAATAATCGTAAGGTAACGAATTTTTTCGATATTTTTATAAAAAAAAATTTCCTAAAAATACGTAACAAATTTCGTGCCAAGATTTTTTTACGTAACAATAGCGGCGCTTTTTCGAGAACAATTTTTTTGCTGTCCAACATTTTCGAAGTTCCTTTTTCTCATTTTCTTTTGCTTAATTAATTTATTCTTGTATCTTTTCTGATCTTTTTCCTCCGCTATTCGCATGTTTTCAGGATCAAAGAAATTTGCAGCCTTTTTTTGATCTTTGGAAAGTTTTTTTCTTCCACAATAATTAATTCATACATTTTTTTGAGGATCAAAAAGTCGCCATGCTCTTTTATTATCTGACATTAGTATATTTTGCCATCGAAAAAAGGTGTAAAATTAATTGCTAAAAGGCTCGCGCGGCAGTGATTTTTATTTATCTGTTTGTGTCTTTTGAAGAGTGAAAGAGACGGAAATTTGTTACCTCTCTCTCTCAAAGCAAAAGAGGGGAGAAATTGTTGCCGCGTTTGTTTTTTAACGATGAGACAAAAGCAAACATATTATTTTTTAAGATTAATGAAGTCATTTTGCTTGCTTTTTGCAAGGTCAAAAATATACGGTAGCATTCATATTATTTTACCGGATTTCCGTGTCTCTTTTTTAAAAGAAAAAGTTAAGTAACAATCGTGCAATTTTGGTTTTCCGTGAATTTGCATCTTTAATCTTTTGTAACATTCCATTTTGTTTTTTATTTTTGTTGAATTCATTCCTTCAAGTTTATTAATGTTTTTTATCATTTTCAGACATGACCTCTTTCAATCAAAATCAAATTCGTCTCAACGATCCTTGTTTCGCAAGTCAACTCAAAACTCTTGCTGCTGAAAACTTGGAAAAATTTCTGTCGTTTTCTAAAGAATGCTTCCATAAATTGGAGATTGCTGATTTTGATGTAATCATCCATTACAACATTGTTGAAGTAAGTTTTTACTACTGATTAACAATAAATTGGTAAAAATGGAGGTGACACTTTTGTGTCAGCATCCATTTTCTACTTGATGTAGGAAAAAAGTCAAAAACTCAGATCCTTTCTAGAACTACTCTGTTAACTGAACTTTTTAATCTGTAAATTATCTTATAATTACGTTTTAGATTTTCGATTTTTTAATCCATGATCGGAAACGGATGATTGATGAAACAAAGAATCTGAATATCCAGAATAAAGCATTAAAAGCAGAGTTAGATGAATTTGCGCATAAGGTTGATGAATTTGCTCAATACTATACTCGACAAGAACAGATGAAAATTGAATATGATAATGTTATAAACAAATATAAACAAGTTTTGCTTAAAAATGAAAAGCTGAGAAATGAAAAGACAAAAGATACTCGTATTATTGATGGACTGGTTAGTTTATTAATATTTTTAAATCAATTATCTAAAAAACGTTTTTAGAATCGTAAAATTGAACGTCTTAATAAAGCAATTTATGATTTGTCAAACAATAACGAAAAAGCTTTCGCTGATGAAAGAAAACTTCAAGAAAAGCTTGAAGAAAAAAGTGCTGAATGCACAAAGCTTCAAAAAGAATTTGGAGATCTCGAAGAAAAGATAAAAGAAAAGGTAAGTGGGCAACTGTAAAAAAGGGAGATGGCGATATTGCTTTTCTTTTAATTTTTTAAATCATTTACTTTTTTTAGGAAGATCATGTAAAAAGCATTGAAGATATGTTGGTGAAAGAACGAGAAGAACATGAAAAGGCTATAAAAGAATCAAGCCAAAGATTAACAGAACAAGTGGAACAACTCCGTCGCGAATTGCAATCGAAAATGGATGTCAAAGATGTTGAATGTTCTTTATTGAAGAAGCAATTAGAAAATACTCATGAAACTGTTAAAAAGCTAAAGTCGAAGCAAGATGAACTTCTCAAAGAGCATGAAGCGAGTTCAACTTTACTTGAAACTCAAATTAAAGAACTTCAAAAAGCAGTTGATGAAAGAACAACAGAAAATCAAAAACTTGTTGATGATCTTAAAGAAATGAAACACAAGATTGATGAATTCAATAAAAAGAAATCAATACTCACTGCACTTGTAAAAGAAAGTGGAAATAAAGCTGCCTCGCTTAATGTAAGTTTTTATTCATCGACTGACTCATTAATTTTTATTGATTACTTTTGTTTCAGGAACAACAAAAAGAGAAGAAAGAAATTAAAATGATCAAAGGGCTGAAAAGCAAAAAAGAAGAAAATCATGAAGCATTGATTAAGAAGGAAGTAGCAGCAAACAATCATGAAGAATGCTTAAAGCAGATTCAACATTTGACTGCTGAATTGGCAGTTAAAAAAGAATTATTGGTTCTTGCTGAAAAGAAATGCAAAAATTATGAAGAGAAACGGCATTCTCTTTTGAAGCAAGCAAGTTCGAATTCTCTTTCCTTGGATGAAGTTATCGATATTACTGGTGAAGTTGGAAGTCCAAAAAGAAAACGCGTAAGTTTTTTAAAATGTATTTTGGTTTTTTTAATGTCAATATTAAATTTTTAGCCACGAAAATTACATGATTTACTTCAACAGCAACCTCATGTCGTTCCAACAACATCTTTTATGTCAAACAATCATCCATCACCATCTGTAATGCAACAACAACAACAATTCCATCATCATCCATATGGTGGATATCCTCAATTTTTTAATCGTCCATATCCACAAGCTGTTTATCGTGCACCTCCACCACCAAATGTCGTCTTTAATCAACAATTTCAAGTGCAACAAAATTTCAGTCATCCTTTCCGTCCACAACAATATCAAGAAACTCCATATTTTGAAAATCCTGGAATGAATTTCGTATCTTCTGCTCCACAATACAAAGCAGCTGGTCCTCAACAAAATGAACATTTTTAAAATTAGATTTTGATTATTTAATTTTTTTGTCTTTTTTTGTTGTTATTTCTTTTACCATAGTATTGTAAAGATTCTTTTACACATATCAAAAGTCTTGTATAATAATATTATTTTAATATACTGTGTTTTTTTACATTTATTAGTATTAGGGGGAGGGGGAATGTACCGATTGAACTACAGTAATTTTAAAAGAAGATAATCAATTAAATGAATAAACTTTGCTTTTAAAAAAGTCGTTAGAACTAGACAAACTTTTATTCTTTCGTTATTTTAATTTTTTTCAAATTTTAAAGCTAATTTGCTCTTGCACTTTTAATTTGGCATCTGTAATAGAATGTTACAGTCTTGTTTTTAACGTTTTTTGTGTTACACTAAAGTTGTCACGAATTTCGATGAAAGTGATTCATTCATTAATTTTAAGATTGTAAAAATGTTTCAATGTTTATTTTCTTTTAAAATTTTTATGTTTACAATTTTTAATAAAAATATTTGCATTTTTTTAGTAACTAAAAAGTGTAATAAAAATATATTTTCAAATTTGTTTTTACAATTTATTTTTATATTTTCTTTTGATTGAAACATTTTTCTGGTGACAGAAAGGGGAAAGGTAAAAATGCAAAAATCTTTTGTATTAGCTAATGAAATGGAGATGATGCTATCAAAAATACAGGAGTTGAAATAAACATTTAAAATTCTCGATTGCATTTTAGACTAAAAATTTGAATATCTGATTTATATTTTTGATCGTTTAAATTTTTATTCGTTTTTTTAAATGAGAAATAATTTTTATTAGTTGCATACAGTGTTATGCTTTTGTTTTTTTTCCGCGGGCGCCCGCGCCCGCCCGCCGCCCGTTTACTTTAAAAAATTCCGCCCGCGCCCCGCCCGCCGCCCGCCAAAGGGCGCCCGCGGGCGAAGGAAAAATTACACTTAGTTCTCCGACACTTAGTTCCAGGACAGTTAGTTCCGTTATATGTAAAAGTATCAATTACAAGATACAAAATTAAGGTTTTAAAAAGTAATAGTACTAATAAAGTTTAATTTTAGTTTATTTACAACATTATTTAGCTTTGTTGTACAGTATATAATGTCATCAATCGGTTAAAATCCAGGTGAAGTTAATAACGATGTAAAATTTTTCATAGCAGTTTATTCTTTCTTTTTTGGCAAAAAGATTGACACCAATGTGAAAACAAATTTTCTCATAGGGCATTTAGGTCGTTGCGGTGATAAACTTTTTTCTTTCTTCATTAGATGATTTGTCCTTCCGTGTGATTTTTATGGCAAAAAAGCATTCTTCTGTAGATGTCAAAAAAGCATTGAGAAAAAAAAACAAAATACCTTTACTTTTTTACTCGCGGCGCCCGCGCCCGCTGACTTAGAAAAAATCCGCCCGCGCCCGCGGGCGAAGCATAACACTGGTTGCATATTTTTTTAAAAAAAAATTTCATATAAGATAAAAGGCAGACAGTTGTTTCTGACAATCAATTTGCCTGATCCTTGCGCTTCTGTGTTTGTTTGAAGACGACCGCTGTTTCCCGCTCAAACAAAGACAAACACAAGCAATTGCAAGAACCTTTGAATTTTTTTCTGACCACAAAATTATGATTTTTTTGCAAATAAAAAAGGCTTGACAGTTTCTAATTTTTACACAATCAATCGTAATTCAATCAAAAAACTTAATGCTTCGTTTTATTTGAGATCAAAGAAACTTTTCACAACATTAACATCTGCTTTTTTTACATTCATTGTAATTTTTTAATATTTTTTTTGATGTCACCGTTTTTTTAAAACCATTTTTAAAAGGAATATCCATGACAAAAACAATAAAGCTTTTTTTATTGTAAAAAAAGAAGATTTTTTAAGCATCAACAATGTGTGTTTTTTTCTCATTTTTAGCCAAATAAAATCGTATTTCCAAGGAAATTATTTTCAATACTTTTCTTTCCTTTTCTTTTATTATTCTAATTTATCTATTTTTTGACATTTATATTATTTTTAGGCATTGCTATTTTTTGGGGATAGGAAATCAAAAGGGAAATTTATTTGAAAAAAAAACATATATTTTCAGTTTTTTAATTTCTATGGAAATGAAGAAGAAGGAAAAGTTTTTTTCTTTCAAGAAAAAAACGGCAATAAATTATTACAGTAAAAAAATAACAAAAAACAGGAAAGAAAAGTCTGTCTTTATTTTTGTGTAATCGAGAAAAAAACCATCTGCTTTTTCATAGACTTTTTTCGCGCAAAAAAACTGAAAAATTAAATTCAATGTATTGAAAGGATTCTATCAGGTCACTGATTTTTTGAGTGAAGACGCAGGTGGATTAATGCCATGCCAATCAAATCCGCTAATGCGCAATTATCGCGCATTTGATAGTTTTTGATATTGTTTGAGTGACGACCACCCACAGATAAAAAAACCCAACCAATTAAATAAAATCAGTATTAATTGCTTCTTCAACACAATGGTGACAGTAGCTTTAAAAAAAGCTCCGCCCCGTTCCTATCAAAAAACAAAACAAAAACATTGAAACATCTTCGACGAACATTTGTTTGTTTATTCTTGTTCATTCATTTTATTTTTGTTTGGGTGGGTTGTATATTATTTTTTTGATGCCGAGAACAGTAAAATATGCTAGCACTGAATGGAAAAAAGAGAATATAATTATTATTACTATAAAGACACAGAAAAAAAAGAAGGCGGCGCAGCAGTTACTATGGCTAGAAAAGGGGCGGTGGGAAATTGCGGGTGTTGTAAACCAAGAAAAAAAGAAAGAAAAAAAAGAATAAAATGGAAGAAAAAACTAATGCTGATGTAGCAAATAATATTTTCCTCGGACCATCGAGTTCGACAATAAAAGTCAGAAACAAATAGTGTAAAAATTGTTGCCAGTTTTTATAAATAGTCCATTTTTTCCTTATTTAGTTTTTTTGTAGTTAGGGCTTCATTTTGTAACAATTGTTGCATAAAAAATAAATAAAATTTTTACAATCTCATTTTATTGTTTTTAATTAAACATTGTATTTTTACAAGGACGTCAGCAACATTTTATTTCGGAGGTGGAAGGAACCATTTCCAGAAGGGTAATGTCGGTAAAAGATCAAAGAGTTTTTGTGATTTTCGAGGAGCACACTGCTGAAGTCCCTGATATAACGATATTCTACGATTTTGATTCTAATAAAATTTCTTTTACCAAAATTTTGGAATTATTATTACAAAAATCTTTTCTTACTAAAACTTTCAAAATAAACTCTTGATTGCTTCTTAAAATTAAAAAAAGAAATTCCTTTAAAAATGGGCGAATTGACCTTTTGAAAATAAGCGGGGCGATGAATCAGTTCACCCCATTTTTTTGCCGTCGCCGCCGAAGCAGCAGCTGCTGCGCAGATTTTTATCTTTTAAAAAAAAGTGAGATGAAAAAGTTTTTGAAGGTCAATTCCGCCCCTCCTGTTTTTTCCCGACATTGAAGAAGCTATCTCCGATAAAAAACAAGGTTTTTTTAATTTATCGCAATTTTGATTTGCTTGAATGAAGCCACGATTTGTCCAACAAAAATTATCGTGTTGGAAAAACTTTAATTTTATGGAGTACTTTTATTAAGTTTTTCTTACTTTGATAAATTTTAAAAGCGTGTTCGAGTTTTGCCTCTCGTGTGCTAAATTTTAAAAGTTGAAACTTTGTTATTTTTTTTACTTGGTTTTTTAGTAATAAAATTATTACTACAAAACTTGTTCAACATTGTTTACCAACATTACTGTATAGATTTGTTTACCAACAATATTACAAAAACATTTATATTTACCACATTGATTTATTAATTTTACAGTATTCAATCAAATGTTAAAATGGCAAAACCTTCGATTCCATTCAAGTTGCCGCCTTTATCCGATCCGAAATTTGTAGAAAAATTTCGTTCAACAAAAGATCAAAATTTTATTACACATTTTTATGAATGCTTTAAAAAACTACATATTCCCGATCGAATTGTTCATAACAATGCAAAAGATGTAAGCAAAATATTTTGGACAATGATTATAATTTTTAAATGTCTTAAATTTTTTTTAATTAACTTATTTTACATAAAAAATTATTACTACTAATTTAATTATAAAAATTAGATTTTGTAATATAATTTTGCTAAATTTTAGATGCTAAAAATTATAATTCAACAAAGAAAAGAATTTTTGGACAAAGTCTCTGCAAACACTGAAGCCTTCACCGAAATGGAAGAAAAATTAAATAATTTAAACAAAGAAATTGATGTAAAGAATCGAAAATTGGAAGAAGAAAAGTCAAAAAATGGAACAATTGTATGTTGCTTTTTTTGAACATTTTTAAGTTTAAAAAATATTAACTCAAAAAAGATAACTCCAAATTTTGGGCCAACACAAATAGTATCCGAACATTAAAAAGCGGCCTTTTTCTTTGATCTTTTGAGGCCATCGACCCTCTTTCCCAGAGGTATCGAAGTTGCAACAACACTCGTGATATAAATTGACCAAAAATCGTTAATAGTAATCCCGAGAAAGATTATTAACTGGCTCCAAGGGGATTTAAAAATAAGAAGAAAACAACAAAAATTTTATTTAAAAAAATGAATTAATTGGATTTATCCCATGTGGTTCTTGTTGTTCATTTTGATATTCACCATAAAACTATTAATTTGGTTTTTAAAAATACGAAAAAATCTTGGGGGAATTTACGCAACAGGTCCCCCATGGTATTCTTTTATAAAAAACACACAAAGTTAATTTTATTCACTTTGTGCATTTTTTATAAATTTTCTATCCTTTTTGCCACCAATTAATTTGTTAAGGGCATATGCGAAATTTAGAAAAAAGACTCTTGACTAATTTTTAAAAATCATAATTTCTTTGATTCGATCTGACTGGGATCTTTTTGATTTGTCCATTAAAAAAATTAGCATATTCAATACAAGCTTAAAAAGTTGTATACTGTATTCAACTTTTATGTTATAAAATGTGCATTGTTTTGTGGCAAACAAAACAGCCCAAAACAATTAATTACCTAAAATTAATATATACGTTTAAATTTTCAGATGTTTCATATGAATGGTTTAAATCGACAATATGATCTGCTGGAAAAGGATAACGCAGATTTGACAAAAAAACTTGCCATTTCGGAAGAAGCGGTAAATAAATGGATTAATTCGGCATTAGAAGATCACAAACAAGTTGGACAATATAAAACTCAAAAAGAAGAACTCCAAAAAGAATTGGAAAAAGAGAAAGAAATTTCAAAGAAGAACAGCGATCAAGCAAATTCGGCACAAAAGGAAATTCGAGATCTGATAAAACAACAGAAAAAAATGGATCACGAAATTGAAACTTTGAAAAAACAACTGCAACAACAACAACAAAAAATTAATGAACAAAATGAAGAAGGCAGAAAAAGCGCTAAAAGAGTATGCCAATTTTTGTTAAAGCTATATTAGGTTTTGTTCAGTGATGACGTAATATTTTTTTTAAAGCATTGACCTAATTTTTTTTGTTATCAGATAAAATAAAATTTTTGGTACTTCTGAAGGTCAAATCTTTTCGCTTAATCATTTCCTTTTTCTTTAATGACGTCATTACCAAACAAAACCTGATCAGGGAAATGTCGTGTCCTAAATAATGCTAAAACCTTATAATTTTTAGCCTCGACCAAATTTTCAAGTTGGTTTTAATAGTCCAACCACTTCAACTACCAATCCACAGCAACAACAACATCAACAACAATTACATATTACATCACCTCCGGATCTGCCATCCTTGACTCCACCAGAATATCCAAATACTTCCCGGGCTCAAGAATCTTTGAAAGAATTGCAAAAGTTTACGGTTGTTCATCAACAAAATCATTTTCAACTTCCATCAAATCAAGCAAATGGGAATGCCAATAATGATAATCACTCACAGCAACATCTCAATTCACCATTATTAATGCAAAAAACTGTCAATCAATCCCTTCAATCGCCACAGGGCATTTTAATTCCTCAACAACAGCAACAACAAATGCAACAACAATTTCATCATCCAGGGACAGTACCAAATGGATCCATGATGGTGATGGCGCATAATAATAGACAACAAATAACTCCAACAACAACAAACGTTTATTGTCCACAAGGACCACAACAAGGACCTATGCAACAGCAGCCACAACAATTTGTTCAACAACAGTATCAACAACAACATCCGCAGCAACCCCATCAACAACAACAGCCTCAACAACTCCAACAACATCAACTCCAACCCCAACCTCACCAACTCCAACAACCACAAAAGCATGTTCATATTACACAACAAATTAGTCAACAAATGCAAACACAATCTCAAAAAACTCATGCATTACAACAACAACATCATCATCATCAACAACAACAACAAAAACAAACTCAACCTAAAAATCAACAAAGCCCACAACAACAACGTGAACAACGTCAAAATGAAGTTATCAATCAAGTTGTTCAACAAAATCGTGTTCCAATTACAAGTCCACAAAGTGCATTTATGGTACCACCTCATAATATGCAAATTCCACCACAACCTCAAATTTATAATCAGCAACAACATATTCAAGGTGGACATCAACAACATTCCAGACCAGGTCAATCTAAAACACCTTTGGGGGCACCTCAAAATATGCAAATTCCACTTCAAACTCAAATCCATACCCCTCAAGTTTTGAATAATCATCAACAACTTCAACAAGTTCAAAATGGCCAACAACAACAATATCCTCCAATAGTTGGAAATGCAAGTAATGCTCCACAAAATATGCAAATTCCAGCTCCAACAACAGAAGTTTTGTTTCATTTAAATCAGTATTTTCATTCTCTACCCCCAAATGAAAGAAATCAAATCTTGAATGCCGCCGGTTTTAACTTAGTTACTCAACCTGTTATTGAAATCTCTCATTAAAACTTCTATAATTTTTATAATGCTTTTTTATATTTATTTACCCATTCATTCACAGATCTAATTTTGTTTAATCAATGATCTCATTTGCTTGAAATTTTTAAATTTAATATTTTACTACTTTTTTCACACAAATTTTATGCATAAATTATCAAATTTCAACAAAATTCTAATAAAATAGCTTTTATTATAAATTTAGTTGTTCAAGACAAAATGGAACTTGATAAATAAGATTGTAATCACCTGTACGGATATTTCGTTTCATTGAACAAATCTTCAAAACTAAAATATAATATATTTTTGCATTATTTAAGAATTTCTTGTGGTAAATGTCTCCATGAAAACTACCTTTTATTGTTTCAGTTCCCAAATATTCGGTCGAACTTAACAAACTTTTCCAGAAAGAACTTAAAGCTTGATATTTATGTTTCAAATCCAGAATCGATAAATGAGGATGAAATTCTGGAAATTCACCAATCGAAGGAAAACCGTAATTTTTAAAGACGCATGTAAGAATTTCTAGAATTAATAACCATTTGAATTTTATATTTTTTAAAATTAAAATAACAAAATCTTTATCAACTCACTGTGAAGCTTCGAAATTTTATCTTTTCCATCATTGTTCATCGAAGCGTATAAAGTTTGTTCAGGAAATTCTTCAATTCCTTGAAACAAAACTTTAAACTCTTCATTTTTAAGATATTTTTTGTAAAAATTTTTGTGGCTTCAGAAAGCGCTGTTTTTGCCCTGAGGTAAATAACTATTATTTTTAGTAACAAAAAAAATTAAAGATACTTATTCAAATTTGTTGCATCAATCTTGGTCAACATCAATGTAACATGCAAAGATTGTAATGGTTTTAAGTATGGATAAAATAGGGATGATTTGTTGACTAAATCCAAATCGATCAAGTTGACTTTGTTCAAAATCTATTTCAAAAGTTTTTTAAATTAAATTTTTTAAATACTTGAATTTTAGCAACCTCTTTTTGCCGAACATTAATAGTTATAAAAACATTTGCTTCCTCTTCCGATAAACTCCATCCAGAAGTTATAGGCATCAAAAATACAAAGAAAAAATGTACATTTGTAATTATTACCTTTTCCATCATAATCTTCCTGTATGTAATTTCAACAGCAACAAAAATACTACAATGCATAACAAAAACATGGTTACATTTTTTGGAGCGGAGCGGTGACGAGGCGGTGACGGGGCGGTGACAATTAACTGTGGCGCGTCCCGCCTCGTCACCGCTCCGTAACCAAAAAAATGTAACCATGTTTTTGTTACACATTGTATGCAAAATAAAAATGTGATGAGAAATATCAATCTTTCTTATACCAGAATAAACAAAACAAACCACCAAAAATTTTTGTTTGTCCATTAGACAGCGGCTTTTTGTTTCACGTGAATTTCACACATTTTAGAAATGGTGTTTTTGTTTTTGGTTGTAAACATCGTAAAAAATTGTTAAAAATCAGAGATCAAAAAATTTCGTTAAAACTTTTCATGTCACATGAATGCCACTTTTATCAAAGAAGTTTAAATTTTATAGTAAACTTTTTCTTAACGGTGATCAAAAATTGCAATAAAATTTTGACCCTCTAACATTCTTTATTAAATTTTTCTAGCCATTTTCTTTTAATTTTTAACCGATTGAAAGAGAGCACTTTCTTTGAAACCAAAAATAAAATAAATCACTCATTATAGAGAATCAGGGATTGTTTAAACTTTTTGTAAACAAAATTGTAAAAGTTTCCATTATTCAAATTTTTATAAATGCCAACATCTGGCAAAATTTTATTTAGAGCCCGTCATTCTCATTTTTTGTATAAAAAAGAATTAAAAAATTGTTTTCTGATGAAGCAAAATTTGTTTCGAAGTTAAGTGAAAATGACCACCACCAACAATTAAACTCAAAAAAGCTCTCTTCAAAAAAATCAACAGTTCAGCTTAAAAAAGCAACTAAATAATTTAATATCCATAATTAAATATACAGTAATGTGTTTTAAATTATATGATAGTAATTATTCCCTTTCTTGTCACATATTTTTTTTTAATATGCCATTTGATATATTAAAATTCCCTCCTGTATCAAAAATAATTAAAAAATTGAATTTGATTTTCATTGACGATCCCTATTTTTTTGCGAAGAAAACCTTCGCGATCATCGATTCGCAATGGTTTTCTAACAACACGTGTGCGATGAAAATTTTTCTGTCGCTGATTTTTGCGAAAAGTCTTTTTTGCGACACATTTTTTTCTAATGGGTGCTTTTTTTCCCTTTTCTCTTTAACAGCTGCTGCAACGGTCTCTCACATTTCAAACACATTTTGCACATTTGACAGAGAACACAGAGGAAAAAAGGGGGTAAAAAAAGGGAGCCTCGGAAAAATTTCATTCTATCATTTTTTTTAGTTGCGGAGCGGTCATTCGATTGGGAGCTCCTCTTCTTCTGCTGCGGGGAGAAAAGTGCTGCAGTTTTTTTGATGGAAAAAGAAAGGGGGAAAAAGACTTAGAATATTTTTTGAATATTTTTGGACTTAGAAAATTTTTCGTTTTTTCAAAAAAACTTAGAATTTTTTACTTTTTAAACTTTAAAAATTTTTGGTATTTTTTAAATTTTAAAGTTTTCTTTCCCCTTTTTTTAATAATCCTAATTGAAAAGGATTCTAAAATCTCCGCATCTAAAATTATTTTAGAGAAAAGCAAATGAAAAACGTTTGTTGAAAGCAATTAAACCATAAAAATTGAACTGTTTTTTGGCGATTTCTTCTGAGAGCTTTTAAAATATTTCTTTAAAAAGAGTTTTTTTGGATGATAATTTTTGACATTTTTGGAGAAGATATATTTTGAATCTATTTTTGGTTGAAGCAATTTTTTGACATTTTTTGTCACTTTTGAAGAAAATATTGATTGAACTGATGTGATGTTATTTTTGATGATTTTGAGTTTAAATTTGCCAGTGCTGCTCATGCCGTCATTTGATTGAATTAATTTTTGTTATCTTCAAGCTCATTATGTTCACGAGCAATGATTAGAAAGAACTTTTTTTATTCTTATTTCATTTTTTATTAAAGCCATTCGAACGTCCGTATCTTTTTTGGGACAAAAACTTGAACTTTACGATGAACTTTTATGACACTTAGTTTGTTCTGTCAACCTTGAAAAAATAGAATGGCTGAAAAAATTGCTGATCGAAATAAAATCAAATACGCATAAAAATTTCTGGCTTTCTTCAACTTTTGGAGTAGTCGAATGATCGAACAGAATTTGAATTATCAAAATCGAATAGAAACATGCTTGCATTCATTAATCTTAATCGAGTTTTTTGAAACGGCACTTTTTTGCGGGTTTTTCTTGAACATCAAAAAAATCGTGCGAGAAAAAATCAATTTTTGTTTCTGGACCTGGAATTTTTTTTCCACCTTTGGAAGTGTTATCAAAAAAGTTCAAAATATTTTTCAAATCACTGAAAGCAAATTAATATTTGGTTGAAAATATAAAAAAGTAACCAAAAAAAGGAGAATTCCCATAAAGAAGAACACTGTAATTAAAGTGTGAGACAAAAATTTGACAAGCAATAACAAAATTTGATTGACATTGCCAACGAAAAAAGTCATTCAAGCTTATGCCAATTATTTTGGTTTCATAAATGCATGTACAATTATTTAATTGTTTTAATGAATGTTTGGGGATGTTATTTTTTTGTTTACTAGTTACTTACAATGATCAAAAAAAGTAATATTAATTTTTTGAAGAGGTTTGCATATTTGCTGTATTCTATGAAACGGCAATGCCGAAAAAACATTTTGTCAACATTCTTTTCAGTTTCTTTTTTTGCTTTAATTCATCTTTAAAATTGTAAAGAATGTTCGTGACAATACCGTTTGATGAATTTTTCTGAAGGCTAAAAAGCTTTGTACCTCCTCTAAATAATGTTGCTATTAAACTTAATATCTCTTACTTCGATTAAATCCAATTTTTATAACAATTTTATATAACTTATTTTATAATTTTTTATCTTTTTGATCTTTAATTATACTTTCTGCTTTTTTAGAACATTTTTTTCACTTTTCTCTAATTATTAACAGAATGTCGAATAATGGGATATTGTGACCATTTTGAATTTAAATTATTTTACTTTTCTAATTAATTATGTAGATTTACTTTTTTCAAACAGTCAAATTCCCATATCTAGAAAATTTTCATCAATTTTTTACCTTTTTTCTCGTATTTTGACATCTTTTTTGACCCTATTTTTTCTATTTTTTATGCCTTCAACAACACCCCTATTTTTGTAAATACCGTACAAAGCGCGTTTAATCGTAGTTTTTTATATTGAATTTGTTCGAAGAACAATATTTTTGCCGCTATTTTTGGATCACATTTTAACCGCAACTTAATATTATTTTTTTACAAATTTTAGGGGAAAGATGTTTACTCGCCTTCGAAATGAAACTGATGGTGCATTATTAGTTCGAGCCAATGATCAAATTGGAACTGCTAAAAATTGTGCCGAAATGAAGAAAAAAGAATGCGAACGATGGAAAGAGGACGGCCGAAAGAAGGATGCTAAAATCAAAATTCTTGAATCCCAAATAAAAGTTCTTAAAATTCAATCAGGCGAAAACGACAATCGGGCACTTCAAGAAGAGTTAGCTAATGCAAAAGCTATAAATGTTCAAGATCAAAATACGATCCATCAACAGGCTCAAAAAATTAAAAGTCTTGAAAAAGCACTCCAAGGAAAAGAAATTTTGGAAACTGAAAATCGGAAGCTTAAAAATCAACTTGCAACACAAAATTTACCATCAGAAAATATTTCAAAAATCTCTTCTGGAATGGTTAAATCAAGAAAGGCTTCAGTCAATAAAAAAAATAATTGTTCAACGGTCAGTCCTATTGTTTGAATTAAAATAGTTTAATAAAATTGAAAATTTTGCAGAAAACTGATTCACCTCGTAAAAGAAAAGCTTTGAATGATCCCATTGATCAACCTACACCACCTTTTAAAACAAAACCTTCACCTTCTACCAAAACCACCAAAAAAATGTTGAATGATTCTGGAATTGATCTTGAACTGCCGGATCCAGGCAACAATGAAAATAAACATTGTTTTTATTTTCAAATTAATTTCAATAAAAATTCTTAAAACGGTGCCAATTTGATCTTTTAAATTGTTGATTACTGTAGTTTTTTTTAAAATCAAAAAAATAGTATTTTATTCAAATTTTTAAATTTTACCCTGCCATTTTCTTTTAATTACTCAATGAGTCATTACTGTAGTTTTTCAAAAAATCTAAAAAAATCCAAAAAAAATTAGTATTTTCTTCAAATTTAAAGTTGTTTGTTTCTGCTTGATCTCTCTCATTTTTTCAGTTGTTTTTTGTTTTTTCTCTTTTTTTTGGTGTAACAAAAAAATTGTGGAGTAATTGTTTTGAGCTGGTCTCGTTTGTTTTTAAAAAATAAATATTTTAAAACACCAACAATGTTGGTTCAAATTTTATAGGGTACTGTAATAGGTCCCTGGTATATCTGTTTCAATCAAATTTTTGACTTCATTATTTCATTTTCGATATTGCTGTAGCTTTTGTATTTATTTGCATAAAATTTCAGAAGTCATGGAATCTGTTAATTTCGGAGGCAAACTTCCTGCACTTTCCGATCCAAGATTTATTGCTTTTTTCAAAAATGCCAAAGATCCAAATCTCATCATTGACTTTTACAAATTGGTCAAAACCTTGAACATCAATGAATTTAATGCCGTTGTTAAACAAAATATCAGAGAAGTTAGTTAAACAATTTATTTATGATAATAAGAAAATTAAAAAACATGATTTCTTACAGATGATTAGCATTTTAATCGACCACAAAGATTTTTATCGTAAACAGTATCATCCAGCGAAAGATGAAGTTGAAACTTGCGTAAGATTTTAAAGTTGTTAAAATATTTAAATTTTTAAAAAATATGTTACCATTTGTTTTCTTATACATTTTTGTATAAAAAATTAGTTTCATAATATCAAAATAAATAATTTTAGAAATGCAAAATTGAAGAATTGTCCAATTCTTTGAATGAAAAGCAAGAAATATATAATCAGAAAATTTATGAACATGATCAACAATGTGTAGAATATGAAGCTGAAATTCATAAACTTAAAGCAACATTGAATGCCAAATGTGATAAATTTAATAAAACCATAGAAAATCTACAACAGACAATTGTTGATTTGGAACAAAAATACAGTAATCTTGTTGATGAAAATATTGCTGAAAGAGCTTTAATTGAATCAGCAAACAATGAACTCAGCGTCAATTTGAAAGCTGCTTCTGAAACAAATGCAAAACTAAATTTGCAATTGAAAAATTCAAATCAGGAAATTTATGATTGGAAGCAAAAAGTTGCAGAAATCGAAAAATTATTTCAAGCTTTCCAACAAAATTGTACCAAAGTTATGGAAGATGAGGTAACTAAATTTGCATAAAAACATAATAAAACAGTAAAAAGGTTTTAGAAAATAGAATCTCAGAAAAGCCTTGACATGATTAAAAATGAATTAAAAGCTGTCAAAGAAGAAAAGACATTTTGGGAAAATGAAGCAACTTTGTACAGAAATCAATATTTGGTAAATCAACAGTATAAAGAAGAAGCTGAAAAACTTTCAAAAGAAGTGAATGAATTGAAGGAGCAACTTTCATTTCAAATTTACGTTCGAAAAAAGGCCAAAACCTGGCTTGACCTTCCAGAATCTGTTCCTGATTATCTCTTTTTGCCTTCTTCTTCAACCGATGACGAAAGATCAGCAACAAATACTCCAGATTTATTTGAAATGCAAGATTAACAATAAATTTGTTGCATTAAATTTTTTAAATTAAACTTTTGTTTGTGCATTTATTTTGTCTCATTTATTATACCTCTTTTCTTTTAAATTCATAGCAATGTTGATTGTTGGAAAAAAATATGTTTGAATTATTTCAACGGTATTAAATTTTTCGTTTAGCTCATGACTTCTTTACATTTACCAACAAGCAGCTTTTTTCATTGGAAAAACTGTTTGTTGTTTTTGATTTTATTCAATTCAATTATATTGTATATCTCCGTCTATTTTTTTAAAAAAAGTCTTTCAATGAATTTAAATAAACATCTCTCTGTATTTATTTTTCCTATGACTCTATTTTAGCCCCTCCCGAAGGGATTTGCTGCTTTGAAATAAATAAATTCTCTCTTCATTGGTTGTTTTAGTAAAAGAGTAAAAACAGAAAAAATGGAAAGAAAATTGTGACAGCGCACTTAAATTTTCTTTGTGTTCAAAAACCGCAAAGAGAAAAACATGAGTCTCTGCGGTTGGTTACAAACGAGAAACAAAAACGTGAAAGATGACGGTAAAAGTGGCGTTTCTTCAGTTTTGCAAAATCGTTTTTATTCAAATGCATATCTTTTCTTTAATGTCGACTGTCATAAAAACAAATAATTATAGTATTGTAACAATGTTGTTATATTTATTTGGTTTTAAACTATTTTTGATCATTTGTATTTTTTTTCTTTAAAGGAAAAAATGGAGATACATATAAGATTTAACAAGTTTTATTAATAATTAAAATAAACGGCAATGTATTCGTTCAATAATTAATACTCAAAGTTTCTTACATCGAAAACTAAAAAGGACAGCAGGTTTCAATTGTTATTCAAATTTCTATTGTCATATTAATTTAAACTTTCACCAATTTTGTTTTGTCTTATTTGATACCGTTAATCTCTTTAAAAAATTAATGCTAAGGAAAAAGACAAAAAACAGCTTTAATGGTATTAACATTAAACATCTAACATTTAACGTTTATTTATTGAACTTTTTAATGAATGAGTCATCCTTAAAAACTTTGTGTATCGCTTGTATTTCGTGCTTTGTTTTTTGTGTGTTTTAAATACCGTGTTAAAGAACTTGAACTTTGCAGAAACAACAATGTCGTCCCCGAAAATCCCTCTCCCATCCTTGGAGGATCCCTGCTTTGTAAATCAGTTTCTTCAGGACAAAGATATCTCCAGATTTATTGAATTCTATTATCAATTTAAAAGTTATACAGGATTGATTAAACATAATTCAGTCATTAAAGACAATGTTAAGCAAGTAAATTGATATTCTTTTATCCTAATGCAGTGCTTTTTAGGCAATTGGTGCAATAGTTGTCCACTTTCGGGACACTGTAGAAGAACATAAAAATCGGATAAAACTTCTAGAACTTGGAGAAGAAACTGGAACTCCGGATGCCGTTATTTGTGATGCTTTTGAAGAGCAAGTGGCAATTCTCGAATCACAAATAAATTATTGGGAAACAATCTCAAAAAATCGGTGAGTTGTTTGAAAGCCTAATTCATACTTTAAAGTATATCATTTATAGAATGAAGGATTGCAAAACGACAAAGTTAAATTATCACAAAAACTTCAAGAAGCTCATTTTGAAACTGAAAAGTGGAAAAGCAACTATGAAGCTGCGTGTGCGGCATGTTTCAAAGCAAGAGATGTGCTGAACTCCACTGCTGACAACGAAGAGGATAAAGCTGATAAACTTCATATGGGTCCTCCTGCTAAAAGAATGAAAGTATCATTGGATATTGAGCAGTATCAACAACAATTAGATATCCATAATTCTCTTCAATTACATGGTTCTACACCAGATGATTCATCTTTATTAATTGAAGATTATCTTCCTGATGATGAAGAAAACTTCGAAGATTCAAGGCAGTGGAGACTCTTGTCCGTTTATTCTGTACTCTATTGTTTGTCTTACTTAATTCTATTAGCTGATCTAAAATGTTAATTTTTAATATGAAAAAAAACAAAAAAGTGGGGGGAATTTTAAGCTAAAATTTCAAGTCTTGCAAAAAAATTTAAAAATTAAAAACCTATAGGTTGTATACAAAAAAGTATTTCTTTAGTTATTTATATTTCATTAATATAATATTGTAACTTTTTAATTTGAGTTCATGATTTGAGAAAAAATAATCTCTTTCTTTTATTATCTCTTTTTCGTTTATATTCTATTGGCTTCAGAATCCCTAATTATATTTGTAGCATTCTATTTTTTCTTCTCATTTAGCATTAATACTTTTTTGTTTTCTGAATTATCAAAGTTTTATGCCAGATTTTCAGTATTAGGACAATTCATGGATTTTCTTTTTTTATCTAATATTTTCCCTTTATTTTTAAATATTTGTATGTATCAGTTGAATTCATAACTTTTTTTCCTAATTCATTTTATTTTAAGGTTTTTTAATTAAACTAAAATTATGTACTTGTATTAACTTCTAATGTTGTCTTTTAGATTATGTCTCTCTTTAAATATGTATTTGTTTATTTTAATATTCTAAACTTTTTTAAACCGGGTGTTTCAATTACTGTGCAAAAAATTTAAAAAGTACAAAAAAATAAAAATGTAAATATTTTTGTTCAAATGTATTTGACAATAATAAACTATCAAGGATTTTAGACATTTTTTAGTGTATTTTAAGGATGAAAAATATGGCCATTTGGTTATTTTTTGTTAACAAAATTTAAATTATTTTATGTCAGTTTAATTTTTTTGAGAGGGAAATAAAATGTGTCTTTGATTGGTTGTTGCAACAGTTTTTGTGTGGTAAAGGTTGGACACAACTGAACACGTCGAAGGTGAACAAACAATTGGCTTTATTTATTTGTTTAGTCAACCACAAATAAGCAAACGCAACAGCCGCAACAATTGATGATCAGAGGAGAAAAAATGGGTGGAAATAACAAAAAAGAGAAAGAAAAATTACGGTATAAGTTAGAGTGTTGCTTTTTATATTGTTTAACATTTTTTGAAGTACTTTTAATCTTTTTTATTTTAAAAATGGTTGCTATGGGAACTTTATTCTATTTAAAGAAAATGAACCAATAAAAGATTATTTTTTTATTTTTTTACTGTATCCTGGTGCTTTAAACATACATAAGGTCTTTTTTTAATTATAGTTATGCAAATCTAAAAATACCTTCGGTGAGAAAAGGTGTTCTCCCTAATAAGACACTGGTAATGTTGAATAGGGAATTTCAAGTCAAAAAGTTTTTCAGTTGATAGAAAAAGAAAGAAAGAAGAACAACGACAGGATATCTAAAGTGTGTCCTTCTTTTCTGCGTTCTCTACCCCATTCTTTTGTGATGGCCTCTTCTTCTTCGAACAGGGCATTGTTTTAAAAAGAGAGAGACATGCTTTGGAAGTTCATTTTCGTTATTGATCCAAAAAAGTATCTAAGATAAAAACGGACATTTTTACTCATCTTTTTTCTATTGTTTTCTCGTGTTTGCTTTCTATATTCTTACAAGTAACAAAAGTTTGTATATTTTTACCAACAACTTTTTGTGTGTTCAAACAACAATAATTCTACGTATTTTATGTCGTGCAACTTTTTAAAAAGATCTTTAAAATCTTGTGTTGTATAATAAACATGCTTTTTCAGATAATATAAAACAGTTATGTCCGATCACGGAAAAACAAATCTTCCATCTTTAAATGACAAAGATTACATCAGCTTTTTCCGAAAAACCAAAAACCCCGCATTGTTTGATCAGTTTTATCAACAACTAAAAAATTCAGGCGATATAAAGGATGGCACTATCGAAAAGCAAAATCTAGTACAGGTAAGAATTTTTAAGTTTAAAAACGGGTACATTGCGGTTTAGATGATTGCGATTCTTGTAAATAATAATCAAGAACAAGAAATTGAGCACAAAAAATATATAAAATATGCTGAGTCGAAATTTGAGCACCATCAAACAGAAGCTGCAGATTTAGTAAGTAAAAATATATAAAAATAATCTTCTTTTAGTATAATATAGTAATTTATTATGGTAAGTTTTAATTCCTTAAGAGTTTTAGAAGTCGGATAAAGAGAAATTATCTGCTTCTATCGTTGAAAAAAATGAAAAAATAGAAAACATGGAACAATTTTGTGCGAATCTGCAACATCAAATTGATGAAAAATCTGAGGATGTTTGTTTTTTAAAAGTTATATATTTGATGTAATTAACGTATTTTAATTTCTTAGAGAGCAAAATTTGATTCTGATCATGAAAAAACTGTGAGCTTGGAAATAGAGAATGAAGACCTTACAACCAAATTAAAAAAAGCTGAAGAAGATGTTCAAAAATGGATTCGGGCAGTTGATACTGTTCGAATAGGTGCCGATGAAAAAGAAGCTCAGAATAATGAATTGCGGTCCAAACTTGAAGCAGTATTAAGCATCATAGATGAGGATATTGAAACATCTATTGCCGCTAAATATTCAGTTCGGGATCGAGTGATTAACTTGTTTTGTCAAGAACCTGCCCCAGGTGCTGCCAGTTCTTCCATTGCTGCTGCTGATCATCATCAAATCCAAGTTCGTTGTAGTTAAATATATGATAATCATTTTATTACAGGGACAACAAAACTTGGGTGAACCCCCGGTGAAAAAAAAGAAAAGATCTCTTGCACATTGTGAAGAGCAACAACAAAATGCAGGTGCAATAAATTCTTCATCGGATTTATTGCATGCACTTCTTTCTGTAGTATCTGCAGAACGTTGTGTTCCGCAAGATGCTTCTTTGGAAGATGGAGAAATTTCGGACGATTAAGAAAACAACAACAACGATTTTTACATTGGCTACTTTTATAAGTTTTTTTTAGTATAGTTTGAATTTGCTTTTTGTGTGTTTTTGCTTCTTCTTCTTTTTCTTTAGCTTCCATTGCTTTTTCCTCTTTTTAGATTTCTTTATCACATCATTTTCCTACCAGCAATGATAGTCAAAATGTTTAAAAATTGTTATTTTCCCTTTTTTAGCATTTTATTTCAGTATTATTTCATTATGTGAAGCTCTATTTCTTTTCATGCTGTTACTGTTTATGTCCATCATCTCTTACTCTCTCTTGAATGATATATCACAGATATTTTATTATGCAATTTTTAGTCTTCAGATATGCTTATTTTCTTTTCGCTCCTTTATATTGTTTTAATTAAAATTTCATATAGTTTTTTTAAATCAGATTTTAGTTAGAATGCTTTTGCCTTCTTTTTGCTTATAGATTTGCTTTTTTAGCTTCAACTATTGCCAGTTTTTTTCGTGGTTTTTGGTTTTAATCCAATTATTGTATTGTTCAGATTCAAATTTCATTTGTTTTTTTGAAGCCTTTTATAAGGTCTTCAATTATTTTACAATATCAGTGCATTTTTTTCTTCTTTTTCTTTAATAAAAAAATTAAAAACCAATCCAAAAGTTGTATAATATCAAAGATTAGCTTATACATATTGAAAAAAAAATTTGATCGAATACTTTGTTAAACAACTTTATATCAAAAATTTAAACACAAAAAAAGAATGGTCAATTTGAGGGATACATGATATCTACCAGAAAGCATAATTCAGTAAATGATTTAATTCATTAATGTAATAAGAAAATTGTAAAATTTATAAAGAATTTTTAATCAAATTAAAAATATTTAAATGAGAGTTTTCAAAAGTTATAAATGGGAATAAAGAAACAAAAAAAAACAGAAGAACGCAAACGTTTTATAATTTTATGTCATGTAAAAACAAAAGTGTAAAAACAACAACAACGATATGGCATTTACAGCTAAAAATTTGTGATATCACCAAAACAGTAACTTTTTCAAAATTGCTTCAGTTTCCAATTTCAAAAAGTATTTTTCATGTTTTTCGGCTTTTGATAAATTTAACTCATCGGCAAATGATAATATTTTCCTGTCGTTTTTAGCTTTCCTTTGTTCTATTTTTTTGTCTTTCAGACTTCGGCTCATTCCTTTTTTAAACACACAACCTTGAAAAAAGGGAAAAACTACATTTTTGTTTTTTCGTTTTGAGTCTTTGTATGCATTGTCGTGTCATCCATTTTTTCCACGATAGAAATCAGTTTAACATGACCATGCCCTCATGCTTGACAAAGTCTTCTCGTTTTTGCTTATTTTTTTACTGATGGGCGTGGCATCAGAAGCGAAGGAAAAGTGTGGAAATTGTCGAAATGGCTTTTTAAAATTCATGTTATTGGTGGAAAAGAAAAGAGATCATCGAAAAAATCTTTCCACATTTAAAAATAAAAAACTGTAAATTGTAAAATGAAAGAATAAGTCATAATGGGGGATGCAAAATGGATTGGTCGAGAACAATCTCTAAATAAAACACTGAAAGATTTTGCCATCCATCAAAGCTTGGGTTATGCATCTGCTGACACAAAATTTGTCACAAAAAAATATAGAAGAATGAAACGGCAAATAAAAAACAGTTTTCGAAAAATAAATGAAAAATGCTGGTATGCGAGGGATCGAAGATGCATAATAAGATAGAGGAAAAAGAAAAAAAAATATTTTTGGGTTTTCGAAAGGCTAAAAAGACAAAAGTGTCATGATTTCATCATTTAATTGATTATGCATCACTCTTTTTGCATCAGAGAAGAAAATAGAAGAAAGAAAAAAGAAAAGATTTTCGACAATCGTGAACAGAAAAAGAAGGAAAAAATAGGGACAAAAAAAATTGTAAAGACCTCATTTTATTACTTAATAAAAAATATTACAGTACCAACTTGCAGAAAAATAACTAAATGTAGTACACACAAAATAGTTTGAAAATATAATTATAACATTAAATGTGTTAAAATAGTAAATTTGTATCAAACAAAGATATTACCATTTCAAGTACAAATTTAATAACAAAATCTCTTTAAAAATGACAGTCATCTTTTTCTAAAACCAATTTAAAATCCTACTTTAAATTGGTTTCAAGACGGAAAGCTGGCACCTTGACAACTTCAAGTTTTTTAAAAGTTGCCGGCTTTTGTGCACATTCTTGAACTCATGCAGTTGCTTTAGAAAAACAGATAAATTCAAAAATCAACTGAGGCAAGCGAAAGAGAGTAGCTTTTTTTTTAAAAAACAAGAGCTTTTTTGAAAAATGAAAAAACTGTCTTTTGTAGCATCATGGTTTCTTAAAAAGTTGGCGACTTTGATTTTAAAAAATTTCACCCCTTTTTTTGTTCAAAATTGTTATTTTTTATTTGTGGATTACTGTAATAGCTGTTCTTTCTCGTTGGTACCGTATCACTATGAATGAAATTTTTTTTAGTTCAAACATTTTTTTAAATAACAAATCTTTTGTATGATTTAATGCTATTTTTCATCATGTTCTTGTTAAAGAATTCATCTCAGTTGCTTTTTTACAATTCTTTCATTTTTCTTTTAAAAACCTTTTTAATTCTCAAACAAACACATATTTTCAGTTCCAATTTTTCACTCTTTTTTTGCTTTACGGTAGCTTCCTTTATTTTTACTTGCCTTTTTTGCTTTCGAAAAAAGAAAGAAATGAACAACCAAAAAAAGTAAAAACACGTTTTTTCTAATTTTTTTAAAAATAGGAAAGAGAAAAAACGGGGAGAGAGAAAAAAGAGATGGTTCGCGGGTAAAAAAAAGAAAAATAAAAATTTCTTACAAGCGACATGTTTGACCAAACGAATCATGAATAAATGCCGTTTTAACAGTTTTTTTCAGAAAATGACAATCATGAAAGAGTCCAATAATTTCTTCTATCTCTTTTTGTTTCATAACGAGAAAGGAAAAACATGTTTTTTAAGTTACAGTAGCTTTACGGAGAGATAAAAAAAAGCAACAATAATTTCTTCAATTTTCTTTTTTTTTCTATCTGTTTCGTCCCTTATCCCAGACAGATAACATTCTTTTCTTTTTTAGTTTTTTTCTTCTTGTGGGACTCGTCAGTGGGATACGAGAGTTCAGAATTTATTTTTTTGAGCAAAAACTGTAAAAGCATGAGTAATTATTTGTCATCTAATATATAAACATCTAAATGCCAAAATAAAAGGGGTAAAGAATGAGTGACCAACTTTTATTTTTTGACCAGAACCTTTTGTCCTGCAGCACCAAAAAGTTTTGTCTTACATTTTAAACACCAATGTTTTTTTTAAAAACCTGCTCTACCGTTTTTTTTGAGTTTCTCTTTTTTTTGAAACCCCTTTTCTATGCAAAATAGAAAACTGCAACATTCTCTGATAGAATTTCTCTCTCAAAAAACAAACAATGAGGAAATCTTTTTCTCTATTTTGAAAAAAATAAGCCCACAACAGCAAAAAACTATGGTAGTTTTTTTAAAGAAAAACGTTTTTTTTCCTTTTTTTAGAGATTTCTATATTAGAAAGTGCTATTACCTTTAAATATTCGTAGTGATTCCAACGTGAATTGTAACTTTTTAAAAAAAACGATTCCACAATTGAAAGGAACAGTCAGGCAAAAAAATTTAAAGATTTTGTTTCTATTTTTAAAAGAAAATATAGAAATATCTAGAAAAAAGGAAAAAAAAGTTTCTCTTTAAAAAAACTACCATAGTTTTTTTTGATGTTGTGGACGTATTTTTTTCAAAATAGAGAAAAAAGATTCTGAGGAACGAAGCTCCTCCTTCATGAACAGTTCTTTCTAGCTGGTGTTTGTTATTCTTCTTTTGGTATATACTTCCTCTAAAATCTAAAAGAGTTCGTCGTCCGCAGTGTTTGAGAGAAGGCGGAGCGTGTCAGGTTAAAAACAAATACGCTCATCGTCCTTCGACATCTATCATTCGAGTACTGAATCCACCCATCAATAATATAATATTTTTAAATATCCATAAAATTTCAGCCTCAACATTCATTTTTGAGCCAGTCTTGACCGTTTATAACAGTAGAAGCAGCCACGTGTAAAGGAAGAGGCTACCAAGACTGTGTATTTTTCACTCCCTTCATCTCTTTCATCTATCGTCTTGTAATTAGGGATGGTGCGGGCGCATGCGCCCGGTCTTTTGCGCCCGGGCGCGCCCGGGCGCAAGGGTTTTATCTCCTTATAAAATGTCGGGCGCGCCCGGTCTCAGGCGCGCCCGGGCGCAAAATAAGGAATGCGCCCGCGCCGGCGCGCCCGAGTTTTTCGGATTTTCGGGCGCGCCCGCATCCCTACTTGTAATACCATTTTAATGCCTATCATTGAATCAAAGAACCATTGCATCATCACAAAATTACACCACCAGTACTATACAATGAGTTACAATACAAACCCTTTCAATATTTGCACATCTACCTGTTTTGTTGCCAAGGTCAGTATATTTTTTAAAAACTTCATCATGTTGCAATTTTTATTTTTCAATCAATTGAAAATCCATTCGAAATGTTTTTTTTCATTTTTTGAAAAACTATAGCAAGATTAGAAAAAGCTTAGGACAATTGTTTTTCGTTTAGTTTAAAATATTGTATTTTAACCTAAACGTCTTCAGTTATTAAGTTCTATTTCATTTCTTTCGCAGTGTTTTTTCATCTGAAATCGTTTGCTCCCCAAGCGCAGTCCATCACTTTCAGGAAAAGAAAAAAGCGCCCATTGTCCCCATTTCTATCTGCGACAGCCACCGGCATTCTTTTCTTTTAAATCATTGGTCTCTTTTAAAAAATTCAAGAAAAAAATTAAAAACGGCATTTTCTCATTTTTTTTGCTTTATCATCGAAACAAATTCACTACGGCTGGTTTTGCACACTTTTGCTCATGCGCTGCGTCTCTTCTTTTCTCTGTTCTTTTTTTAACTCTGTCGTGAAAGAAAAAAAAAGAACAGAGAAAAGAAGAGACGCAGCGCATGAGCAAAAGTGTGCAAAACCAGCCGTAGTGCAAATTGCTCGTTTTTTTGCTGGAAAGCTACAATATATAGAATGCCACAATTGAGGTCAACCATTCAACCAAGCTTCGAGTTTTGATCAAAGAATAATTGTGTGTCTCACATTTTGTCCTATTTAATTCAACATTTAGATGTTGATTTTTTGATGTCAAAAAAGTTCTCATGCTTTTTTAATTTGCGCTTCAATATTTTTTTATGAAGATTCTCATATAAATAAATTAAACTAAACTCTCGTACCCCACTGACGAGTCCCGCGAGAACAAAAAAATCAAAAAAGAAAAGAATATTATCTGTCTGGGATAAGGGACGAAACAGATAGAAAAAAAAGAAAACCGAAGAATCCGGAATCCGTAATCCGATCCGGAATTCCGGACAACCTTGCTCGCAAACCATCTCTTTTTTTTCTCTCCGCGTTTTTTCTCTTTCCTATTTTTAAAAAAATTAGAAAAAACGTGTTTTTACTTTTTTTGGTTGTTCATTTCTTTCCTTTTTCGAAAGCAAAAAAGGCAAGTAAAAAAAGGAAGCTACCGTAAAGCAAAAAAAGAGTGAAAAGTTGGAACTGAAAATATGTGTTTGATTGAGAAATGAAAAAGTTTAAAAAAGAAAAACTAAGGAATTGTTAAAAAGCAACTGAGATGAATTCTTTAACAAGAACATGATGACAAATAGCATTAGATCATACAAAAGATTTGTTATTACAAAAAATGTTTGAACCAAAAAAATGACAAAAATTTCATTCATAGTGTAACAACGAGAAAGCACAACTACTACAGTAATCCACAAATAAAAAATGACAACAATTTTGAATAAAAAATGGGGTGAAAACTTTTAAAATCAGAAAAGTATTAAAGCCGCCAATTTCTAAAAACAATGATGCCGTGCTATTTCTCTTTTTTGTTAAAATGAAAAAACCCAGTAAATAAACTATAGCACATTGTAATATATTTTCGAAGCACTGTTTCTGTTCAAACAATTTTTTTGGTTAATTCGACATATTTAAATTTTGCAAGCAACCCCAAAATTTCAAATGTTTGTTTTATTAACCACGAAATATTATATTTCACTGTTTTAAAAAAGGAAAAAAAGAGAAAAAACAAGCAGGATAAAAATACTGTAGGTTAGTGAAATTTACTTCTTTCTGAATTAACATTTAATAAACATTTTCTTAATTACTGTTGCAATGGCAATAATATTTGTTTAACAAACTAAATCAAGCAGATATATTATATTAAGGAGCTCCTCAAATATGAAATGGTCGGAAAACCCAACTTTTTTGATACCCCATCCATCACGTGATCAAACATCCAAGCTTGTTGCCGACAAACATTAATGCAGCATGACAATTCCCCTCTACCCATTATAATGATCACGTCATATCTGGACATACTGTATAAAATTGCTTTTTATCATAATAAAATTATTCTTTTTACTCAGAATTTTAGGAAAGCCATTTTACATCCATAACACTGATAATGTTAAATAACCCATTTTTTATAAAAAGTTTGCTTAAGTTAAATTTTTTGTGGTATTGTATTGTATTTTTAGATTCAAATTTTATCTCTTCTTTGAAGCCTTTTAAAGGTCTTCAGTTATATTGTTATTTTATCCTTGCATCTTTTCTTTTTTCAATAAATATATAAATCGCAAAACAAACAAGTTTGTGAACATGAAATATTATTTTACACATTTTGAATAAAAAGATTTGATACATTACTTTCGAAAACAATATTAATAAAAAAGTAAATCAGAAATGAACTACTAAAAAGTCAAGTTGGTGTTGATAAGAAGTACAAACACGTTTATATTTGTCCAATAAAACGTTTCGAAACTTTTCTTAAGTTACAATTGTAAAAGCAGAAACATACCGCTAAAATTTGTGATAAAGCCAAAACAGAAACATTTTTTAAAGATTATTTTAATTATCAATTTTCAAAAAGTATATTCGCGTTTATTTGGATTTTAAAAAAAATTAGCAAAAAAATACTGTAACACATTGTATTTTACTTTTTAAAAGCTGGACTTCTGACAAAAACTTTTTCAGTTGCTGTTTTTGTTTTCTCTCGAATATGTTAAAGTAAAAAGAAAAATGTAATTTGCTAATTTCTGTATTCTTTTCAAACTTTTTTATTTCTGACAAAAAAATTCTGTGAAAAACACAATTTTCATACTTGTAGTCTGAGTTGCATGGAAAATTTTAGTACTTTTTAATGAGAAAAGCATTAGGAAAATTAATAGAACAAGGCACCCTGAAATGAATTTTTTTTAAAAAGCTAAATTTTATGGTGTTCGATGAAAAATGATCACCCAAAAATTCTCTGAAGATTGCAAACTTATTTTATTGTCAGACAAAACCAATAGTAAAGAGACCTCCATGAATTGGTAGTGATTTAACAGACGTATGACTCATGTATATTGATGGTAAGGTGGATTACAGTATTCCTGATGATGTAATAAGGCGGAGTCTCTCGATGGAAATCATTATGGATGGTATTGACATAAGCATGCCCAAGTTTTACGTTGCTTATTTTTTTGCTGATGGGCGGGACATCAAAAGCGAAAAAAAGCAGTAAAACATTGGATTGGCATTTTTTGAACGGAAAAAGGTTGTATAAAAGCTTGAGAGAACACAACATAAAATTTAAATTGTTTTTTTTAATCTTAGTTTTGGAGTTTTTATTCGAAGGTTTGTTGCTGGTCATATTTCAGAAATTTATATTCGAAAGAGAAATATGGCAGAAAATTATAGAAATAGCTACCCTCCAGTAGTATACGATAACGAATTCAAAATGTTGAATTCATCAGCGGCAAGTTTTCGTCAACAACTTCTTGAATTGCATAAGAAATGCAATTATGAAGTCTTCAAGAACAAAGAAGAAAAAAGAAAATTATATAAAGAGATCGATGATCTCAAAAATATATTAAAAATTACCGAGGTTGAGAAGAATAAGCTGCTTGCTGATCTTACTGCATACAAAAGTTTGGTAAAGTTTTTTATATTTGGTAATATTATATATTATATATGGGAAATTTTTTAGGAAGGTGAACTAAAACTCGCTCTAGAAAATAAGGATCGAGTTGAAAAAGAATTTAATTCTTATAAAAATGATGATCAAGAAGAAATTAAGAAGTTAACATCTGACATAGAGAAATTGAAGGAGAAAGAGAAGCTAGATAATGTCACATTTAAATCGATTCAAGAAACTCTGGTGAAAAGAGAATCAACTTTAATGAACATTAATACAGCAGAAGAAAGACCAAGAAAACGGGTAAGTAGTTTTCTGCCGTATTAAAGATTTTAGAAATTATGCATCTTTAGTCTTCTGTTCCATCTGATCAAGAAAAGGCATTGGACAAAAAAATAAAGTTGCAGGATTCTGCTATCAATGAAAGCCGGTGTTAGATATCCGCGAGCAATATTCTAATGCGAAAGATCTCTGTTTTTCTCTTTTATTTATAAAATTGAAAATGAATTTATTATAAATAATGAATAAAAAGTTAATAAAATAAAAGTCAATGAAAAATGCTGATATTTGAAATGTGAGGGATTGAAGATGGAGGGAAAAAAATAAATATTTTTGTTTTACGGAAAATCACAAAGACAGACCTGTCTTGATTCAAGTAATTAATCGTGAATAACTCATGTTGCGTTAGACTCTAACGCGACATGAGTTATTCACGATTAATAACGGTTAGAGAGAAGAAAAAAAAGGAAAGACAAAAGAATAGCAACTATTGTAAAAAGAAAAAGAAGAAAAATGTAAGGGGTGAAAAAAATTATTAGGACCTCGTTTTTTTATTAAAAAAAACAATTACTTGATTAAAATTCATGGCAATACCCAAGATACACAAAAACAATAAAATGTTTGTATTTCTGAGTTTGTTATAAGTATTCCTCAAATAATTTGTGGATATAAATATCCACAAATTATTTGAGGAATACTTAACATTGTAATACACAACAAACGCAACATCATCATGCAAAAATTCTGTTCTTTTTTGCATGATGTTTAGAATTCTTTGCATTTTTTTATTAATAAGTTTTACACTTTTTCATTTGATTCTTTTTTCCATCCATTACTTTGTTATAGAAACTGGTAGGGTAGCTTCCCTTTTTACCTCGCCTTTTTTGCTTTCGAAAAAGGAAAGAAATGAACCAACCAAAAAAAGAAGGGAGTTTCCCTCTTTTTTCAGTTGTTCTTTAAAATGAGAGGGTTTGCACCAAAGACGCCAACTTTCAAAAAAACTTGGTACCACGATAGACATTTGAAAGCGATTTTTTGTAAAAATCGGACATTATACCGGATTTTCAAAAAAAAAATTTTCAAGTTTGAAGGCTAATTCTTTGTCCCTATACTAAATCGAGGTCGTAGATCACGAAAATGAAGTCGGTTTTGGTCAAAAATGCCATGGCACGCCTATTCCTGAGTGTTTAAATCACCCAAAAACATCGCAAACATGCTGAATTTTATTGTAAACATCTAAAAATGACATAATCTTTAAGTTTTGATATAATTATGATACGTTGAAAATTCACCAAAAAAGCAGTAAATTTTGACTTATCCGAAAAAATCAATAAGTCTCGGAATTGAGCGTTTTTTGCATTTAGATGATATTTCTGTATCTAATTTACATTTTAAAAGCACTAACACTCATTTTACTAAATAAAAATTCACATAACTTTGACTTTTTGCCAAAAAGTTAATATTGCGAAATCTAGAAATTTCATGTTGATGCCATATTTCAAAATCGTATCCAAAAGTGTTGAAACTTTCCAGGATTCATTCATTATCATAGTTTTACATAACAAATGCCACTGCATGTCAATATCTATCATAATAATTGAGTTTTGCCCCTGACTTGATGCTGGAGATGTAGTTTTTAGTTTCAAAGGGGGAAAACACCCTCGCAAGCCAGGTTTTTTTAGCCTATTTGGTCCATACATATGTAAAATCATCTGGAAAATCGAATAAGACCAAAAAAAAGTATGCCCGTAAGTAACTTTTTCTGTGATATCCCCCAATTACCGTATACCACCAACTTTAAAGCCTAATAACTACTCGAAAAAATGAGTTTAAACGGTCAAATCTGTTATATTATGACTCACTGAGTTGAGAGGAGTCGATCCATATGCATTTTATGGCACTTTTTTAAAAATGTGATTTTTGGCACTATGTGAGACGTGACATGGCATATCTCCGTGCCATGGCATTTTTGACCAAAACCGACTTCATTTTCGTGATCTACGACCTCGATTTAGTATAGGGACAAAGAATTAGCCTTCAAACTTAAAAAATTTTTTTTTCAAAATCCGAAAAAATGACAAAAAAGTTCGAAAATTGCAAAAAATCGCTTTTAAAAAAGAGAAAAGAAAGAATTACTTGATAAAAAAATAATATCACATTCATTTATCACTCTAAAACTAGTGCAAAAACATTTTATTCAATAATAAACTTTTTGACTCCCGTTTTTTCTATAAGCGTTTTTCACAGCTTTCTTAATCAATAAAATTAATTCATTAATATCTTGAAATGTAAAAATCAGTGTTGTACTTTCTTATTTCTGTCGCCACCGATTAACCTCCTCGCCTCCAACATTGGTAAAAACGAATAATTTGGTTTATTACTATAACATAAAAAATTGTAAAAATGGAAAACATTTTCAATTAGATGAAAAAAAAATTAAATGAATGCTTTTAAATAATCTATGATAAAAAATTTAGGAAAAATACCGAAAAACGAAAACATTTTTAAATATATTCATTTAGAATTAGCATTCATGGATTGCTTTAAGTTCAATATTTGAATTTGGATTTAATTTTGCATGTTTGAGTTCACAAATTAAAACATAACAGCTATGAATAATTGAGAAAAACCACGAAGCAAATATTGTAAGGAAAATATTTAACGGTATTTTGTAATGTAAAGATTCAAATTTACTGTAAAAAATGAATTACTGTAATAAGAGGATTCTGAAAAGAATGTAAACCTTACCGTTCCAATGTAATGTTATTGGAAAAAGAGGAATGATCTGGAAACAATGAATACGCAATTAAAACCAAGAATTCATACATGCAAGTAAACATCAATGTTCCCTGAAAAAATTTGCATATTTTGCTCGCGTTTGAACTTTCTTGTAACTTACCAAATACCATAACATTGGCAAAAATAGCCATGGCAATCCTTTCCATATCCCAATAATTGGTCCAGATATTGTACAAGCAATTACAAAAAGTGAAATTAAAAGTGTCCAAAAAATTACTGATGGCCCATTTATGAGTCCAACAATGACTCCGATAATCCAACAAAAAAGTGTTACACCGCAAACAAAATATGTGCCATATTTGACATGAACTCTGCCAAAACAGAATTCATATTTAGGTTCAGCGGTTATGTAATCTTCGAGGGAGAAATTTGGTTTTCGATTATTTCCAAATGGGATTACGGTAGTTTCAAATGAAATTAAATTGTAACATTTTTGAACGATTGTAAAAATCCATAAACTGAATACTGTACCAATTAAATTTACGATTGCCATTATTAACGTTGTTCTCTGAACTGCTTCTTTTCTAAATTTGATACCGTAATTCAAGTTTTCGATTTTTGTGATAAAATATGCAAACTTGTTACCTTTCTGGAGTGTGAAAATCATACATCCAAGAAGTTCGAAAATTGTAATAAAAACGAATACAAATTACAAACGAGATTGGATTTATCCAAAGTGAAGCACCCTTTAAAATATAAAAATATACAGTAATTTTGTATAATTAAAGACTTTACCAATGTCCATAAAAATGGAATAAACATCCAAGTTTTCTTTTTTCGAACTCCAACAATTAATAAAACGGAAGCAAAAAGTAGAATTAATCCAAGAATTGTTTCGTTAATCACAGATTTCACAAAAACAAGACATAAAAGACTCAAAATTAAACCTAAACCACCGCAAATTTGTGTTGCATCTTTAATTGAAACTTTTTTGAGACATAAAATTTCTGGATCATCAATAGAAGCTGACATTTTTGTTTGAATAGACTTATAAATGAATTTAAAAAATTGTAAACTAAAATTGATAAGCCTTAAACAAATTTTTATTTCATTTTTGCTATTTTTCTATCAATTTTTTGTTTATAAAATCAAATTGTTCATCATTTTTGAAAAAGTATCAAATGACAAAAAATCAAGAAACAATTTTTGGGGACTTTTTTAGACAAAAAAATAAGCAAATGTTTTTGTAACAAGAAAACAAGGTTTTACATTTTTCTGCTTTGATTCAATCATAGATTAAGTTTCTTATTTAAATTTTATCATTGTTGGTTTGAATTTCTTTAGGTTTGTGATGATCATCTGCATTGAATACTTAAAGATGTAATTCTTATTATTTCTGTTAAAACTTCCATGATTATGGCAGTGGAAGGGTTTTTGAGGGTGGAAAAATAAATTTACAATTATTTTTTTTCTTTAAATATTTACATGACATTATTTAATTTCTTCAGAATCGGATACAGTTTAAATTTATTAAAGTACACTTTTTGATACGTGCTTAAATGAACATTCCCACCATCGGAAATTTTGCTGCATTAAATTTGTGGCGACATGCTTACGTTTTTGTACAAAAATAACAAAACAAATGGGTAAACGAAGGCAATTCCTTCATTTTATTTTAAGATTTTTAAGCGTATTATTTGATTGCTTAATATAAAAACCAGACAACTTAGGATAAACTAAATTATTTTCCGTTATTCATTAAATGCTAAAATCGGGATTATAAAAATTTGTTCGATTTCAAAAATGTACATTGCAACAAATTAGCAGCTGACTTGGCAACGTTAAAAAGTTTATTTTCATGTACGTATTAAACAATAGATAAAACAGGTTTCAAAAATTACAAAATAAATAGCAAATCAACAATGAGTTAATTTTGATGAATAACTTCAATTAAAAAAATAGCCCCCTTTTGCACATCCGATTCTTGACTAAAATTGAATGCTAGACTTATCATTCCTTTGTCGAAATAAAAAGTGTCTCCTGTTTGATGTATTCTGAATTTTGGTATTACAAGAAATGAATAGATTAATAAACTTACGTAGTTAAATTAAAACCATGAGCTTTGAACCTTTTCCAATAAAATCTAAATGAAATTTCATTTTCTGATTTATAATACAATGTAGTAAATTTTAAAGTATGATTTCCAAAAAAATAAGTTATTAATTTTACATTTTTTCTTCTTTTTGAAGTTCCAAATTCAGGTGTTGACATAAGTGAATAAAAATTTGGTGTTAAAACATTAACAGCAATTGTGTCTTTGTAGTGCAAAGCAAATACATCTTTAATTGGTTCAAAACCACCAGTTTGCCTTTCAATGCGCATATAAAGAGTTGCTTCCTTTGGCACCTTTATTGTATAAAAATCGGAGAATAATTCAATCTCTGTCCATTTTTGTGCCGAACGGGAACTGAAACCGCAATAAAAAATATTTTCTTTAAACTAAGGGTTTCCACAAGCTAAGGTGGACAAGGGGCTTAGGACTTTTTGAAAAATCCATGGTCGTAGGGCTGGCCTTGTTTATGAGTTCAGGGGCTAGTTTTGGATCAGGCTTTTTGTAAAACCCTAGTCAAGCCCTTCCCCTGGTATTTTTTTTAAGCAAAAAGTGCTGAAAGAAAGGTTTCGTTGTCCGTATGGTATTTTTGTAACAGATCTAGAACAAGCCGGCCATATCATAGGGCCATCCTCCTCCCAGTCCACGGTCTATATGTAATGCTCCTTGTCCATTCTTCCCGTTTACGACATCGAAGAAGCATAAAACCTACTTAAATTCTAAAAACAAAATATCCATACCACCAGCGTAAACTTTGACATTTTGTGCTTTTGAATTAGTCCATAAATACGTGATTGTATAATAAACATATTTTTTAACATCTAATAAAAGTGTACCAACGCATTCATCCTGAGCTGTACTGATAATTGTAACTGGTATATTTGGGGAATCAGCATTTGAAAGAAAAGTATAATTATTGAAAACGCATCCCGTCTGACGATAATTAATATTATTAACTAAAATAATGGGAAAATATTTCATTTCAGATGGAACTTGTATTGCGATTTTACTGCTTGCAATTTCACATTGATATAAAGAATAATTCGAAAAGCTGAAATATGAATTATTTTTTCTATTTTTTTAATTTTTTGATGAACACGGGTGGGCATATTTTGTGGAAGATTTCCACCCCATGTATGATGTTTGGAATATTTTATTTGCTTCACATGGGTCCAGTCTAGCACGGTGGTAATCGTCAAGAAAAAGGGTATCTCAACCTTCCTTCTTCCCTTCCCTTCCCCTCTTCGAATGTATGAGAATTATTGCCACTTGCCATAATGAACAATAATTTTGATTGTAATAAAAGATTTGATTGTCCAGCGCTGACATCAGCACTTTTGTGGACAAGAGTGAATCCAAATCTATTCACTTCAAAACAAGCAACATTTTTGTAATTATAACAACAAAAGATTAAAGAAATGTTGCTTGTTTAGGAGAGGGAAGGAGTCACAAATTATTTTCTTCTTTTCCGAAATTGATCTAGCAATTACTTTGCATAAGATTTGAATATTTGTCCCCTCCCATCTGTGTTTTTTTGAGGAGGAGTTTCATCGATCGATTATGTATATTAATTTACACGATCATAATTATGTTAATTTTTTGGAAATTTGCAGTTCGAAAATCTTACCAAATACTGTTCACATATCTTTTTAAAAAATTTGTATTTTTATAAAGAGGCGCACCATGCGCTTTACTGCTAATCAAAACAACACTAGAATTATCGAATTCCTAAAAATAAAAGCTTTTTAAGTTGTAGTAATTTAAATTAAACGACTACAGATACAATAGCAGCTGATTTGTATAAACCGGTATCAACGACAGTAAAGGGAGCAGATGGCGTTAAAGTTGCTTCATGCATAATTGAAATTTCTAAAATAGTTTATATCAATCTTCTCTCTGGAATAATACCTGGTTTTTCTTCGGTTGAAAACAACAAACATATTCATATTCTTGATGAAAATGTTATAGCCTCGAAAATATTTTTTTGTGATGAATTCAAATATATTTCAAAATTTTGTTCCAGGCGATTGTAGTTATTGATTTCCATGATTATATCGTCATTAGAATAAACTCTGAATCTATCCAAATTATCAATTTGAGGAGTCATTTTTTCGAAAAAGCAGTCTTTTATTTTTATTTTCAATAATGTAACATCAGAATAACAAGGCAATATCTGAAAGTGATCACAAAATATATTAGTATATTTTAGGAAATACTAAAAGGTGGACTAAAAAACTTCTTTTAACGTTTCAATTTAGTTATATCACGTAGAAACGATTAAAAAAATGTACTGGAGATATTTGGACTAAAATATCTATAGTTTTCGAAAGTATGCAAAAACGAAAATTGCATTAAAATATTTATATGGCTATTATAGCCCAAATAAGTAATTCTCTTTCTACCTACTAAATCGGAACTCTTTTAGGAAAGCTTTTGGTTCCAAGTCCACCTTTTAGTATTTTCTGTATAATTTTCATAACATACCGTAACATTGCATCTTAAATTTGCGCAATATCTCCCGGAAGCTTTTTTCATAATTCCTCGAGGTATATCATTGCATGAAATGTTTTTTGCGTGACATTTACATGCTAAAACACTTCATTAATGAAAAAATCTAACCATAGAGGTTTCAAATTATGGCAGAATTTTGCCTGCACACTGTCTGTATGTACTCGTCTATAGTGTGAGGATAATTAGGGGAACAACATTAGATGCACAATCCTCCTCAAAATTCCATGAAGGAGGCTGATACAGCTAATATTTTTCTATAACTCATCTTACACTAAACGATTATATGAGCAAAATATGCAGACAAAACTCTGCTTTAAGTTGAAAACCTCTGCAATGAATAGTGGTAGAATTCTGTACATATCGGACTTTTATAACTTTAAAAAACATACAAATTTTTTTGAATTTCACATAATATCCTATGGATAAAATACTTCCATCACCTGTCCACTCCCACAAATAACGTTTTTCAGAGCCGTTGTTATAACTTTCTAAACTGAAAGTATTATCCGGATTGTTAGAGCTTTCATCGGTAAAAACAAAGAAAAAAGATGGATTAACTGATGTCGGCTGAATTATCACTGTGGTATTTTCGTTTTCCATTGTAACAAAAGAATATTTCAAAAAATCTACATTTTCTTCGATGAACAAAATTTTAACTTTTACGTCTTCTTCTTCTTTATATGGAATAATAAGATCATATGAACAATGAACATTATGCGCGTCAAATAATAGAGGAATATAAAACGTCGTTGCTAAAAGGTACCACTTAATTTCATTTTTCTTTATTTGGATTGCTGGACAAAAACCATGATCTCCATGCAAACCGTGTATAAGAGATGTTGTAGGATGGTTATTTATAATAGTGACATATGCCAAAAATACAACATCTTTATTTTCAATCAAAGATAAATAAATTTGAATGTAATTGTCACTGTTATAATATGGATGAAACACTTTTACACTTCTCTTACTAAAAAATAAGATAGAGAAGCATTAAATTCTGTTTTCTTGTAAAAAATCATTTTTTATATAAAACGAGGAAATCTAAAAATGGTATTTTTACTATACACTCTTTCGTTATCAACACTCTTTACAAAACTTTTTCCTCGCTTTATATGATAATTTAGGGGTGTGAATTGCCAAAAAAGGATCAGAATGCTTGTATAAAATCTCTTACATAAACGTTTAACAGAAAATCGATAAATGTGTTATAAAAAGTCGGCCAAAAATTAGAAGATTTTATCCGGCTTCAGAAAACTCTTTTGATTTATCGGTAGGGGGACGGGATGGGCATAGGCTCCTGATCCGAGGTTTTTTTAAACAATAAAATGGCTTACTTTACTAACATGTCTGTAGTATTTTTAATCGAAAACTCTTTCACCACTAAAGCATCAAAAGATTTTATTACAACTTTAAAACCATATCCTTCGGGGCCAGAAAATTTCCATAACCATGAGTTTGTTTCATTGTCCATGTAATCGGTAAGTGATGAAACAAATAGTATTTCTGCATCGGAAACAATTTTTACTACACCCTCTTTATTTTTATTAGCATGGCAATACGGGGAAAAATATAACAAAAAGAAAATACAAGTAAAAAACATCAGATGTGCCTAGAAATTTTTGCGATTCCTGAAAGCAGTTATAAAAATGAACAAAAAACAGTTTTTAGTTTTTTTCACAAATCATTTTATAGACGATAAATAAGGGCAATGAGAATTCTGAATATTAAGAATAAAAGAAAAACATAATCTTCTTAAAAACCAAAGGTGTCGACTTAAATATATAAATTCTTATCAATGATAGAAAATTGAACAATAACGATTTTAAGTGTTTCAAAAAGTGAAATTATCCTTAAAAGAGTCAATTCGAACGCATAATATTGTCAAAGCATTCATATCGTCGAAATATACAGTATGTGATCTCAAATTATTAAAATTGTTCTAAGTTTAATTATTGTTCGTCGTTGACATCGTAACTGCAATTATTTCTAGAATCTTTTACCATTTGTTGCATTATTTATTCCAGTTGAAATTATTCTTATATACGGTATCAAAAAAGATAAAGAGAACTTTATATTACCACATTTAGTTTTATGTGTTGGTACAAAATATGCAGTGCTATTGACAACTAAATATTTTTAGATTTGATGTTTTTGTAACAAAAAAAACAATTGTTTTACATTTTTTTGCTTTGATTTAATCTTAGATTAAGTTTCTTATTCAAGTTTTGTCATTGTTGGTTTGAATTTCTTTAGGTTTGTGATGACTCCTATTCTGATGCGAATCTTCAATAAACATATTTTGTTGTTGTAACTTGGCATAAAAAGGTAAAACATCTTTTTCAGTATGGTATCTCTTTTTTCATCGATCAAAAAGTCAGAAACATTTTTTCATTTTCCACATTTTTTGAACATCTTATTAGAATAAAATAGAGGTTAAAAAACCTTATTTTTTATTTTTGCTCTTCCTTCTTTTCATTCATTGCCGTTGCAAAAAAAAACTGTTATAAGTATTTGATACATAAATTAAAACTGCCATTTATCGTTTCTTCCGTTATTTTCTTGTTTCTTTAACAAAAGATTCGTTTGAACAATAATGATAAAAATGCACTGAAATAACCAAGTTCTTTTCCTCTTTCCCATTATTTGTTACAATAATCAACCATCAAATACACTGTTTTGTTTATTGAATTTGGTAATAATTGTTTCTTAAAACATTTACACGTATAAATTTCGAAAAAGCTCTTCTTCCAATTTAATTCGTAACCCCCTCTTTTTAGAAAATACTGTAGCACCTTGCCCCAAAGGTTTTTGTCTCTTTTTTGAAAACTTTGCAACTTTTTTTAAATTTTTTTTATTTCTCAAAAAGTCATAAATAATTTTAGTTACTTTTATTCACACTTAAATTTTATTTTCATTTGCTTTGATTAATGGCTTTTTTTCTCAAAATTTGACCTTTCACGCTGTCAATTTGCTGATAGTGATCGGTTTGAATAAAATTTTGACAAATTGCTCCGTTTAAAATCAGTCACCTGTGTGGCATAAAAGGCATAAGAAATCTTTCAAGTTCGTTAAAAATCATTTTCCCTTTGTCACTTTTTTATAAAATTTTCTGTTTTTGAAGGTTGCCTAAATTTTATTGCATTGAAAATGGAAACATTTTTTTTGCAACTCTGTTTAAAAATTAATTGCCCAAATAAATGTACAAAAATCGTGAAATTTCGGGTTTCTTTTTCAGTCATTAAAAGTTTAATATTTATTTTGGTTGTTTCTAAAATTATATTTCAAAAAATAGGCATAAAAAATTTTGTTTTTCGCTTTAAAAAAATTTTCAAGGACATTGAAAAAAATATTAATTTCTTTTCCCGCTTTTTATTTTTGTTTCACTTTTTTTCTCTTTTTTTCCAACGTATCGTCTGGCAGAGCTCGCAGCCAACTGACAAAAAGGGGCATTCAAACTAACAAAAGTCAGTTTGAACTGACAAAAATTTTTTATGAGTATTGTTATCAATTATTGTTCGAAACTTATCAGTAACAACTGACATGGGTTAGTTCCAAAACTGAATATTGTTTGTTTGAATGCTTCTTTTTGTCATTTGGCTGCGAGCTCTGCCTGCCATCTGCTTCCACAAAAAAATAATGTCAGACTCCTTTTTAAAAAAAATGAAACAAAGATTGATTTCAAATACAGTAAGCATATCAAAAACTAAGCCCGTCAAATTTCTATTAAAAAACAAATTTGTCCCTCTGGAAGGGATAACAATCAGCTAACAAAATTGCCCCGACAATTACAAAGAACCTGTTTTATTTAATTACCCCTAAAAAGGCACATTTTCCTCTTTTTTTTGTTGAGGGCAATTGTGAAATATTTTCTTTTGTTCAAAAAAATCATTCAATTGTGCGAAAAACAAAATAAATGTCGTGATTAAAAAATGGAAAAACATAAATTAAAATTAAATTTAAAATGCATGGAAGATCTTTGCTCGTCTGAGTTACTGTATTGAAACATAAAAAGTATAACAATGATTTTTCCGTGTTTTTATTTGACTTTGATGAAAAACATACATTTTTCATGTTTTTTTGCAAAATTGCTTTGTTCCTGACGCTTTGTTTATGATAGATCAAAAAAGAAAAACGAATGCAATCGCGCGAGTGAAAGAGTGAGTGAAATGACTCCGGCAAAGGTTTGCGCAATTTACTTTCTTTCTTTTTTTCAAAGTGAGAGGCACAAAACTAATGGAATTTGTTTCTTTTGTTTTTTGGGTACAAAAGTGGGAATTTTTAAGGAGTTCAAATGAAAAAGTAACTGTTCCAAAAAAGTGAAACAAATTTAATGGAATTGTAAGTGTATTTTTTTAAAGATTAAAGCAAATTTTGTTACAAGTGTTTTTGCAACAAAAAAAAAGATGCATTCAAAAATGCACCGGCATTTTCACTTTGATCTTCGGTCTTTTTTCGAGGCTGTAAAAATTTTTTTTATTGTTTATTAAAAACTTGAATCTAGAATAGTTATTTGGATTTTTTTAACTAACAACTATAAATAGGAGATTTTAGTTTTTTTGACCTTTTTAATTATTACTTGTATGATTCTCCTATGCTTTTTTTGGGATTTTCCCAGGCTTTAAAACAATAATTTTAAAATTGCTTCTGTCAAAGTAGATAAAGATAGATAATATGCATGTCTCCAAATTATTTTTCACTAATATTCTGAATTGGGCAATGATAGAAAGCTTCAATCTTTGTTTGCGTTAGAAATTTTTTTCTACCTCCAAAAATAAATGTCAAAATTTTTTTTAAAAGAACTGTAAATGGAAGGGGCATTAAAAATAAACATGATTAATTACGAAAAAAAGAGTAATGCTTTTTTGGATTGCGAAAAACTGATATTCTTTTTGCAGCAGCAAAAATATTCCTTTCAAAAATATTCCTGGCAAAATAACATTTGCTGCCAGAAAAAAATCAGATGCCGTTGGCAGCAGCTGTGATGACCATCATCGCGACATCGAAAAAAATGTCACCGATTATTGAAAATTTCGCCCATTTAGGAGTCTCGACGCCAAATTGCCCTGTTTTAATGACATAAGTCACCTTTTTAAACGATAATGTCACAGAAGTTTGATTTTTTGTCACAAAAACGTGGCAACATGCTGTTCAAGCTCCAAATAGGGCAAATATGTCATCGAAATGGGGCAATTTTGAATTTGCCATACAATTTGTTTTCTAAGTGGTTGGTGATGATTGCTTTTTTAGTGCTGCTTCTGTTCACAAAAAACAAACGCGGAACTCTTGCTTTTCTTTTTTTTTCTTCCTTCATTTATTTCAGTTTTTGCCATTTTAAAAAATGCTCCTCTTTTTGTAAGAAAAGTTGCGATTTCATCGTCTTTCGCCCTATCTTTAAAGGCATAGCTTTTTTCATAGTCGCAAATCAATCAGTTGAAGAACAGTATCTGTCTTTTTGTTAAATATGCAAATCTAATAAAGTTGGAGATCCTTTGAAATTCCAAAAAAAGATCAAAAGAAATCGTAAATAGGTTTTTGAAGATGATAGGTTTTTTGTTTCCAAAATAAAAGGAATTTCATATGCAATAAACTTTTCTTTGTTTTTTAAGAGTTAAATCCGATTAATCCATCACACTCGACTTTGGCACTCGCAGCAGGAATTTCTCTCTTTTTATTTTGATGTTTCAATTTTGCTGTTCTTTGCTTTTGCGCAAAAGTCTGTGTTTTTTTTAAAGGAGGAGGAGAGTGAAAAGGGAGCAGGAAAGAAAATTGCGCAAAAAAATGTGTTGAGTTTTTTCTTTTTCTTTTTTGAGTGCCAGAAAAAAGGTGACGACAGGATCCAATAAAAAATGTGCTAAAATTTCGCCGGCATTTTTTTTTTGATTGAACTTTTAATGGGGGTTGCGGGAATTTAATTTTCAACAGGATTTATGCTTTGCTTTTTTTGAAGATTAAGCTGCCGCCAATTGATTCCATTTTGTGTCGTTATTCAATTAAGCTAAAATCTTTTTTCTTTTTTTGTGGAAAGATTCAAAGGATCGGCAAAAAATGCCATTTGAGTGTAATCGTAAACGTTGAAAACGGCGGTTTTTTGAAGATGACTCTGTTGGGGGCATTTGGGGTAATTGTAAAAAAAATGTCTTATCTTTCAAGGCATACTTTGATCCACTTTTGTCCTGAAGGAGTATTGATTATATTATAAGTGAATTACGACAGTTGTAATACATATCGAACAGAATCAAAAAAGTGCCTTTAACACTTTCTTTGTTTTTTTTTCTTCTTGTAAAAAAATGAACACATTTTTTCCGCCTCCAAAATGAATGAATATTCTTTCTTGCCATTTTGTATTGTTCGTTTGCTTTGATTATTCACTTTTCAATTTTCCCATCTTTCTTCTTAAAAATATTTTTGTGTTCTTTCTTTAAAGCCCGATTTTTGAGAAACTACAGCATTATGAAATGATTTTGGCACAGGGAACTCGAAATGATGTCAGAAGGGTATAAAATGGTTTTTCTAGGTTAACAAGGTCCAGGAACACGATTTTCGTTGTCATTTTTGTCCTAAGTGGTCTAGTTTTCGATATGCAAATTTGTCAGGTCGAAAATGAAAAATCGCCATCTTTGAAGATAAAATGACAAATTTGGTACCATTCGAAAGCCCTTGACGAGCTGAGTTCAGAAAAATTAGAAACTAAGACATTTGACCCTTTTAAACGGGCGATATTAGGCACAGAACGCCAAAAACTGCTTTTTGGCCCAGAAATCTTACAATCACATTTTTTTGGCACGACAATAGCAAAATTTTATTACATAATCTAATTTTCCATTATTTTGTGACCCTTAGGGCATGGAAAACAAAAATTTTTAGGTGGGTTTAGGGGGTCGTCTGAATTTTTGAAAGTACTGCGTCATTTAACTCAAAAATGCAAAAATCGTCATTTTTGCTCCAATTCAACCAACTTTGGGTGGAAATGATAGAACATAGTTAGAAATGATTTTAGCAAAACATTTTGTACCAAAATATGCAAATTTGGATTTTTAAGACCACGATTTAGGTCAAAACCCATAAAAATGGCATATTTTGGGGATAAAATCTCTAAAATGGTTTCGGTAAGGTATTATTGTGTCCAAATGGTTCTATAATTATTATTAGTATGTCTACTAACTATTTCTAACATACAAACATCATATACTCCCAGTAACCCAGTTTTTTAGGGTAATTAAAAACCCTCATTTTGAGGCAAAAAAACGCGATTTTTGACAGATCTCAAAATGAGTAAAACTTCAACTATAATTTCGAAATTTGTGTTTATTATGTTCGTCCAGATGGGTAGCATGTATTAAAATCATAATATACCCGGTACCTTGTCTCATTACAAAATTTCATCACTGTAAACATAGCTCATTTTTGTGAAAAAAGTGGTTTTCAGTGTACGCCGTTTTTTCCTCAAAAATGATATTTTTATCACTTTATTTACGTAAAAAACATAATTTTTGATAAAATTACAAACTATTTTATGCATATCAACACTTTAACTTTAAAAAAGTCAGTTTCTTAGGTCATTTTAAAATATCTGTTTTTTGACGAAAAAAGGCAATTTTTGACCATGTTCTAAATAACTAACACATCAACCATTCTTTCGAAATTTGTTCTAAAAATTATCCTCCGGACCTGTAGTGTTTATTTAAATCATAATATACTTCAAAAAATCTCCATATGTTTAATAAAGTACCTCAGTTTTGACTCCACAGCAACGTACATGTGTTTGGCAAAAACCAGACAAGTTTAAACTCAAAGGATTTCAAAATGAGATAAATTACCGGGCATATTATGATTTAAATAAACACTACAGGTCCGGAGGACAATTTTTAGAACAAATTTCGAAAGAATGGTTGATGTGTTAGTTATTTAGAACATGGTCAAAAATTGCCTTTTTTCGTCAAAAAACAGATATTTTAAAATGACCTAAGAAACTGACTTTTTTAAAGTTAAAGTGTTGATATGCATAAAATAGTTTGTAATTTTATCAAAAATTATGTTTTTTACGTAAATAAAGTGATAAAAATATCATTTTTGAGGAAAAAACGGCGTACACTGAAAACCACTTTTTTCACAAAAATGAGCTATGTTTACAGTGATGAAATTTTGTAATGAGACAAGGTACCGGGTATATTATGATTTTAATACATGCTACCCATCTGGACGAACATAATAAACACAAATTTCGAAATTATAGTTGAAGTTTTACTCATTTTGAGATCTGTCAAAAATCGCGTTTTTTTGCCTCAAAATGAGGGTTTTTAATTACCCTAAAAAACTGGGTTACTGGGAGTATATGATGTTTGTATGTTAGAAATAGTTAGTAGACATACTAATAATAATTATAGAACCATTTGGACACAATAATACCTTACCGAAACCATTTTAGAGATTTTATCCCCAAAATATGCCATTTTTATGGGTTTTGACCTAAATCGTGGTCTTAAAAATCCAAATTTGCATATTTTGGTACAAAATGTTTTGCTAAAATCATTTCTAACTATGTTCTATCATTTCCACCCAAAGTTGGTTGAATTGGAGCAAAAATGACGATTTTTGCATTTTTGAGTTAAATGACGCAGTACTTTCAAAAATTCAGACGACCCCCTAAACCCACCTAAAAATTTTTGTTTTCCATGCCCTAAGGGTCACAAAATAATGGAAAATTAGATTATGTAATAAAATTTTGCTATTGTCGTGCCAAAAAAATGTGATTGTAAGATTTCTGGGCCAAAAAGCAGTTTTTGGCGTTCTGTGCCTAATATCGCCCGTTTAAAAGGGTCAAATGTCTTAGTTTCTAATTTTTCTGAACTCAGCTCGTCAAGGGCTTTCGAATGGTACCAAATTTGTCATTTTATCTTCAAAGATGGCGATTTTTCATTTTCGACCTGACAAATTTGCATATCGAAAACTAGACCACTTAGGACAAAAATGACAACGAAAATCGTGTTCCTGGACCTTGTTAACCTAGAAAAACCATTTTATACCCTTCTGACATCATTTCGAGTTCCCTGTGCCAAGGAATGTTTAAGTTTTTTAAAAATCGGGCTTTAAAACATTGCCACGATTGTTCCATTTTCATTTTTTCTTGTTCAAATAATTTTTCATTTTGATTTTTAAAAGAATAAACCCCTATCAAGACTGAAATTTCCTTTTTTCATTTCCCCCTAAAAACAGTGGTTTATCATGTCAAAATTTTTATGATTATTTCCTACTGTAATTTTTATCTTTATTTTTTTGCCTTTTTCCCTAAAAAACGTGTCATCACAATTTTCTTCATTTTCCCACAAATGTTTTCTTTGAAAAAATGCTATACAATGCCTTCTTTTTTTTGATTTTTTTGATAATTTTTGTAATTTTATTCTGTAAAATAACACCTGGAAGGCATGAGAAAAGCTTCATTTTTTCCTATTCTTTTTTTCAAACCCCGTTGATTTTTTTCTATTCCTATCCGTCATTCATTTTTTTTGACTATCAACCAGTTTGACACTTTTTTATATAATTTTGGAAAAAAACTTGATTTTTTTGGAAATGCCGTCTTTCAAAATATTTCTCCAAAAAAATCCAACCATTTTTCAATAAAACCCATTTCAAATACAGTACACATTTTCAGAAAACGATGGAATCTGAAAGTGCTGCAACAGCCAATGATTCTCAAACACTTCCATCAATTTTAACTCCAAAATTTTGGAATTATTTTTCTGTCTCAAATGATAAACAACATCTTCTTGATCATTTTTACAGAAGTTTGAAAAAGCTAGCAGCTACGGATTATGATGATACTGTAATCGATAATATTCAACAGGTAATTTTTCATTGTTTTTCAAACTATCTTTTATCTATGAATAATTTACATTTTTTACAGATTTACAAAATTTTAATGGATCATCGAAAATATTATCGTGAACATTACAGTAAAGCATTGAAAGAAGTGGAAATTAAAGTTGAAGAATTGAAAGCTGCAAAATCAGAAACCGAAGCTTCAAAGAAGCAAAATGAAGCCGAAAAAGCTGAAATCAAAAAAGGATATGTATGTTTATGCTAATTTTTTATTTTATATAAATAAGATCAAAATTTTTAGGAACAAAAACTTTTTGAAGCTGAAGAAGCTTTATCGAAACTCAAAAAACAGCTTAAAGAAGTCGAAGACGTAAAAGAAGAAAAACAAATTACAATTGAAGCAATGGCTGAAAAATTCAAAAATGACATGAATAAATTATTTGAGCTTGAAGATAGCTATGAACAACTTAAACAAGAAATAACAGAAGCAAAAGAAGAAAAAAAGGCCCAAATTGAAATAAATCAATCCATAAAAGCCAAAATGGAAGAGCTTAAAAATGAATTATCGAAGGCAAAAAAACAGATTCAAGAAAATGAAGCAGAAAAAACATCTGTCAATAAATTATTGGAAATGGCAAAAACGGTGGAAGAAAAAAATAACTTGGAAAAGGTTTGTTTTTTTTAAATACTGGAAGCTTGATTTATGCATTTTTTATGCATTAATTTCCACAACCAAAGGAGATAATTGATTTTAAAAATTAAATTTTTAGCGATTAAAAAATGAAATAATTGCAAAATTGGAATCTCAAATAAAGGATTTAAATCTTCAAAAAGAAGTCGACACAAAATCAATTGAAGAATGGAAGGAAAAAGCAATGTCAAAAGATGCAATTTTTAAAGAACAAAAAAACCTTGTTGAAAAATTAAAATCGGAAATTGAAGAAAAAGAAGCAGAATTTCAGAAGCAAATTGAAATTTCAGCTGCAATCCAAAAAGAATTAATGCTTCTTAAAAATGAGGTTGAGGCACAACAAGAAGGAAAATGTGAAATTCAAATTTCACCAAATCGAAAAAGAGTAAGCTTTTTTGATTTTGTAAAACGGGATTACGGTAATCTTATTTTTTAGGCTAGTCCGGTTGAAGATGGAAATGAAAAAAGCCCAAAGCAAAAACCCGGAATTCATGAAAATCAGTTGCCTTCACTTGGAAGTCCTTCACTAGATGTTCAAAAGCTGCCAAATCCTTTTCAACAACAATTACAACAACAGCTTCAACAATTGCAAAATGGTAATAATTCCAAGCTAACGACTCAACAACATATGCCATGCCAAAATACACAATTTCAACAACCCCAAATTCAACAACTTTCGCATGTTAGTCCATTCCAAGTTCAAAAACGCGTTCAACAACAAATTCCACCACAGCAACGTCAACCACTTCTTTACAAACATCTGCAACAATTTGAAAATGGCATGAATCCCCAACAGCAACAACAAGATTTTCTTCGTGCTCAAAATATCCCATCTACAAGTGCACAACTAGAAAATCGACACCATTTTGAACAAATTCAAAATATCCCTCCTGGATATCCCCAACAACAACAGCAACAATATCCCCCTCAAATCCCATATCCAATGGCAATGCCACAAAGTAGCAGCAGCAACCCATATGCAAATTTCCAGCGACAACAGCAAACCAATCCCGCTGCTGCTCAAAACATGCAATCACAAGCTCATCAATACTTTTATCAACAATGTTTTAGTTCCTTAGCTGGATATTCTAATTTTAATTTTTAATAGGATATTCTAATTTTAACCTTTTTACTTTTTCAGTTTCTGTAAATAACCTTGTCATACTTTTGTGCAACTTTTGATGATAGATCTCTTTTAACAACCTTATTTTTTTGCGATCTCGATTTTTAATAAATTTAAATTTTTTTTCTTGAAAAAAGAAACAAATAATTTTTTTTAATATTAAAAATTTTGAAGTGTAAGAGAAAATCCTTTTTTTGTTTCTTTCCCTTTAAAAATTCTACAAAAAGTGATACTGTAAAAGAGAATGTTATTTCCTTTTATGTTTATTTTTAATCTGTCTCCATTTTCGGGAACCTCTGGCAGGCAGACATATTCCGTAATTTTCTAAAAATGTCTTTGAATCTTTTTTTTACAAGATCGCAAAAAGTTTGATACTTTTCTTTTATATCCGAAACGCCAGACAGAAATATTTCAGCAGTTGTTGATCTGAAAATTTCGCAAAGTTTTAGCCTAAAAATTACATTTTTTTAAATTAAAAAGTTTTTCCTTTGAACTTTACCGCTGCAATAAATCAAAAATTTACATTTTTCTTGAAAAACATTTTTGCGATGTTATTTTGGAGTTATCGATGGAGTCAGTTTCAACGGTGACATTTCGAAAGACTTCAAAGATCACTGTCAGCATTTCTTCATTTTTTTCATCAATGCGACGGCGGTGTTTAATAAAAACAAGAACAATGTGGCGCCAACGTTTGGGAGATTGAATTCCTTGAAAATGAAAGAAGTGCCTGATATTGTTTGTCATATTCAAATATTTTGATATTAACAACTTAAAGAAATAAAAAAAGAGAGAAAGAGTTGTGTTTTTACTTGCTCCGGACAAAAAAAAAGAGGAAACAACGTAACCTTTTTTGCTTTCTTTGTGTTTTTCTCTTTTCAAAAAAAATTGTTAAAAAAAATAAAGAAATGAAGGTTAGTGAACGAAAACCATCTATCTCTCCGACGAGAATGTGTATTTTTACTAATTGAATTTAATTTTAGGACAAAAAAGAGCTAAAATGCAAGGCTTACCAAAAGTGACCTAAAAAAAGGAGGAAAGAAGAAAAGGAAAAAGTGATATAAAAATCCGCCTTCTTTTTTGATCGTGGTCAAAAAATTGCAATAAACAGTTTGAAGCGAGCGGGAGTTCGCGGATGTTTTTTTTATGTCTCTTCTTTTTCTTTCTTCTTTATTTTTTTATCGTTTTCATTTCTTTGAAAAATATGTTTATGAAAATGATTCCCTAAAATTCCCATGTTAATTTGTATTATCAAGGCCTGCCTATTTCTTTTTCTTCTTTCTCCTTTTTTGTTTTCATTTTTTTAACTATCGCAACCACATGATTGATGACCAAAGCATATTGGGACTTTTGACCTACTTTTTTCTACACATCCATTTATATGTTCAAGGGGGATTGATATCCTATAGGGGCAAAAAAGTAATAGAAATATTTATCAAAGTAATTCTTTTTTTACCAAAAAAACATTCCATTAATCAAGATCGAAGCAGGCAATATAAAAATTTCAATGTTTTATTTTCAATTTTTTTCTCGTTTTTTCGATGTTTAAAAAATGTCTTTTGATTACTTTTAAATGATAACGTCTTGTTACAATTTTATAAGTAAGTGTTACTGCATTCTGATTGCAAATTTGACATTGAAAAAGAAAAACTGAGAATTTCACTCTGTTTGTCATTTTAAAGAGAGGTGATTAATGATGGATGAGATTTAACAACTTTGAATAAGTGTTTTTTTCTGATCTGCAAAATTTATGATGGTGTCATTTTTCACGAAAAAACAAATTTTTTTGACGAATGTGTATAAGTATGTGTGCGGGAAATCTGAGATAGTTAAACGGGGGTTAAATAAAGAAACAAATAGGCATTTAAGCAGATTGTATTTCTATTATCTTAGGCATTGAAAAACCGATAGTTTGCTTAACAACCATCATTTATAATGAAAATTTTACTTTAAGGGCTGCCACAGCGAACTGAAATTCTTTCTTTTGTTGATTTTTTGGCAAAGCGTCAAAATCAAAAAATGCAAAAAAAGTGTCGTTTTGTTTTTAACCGCAAATAATTTTTGGATTATCAAATTAATATTTTTTTGTTTCTAGGGTAAAAAACACTGAAAAAACTGATTCTACCATGCATGATATACCCAAAATGGACGTTTTTAAGGGTTTTAGGACGTGATGAAAATGACCTTACCTTTCAAAAATTAATTACTCAAAATTTTAACCAAATTTTTTTCTCGCCAGTGTCTGCATAATGTTCAGCACACTCAGTTTAGTAATTTGTCCGCTCATTTTGTTAAAATTATTGTACGTTTTAAAATTAGAGCAAAAATACTGATTTTTACCGTATTTTTGCACATTTTTATGCTCTGAAACTTGCATAATTAATGTTTATTCATTATTTATATGTCGAATATATTGACAGATCATCAGTGATCGAGTTAAAATACGAATTGTGGGTTTTGGTGCTGGAACAACATAATAAAAATGAGATAAAGTACAGGTGAATTCATCAACACGTACTGTGTGATATATTACTTTATTTTTAAGTGTTTTAACCATATATGCTTAAAAATGTTATTAACTGATGTACAACTATCATGTAATTACTGAACAATGATTCAAAACTTCATAATCGAAAAAATTTATCTTTTTCCGTTAGGACAAAATTGATGAAAAAATATGCTTTTTTACCAGAGAAAGTAATTGTTTTAAAAATACGAAAAGCTCTATTTATGACTGAAATATCCATTGTATTTTCATTTTCCAGTTCGAATGTATATAAAAAACACGAATTTAAATAGAAGGACTTAAAAAACTATTGTTTTTTAGAATGAGAGGTTTTGCAAATTAAGAGGAAAATTAGAGTATTAATGTTGTTGTAAAAAGTTAAATACAGTGCATTTTTGATATTGTGTTATGTTTCTTAACTATTTGCCAATATATTCGACATATAAATGATGAATAAACATTAATTATGCAAGTTTCAGAGCATAAAAATGTGCAAAAATACGGTAAAAATCAGTATTTTTGCTCTAATTTTAAAACGTACAATAATTTTAACAAAATGAGCGGACAAATTACTAAACTGAGTGTGCTGAACATTATGCAGACACTGGCGAGAAAAAAATTTGGTTAAAATTTTGAGTAATTAATTTTTGAAAGGTAAGGTCATTTTCATCACGTCCTAAAACCCTTAAAAACGTCCATTTTGGGTATATCATGCATGGTAGAATCAGTTTTTTCAGTGTTTTTTACCCTAGAAACAAAAAAATATTAATTTGATAATCCAAAAATTATTTGCGGTTAAAAACAAAACGACACTTTTTTTGCATTTTTTGATTTTGACGCTTTGCCAAAAAATCAACAGTCAGTTCGCTGTGGGCTGCTTTAAATTTCAAAAAATGTTACTGCTACTTATATTTGTTTTTTATAGTTTGCTTAATTTTGTTCACTGAATTTTTTTCAATCTGGTTGAATAAGTTTTTTTTTACCGTATCCAAGGCATGCATATGCATAAAAACACGGGATCCTTATGAGCCACTTTTTATTTTTTAAAAATGGACTCCGCCCCAAATGTTTTAAAATGCATCAAATTTGTCTTCTATTCAGTTATTTTCTTTTCTTTTGTTTTTTCAGACTTCTTTTTTCATCTCTATATACAAAAAAGGGGCAACCGTTTTGTTACTCTTTTATTTAGGCATTTAGAGATGTTGATTTATTTGATGCCAAAATAATACTCGTGATTTTGCAGTTCTTCATGCTTCATGAAAACTATTTCGCAGATACTTTACTCATTTAAATATGTAAATCTTCAACTCTCGTACCCCACTGATGAGTCCCACGAGAAAAAAAATCTCAGCTACAAAGAAGAAACAGAATTTTATCTGTCTGGGATAAGGGACGAAACAGATAGAAAGGAAAAGAAGAAATGAAAGAAACATTTGTTGCAATAGGGACTTCTTTTTGTTTCCCCAATGATATACTGTCACATTAAGGACATCTTTTTTTCAATGTTTTTTCTCTCTTTTTTACGAAGAAAGAGAAAGTGAAGAAATAACCTAGCAAATATTAAAAATGTTCAATGTTTTTCTCCCAAAAAAAGATCTATCAATTTTGGATTTCGAAAGAAAGATCACGAATTTCAAATTTCAAAAAATTATATCTTTTTACGTTTTGAAATACTTCTGTCATTTAAATATTTCAAATTTTTTTCATATTCAGTCGCGATCTTTCTTTCGAAATCTCAAAAATGCATTAAACGAAAATTCATTTTAAATTTCAAAATAAAAAAATATGAATATTTTTTGCCACACAAATATCGGGTTACTGTAATTATTTTCTGTTTCATTTTTTTCTTTGTTTTCTACTCTTTTGGTAAAATGATTACCATATTAGTCCCAGCAGTAATACAGTATAAAAAAGCATTATATAAAAAATTCATTTGAAAGATTACTGTAGTTTCCCCGAGATCACATTGCTGAATTTTGTCATAATATTTAAATCATGCTTAAAAAATTCGTGTTTTTTACGCGTTTTATTATAAAATTTTTATCTTTAAATGTTTCAACAGTTTAATTAACTGATACTTATTTTTTAGGATCAAAAAAGATGGCAGAAAATCAAGCGTCAAAGAAGCTGCCGTCTCGGATATATCATTTGACAGATGATGAATACTTTAATTATTTCAAGAATCAAACAAATCGTGATGCAGTTTATGATGAATTTGGGAAAGAATTTGATCAAATAAATGTTAATGATTTTACTGGAATCATTCATCATAATTGTTTACAAGTAAGCCGTATTTCTTTTAAGAGTCTTAAAATTTAAAGAATATTTTTAGGTTATTACATATATGATACAAAGAAGAAGTGGATATGCCAAAGAAACTCAAAGATTGTGTCAACAAATTCAAATTTTAGAACGTGAAAAAGCAGACGCTATTAAATCCTTAACTGCTGAAAATAAAGAAAATCAAATAAAAGTAAGTTTGTTTTACTTAAAAAGTGATGTTTTTTGGTATACGGTAGGGATAGTCTGATGATAAACAAATTAAAAACAGTATTTCAACTCTGAAAAAAATTTGCACGCTTTTCGGGAACAATAATTTTTGCATACTCTAAATTGAACATATTTGAAGCCAAAATACTCATTTTTTTAAAACTAATTAACTTTTATTTATATTAAGCAACAAAGAATCAAACAGCTGGAATCGTTATGGACAGGTGAAAAAGCAAATTTGGATTCACAAATTGCAGAATTGAAAGGTGAAGCTGAAACCTGGAGAAAAGATGCAAAAAGATATCGAAATGAACGAAACACTGCTGAACACGAATTGAAAAAAAAGAACAAAAAGTATCAAGAATTGAATGAACAAATTCAAAATTTGAAAGAAAAGAATATTCAACTTGAAGCTGATTTAAATGCAACAAATTATCAAATCAAAGATCTTGATACTCAACTTGAACAAATGAATTTCTTCCAAAATGAAATAAATGAATTGAAGCAAGCTTTTAATGCAAAGGATTCAGAGCTGAAAAATGTACAGCGTCAATTTGAATCTGCTAAAAAAGAGTTGAAAGAAAAGAAAGAAGAAATTGAAACCTTGAACAAAAAAAATGCCGAACTTGATGCCGATTTGAATGATGCAAAGAAACAAATCAATGAGCTTCAAACTCAAAGAGATCAATTAAACAAAGATTTTGAAATACAAGATGATGAATTGAAAATTGTTCAAACTCAATTTAATGAATTCAAAGAAAAATGTAAGCATTTGGAAGAATCTGCTGCAATTGAACGTTCACAAATGACCCAAATTGAAGTTGAACAACTTCAACAAGCTTTGGAATGCTCTCAGAAACAATCTGAAAAGTATCAAAAAGAAATTGATAAAATTCGAAAAGAAAATATTGAAACTGCAGAAAGAAAATCAGCGGCATTGAAAGTATTGACTGAAAGCGTCAAAAATGTTATTGAAAAAACTTCATGCAAAAGGGTAAGTATTATTTTACCATTTTGACTTTAATAAATAAATCCCACCAAAAAAGTCAAATTTTGTGTTTAAAACCCAACACGGTATGAAAAAGCTTGAGTAGAAAACATTTGAGTTACAGTAGCCCCCTAATGTACCTTACAAGATTAAGTTTAACATACTATTTTTGGGTTTTTTAACACACTTTTCTTACAGTATAGTTCTACTGTTGTAACTATTTAATTTTAGGCACAAAAAACAAAATCTGCAACAGCTGAAAGCAGTGCTGAAAAATTAAAATTCATGGAAGAAGAAACCCAAACTTCGAAGAATATGATTGCAGAACAACAAAATATTATCAATCGTATTTCTGCGGATTATTCAAATTTATTCGACGACAACAGAAAACTACGAGGTGTCATTGGACAATTGAATTCAGAATTGGCGGAGGCAAAAAAGAGACGTCAAAGAAATGATAAAGCTGTAGAAAAAAGACAACTTTCAAAAGAGCAAAAACAACAACTTCAAAGTGGAAATAATGATATTGGTGAAGGAAGCTCCTCAAAACGGGTATGTTTTTTATAATTTTTTATTGAAAAAGATAACATCAAAATATCTTTTAGGCAAGGCATGATATTCACCAACATCCAGCATTATCATTCAATCTCTTTGCTCCAACCGGTCAACAATTGATTCAAGGTCCAATTTCATCCTCTCCTCCAACTTTGACTCCTCCACCAAATCGTACCCCACAACTTCCTGTACATGCACAACCAAGCAATATTGGTACTGTTAATGTTCAACCTAATGCATTCCCATTTTTGAAAGACCAATTAAATCAAGGATTTGGGCTATCAACCATGCATCTCTCTCCCAATTTTTACAACTTTCCACCGCGTCTTCAACAACTACTCCATCAAGATATGATGATTCGAGGCTTCAATGGTAGTCATCCAAATGTTCCACCACCATCGAATTCAACAATGACTTTAACAAATAATTCCAACGATAATCATCAACAACCTACACAACAACTTCCATCTCCAAATGGCACCCTTGAAATGATGCCTCCAGTAATGCCACAACAACATCATCAAATGAGTCCTGAACAGCTTAATGCATTCAAACAATGGCAACAAGAACAACTTCGTCTTCAACAACAAGTTCCAGCTATGCTTCCACCTGCGCAACAACAACCTCCGCCATTCCAATATTCTCAACATAGCCGTCCTCCTCCAAATCAGCAACAATAACAACATCGAAATAATTAATTAATCTACAAAAAATGTTGTTATTAGTAAACATTCTCTAATTTTTTAAGATCTCTTAAATAATTTTGTAATTACAGTTCTTTCTTTGTTTTTGATCTCAAATGTACCTCGTTATAAAATTTGTAATAAATATCCATTCACTAAAACATTTTTTCATATGTAAGTTACTGTACATTTTTCGGATTTTGCAAGAAATAAACTTCTCTGTGATTACCTCCCAATATGGTCTTCCTCGTCTTTTTTCACCAAAAGTATCATGCCATAAATTGGATTTATTCTCTCCCAAAATGTCTACCATTAACAAAAAAATTGCCTCACCGTATTCCCAATATTTTTCTTTCCTCCCTTTTCTAATTCAGATAACAAAATTAAACTGGATTAGCCCAAAGTTAAGCATAGAATTACAGTAATACATTAAAGAGTAAAGCATTAAAAATTTTTGTGTTGCTTGTCTTTTTTTAGGGAGATGAATGAAAAAAAAACGTTTGCGCAAAAAAAACTTTCAATTACTGATTGAAAGTTTTTTGAACCATAAAATTTCCGGGTCATCAATGAAAGCTGACATTTTTAAGCTTTTATTAGATTTCTTACGTCAGATTTGAAGAACTTCCCATTTTTGCAAAAACGACTCCGGCACTTATTTGCTCATTTCTTTTTTTAAAGAGAAACTATAGTTTAAACTTAACAAAAAACTAATGAAATTTGTTTCTTTTGTTTGGGTCTGCAAAAATGGTAAATTTTTAAGGAGTTCAAATGGAAGTAACTGTTTCAAAAAAGTGAAACAAATTTAATGGAATTTAAAGTAGTGCTTTAAATTCCATTAGAGTACTAAAGTAAATTATGTTTCAAGTGTTTTTTGCAATAAAAAGAATGTATCCAAAATTGAAAGAGCTTCATTCGCTTTGATTTTTGGTCGTTTTTTTAATTAGTACGAAAATTGTAATCGTTTCAGAAACATAAATCTTGAATGGTTGTTTGAATTTCTATAATTAAAGGTTTTAATTTAAAACATTTGTGTAATTTTTTTCATTTTGTTTGACCTTTGACATAATTATTGTTTTAATTCTGTTTATTTTTGAAGTTTTCCCAAGCTTTACTAATTTAATGTTAAAATTGAATAATTTAAGGGAATATTAAAGCAAACGAAGGTAATATGCACTTTTTCCAAAACATATTCCACTAATATTCAAAATTGCGCAATGCGAAAGCTTTGTTTTTGTTAGAATTTCATTCTTGCTCCAAAATAAATGTCAAATTAACACATTTTTTTCTAAAGAAATGGAAGTAGCTTTAATAATAATGCAAATGATTAATTACAGACAAAAAGGTGTAATGCTTTTTTCAATTCCAAAAAACTAATATATCCTGTTTGTTCCAGGAAAAACATTCCTTTCAAAAAATGGCAAAATAACATTTGCCAACAGAAAAAAAATCAAAGATGCCGTTGGCAGCAGCCGTGATGGCCATCATCGCGATTGTGATGATTGTTATTTTAGTGTTGTTGCTTCTGTGTACAAATATAAACGCGGAACTCTCGCTTTTCTTTCTTTCATTCATTTCAGTTTTTGCAATTTTGAAGACTATTTTCTTTAGCAAAAATATTGCGATTGCATCGTTTATCATCTCATCTTTGAAATCATTGCTTTTTTCTTACATTCTTTTTAGCAAATAAATCAGTTAAGGAGAAGTTTCTCTTTCTTTTTAAATATGCAAATCTAACAAAGTTTGAGATCCTTTAAATTTTCAAAAAAAAGATCAAGAGAAAATATAAATTTACTTTTTGAAGATGATACGGCATTTTTTGTTTCCAAAATAAAAGGCATTTTTTATGCAATAAACTTTTCTCTGTTTTTTAAGAGTTAAATCCGATTAATCCATCACACTCAACTTTGGCACTCGCAGCAGGAATTTCTCTCTTTATTTTGATGTTTCAATTTTGCTGTTTTTTGCCTTTTATTTGTGTCTTTTTCTCCTCCTTCTTCGAACGGAGGAGATTGAAAAGGGAGAAAAGAAAATTGCGCAAAAAATGTGTTGAGTTTTTTCTTTTCTTTTTTGAGTGCCAGAAAAAAAGGTGACGACATGATCCAATAAAAAATGTGTCTCTAATTTCGCCGGCATTTTTTAGATTGAACTTTTAACTTTTAATTGGGGTTGCGGGAATTTAATTTTCAACAGGATTTATGCTTTGTTTTTTTTTGCAAAAATTAAGCTGCCGCCAATTGATCCGATTTTGTGTCGTTATTCAATTATGCTAAAATTCCTTTTCCATTTTGTGGAAAGATTCAAAGGATCGGCATTAAATGCCATTTGAGTGTAATCTTAAATGTTGAAAACGGCTGTTTTTTGAAGATGACTCTGTTGAAGTCATTTGAGAAGATAGTAAAACACTTTTGTTTTCTTTTAAGGTATGCTTTGATCCACTCCTTGTCAAAAAAAGTGGATCATATGGTGTCGACAGTGGTAATACTCTGTATGATTCGCTTCAAAAATGCCTTTCTTTTTTTTATTCTTGTAAAAAATATTGAACACATTTTTTCCGCTTCGAAAATGAATAAATATTCGTTCTCGCCATTTTGTATTGTTCGTTTTTTTCGATTTTCCCATCTTTTCTGCTTTTTTAAAATAGAATAAATTTTTCTCTTTTCTTAAAAACATTGCCACGATCGTTCGAGTTTCATTTTTTTCTTGTTCAAATTATTTTTCATTTTGTTTTTTAAAAGAATAAACCCCTATCAAGACTGAAATTTTCTTTTTTTTCTCGTGCCTTAAAAACAGTGGCTTATCATGTCAAAATTTTTATGATTATTTGCTACTGTAATTTTTATCTTTTATTTTTGCCCATTACCCTTTTCTCTTGAAAAATAGTCTTATCAGAGTTTTCTTTATTTTCCCATGAATGTCATCTTTGAAAAAATGAGATTAAAGGAGGAGATCCATCGTGAATAAACTTTTTTTTACAAAAATCAGGGACTCATTGGAGCTGCTTTTTTCTTTTTTGCAGCTGCAGTGAAGAAAAAAACAAGCTCCAATGAAGGTGCTTTCGCGTCGAGAAATGCAATCAAAGTTGAGTGTAAAAAGTTGATTCACGCTGGGTCTCGTCCTTTAAGTTTATTTTTTCTTGTCTGATCTTTCAAATGTTTTTTTTTAAATGGCACCTGGAAGGAGGAAAGAAGATGCTTCATTTTCCCTTCTTTTGTTTTCCGAATCCCTTTGATTGATTTTTGTAAATTCCAATCCATCATTCATAATTTTTTTGCCAATTGTCATTTTTTAAACGCTAATTAATTATAAACAATTTAAAATAAACGCGATTGTGTCTTTGAAAAAGCCGACATCAAAAATGTGTCTCGTAAAAAAACCAGCCAATTTAAGCTTGCAGCAAAACAATGGAATCTGAAAGTGCTGCAACAGCCATGGATTCCCCAATACTTCCATCAATTTTAACTCCAAAATTTTGGAATTATTTTTCTGTTTCAAATGATAAACAACATCTTCTTGAACATTTTTACAGAAGTTTGAAAACGTTGGCTTCAACAGATTATGATGATACTGTAATTAATAATATACAACAGGTAATTTTTCTATGAAAATTTTCTATGAATGATTAAAGCTTTCTTACAGATGTATTTGATTTTAATGGATCATCGAAAATATTATCGTGAACATTACAGTAAAGCATTGAAAGAAGTGGAAATTAAAGTTGAAGAATTGAAAGCTGTAAAAATAGAAACTGAAAGTTCAAAAAAGCAAAATGAAGCCGAAAAAGCTGAAATCAAAAAAGGATATGTATGTTTATGCAAATTTGTTTTATTTCAAACAAAAGCTAAATTTTAGGAACAGCAACTTTTTGAAGCTGAAGAAGCTTTGTCAAAACTTAAAAAACAGATCAAAGAAGTCGAAGATGTAAAAGAAGAAAAACAAATTACAATTGAAGCAATGGCTGAAAAATTCAGAAGTGATATGAATAGATTATTTGAACTTGAAGATAGCTATGATCAACTTAAGCAAGATTTAACAGAAGCAAAAGAGCAAAAACAAGCCAAAATTGAATTGAATCAATCCATCAGTGCCAAAATGGAAGAACTTAAAAATGAATTATTTAATGCAAAAAAGAAGATTCAAGAAAATGAAGCAGAAAAAACATCTGTCAATAAATTATTGGAAATGGCAAAAACAACTGAAGAAAAAAATAATTTGGAAAAGGTTCGTTTTTTTAAAAGATTGGAGGCTTGATTTATGCAATTTTTATGTCCCATTCGAGCATTCATTTTAAGGCTTCATAGATATTCAACTACAGGAGATAATTGATTTAAAAAAATTAAATTTTTAGAAATTGAAAGATGAAAGAATTGCAAAATTGGAAGTTCAAATTGATCAATTAATTGTTCAAAAAGAAGTAGACACAAAATCAATTGAAGAATGGAAGACGAAATCAAAATCCAGCGATGATCTTCTTAAAGAACAAAAAACACTTGTTGAAAAACTGCAGTCTGAAGTTGAAGAAAAAGAAGCAGTATTTCAGAAGCAGATTGAAGTGGCAGCTGCAATCCAAAAAGAATTAATGCTTTTTAAAAGTGAAGTTGAAGCACAACAAGAAGGAAAATGTGAAATTCAAATTTCACCAAATCGAAAAAGGGTAAGCTTTTTTTGAGATTTTAAAATGAGATTACGGTAATGGGATTTTTAGGCTAGTCCGATTGATGATGAAAATGAAAAAAGTCCAAAGCAAAAACCAGGGAATCAAGAGAATCAGCTGCCTTCACTTGTTAGTCCTCAAGATGCCCAAAAGCTCTCATGTCCTAATCAGCAACAATTGCAACAAAAACTTTATCGATTGCAAAATGTTAATAATCCTAAACAACAAAATATGCTATGCCAACATACACCGTCTCAACCACCCTATAATCAACAAATTGCACATGTCAGTCCACTTCAAGTTCAACAAGGCGTTCAACATCGATTTCCGCAGAATATTCCTCCTGGATATCCCAAACAGCAACAACAAAGATATTATCCTCCACAAATTCCCTATTTAATGACACAAAGTAGCAACACATATGCAAATTTCCAGCAACATTTGCAATCCCGCACTGTTCAAAACATGCAATCACAAGCTCATCAATATTTGTATCAACAATATTTTAATTCAATTGCTGGATATTCTAATTTTAATTTTTAATACTAATCTTTGCTACTTTAGTTATTGTATCATTTGTTGTGCAACCTTTTTGTTTTAACTACCATATTTTTTTACTGTTTGATCTCTATTTTTAATAAGATTTAACTTGTTTTACCGTAAAACTTTTACGAAAGAAAAAGAAAATAAAAATTTTTGAATCCTTTTTTTTATTCATAAATTTTGAAATGGAAAAAACTTTTCTCCCAGAAAATTCGGCAAAAAATGTTACGGTAAAAATGAAAATAAATTTATGCATCTTCATTAAACTGTCAAACATTTTTGGATTTTCTTTTTCATCATTTTTGTTTAACACATTTCTCTTGTTTTCTTTTATATCTGTACCCTTTTTTGGAGGGACATCGGGTGGACAGGCATATTTTATTCATTGAATAATTTATTTTTTTTAATATCTCTTTGAATCTTTTGTTTTAAAAAGCGCAAAAAGCTTTCTTTCTTTTCTTTCAAATCCAAAACAAAAAACAAAAACGTTTCAGCTATCTTTGATCTAAAAGATTTCGCTTTTGAAAATTTTACAAAGATTAAAACTTACATTTTTTTAATCAAAAAGTTATTCTGATATTTTGCTTGCTGTCGTAAAATAGATAATTTTGTTTTTTCAATTTACATAAAATAAATTGTTTTTGAAGCAATACAGTTTTTTTGTTTGCAGTGTTGACTTCGATATTTTGAAATACGTTAAAGAACATGGGTGCCACATCGAATCGTTTTCAAAGAAAAATGGAAATTTTGTGTTCCACATGGCAAAGTGTTTCTCCTCGAGAAATCAACATTGTTTATCGAGAAAAATTTAAAAAACAACTGCCAAAATGGCTCACAAAATTTACACTTCGGTTTGATGTGTGTCTTTTTTTCAATGCGAATGTAACATTTCGTATGTTTTTTAAAAAAAACAAAAACAAAGAATGCAAAATTGGGTTGTAGGTACCAACCAGCTTGTGAGAGAATTCATTTTTTCATGAATGTAATTTTGGTCATATTCAAATATTTAGTGATGAAGCATAAACAACATAAAAAACAAAGAAGAGGGGTTAGAATGAAAAGAAGACGTGACCCTTTACCCTTTCTTTCCATCAGCAGCAATAAAAAGAATTGCAGAAGAAAAAATAGAGAGAAAGAAATGAAAGCGACTGAAAGGATACCAACAATCTGCCCGACGAGTGTGTAATTTTTTTCGATGATAGATATTTTTAGGGCAAAGAAGAACTGAAATGCAAGACCCCCCGAAAGAGACAAAAAGAAGAAGTGATATAAGAAGACTCCGCCTTCATTTTTCGATCAAGGTCAAAAAAATTGCTAATAAACAGTTTGAAGCTGAAGTTCACGGATGTTATGTTTCTTTTTTTCTTTCTTCTTTTTTATGGTTTTCTTGAAAAAACATTTATGAAAAAGATTCCCTAAAATTCTCATGTTGTTTTGTGATTTCATGGCCTGCATTTTTTATTATTCACTTTCTTCTTTTTTTCTCACTTTTTTTAATTATCGCGACGATATAGATGTCCAAGGCGTAATAGATGAATGATTGCTCGGTTTCTTTTTACTCATGAATTGATATGTTCAAGTAGGATGAAATGATATAGGGATAAAAAAACATATGTCAAAGTAACTTGACAGCAGCAACAGCTATAATTGAGATTGATTTCTTTGTTTAAAACATAACGGGTGCAAAAAAGAAAGTGAAGGATTTTTTATTTATCATTCATGAATGCATTCATGGTTCAATGTCTGTAAAAATGAATCTTGCAATTTTTTGCTTGGCCACCCAAATCAGCTATTATTATAATATATACTTTGTTTTTATTGTCGTCAGGTGTCTGAAAGATACGAAAAAAATAGAATTTATTTTCTAAACTAAAACATTCGTAGAAATTGTATGCTTGGCATGAAAAAATTAGAAAGTAAAAGGTAATAGATTTTTTCCAATCTTTTCTTTTTAGATTTGAAAAAAAAAGATAGACACAAAAATCGGCAGGGCGAAGGTTGAAAGAAAAGCAGGGGTGTTTGTAAAATGTAAAAGAAAATTTTGCAGCTGCTTCTTCAAGTCGACAGCGGCGATAACTTCATTTTTTGCTGATTGCTTGTTTTGTTTTATGTTATTTGCATCGAGATCGAAACAAATTGAAGCAAGCAATAAAAAATTTCAGTGTGTGATTAATTGCTGCAGTTTTTTTTTCAATTTTCGGGTTATAAAAATAAATGTTTTTTGATCAATGTTAAAAATGAGAACATTTTGTTGCAATTTAACAAGATTAAGTGCCACTGCATTCTTCTTGGGGTCAAATTCTCGAAGAAGAAGAAATGAGACACTGTTAATCATTTTAAAGAGAGGTAATTAATGATGGATGAGATTTAACAACTTTGAATAAGTGTTTTTTCTGATCTGCAAAATTTACGATGGTGTCAGTTTTCTCGAAATACAAAATTTTTTTGAAGAATGTGTGTAAGTATGTGTGCGGGAAATGCTTGATTGTTAAATGGCTGTTTGATAGAAACGCAATGTATTTCTGTTATTATAAGCATATACAGGATATTTTCCTTAAAAACCATCAATTAAAATAAACATTTTTTATTGCTACTTTTTTTGTTATCTCACATTTCATTGTGTCAATCTTTGGTTTTATGATTCGCTTACTTTTGTTAATACAAATTGAAAACAAATTCTGTGACGGAAATATTTCATTAATAACTGAATAACATTTCTTACTTACCGTATCCAATGCATTAAAAGAAGGGATCCTTTTAAAATATATAAAATATGTCTCCTTAAAATTGCTTTCTTTTATTTTTTCTGTTCCGACTAAATATGAAATGAAAGTATCTGAAATATATAAATTATTAGTTCAATTTTTACAAACTTACTTTTAGAGGCGTTTTGACCGTTTCATCTATAGTTAACACTTTTTCTTTTTATCTCTTTAAATTAAAGAGACAGTTGTTCTTTTTTTTATTTCGTTTTGGAATTTCAGATGGTGATTTATTTGATTTTGTGCTTTCTGTTTTAGCACTTTAAGAAAGCTATTTCAAAGACACTTTACTCTTACTATAAATCACCTCTCGTACCCCACTGATGAGTCCCACGAGAAAAAAAAGAAAAAAGAAGGAAAAGAATTTTATCTCTGTCTGGGATAAGGGACGAAACAGAAATTAAAAAATAAAAAAGAAAGAGAAAACAAAATGGAAAGCAATAGTTGTTGCAATTTTTCATCTCCCCCCATTGAAAATACTGTAACTTGATTTATGTCTTTTTTTTCTTTATTTTCTTCCTCTTTCTAAGAAATAAGAAAGAGAGAAAAAATAGCCCTAACATAAAAAAATTCAATGCTTCTCTCCCACAGAAAATCTGTCGTTTTTTGGATTTCGAAAGAAAGATCGCGAATTTAAAATAACTGAAATACAAAAATTTTCGTTTTTTTTTCATTTTTGAAATACTTTCGTCATTGAAATATTTCATAAATATTTTTCAAAATTTTAAAACAAAAAAAGAGATGCCCTTGAATATCAGTTTTTTACAGTTCTTTCGAAATCAAAAAAATGCATGAAACAAAACATTCTTTTAAAATTTCAAAATAAAACAAGTATCAAAACTGAAGTTATAAACAGTGCTGTTGCGACTCCGACTCACGAGTCGATGAGTCGACTCATTTATCGACTCCGACTCGCGAGTCAGAGTCGGAGTCGATAAATTCCAAAGATCAAAGGAAAAAGGCCGCTTTTCGACTCACGAGTCGACTCTGAGTCGACTCATTCGACTCCGACTCGCGAGTCAGAGTCGGAGTCGGAGTCACCAAAAATAAAAAAGCACAGCACTGGTTATAAATGCTTTTTTGCCACACAAATATCTGATTACTGTAACAATTTTCCGTTACATTTTTGTCTTTGTTACAATAACGAACACTACGTCCCTTGTGAAAATGGTTGCTGTATCATTTCCAGCAGTAATACAGTATGTAAAAGCATTATACAAAAAAATTCATTTGAAAGATTACTGTAGTTTCCCTGAGTTAACATTGCTGAATTTTGTCATAATATTTAAATCATACTTTAAAAAATCGTGTTTTTTACGCGTTTTATTACAAAATTTTTATCTTTAAATGTTTCAACAGTCTAATTAACTGATACTTATTTTTAAGGATCTAAAAAAGATGACCGAAAATCATGCATCAAAGAAGGCATATAATTTGGATGATGTCGAATACTTTGATTATTTCAATGCTCAAATTAAAATTGATGGTGGAGTTTTAGATGAATTTGTACAACGTTTTGATCAAATAAATATAAAAGATTTTAATGGAATTGCTCATTACAATACTTCGAAGGTAAGTAAAATTTGCCAAAAAAATTTTCCAGGGTTTTTAAAAGTATTTTTAGGTCATCAAACATATGGTTAAAAAAAGAAGGGGGTATATCGAAAGATCGGCTGAAATTAAGAAACAAATTGCAATATTAGAACGTGAAAAGGCTGATGCTGTTAAAAGTTTAAATGCTGCAAAAACAGAAAATGGATATAAGGTACGTTTATTATACTAAAAAGAGTTTTATGTGATCCCTCTTTGGCATACGGTAGTAGTTGACTTGAGTAAAAAAATATTAACTTTAAAAAAATGTAGTTTAATAGTTTTTTTGGTTTAATGTAGAATACAAGAATTTTGAAACCTAAAAAATTGAAAAAGTTAATAAATTTTTATTTTAATAAAACAAAGAAAACATTTTTAGCAGCAAAGAATCGAAGAACTGGAATCATTTTGGACAATTGAAAAAACAAATTTGGATTCACAAATTGCTCAATTGAAAGGTGAAATCGTAACCCTGAAAAAAGATGCAAAAGATAATAATGGAATATCGGAGAGATATCGAACCGAACGAAACACTGCAGAACGTGAACTGGAAAATATAAAAGAAACGTTGAAAGTTGTAAATGAAGAATGTAAAGCATTTAAAGAAAACAATGTTCAACTTGAAGTTGATTTGAATGCAACAAATGATAAAATTCGTGATCTCGAAAATCAGCTTGAACAAATGAATTTCTTCCAAAATGAAATTGAACAATTAAAGAAAGATTTTAATGCAAAGGATTCAGAGCTGAAAAATGTACAGCGTCAATTTGAATCTGCTAAAAAAGAATTGAAACAAAAGAAAGAAGAAATTGAAACGTTGAACAAAAAGAATGCCGAACTTGATTCTAATTTGAATGATGCAAAGAAACAAATCAATGAACTTCAAACTCAAAAAAATCAATTAAACAAAGATTTTGAAGCACAAGATGATGAACTAAAAATTGTTCAAACTCAATTGAAAGAATTCAAAGAAAAATGTAAGAATTTGGAAGAATCTTCTGCAATTCAGGGATCACAAATGACCCAAATTGTAGTTGAACAGCTTGAACAAGCTTTGACCTGTTCTCGAGAACAATGTGGAAAGTATCAAAAAGAATTAAATGAAATTCGAAAAGAAAAAGAAAGAAAATCAGCGGCATTAAAAGCATTGTTTGAAAGTGTCAAAGATGTTCGTGTAAAAACTTCATGCAAATTGGTAAGTTTTATTTTTATGGTTTGCAAAAAAATATATCCCTCTAAAAACTTATTATTTGTGTTTTAACAAATCCATTTGGTAGAAATGTACTTTGGTAAAGAATATGACTGGTGAACAACAAAACATTATTAATGGTATTTCTACAGATTATTCAAATTTATTCCATGAATATACAAGATTAAATCGTGTCAATGGAAAATCGGAATTGTTACAAGCAAAAAAGAGGCAACAAAGAAATGAAAAAGCTCTTGAAAAATATCAACTTTCAAAAGAGCGACATCAAACAGTAAATAATGAAAATGCTGTAGGAAGCTCCTCAAAACGTGTATGTTTTTTTATGATTTTATTAGTGAAAATTTTATTGAAAAAGATAAAATTTTATTTTATTTTAGGCAAGGCATGAAACGCAGCAACAACCTCCACCACCAACATTCAATTTCTTTCCTCCAAGTGGTCATCAATTGATTCAAGGCCAAATTTCAACATCTCCTCCGACTTTGCCATCTCCACCAAATCTTACCCCACAGCTTCTTGTACCTGCACAACCAAGCAATATTGGGATCGTTAATGTTCAACCAAATGCTTTCCCATTTTTGATTCCACAATTGAATCAGGGATTTGGGCCATCAAATATGTTTCCATCTCCCAATCTCTACAATTTTCCATTACATCTTCAACAACAAATTCTTCTTCATCAAGAAATGCTGAATGGACGCTTCAATGCTCCAAATGAGGCTCCACCAATGAATCCATCAATGCCTCCAATCAATAATGGCAACAATAATCACCAAAATCAACAACAACTTCCATCCTCAAATGGAGTCCTTGAAATCATGCCTCCAACATTACAACATCAACAACATCATCCATTATGTGCTGAACAGTTTAATGCGTTCAAACAATGGCAACAAAAACAACCTCCACCACCCTTTACTCCACATATCCTTCCTCCTCTTCCAAATCATAAACAACAATAGCATAGAAATAAATATATAAGAAATTAGTCCATGAAAATATCTTTATTAATAAACATTCTTTAATTTTTTGGATCTCTTTAATAATACTGAAATTGATGTGTCTTTTTATTTTTGATCTACCTCGTTATAAATATTTTTAAAATTAATTATTCTAAAGTGAAGCACCCCTTTTAAACACAGAATTACAGTAATACATTAAAGAGTAAAGCATTAAAAATTTTTGTATTGCTTGTATTTTTTTAGAGAGATGAATGAAAAAAAAACGTTTGCGCAAAAAAAACTTTCAATTACTGATTGAAAGTTTTTTGAACCATAAAATTTCCGGGTCATCAATGAAAGCTGACATTTTTAAGCTTTTATTAGATTTCTTACGTCAGATTTGAAGAACTTACCATCTTTGCAGAAATGACTCCGGCAATTGTTTGCGCAATTTTCTCTCTCTTTTTTTTAAAGAGAATGACACAAAACTAAAGGAATTTGTTTCTTTTGCTTTTTTGGGTACAAAATTGGGATATTTTTAAGGAGTTCAAAAAGAGGTAAAAAAAGTGAAACAAATTTAATGGAATTTAAAGTGGTGTTTTAAATTTCATTACAGTACAAAGATTACAGCAAATTTTGTTTTAAGTGTTTTTTGCGGCAAAAAAGGATGTGAAATTGCTCTAAAATTGCAAAAAAAGAATAAAGACATTGAAAATTGTCTCAAATTGTTCCCTGATCATGTTATTACCTTTTTTCAACGTATGACACTATCTATTCATTGATTTCTTTCAATCAACAGCATCTTAATTTCAGTTAAATCAAATGGTTTAGAATTTTACTATTAATTTGCATTTAAAGGCACAAATAATGCATTAATAATATCCAAACATCATATAAATGTTTTTATAAAAGCAAAATTATGTAAAAATGGATAGCAAGAGCATGTGAGAGCGATTTCACATTTTACACATATACCCCAACATTTTGGGTTATTTCAGTTCATCTGAAAAAATAGTTTTTGCTTCCAAATGATCAAATAATAGTTTCATTTTGATAAAAACATTGTTTGTGAACAATAATCAACACTTTTTAACACCTGAAACACAAAAATAAAGTCAGGGGGAATTTTTTATTTAAGCGGATATATTATATCATGCCCTGAGGGGATTTCGCATATAAAACGTGATTTTACGGCAATACAAAGTTTACCATTGAATTCCCCATGGTCGAAAACCTATACAGGTGGGAAATTAGCATAATTGGATAAAAATTCGATTTTTCATAAGTGATCGAAAATCTTGGAATTCAGAGTTGACTGTATTCTTTATTCTGTGAAACATCGAGCTCCCCCTGGTTTTTTCAGATTATCTCACCCCCTAGAGTAAAAAATCACGGGGAATCCAATGGTAACAAGAACTAATCTGAAAAAATTTCTTTGACCTACTTTTTAGGCAAAATATGAGGTCAACATGTGAAAAATGGGTCTTACCGCGAAAATTTTAAAACGCGGACTCGAGATTCGAATTCCCCGACCTCGAAAACCTATATAGGTGCAATTATACCTAAAACTGATTAAAGGTGAATATATACCGTAGGAAACAAAATATGTAGACTTTGGCATTCTCGATGCTCTAAAAACGGCATTTTGCCGAATTTTGACCTAAAAGTATTTTTTTCCTGCTTCTTAAGCATGTTCGAAAACATAGGTAAAATAAAAAAATATACGATTTTTTGGCGGTGCCATTTTTGTCAAAAATTTAGGATAAATTGGTGGAATACGTTTTAAAAATGAAACAATTTTCCTTTTTTTCTTCTGCTGTGTGTTGGTATACTGTAATTTACAGCAGGAAAACAAGAAAAATTCTTGAAACGAAAATAATGTTGCAAAAAAGTTTTACCTTTTTTTAAAGTTTGTGTTGAAATAAAGTTTGATCAAAATGAATTGCAATTGCCGCTTGTTCTTTGACGCATTAGTTTAGTTTCATTTTTATCAATAATATCAGTGTTTGACATTTTATAAACGTTAATAATTCACATTTATAAATTATTTTGCGAAGAGAAAAACATTATAAATGCTAATGAAAAATGCAAAAAAATTTGCTGCTGCGGCTACTTGGAATTAGGGTTGCGCATTTACCGGTCGAATGGTAAATTTATCGAAAATGCCAAAAATGGTAAAAATGGTAAAAATGAGGTCAAATTACGTACACTATCAAAGAAAAGGTTATAAATATGCTTAAAAAGCATTTTTGAGCTTGTTTATTTGTTATTTTAAATTTAAAACAACATTTTTCGTGTTTTAATGTTCGTCGGCAGTAGTACATTAATCATTGATAACGAAAAATAAGGTTTTTGTCGAAAAAGTACACGAATTTAAACCATTTTTGGGCAAAATAATGATATTTAAAACCTTTGTGGCACTTGAAAAAAAGGAAAAATATTTTAAAAAAGCAAGAATTTTTCGATTTTCCGTTGAGATTTTTAAAAATTTCTTCATTTGTCCTACACACAAATTTTTCTAATTTACCGGTAAATTAGGCATCGGTAAATTTACCACCGCGCAACCCTACTTGGAATTCAAACTTTGGATACGTTATTTCTGTTTTTATCCGCTTTTTTGTTCATAATTGATAACTTTTCTTTGGTATTCATTAAACACTTAATTAAAACCAAGGTGTGAATTCCTTTTTGCGCGTCTGTTTAACAAAGAAAGCTGCTACTTCTTCTACTTCAATTGCTTCGTGCCTTTTTCCTTTTGTCTTTTCTTAACTATCTTGACAATTAACACTAATCCTTATTCTTTATCACCATTAGCGGCGGTAGTTGCCGCAGATGCCGGTGTTAACTCTACTTTTTATTTGATGTTTTTCGTGTTTTCTCTTGTACACAAATTATCCGCGTTTCTACCTGTATTCGTGACTATGTTTATAAAATAATTTTTATAAGTTAATACTTTTTCAGGGATGGCATATCCATATAATCAGCATCATTCTTTTACTCGATTAAGTCATCGTGATCCTCGTAACAACCGTACAATTGGTTCGTTTATATTTTGTTTCATATGACATGTCATGAATATAAAAACTTTTATATTTCAGATGAAAGCTACCATGACCGATTTCCACCAACTCCAACATTATCATTCTCATCACCTTATAATAATGCTCCAGGAACTGCTTCTCCATTTAATTCTTCCGGATTTTCTTCTTCATCGCTCTACAATAGCGTTCCCCGAACTCCTGCTTCACCATTTGATTCTTCTGGAAGCCGAACATCCTTTTTATCATCGAATCGAAGAATAAACAATGACTCAATCTTGAATCCTGATACGTTTGAAATAATTAATTTTAAGCATCCTGACTTTATTCCCAACTTTTATCAATCTTTCAAAACCTTTCCAAGTGATCTTTTTACTGTTGAAGTACATGAAAATGTTACAAAGGTATAATATTTTTTATCGATTTATTACTGTTTTGATTAATATTTTTGTTGCAGGTTTTGAAGCATGTCATTTTTCAAGGACAGGAAGGTCGAAAATTTTATAAAACTCATTGTGACCGAGCTCGGCATGAATTGGTTAGGAAAGAGCAGGACCTTCAAGCATTGCGAATCGATGAAGAAATTGCCAGAGATAATATGGAAAAATGTTTCAAAAATGAAGTTGCAGTACATGTATGTACCTTAAATATTTTTGTTTGTTTTTTGTGTAATTGTGAATGTGTCTGTTTGTGGGTTGTAGCATCTGCGATAAACTATGCCATGTTTGGTATTATATGTTGCGACTGTGATGCTGATTATGAAAAGTTTTACCCGGTCTACCGGAGGCGCTGTATCTACAGTATGCCAAAACATTTTTGCGTACTGTAGATACAACATATTTGATGCCAAATAACTCATTTTTTTACACTAATTACCTGTTATTTATATTTAAAATATTTTAAGCAACAAAGAATCAAAGAGCTGGAATCGTTATGGACAAGTGAAAAGCCCAATTTGGATTCACAAATTGCTCAATTGAAAGCTGAAGCTGAAACCTGGAGAAAAGATGCAAAACGGTATCGAAATGAACGAAACACTGCTGAACACGAATTGAAAAAGAAGAACAAAAGGCATCCAGAACTGATTGAACAAATTCAAAATTTGAAAGAAAAGAATGTTCAACTTGAAGCTGATTTAAATGCTACAAATTGTCAAATTCAAGATCTTGATAATCAACTTGAACAAATGAAGTCTTTCCAAAATGAAATAAATGAATTGAAGCAAGATTTTGATGCAAAGGATTCAGAGCTGAAAAATGTTCAACGTCAATTTGAATCTGCTAAAAAAGAGATGAAACAAAAGAAAGAAGAAATCGAAACTTTCAACAAAAAGAATGCCGAACTTGATTCTAATTTGAATGATGCAAAGAAACAAATCAATGAACTTCAAACTCAAAAAAATCAATGGAAGAAAGATTTTGAAGCACAAGATAATGAATTGAAAATTGTTCAAACTCAATTGGAATGGTATGAAGATGAGCTGAAAGAATACAAAGGAAAATGTAAGAATTTGGAAGAATCTGCTGCAATTCAATGTTCACAAATGACCCAAATTGAAGTTGAACAGCTTCAACAAGTTTTAGAATGCTCTCAGGAACAATGTGAAAAGTATCAAAAAGCATTGGATGAAATTGGAAAAGAAAAAGAAAGAAAATCAGCTGCATTATTAAAAGCATTGTTTGAAAGTGTCAAAGTTGATCGTGAAAAACGTTCGTGCAAAAAGGTGAGTTTTATTTTAATGTTTTGCAAATATAATTTTTCCCCTAAAACTTATTTTTTGTGTTTTAACAAATCCATTTGATAGAAATGAACTTGGGTAGAGAATATTTGAAGCTTCAGTAGGACACTACTGTACAGTCCCGCAACTTGGGGAGGGGACGCGGGTGACTGGTCCCCCGACAGGATTTCGGAGTCATGAAAAATGCACAGGGAGTATGTGCTTTTTGTTGAATTGGGGTTTGGTCCCCCGACAGAATTATGAGATCGGCAAAAAAAACGGGAGTACGTGCTTTTTTCCAGTCCCCCGACTGATTTTGGTGAAGTTGCGGCACTGATACCTTACAAGATTAAGTTGTGCTGGATTTTAGCGTACTATTTTGGGGAAACCTACAGTATACTGTACTTAGAGAAATTTTAATTTCGTAGGGTTTTAAAATACTTTTTCGGGGTCTTTTTAAACACATTTTTTGACAGTATAGTTCAACAATAATAAATATCAAGTTTTAGGCACAAAAGACAAAGATTGCAACATCAGAAGGTAATGATGAAAAACTCAAATCCATGGAAGAAGAGAATCAAACATTAAAAAATAAGACTGATGAACAGCAAACTATTATCAATCGTATTTCTGCCCAAAATTCAAATTTATCCCATGAAAATATAAGATTAAAGAGTGTCAATGCAGAACTGAATTCAGAATTGATGGAGGCAAAAAAGAGACGTCAAAGAAATGATAAAGCTGCAGAAAAAAGACAGCTTTCAAAAGAGCAAAAACAACAATTTCAAACTGGCAATAATGATATTGGTGAAGGAAGCTCCTCAAAACGGGTATGTTTTTTATGATTTTTTAATGAAAAAGATAACATCAAAATATCTTTTAGGCAAGACATGATATGCAACAACATCCACCACCAACATTCAATCTCTTTGCTCCAACTGGTCATCAATTGATTCAAGGTCCAATTTCAACATCTCCTCCAACTTTTACTCCTCCGCCAAATTTTACCCCTCAACTTGCACAACCAAGCAATATTGGGGTTGTTAATGTTCAACCAAATTCATTCCCATTTTTGAGACACCTATTAAATCAAGGAATTGGGCCATCAAATATGATTCCATCTCGCAGTCTCGACAACTTTCAACCACATCTTCAACAACTTCTTTATCAAGATATGATGAATCGAGGCTTCAATGGTAGCCATCCAAATGATCACCCATCAATGAATTCAATCAATAATCATAAAAATCAACCTCCACAAATGCAGCTTCCATCTCCAAATGGCATCCCTGAAATGATGCCTCCAGCAATTCCACAACAACATCATCAAATGAATCCTGAACAGCTGAATGCATTCAAACAATGGCAACAAGAACAAGTTCGTCTTCAACAACAAGCTCCAGCTATGCTTCCACCTGCGCAACAACAACAACCTCTACCATTCCAATGCCTTCAACATAGTCTTCCTCCTCCAAATCATCAACAATAATAATATCGAAATAATTAATTAATCTATAGCAAATATTGTTATTAGTAAACATTCTTTATTTTTTTAAGATCTCTTAAATAATTTTGTTATTACAGTTCTTTCATTGTTTTTGATCTCAAATGTACACCGTTATACATTTTTTTTAATAAATATGAATTCTATAAATATAAAAATATGTATTTTTTTAAACCTAAAACTTTTTTTCACATTTTTCGGATTTCGCAAGAAACAAACTTCTCTGCGATGACCTCATTATGGTCTTCCTCGTCTTTTAAATTGTTCACCAAAAGTATCATGCCATAAAAATAGATTTGTTTCTCTCCCAAAAATGTCTACCATTAACACTAAATTTGCCTCATCACATTCGCAAAATTTTTCTTTCGTGTGTTCTAATTCAGATAAAAAAATTAAACTGATTTAATCCAAAATTAAACTCCCAAAGTTAAGCATAGAATTACAGTAAAGAGTAAAGCATTAAAAATTTTTGTGTTGCTTGTCTTTTTTTAGAGAGATGAATGAAAAAAATATTGTTTGGCGGAAAAAAATTTTCAATAATTGTTTGAAAGTTTTTTGAACCATAAAATTTCCAAGTCATCAATGAAAGTTTTTAAGCTTATATAATATATTCAAAAAAAAGACTGAAAATCAAAGTGAATGAAGCTCTTTCATCCTTTTTTGCCGCAAAAAACACTTAAAACAAAATTTGCTGTAATCTTTGTACTGTAATGGAAGCATTACCTTTAATTTCATTAAATTTGTTTCACTTTTTTGAAACAGTTACTTTTATTTGAGCTCCTTAAAAATTTCCCACTTTTGTACCCAAAAAAACAAAAGAAGCAAATTCCATTAGTTTCGTGTTTTTTAAAAGAAAGTAAAAATTGCGCAAATGATTACCGGAGTCATTTTTGCAAAGATGGTAAGTTCTTCAAATCTGACGTAAGAAATCTAATATAACTTGTAAAATTGGATGGAATTATTTTTTTAGGAGTGAATACGTTACCAAATTTACGATTTGTTGAGCATTTGCAAAATGTCGCCGTATTGAACAGTATCAAAATGGCTTTTTGGTTATGTTTAGCCATTTGTGTGATGAATAACACTATCCAAATCAACTATTTTTCCCAAGCTTTACTAAAATAATGTTAAAATTGAATAATTTAAGGGAATATTGAAGCAAACGAAGGTAATATGCATTTTTTCCCAAACATGATCAACTAATATTCAAAATTGCGCAATTCGAAAGCTTTGATTTTGTTAGAATTTATTTCTTTCTCCAGAATAAATGTCAAATCAAAACATTTTTTTTCTAAAAGAAATGGAATGGGCATAAATAATAATGCAAATGATTAATTACAGACAAAAAGGTGTAATGCTTTTTTCAATTCCAAAAAACTGATATATCCTTTTTGTAGCAGCAAAAATATTCCTTTAAAAAATGGCAAAATAACATTTGCCAACAGAAAAAAAATCAAAGATGCCGTTGGCAGCAGCCGTGATGGCCATCATCGCGATTGTGATGATTGTTATTTTAGTGCTGCTTCTGTGTATAAAAACAAAAGCGGAACTCTCGCTTTTCTTTTTTCATTCATTTTAGTTTTTGCAATTTTGAAGACTATTTTCTTTAGCAAAAATATTGCGATTTCATCGTTTATCATCTCATCTTTGAAATCATTGTTTTTTTCTTACATTCTTTGTTGCAAATAAATCGGTTAAGGAAAAGTTTCTCTTTTTTTTTAAATATGCAAATCTTAAAAAGTTGGAGATCCTTTAAAGTTTCAAAAAAAGATCAAAAGAAAATTGAAGTTTACTTTTTGAAGATGATACGGCATTTTTTGTTTCCAAAATAAAAGGCATTTTTTATGCAATAAACTTTTCTTTTTTTTAAAGGTTAAATCCGATTAATCCATCACACTCGACTTTGGCACTCGCAGCAGGAATTTCTCTCTTTTTATTTTGATGTTTCAATTTTGCTGTTCTTTGCTTTTGCGCAAAAGTCTGTGTTTTTTTTAAAAAAAGGAGGAGATCTAAAAGGAAGCAGGAAAGAAAATTGCGCAAAAAAATGTGCTCAGTTTTTTCTTCTTCTTTTTTAAGTGCCAGAAAAAAGGTGACGACAGGATCCAATAAAAAATGTGTCTCAAATTTCATCGGCATTTACTTTTTTTGATTGAACTTTTAACTTTTAATGAGGGTTGCGGGAATTTAATTTTCAACAGGATTTATGCTTTGCTTTTTTTTGAAGATTAAGCTGCCGCCAATTGATCCGATTTTGTGTCATTATTCAATTAAGCTAAAATTCCTTTTCCTTTTTGTGGAAAGATTCAAAGGATCGGCAAAAAAATGCCATTTGAGTGTAATCTTAAATGTTGAAAATGGCAGTTTTTTTTGAAGATGACTCTGTTGAAGTCATTTGAGTTGATAGTAAAACACTTTTGTTTTCTTTTAAGGTATGCTTTGATCCACTTTTGGCCTGGAGGGGTATTATTATTGATTGATTAAATGTTATGGCAAACAGTGGATCGTATTGTGTCGACAGTGGTAATGCTCTGTATCATTCCTTCCAAAAAATGTCTTTCTTTGTTTTTTCTTTTTTTCCTTCTTGTAAAAAATTGAACACATTTTTTCCGCTTCAAAAATGAATGAATATTCGTTCTCGCCATTTGGTATTGTTCGTTTGCTTCGATTTTCCCATCTTTCTTGCTTTTTCAAAAATTGAATAAATTTTTCTCTTTTCTTTTTGTTTTAAAAACCCTGCCTCGATCGTTTCTGTTTCATTTTCATTTTCTTCTTGTTCAAAAATTTTTAATTTTGATTTAAAAATAAACCCCTGCCAACACTGAAATTTCCTTTTTTTATTTCCCCCTAAAAATTACTATTATCATGTAAGCATTTTTTTGATTATTTGGTACTGTAATTTTTATCTTTTTTTACCAATTGACTTTAAAAAAAAGTCTTATCTGAGTTTTTATTATTTTCCCATAAATGCCATTTTTGAAAAAAATGAGATAAAATTTATTTTTTCTTTTCATCTTTCTAATGTTTTTTTAAATGGCACCTGGAAGGAATGAAAGAAGAAGCTTCATTTCCCTTCTTCTATTCTCCGAACCCCTTTGATTGATTTTTGAAAATTCCAATCCATCTTTTGCCACACATTGTCATTTTAACACTAATTAATTATAACCAATTTAAAATAAACGCGATTGTGTCTTTGAAAAAAAACCGACGTCAGAAATGTCTCTTGTAAAAAATGCCGCCAATTTTGAGAAAAATTATTTTATTCATTCCCTCTTCAGCTTTCAGCAAAACAATGAAAACTGAAGCTTCTGCCACAGCTATGGATTCCCCGATACTTCCATCAATTTTAACTCCAAAATTTTGGAATTATTTTTCTGTCTCAAATGATAAACAACATCTTCTTGAACATTTTTACAGAAGTTTGAAAAAGTTGGCTTCAACAGATTATGATGATACTGTAATTAATAATATTCAACAGGTAATTTTTTTGTGGAAATATTCATTGAACAATTAAAGCTTTACAGATGTTCACCATTTTAATGGATCATCGAAAATATTATCGTGAACATTACAGTAAAGCAATGAAAGAACTTAAAATTAAAGTTGAAGAATTGAAAGCTGTAAAATCAGAAACCGAAGCTTCAAAGAAGCAAAATGAAGCCGAAAAAGCTGAGATTAGAAAAGAATATGTATGTTTATGCAAATTTTTTTATTTTATACTTACAATCAAATTTTAGGAACAGCAACTTTTTGAAGCTGAAGAAGCTTTGTCAAAACTCAAAAAACAGCTCAAAGAAGTCGAAGATGTCAAAGAAGAAAAACAAATCACAATTGAGGCAATGGCTGAAAAATTCAAAAATGATATGAATAAATTATTTGAGCTTGAAGATAGCTATGAACAACTTAAACATGAATTAACAGAAGCAAAGGAACAAAAAAAGGCCCGAATTGAAATGAATCAATCCATCAATGCCAAAATGGAAGAACTTAAAAATGAATTATTGAATGCAAAAAAGAAGATTCAAGAAAGTGAAGCAGAAAAAACATCTGTCAATAAATTATTGGAAATGGCAAAAACTATGGAAGAAAAAAATAATTTGGAAAAGGTTCGTTTTTTTTGAAAATTTTGGAGGCTTTATTCATGCAATTTTTTATGCATTAATTTCCGCAACCAAAGGAGATAATTGATTTTAAAAACTAAATTTTTAGAAATCAAAAGATGAAATAATTGCAAAATTGGAATCTCAAATAAAGGATTTAAATGTTCAAAAAGAAGTCGATTCAAAAGGCATTGAAGAATGGAAGGAAAAAGCAATGTCAAAAGATGCAATGTTTAAAGAACAAAAAAACCTTGTTGAAAAACTGAAATCTGAAGTTGAAGAAAAAAAAGCAGAATTTCAGAAGCAAATTGAAGTGGCAGCTGCAATCCAAAAAGAATTAGTGCTTCTTAAAAATGAAGTTGACGCACAAAAAGAAGGAAAATGTGAAATTCAAATTTCACCAAATCGAAAAAGGGTAAACACTTTTTTTAGATTTAAAAATAGGATTACGGTAATTGCATTTTTTTAGGCAAGTCCGGTTGAAGATGGAAATGAAAAAAGTCCAAAGCAAAAATCTGATAAACAAGATTCACTTGGAAGTCCTCCACTTCTTCTGCAAAGTGGTCAAAAGTTGTCAAGTCCTTATCTGCAACAGCTTCAACAATTGCAAAATGGTAGTAATTCCAAGCTGACAACTCAACAAAATATGTCATGCCAAAATATACAACCTCAACACCCACAAATTCAACAGCACCCCCATGTTAATCCAGCTCGGGTTCAACAAGGTGTTAAACAACAACAACAACAAACTCCACAACGTCAACCACTTCTTTACAAACATATGCAACAATTTGAAAATGGCATGAATCCCCAACAAACTTTTCTTCATGCTCAAAATATGCCATCCACAAGTGCACAACTAGAAAATCGACAACATTTTCAACAAATCCAAAATATTCCTCCTGGATATCCCCAACAACAACAACAACAATATCCCCCTCAAATCCCGTATCCAATCTCAATGACACAAAGTAGCAGCAGCAACCCATATGCAAATTTCCAGACACAGCAAACTAATCCCGCTGCTGCTCAAAACATGCAATCACAAGCTCATCAATACTTATATCAACAATGTTTTAGTTCCTTAGCTGGATATTCTAATTTTAATTTTTAATACTAACCAGTTCAGTTTCTGTATATATACTGTATCGTATTTTTGTGCAACTTTTATTTTAACCGCCATATTTTTATTGTTTGATCTCGATTTTTAATAAATTTGAAATTTTTTTCAAAAAAGAAAATATTAAAAAATTTTGAAGTGTAATAGAAAACCATTTATTGTTTATGAAATGGAAAAAAACTTTACCTCTGAAAAGTCGGCAGAAAATGTTACGGTAAAAACGAAAATAAATTTTTGCATAAAACTGTCAAACATTTTTCGTTTCTTTTGTTTCCTTTTATGTTTGTCTTTTTTATCCTTTTTTGGAGGAACATCTGGTGGACAGGCATATTTTATTCATTGAATAATTTATTTTTTCTAAAAATGTCTCTTTTGTTTTAAAAGAGCACAAAAAGTTTTCTATCTTTTCTTTCATATTCGATATAAAAGACATAAACATTTCAGCAATCAAAAGAAAATTTTTAAAACTTACATTTTAAAAATTTTCTTTTGTTATTTTGTTTATTGCCGCAAAATTTATTCAAAATTCATCTTTTTTAATTTACATATAATAAATTGTTTTGGATGCAATGTTTTTGGTACTGATTGTCAACGGCAATTTTTTCATTTTCTTTTCATTGCAACATGTAAAATGTTTTTTTAGAAAAACAAACAAAGACACAGAATAAAATAATAAAACATTTGGGTTGCAGGTGCCAGTCAGTGTAAATTCCTTTTTTTATTAAAATGATGAAAAAAAGCTTGCAAGTTCTTGTTCAAAAATCGGCGGGACATGTTGGTAGTATTGTCCCTTGTTGGTGCATGTAAGTTTTGGTCATATTCAAATATTTAGTGATGAAGCATAAACAATCTAAAAAAAGAAAGAAGAAGAAAGAGCTGTTTGTTACTCAAAAAATTGGACAAAGAAGATGGGGTTAGAATGAAAAGAAGAAGTGATCTTTTAACGCTTTCTTTTCTGCATTTTTCTTACCATCAGCAGCAATAAGAAAAAATTGTCAAAGAAAAAATGAAAGAGACTGAACGAATACCATCTATCTGCCTTTCCCGTGTGTATTTTTTTTCAATGATATATATTTTTTAGGCCAAAAAAGCCGAAGTGACTGGCCGAAAGACAGAAAAAGAAGAAAGAGTGATATAAAACTCCGCCTTTATTTTTCGATAGCGGTCTTCAAAAAATTGCATTAAACAGTTTGAAGCGTGCGGGAGTTCATGGACGTTATGTCTTTTTTCCTTTCTTCTTATTTTTATCGTCTTCTTTTCATTGAAAAACATATTTATGACAAAGGCCTCCGAAAATTATCCTGTCACTTTATGTTTTTACTGCCTGCATTTTTTTCTATACATATTTAATATCTTTTTTGTCATTTCACTTTTTTTGAACTATCGCAACCACCAAAATTGTCCAAGTCATTATAGGTGGGGGATCGTTCGTCATTTTTTTTCCACATGAATGATATGTTCAAGTAGGATGACATGATAAAGGGGATAAAAAAGTAAAAACATATGTCAAAGTAACTTGACAACAGCAGCTATAATTGAGATTGATTTCTTTGTTTTAAAACATATCGGGGGCAAAAAAAGAGAGAGAATGATTTTTTATTTATCATTCATGAATGCATTCATGGTCCAATGTCTGTAAAAATGAATCTTGCAATTTTCTGCTTGGCCACCCAAATCAGCTATTATGCTTTGTTTTTATTGTTGTCAGAAGTCTGAATTTCAGACTCTGAAACATACGGAAAAAATTGAATTTATTTTCTAAACTAAAAATTGGTAGAAATTCAATGCTTGGCATGAAAAAGGTAGAAAGAAAAAGGTAACTGATTTTGTCCAATCTTTTTTTTAGATTTGAAAAAAAAGATGGACACAAAAAAACGGCAGACCGACGATTGAAAAAAAGCGCATTGGTGTTTTTAAATGTAAAACAAATTTTTGCTGCTGCTGCTGTTGCTGCTCGACAGCGGTGATGACCGATAACTTCATTTTTTTGGTGACTGCTTGTTTTTATTTTATTTGCATCGAGATCGAAGAAAATTTGAAGCAAGCAATAAAAAATTTCAGTGTGTGATTAATTGCCGCAGTTTATTTTCTCATTTTTCGGGTTATAAAAATAAATGTTCTTCGATCAATGTAAAAAATGGGAACATTTTGTTGCAATTTAACAAGATTAAGTGCCACTGCATTCTTCTTGGGGTCAAATTCTCGAAGAAGAAGAAATGAGACACTATTTGTCATTTTAAATATAGGTGATTAATGATGGATGAGATTTAACAACTTTGAATAAGTGTTTTTTCTGATCTGTGGGTTTATGATGGTGTCAATTTTCACGAACAACAAAAAAATTTCGATGGATGTGTATAAGTATGTATGCGGGAAATCTGAGATAGTTAAATGAGTGTTTAATAGAGGAACAAATAGGCATAGATTATATTTCTTTTATTATCATAGGCATTGAAAAACTGATAGTTTCCTTAAAAAACCATCAATTAAAATAAACATTTTTATTGCTAATTTTTTTTGTTATCTCGCATTTCATCGTGGCAATCTTTGATTTTATGGTTCTTTTATTTCTGTCAAAACGGATTCAGAAGAATTCATTGACGTATATTTTTTCATTATTTGCTGCAAAATATTTTTTACTTACCTTATCTAATGCATTAAAGCTAAGGATCCTTTTAAGCCCCTGTTTTTTTCAAAAATTGACTCCCCCCCAAATGTTTTGAAATGTATGTATAAAACATGTCTCTTCACAGTTTCTTTCTTTCATTTAATTTTTTCTGCTCTGGCTCATTTTATCTATGAACAAATTTAAGAAGGGGCGCAACAGCTCTTTTTGGATCTTTTGTTTTGGAATTTCAGATGGTGATTTATTTGATTTCGTGTTTTTTGTTTTCGTGCTTCGAGAAAGCTATTTCAAAGACACTTTACTCTGATAAATGAACTTTCACCTCTCGTACCCCACTGATGAGTCCCACGAGAAGAAGAAGAAAAAAGAAGGAAAAGAATTTTATTTCTGTCTGGGATAAGGGACGAAACAGATAGAAAAGAAAAAAAGAGAAAAGAAAATGGAAGAAACATTTGTTGCACTTCCTTTCATCTCCCCAAAGGTATACTGTAACTTCAAGGCCATCTTTTTTTCAATTTTTTTTACAAAAAAGAGAGTGTAGAAATGACCTAAACATAAAAAAATGTTCAATGTTTCTCTCCCAAAAAAGACTTAACATTTTTTAAATTTCGAAAAAATGATCAATTTTTTTCTTTATAAATTTTAAAATACTTGTCTCGTTTAAATACTTCATAATTAATTTTTACATGCAGTCGCGATATTTCTTTTGGAATCTCAGAAATGCAGGAAACAAAACATTCATTTTAAATTTCATAATAAAAAAAAGTATAAAAAATGATGCTATAAATAATTTTTGCCACACAAATTATTTATAGCATCACTTACTCCCGCCCGAAGAGCAAATTTCATCGCAGCGGTTGCAGCAGACTTATAAGAACTCTTTTAACTACTGAATCTCTTTTTGAAATTTTTATTTTTCTTGTATCTGATTACTGTAATAATTTTCTTTTTCATTTTTTTCTTTCTTTTTAACCAAACCCTTTAAATTGCCCTTTGCTGAAATGATTACCATATTATTCTCAGAAGTAATACAGTATAAAAAATCATTATATAAAAAATTCATTTGAAAGATTACTGTAGTTTCCCTGAGTTAACATTGCTGAATTTTGTCATAATATTTAAATCATACCTAAAAAATTCGTGTTTTTTACGCGATGTATTACAAAGTTTTAGTTCTTAAATATCTCAACATTTAAAACTAATTGTTACTTATTTTTTAGGATCTAAAAAAGATGACCGAAAATCATGCCTCAAAGAAGCTGCCGCCTCTGGTATATCATTTGAAAGATGTTGAATATTTTGATTATTTCAAAGCTCAAATTGAAATTAGTGGCGCAGTTTTGGATAAATTTGGGAAAGAGTTTGATGAAATAAATGTTAATGATTTTAATGCAATCATTCATTATAATTGTTTACAAGTAAGAAATACATCACTCAAGGGTATAAAAAAATTAAATAAAGTATTTTTAGGTTATCACATATTTGATACAAAAAAGAAGGGGACACATTTTTGAAATAAAAAGATTGGCTGAATTAAAGAAACAAAACGGTACACAAATTGCAACCTTGATTCATGAAAAGGCTGATGCCGTTAAAAGTTTAAATGCTGAAAACAAAGAAAATGGATTAAAGGTATATTCGTTTTACATAATAAATTTTTAATTTAATCCATTTATTGGTATACGGTAGTGGTAGTTGACTTGAGTAAATCAAATAAAACATTTTAACCTTTGAGAAAAATAGTTTGATTGTTCTTTTTGGTATACTGTAGCTTACAAGAAATTCGAAGACTATAAAAGTTAATAAATATTTGTTTAAATTAAATTTTAATACATTTTTAGCAGCAAAGAATCAAAGAACTTGAATCATTTTGGACAATTGAAAAAACAAATTTGGATTCACAAATTGCTCAATTGAAAGGTGAAATCGTAACCCTGAAAAAAGATGCAAAGGATAAAGATGGAAGATTGGACAGGTATCGAAATGAATGGAAAACTGCGGAACGTGAACTGGAAAATATGAAAGAAACGTTGAAAGTTGTAAATGCAGAATGTAAAAAAATGAAAGAAAACAATCTTAAACTTGAAGCTGATTTGAATGCCGCAAATGATAAAATTCGAGATCTCGAACATCAGCTTGAACAAATGAATTCTTTTCAAAATGAAATTGAACAATTAAAGAAAGATTTTAATGCAAAGGATTCGGAGCTGAAAAATGTTCAACGTCAATTTGAATCTGCTAAAAAAGAGCTAACACAAAAGAAAGAAGAAGTTGAAGCAGAAGCTGAAACCTTGAACAAAAAGAATGCCGAACTTGATTCCAATTTGAATGATGCAAAGAAACAAATCAATGAGCTTCAAATTCAAAAAAATCAATGGAAGAAAGATTTTGAAGTACAAGATGATGAACTAAAAATTGTTCAAACTCAATTGGAATTGTCTGAAGATGAACTGAAAGAATCCAAAGAAAAGTGTAAGCATTTGGAAGAATCTGCTGCAATTGAACGTTCACAAATGACCCAAATTGAAGTTGAACAACTTCGACATGCTTTGGAATGCTCTCAGGAACAATGTGAAAAGTATCAAAAAGAATTGGATGAAATTAGAAAAGAAAAAGAAAGAAAATCAGCATTGAAAGCATTGTTTGAAAGCGTCAAAGATGTTCGTGTAAAAAGTTCTTGCAAAAGGGTAAGTTTTATCTTAAATATTTCTCAAATGAATTTGAGTAGATAGAATATTTGAACCTACAGTATGTAATTACTGTACTTTTAAAAACTCAATTTCGTAGGCTTTTTGAAATATGTACTTTTTGGGGTTTTTCAAACACCTTTTCTTACAGTATATTTCAACAATAGTAAATATAAATTTTTAGGCACAAAAAACAAAAACTGCAAAAACTGAAGGCAATGCTGAAATACTCAAATCCATGGAAGAAGAGAATCAAATGTTAAAAAATAAGATTGATGAACAGCAAACTATTATCAATCGTATTTCTGCGGATTATTCAAATTTGTTCCTTGAATATACAAGATTAAATCGTGTCATTGGAGAACTAAATTCAGAACTGGCAGAAGCAAAAAAGAGACGTGAAAGAAATGATAAACGTAATGAAAGAAAACGACTTTCAAAAGAGCAACTTCAAAGTGGAAATGTCGAAAATAATGAAAGAAGTGCCTCAAAACAGGTATGTTTTTTATGAATTTTTACGAAAAAATATAACATCCTAATCTATTTTAGGCAAGAAATGATATGCAACAACATCCAGCATTATCATTCAATTTCTTTTCTCCAACCGAACAACAATTGATTCGTGGTCCGATTTCATCATCTTCTCCGACTTTGCCATCTCCACCAAATCTTTCTCCCCAGCTACCTAGACCTGCACAACCAAGCAATATCGGAGTCAATGTTCAACCAAATGCTTTCCCATTTTCGATGCCCCAATTGAATCAGGGATTTGGGCCATCAAATATGCATTTGCCCCCTCAATTTTATAACTTTCCACCACACCTTCAACAACAAATTCTTCTTTATCAAGAAATGCTGAATGGACGATCCAATGTTTCAAATGGGGCTCCACCAATGAATCCATCAATGCCTCCAATCAATACTTGCAACAATAGTCATCAAAATCAACAACAACTTCCATCCCCAAATGGCATCCCTGAAATGATGCCTCCATCAATGCCTCAACAACATCATCATCCAATGTGCCCTGAACAACTTAATGCGTTCAAATGGCAGCAACTAGAACAACATTTTCGTCGTCAACAACAAGCTCGAGCTATGCATCAACCACAACAACAACAACCTCCTCCGTTAACTCCACATATCTTTCATCCTCCTACAAATCATCAACAACAATAAACACTTCAAAATAATTAATTACATGTAATCCATAATAATGTTGTTATTAACAACCATTCTTTAATTATAGTGCCTTTTTGTTTTTGATCTCAAATATGCTCACTATAGATTTTTTTATTACATAACTATTACGTCTTATTTAAAATTTTATTTTTTAACAAATCTATTTTTTTACATGCAAGTTACTGTACTTTTAAAGTGTTTACCTTACTTCTTCAATTTTCGCATTTAAAAATATACCAGTGTTAAAGTTTTGTTATTACAATAAATGTTAAAACTGAAAAAAACTTTGTTGTTCAGATTTATTTTAGTCTTGAAGGAATGTCTACAATTTTGATTCTTCTCTCTCACTTTCTTTCAAGTGCAGATAAAATCATGGCTTTTTGATATCCATTTTCTTTATCTCTAAAAACGATCGCAGAAATAATTTTTGTTCTTTTAAGAAAAATGGATTTTTATTGTAAACAATAAACATTTGTGAATTGAGAGAAAAAAATCTCTTTTGGTCCTTTCCTTTACTATGAATTCTTTTGAATAATTGTTCTTTACCATCTGTTGTTTTAGCTCATTTTTTGGATATCTCATTTTTGATGACCAAATTGAACATTTTTTATACAAAATTACTGTAATATAAATCTGCGAATTATTGTATGTTATTATGAAAATAAATTTTCTAAAAATTTATGTATTTTTGTGTTAAGAAAATTGTTAAAAAATCAAACAATTATCGTTATTGGTTATAAATTTTGGTATACTGTAGTTTTTTGGCAAAACAAAAAAAGCAAGAATTCTTGAGGCGAAAATACTGTTGCAAAAAAAGTTGTGCCGTTTTTTAAATTTTTGTGTTCAAAAAAAATTTGATGATAATGATTTGCAACTGCCGCACGCAAATATGAACTCATTTTTTGTTGACGCATTAGTTTAATAAGTTTTAGTTCTATTTATAGCAATAATTACAACAATGTATTACATTTTATAAATAAGCTTTGTTTTACTACAATAAGTTTATACATTATTTTGCAAATAGAAAAGAACGTTAAAAATGCAAAAAAAGGTTGCTGCTGCGGCTATTTGGATAAGTTGTTTCTGTTTTTATCCGCCTTTTTTTGTTCATGAATGACTTCTCTTTGGCAATCTTTAAACACTCAATTAAAACTAAGGTGTGAATTTCCTTTTGCGCATCTGTTCATTAAAGAAAGCTGCTACTTTTACTTCAACTGCTCTTCATTTATTTTCTTTTGTTCTTTTTTTTCAACTATCTTGGCAATCGACACCGATCCTTTTTCTTTATCACTATCAAACATCAACGGATGCCACGATAGATGCCGATTTAAACTCTAGTTTGTGTTTGTCGTATTTCGTGTTTCGTGTTTTCCATTTACATAAGTTATCCACGTTTTTACCTCTCCTCGTGATTATGTTTGTTATATAAATTTTAAAATTTAATATATTTTTAGGGATGGCATATCCATTTAATCATCATTCTTTCACTCCACCAAGTCATCGTGATCCTCGTAACAATCGTACATCTGGTTCGTTCATATTTTGTTTCTATATGGCATTAATGTCGTTAAATACTACGTTCCCAAATTTTTGTTCACAAATATCTGTTAAAATTGTCTTTGGGGTCGAAGTTTACCACTTCAAAAAACAAAGGAAAGGTTGACTTTTTTCGTGTCCTTTTTTATTGATTTTGGTCACTAAAAATATACCGTACGTTATTGTTTATAAAAACTTTTATATTTCAGATGAAAGCTACCATGACCGATTTCCACCGACTCCAACATTATCATTCTCATCACCTTATAATAATGCTCCAGGAACTCCTTCATCTCCATTTAATTCTTCCGGATTTTCTTCTTCATCGCTCTACAACAGCGTTCCCCGAACTCCGTCTTCACCATTTGATTCTTCTGGAAGCCGAACATCCTTTTTATCATCAAATCGAAGAATAAACAATGACTCAATCTTGAATCCTGATACGTTTGAAATAATTAATTTTAAGCATCCTGATTTTATTCCCAACTTCTATCAATCTTTTAAAACCTTTCCAAGTGATCTTTTTACTGTTGAAGTACATGAAAATGTTACAAAGGTATAATATTTTTTATCGATTTATTACTGTTTTGATTAATATTTTTGTTGCAGGTTTTGAAGCATGTCATTTTTCAAGGACAGGAAGGTCAAAAATTCTATAAAACTCATTGTGACCGAGCTCGGCATGAATTATCTAGGAAAGAACAAGAAATTCGAACATTGCGAATCAATGAAGAAATTGTCAGAGATAATATGGAAAAATGTTTCAAAAATGAAATTGCAGTACATGTATGTCCTTAAAATATTTTTGTATTTCTTCTACTTTGTATATCATTTTTACTTTTTAGCTTGAAAAGATTAAACATCTTGAAGCTTGTTTATCAAAAGAGAAAGAAACAAGTGCTCATTTGCGAGAAGAATCTCAACGTACTCGAATTGCGCAAATGCAGATGCAAAAACCACATCAAGATGAACTCAGACGTGTTAAAGATGAATACCAAAAACTTTTGGGTAAAAAGAAAGCTGATGATAACAGCATTAAAACATTGAAGGAAGAAATTTCTCGGTTGAAAAAGGCCAATGATAGTCTTGCCAAAGAAAAACGACATGCTGAAGAATTGGTGAATAAAGAAAAAGGACGATGTAATGGATTGGATGAGAAATATCAGCAACTTCAATACGAAACTAATATGCTGAAAGATGATATCGAGGAATTAAATGAATCAAATCAATCTCTTCAAAAAGATATTGAAAAGAAAAATGAACAATTGGATCGTAAGATAAAAGCTGCTGATTCTTTGGCAAAACTGTTGAAAGAATGTCGCGTCATGACTGTTGTAAGTTTTTGCATATCATATAGTTTGCAATAATGATGATTGTATTTAGAAATCAAAGAAAGAAAAACGTGGAAAGCTAATCAAAGAACTCAAAGCTGCAAAATCTTTGCTTAAAGAACAGAAGAGAATCAATGCCGAAAATATTGCATTGTTTAATGCATCCAATAATGAAAATAATGTCAAGAAAGATCATATTGAAGATTATACAAAAGAAATCCAAGGTTTACGTGAAAAATTATCTGGTCGTAAACGAGTAAGTTTTTGTGCTGGAGACATTCAAATACTTATTTGTTTTAACAGTTTTTAGGCTCAATCACCAACAGTTAATGAAAATGATGAAAGTAAAAAGTCAAAGCCTTCATCTCCATGTGAAAATCCTTCCCTACAATCTGATACCACATCTCTTTCATCATCTGAAGATTATTTATAGTGCTTTTTTTAAAAGTTATTTTGTAATACGTGTTTTTTTATGTCATTGATTATGTAAGTTGTGTGTATTCGTCTTTTTTAAATAAAAAGTTGTTCGAAAAAATGTTGTGAATTTTGTGTTGGAATGATTACTGTGTTTTTAACCACAATAATATACTCAAAAAAATAATTTAAAAAATAACAAAGAGATCATCCAGATATGACATCATGCAAAGGTATAGACAGAAAAGGGTTCTGCTAATCGCTTTGAAGTTGCGGCAAAGATCAGAGGAATTGTATGACGGATTGGGATGGAGGGAGGGATAAAGAAATCAATTTTTGTATGACGTCATATCTGGATGATCCCGAAGGAAAACGAACTACATTGGTGTTAAAAATATCGTCAAAAAATTATCATACAATCCCCCAAGTTACAGTATTTGAGCCATTGTTCATTTCTTGTAAAGTACATACAATTGTATACAAACAATACATAAATCAAATCGCAGTAAATCTTTAATCCTGATTTTGATGATTTACGTGCTTTTGTTTATTAAGCAATTTTACTGTCATTGTTAAAACAAACAATGAATATAAATGAATGAGAGTTATTTCTAGCAGTGTTTTTAAAAAACAAGAGTCAGCTGTTTTTATTTTGGGTTTCTGCCACTCTCGCGCCAAAATGCGAAAAATGGTTGCTTGTTTTTTTTTCTCTCAAAAAAACATCAACGAATCTTTCATCAATTTTTTAACTCCACTTCCACTACAACGCGTTTTCCACACTTTTAATCATGCGCTGCGTCTCTTCTTTTCTCTGTTCTTTTTTTAACTCTGTCGTGAAAGAAAAAAAAAAGAACAGAGAAAAGAAGAGACGCAGCGCATGATTAAAAGTGTGGAAAACGCGTTGTAGTGCACTTCTGCTTAATTTTTCATTTTTCTTGACAATTTTTACATCTTTAATAATCATTCCATGTTCGAGCTTCCATTTACTGCATTTTGTCGCTATTTAAAAAGCCCAAGGGCTTCTTGGAAGATAGAATTGATCGATGCAGTTCTTGGACTGGAGGAAGTTTGATGCTAATATTTTGTACTGTTTCAACCGTTGGCTTAACATTTGGTAATACTTTGAATGCTTTTTTCCTGCGAATTATAATCGTATGTTTCTTGCTATTTGCTATGGTTTTTATGTTAATGTCAATGCTATTTTTTAGAAGATTGGCTAAGATTTATGCGTGATTTTTGTTTATGTTTCGTTCAAAGTTGTTAGGCTTCCACAAATCTACTATTTTCCAGTTAGTTTGTTTTGTTATTATTCCTATCAAATATTAAAGGTGTTTATATTTTAGTGGCTTCCATACTTTTTCTTTGCACATGCAATTGGATTTTGTCTTCCAAAATGGTTTTGGAAAATTTTTGCAAACATTTTTCAAAGTATGTATGGATTTTTCCTTTATGTTCATTGATTAATTTAGTTATATTTTTAGAGATCGATCTTGAATTTATTTTGAATGAAGCAAATTTGATAAGCAACTCCGATAACTGCAAAGATGATGTAAAAAGGGAAAAAATTGCAACATTGGCAGAATATCTGACGATTTGTTCCAAGATATTTCTCTCTTTCTTCATCAACTTTCCTTTTCTTGGTCAAGAAATTCTTGTATGTTGGAATCGCGTGCACTCAGTTTTACGCAATCTGTTTTTACGTCGGTCATGGAAACTTTTAAAAATTTATCATTTTTAGTTAAAGCTATCAAAAGATCAACATAAACATGCTGAAAATTTCTCCCCTGATTTTCTTGGTGCTGATGGACTTTTGGCAATTTTGCTTATCGAACATAATTTTGATGATGAAATTGCTCATGATATATTGAATGAATTATGGAATCGTGCAAGTTCTCTCTCACTTCCATTCCAGAAAAAAGATTATCCAAAACAAAAGGCTTTTGCTTCTTCTGTTTCAAATCGATATTCTCCAATTCCGTTAATGACTTGTAAAGATTTTGAATGTTGAATGAATACTACTGTAATGTAATGTAACACTCTATATGCATGTTCATGTAATGTATTAAAAATTGTCAATTGTATGAATCGTAAATAAATGACTTGTTGAATATTTTATTGTTTGTTCTTTGATTTGTCTAAAGGGGTTATCGTATACCCTGTGAATATCTTTGATGTTTTCTTTTAAATTGTTAGTAAAATTTTTGATAAACACACCCGTGAATTAAGAATGTAAGTTGATCAAATCAGTTACAGATTTCTAAAAAATTGATTTTTCGGTGTTTCATAAAAGTAGTTGTACATTGTCCTAAAAGATATTCTCTCAAACACAACCACCTATTTTGCCAATGTCCTTTTCTTTCTTTTGTTTTTAATCTGTAATTGTTTTTTGTTTTGCCTTTTATGACCATGCGTTGATACAAGAAAAAACCAATTTTTGCTGTTGAAGCTTTTTTATTTCTATTAAATACTAATTATCCGCTTTTTACCTCGTGAATTGACTTTTGTTTCTTTAGTTTCTATTTATAAATACTTCTTTACATTTTTAATTAATTTTTTAGGTAATCGAGTGATGGATTCTGAACATTTTTTCTTACCACGTGCATTACCTCAACCATTACCAGCTAACCTCACATTTCCAAGCTACTATGAATTCCGTGCTTCTGCTTGTCGACAACGCTTTTCACTTCCCGATTCAATCATTCATTATTTGATTAAGAATATCAATTCATCTGCTTCATACATCAAATTAATAAAGTGTTGCAAATACTTTTTCATCAAAAATCCAATCATTCCTTTGAGTTGCTTGCATCATGTTGATGACGAATGGAAAACATGTCTTGGAGAAACATGTTCTATAATTGAAAATGATCCAACACGTGTTGCAATTGATGTTGAAACGGATCGAACAAAATTCATTGTTGATTTTCGTCTTAGTATTTCTTCAACAAATCCTGATATTGCTGCTTCACTTCTTCCGAAACTCTGCCATTGCCGTTTTACAATTTTACATCTTGTTAACCAGAAAATTTCGTTCAATGATTTTCAATTTATTTCAAAAGAACTTACATCGTGTAATCTTGAAAGAACTACTGTGGTTGATGAACGTGACAAAGAAGTTCCATATGAAATGATGATTGCTAATCTTCCCAATATTAAAGATTTTTTTGTTTACCGTCGTGGCCTTGATAATTCATATGATTTCTCGAATACTGTGAAAGGATTGTTGGAAGTTCCGCATTTCAAAAATATTGAAGTTATTCATTTCTGTGGAGTTTCTGAATCATTTGATGTTCAGCTGCTTTTTCAAAAGGTAAACACAATTTTCTTTAAGCTTTCATTTAACTTCTTAGTATTCATTTTAGAAAGAAAAAACAACATCTGTAGTTCTCAGATATTTTGATGAAATTACTGATGAATACAAAGATAAGCTTCAAGCAATTGCTGATGGAATTCTTGAAGAAAATCCTGCTGATGAATATGTTCCATCATTACTCATTTTTCCTGGGCAACGTCGATTGCGCAAATTATACGAATTTTATGAAAAGAGTCGGCTTGAATATTATGCCAAAAAAATGTAATGGTTCTTGTTTTTTTTCTTCATGTTTACAGTAACACTTTACTTGCTGTATATTTATTATTATTGTTTTGCTTGTAATATCTTTGATATTTTAAAATAAAGACTCATACTAACAATTTCTTCATTTGAATCATATTTATTATTTATTCATAAATTATTTTTTTGATGCAAAGTTTACAATGTTTATTGTAACATTTGAAAATGCCAGCAAAGCTCTTGATTGTTTTAGTTTAAAAACTTTTCGATACAGTAGTGCACAAAAACTAGCTTTAAAGGAAGTGATTACGATAGAATATGGTCAGGCATAAGTAACAAGATTAAATCCAATTGTCTAAAAAATCAGTTTCTTTGTGGAAAGTAATGTTCGGATGTTTAATAGCACTTTATGTATTAAAAATTGCAGCACAAAAATGTGACACAAAAAGTTGTTGTTAAAGTTGAAAGAACAAGTTTATTAACCTAAATGAAATTTTGTTATAATATTTACAGTATTATGTTGTTTTAAACTGTTACGGTAATTTTATGGGAACGAATTTAACTTTTAAAAAAACGCTTACGTTTTGTTTTTTTTTGTGACAAATGATGAAATTAAAGTTTTGCTCAAAAACAATCAATGCAGGTAATTGTTATTGTGTTATTGATAGTAATTTTTTGTACTGTTACTGTAACGAAAAAACCACGGAATCGCAATAAGTTAAAGTACTTTTTTGTAAGTTTTTTTAAAAAAAAATTTGCAGCTTTAATAAATATCAACTAAATGTTGCGGCACAACTTCGCAAAAAAAATAAAAGGAATTTAAAATTGAATCAAAGCTTTGCTTTTTTTCTTCGATGATTTTATTCCAGGGCTGTAAAAATTTAATAAATCATATTTTTTGCATTTAATGAATCATTTTATTTTTGTTTTATAAATTGTTAAAATATATTACATGATATCACAGTTTCTCTGAATAAAAAATGATTGATGTCATTGCTTTAAATGACCAAAAGAAAATCAACATCATCATTTTAGACGTAAACCTTCATTTTATTTGTGATACCTCCCTTTTTTTCTTTTCTTTGTTATGCTTTAATATTTGTGTAATACCTCATCATTTTTGTTTTTATCTATCAAGAAAAAGCATTTGTAAAAGCATAAAGAAATATATTTTCCATGAATCATGTATAATCGAAGATAGACTGGTACTATGGTGTATAGGTAAAATACAGAGAAACAGAAAAAAATCATGCGATCTTGCCCCCGCCATTTTGATCATCATCATTAAAATTATTCACAACCATTTTTATTTAATATAGAAGACGAAAAAACATAAAAAAAATATATTTTTTCTGTTTTGATGAATAAAGAAAAGCATAAAAAATAGAAGGGATAGAAAGCGCAAAAAATGTTACGTGATTGCTCTTCATCTTTTTACAGGAAAAAAAATGGGGGAATATAACCCTAAAAAACTAATACACGATTGCCAAAAAACACATTTTTTTTCTGCCTTCTTCTTTGTCTGAGAAATGATGTTTTTGCATTTTTAGAAGGTGAAGAAGAAGACCAAAAATTGAAAGCAAAAACAAAAAATGATATATAAAAAGCTATGTATGTGTATAATGGAAAAAGAGAGAGAGAGCGAAATATTTTTAGTGTAACTGCGGCAGCAGAATAAAAAAAGAAGAAGTAAAAATACTGCGCAATTTTTTTTCTTTTAAAATTTCAAAAAATTTTGGACATGTGTGGGTCGACCATTTTTTTCTGTCTTATTTTTTTATGTGTTCGGGGGTTTGCTTTCAAAACGCAAATGGCATTTTTCAATTTTTTTAGTATTTTAATTTTTACTTTTAAAGATGCCGTGTCCTTTTTAGGATAAATTTTTTTAAGAAAATTTTGAAAGTAGTATTTTGTAATTCATTTTTTTTACTTTGAAGTGATACCTTCAGACGTCAATAGGATTTCCCAAAATTTAAGGATTTATTTATTACTGTAAGAATTTCTTTTATGAATGCTGATTTTTTAACAAATTATTTGAAAATTTTTAAAAATGTGTTACTGTAGAATCGTGCTAATCCTTTTATAATTAAGCATTAACTCGGCACCATCTTTATCATGTCTTGTCGAAAATCTGCCAAATCCGGGAATTTCTAAGGGGACAAAAGAAAGTCTTTAAAATTCCACTATTTTCGTGCTATTATTATTTGCAATTAATTTTATTACCAAAAATAACAAAAACATTACTTTTTAGGTATCTCAAAGCAAATTATGATAATTGCCTTTTCAATTTAATCAATAATAATGGATGAATTCAGTGAAGCCAAGCAATTAATTGATCCAACTTTGGAAATGGTTTCACCACTTGCTGAAGTCCCTGTAGAAGATGAAGTCCCTGCAAAAGATTTTCTGATGATGAACAATTCAAGTTCATCTTCAGAAAATGAAATTGATCTCAATCATAATCCCATCAAACAAAAACATTATCCAGGTTCCACAGAGAAGTCAGATATCTTGGAAGAAGCATATAATAATTTTAAAGTACTTGGTATTAGTGAATTTGATTTGATTGTAAAAGCAAATGCCTTAGATGTAAGCATTTTTTCTGTGACTTTAATATCTTTAAAAATGATGTTAATCTATTAAAATTTAGATTATGAAAGGATTTCGTTCATTTGCACGTTATTGGTATGAAAAATACTGTAAATATAAAGAAACAATGGAACAAGAATTGAAACAAATGGAAGCATATTTTAAGCGACTGATTGTAACAAAGGAAAATTATTACCAGGAAGAGAAAGCTGAAATTAAAAGAGAAATTCGCAAAAAGAAAGATGAAAATATTCAGTTGCAGAATAAAAATGATAATTTGAATAAACAAATTTCAAAATTGGTAATTTTATTTGATGAATTTGTTAATAGTGCCCTAAAACCTATCTTGTCATCTTCATCGACTTTTCAAATCAATTTATGCAAATTTTTAAAGGCCTCAAGGGTTACCCGTTAATAGCGTTAGCTTAAAATTTGCATAAATACACCTGAACAGTCGATAATGACAAAATATTCGTAGAAGGGATCAAAAACAAAAAGATCCATTAAAAATTTTCCCTTTAAATTCAATCTATGCAAATTTTTATTAATGCATTTTTAACTTTTAGAATGCTGAATTAATTTCGAAAGAAGGTGAATATCGACAGAATGTTTTTGTTCACAAGGACAAAAATAATGAATCATCTGTGATGAAATTGATTGAAACGATTAAAGATTTAGAAAAAAGTATTGCAAAATCAGAAAATCAACTCTTACATGCAAAACATGAAATTGAAAATTTATCAAAGGCAGTCAACAAATGGAAAAAAGATTTCGATGACTGTAAATATGAAAACGAGAAATTACAGAATGCAATGACAAAAATGAAAGATGACATTGAAGCTTCTGAATCTAGAAATGATCAACTTAAAAAAGAATTAAAAAATGCTTTGAAAGATTTGAAGGAAAATGATGCAAAAACCGAGCAAATGGTTAGTTATCCTTCATATTCATAAACTGTTTAAAAATGCAAATTTCTTGTCAATTTTTTGAAAATTTAAATATGCAAATTTTTTCAGAAGCTTGAACATGAAAAAATTTTGGAAGATCTTCAACAGCAAAATAATTGCATTCTTTCTGAACAACAAAAAACTGCTGCCATTAATTCTAAATTATTTGAAAAATGCAAGAATCTCGATGCTGAAGTTGTTAAAAGCGACAACAAATTCAAAGAAAAATTGGCTCTTTTTAAAGAAGAAAATTCAAAATTGCAAGAAGAATTAAAGCTTGCTGAAAGAAATGCGACAAAACTGACTGAAGAAATTGCAACCAAAAATGCAAATTTGGCATCTGTTGAAGCATGTATGAATCAAAAGCTGACTTCTATTAATAATAAAAATACCGTGTTGGAAGCAAATTTAAAGCTTGTTGAAAAAGAAATTCAAGATATGCGGTACCGTAGTATTTCGCTAAAAAGTGAATTGGAAGAATCTCGCAGGAGACTGGATGCTTCAAAAATTGAGAAACAGAATCTTAATGATGCCATTGATAAATTTGAAAAGATTTGGATTGAAATTGTTGGATGCGAAAACAAAGAATTTGGCCTTGAACTTCCAGAAGACGATGAAGAATTGGCTGAAAACCCTGATCATGAAAGAAATGCCGCTTTTGAAAGTTTAAATGATGTCAAAAAGAAATTTACTAATTTTTTAATGCAATTTAAAGAAACTCTTCGCAAATTGGAGGCTTCAGAAGCTGAAAAGCAGAATCTTAACGAAGCAATTTTTGGATTTGAAAAGAATTGGATTGAAATTGTTGAAAGTGATACTGAAGCTAATCAAGCTCCAGAAGTTGAAGAAGATCAATCAACAGAAAAATCAGATCATCAAATAAATGCCGTTCTCGAAGGTTCAAATGATGTCAAAAAGAAATTGGCAAATTTTTTGACCAAATTTGAAGAATCTCGAACCCAGATTACTGAACTTCAATCAACTTTGGCAATTTTAAAATCTGAAAATGAACAAAATCAATCCAAGCTTAAAGATGCTAATAAAGAGGTTGAAACGGCACGCATGGAAGTCGTAAATGCCATGGCACAACTAAAATTGGAAAAAAATCAACATCAAAAATCGAAATTTATTATGGCAAAAAACAATCGTCAAGATTTGGAAAATTTTGCAGATCAAGTAAATTCAGCTTTTCGACAAAAACATAAAGCTGAATTGGATGAATTAAATGCTTTACTTCAAACAGAACGAGATGAACATCAAACAAAAGCTGCAACATTTCTTGAAGCCGGTGCAAAACATGTGGAAGAAGAGAAAACGTGGATTAACTTGTTGGCTGCAAATAAAAACAAAATTGATTCACTTGAAATGGAAATTGTTCTGTTGCAAAAAAGCTTAAAATTTTATAATGATATATTTAATGAAAATGATACCAGCAGCAGTATTAAAAACAATAATGGAGAAGTAAGTTAAAAAACCTTTAAAAAAATTTATGCAAATTTTGTGTTGCATCACCTTTGACTTCGATCAAACAGTCAAAGTCATTCATCTAAAAGTATTTTTAAACTAAAACTAAAATAAAAACTTTTAAAAACTTTTTTTAAAATTCAAAATTTATGCAAATTTTCTCTTTTTTTCAAACAATTTGATCAACTTGGTTTTTAAGGTTGTTCCATCAAAAAGAAAGCGGAAGCATCAAAATCCCGACGTTCAACAACAACAGCAAGATTTTTCAAATATTTTTGAAGCAGAAAACACTGACACTTTAAATATTAATAACAATGATATTTCTTGCCCAAATTTTAACACAAATATTCAATAATTTCTCTTTCATTGAAATTCTTTAAACTCTCCTTTTTTATTTGTGCCATAACTCAATTACCTATTTTTCTGAGTTCCAATTTATTGTAATTTTTTTAATTTCTTTGCGTTATTTCAGGTTCTTTAATTTTTTCAACTTTTACAGTATCGTTTTTTCCTAAAACGGTAAGGAAAATAATCATTTTTTTTTGGTTTTTTGAGTCAGATTACTCTAACACATTCTTTTTTGTGGCAAAATAAATTTGATGTAACTCTTTTTTATTTATTCTTTTAGTTTTCGATACCTCAAAATTATTTTTCCTCAACTTTATTTATATATTATTTTTGTGTGTGCCATTATTATATATTTAAATTGAAAATATTTTATATATTTTCTAACACACATATTTAACTATATTGTTTTACTACTATTATTTTATAATTATTATATTTCTTAACCATTGATTAAATAAATATTTTGTATTTGATTTTGAGGGAAACAGAAATATTTCAAAAATTCATTAAACTTTTTTTGGTTTTCAAAAAATCTTCAACTTTTTGGAACTTTTTTGTTTTAGGGGCATTTTTGTTACAGTTCAAATTTTTTACTAAACGTTTTTCATGCTTTATTAAATTTCAAGTATACTGTAGTTTTAAGGATTGCAAAAGTAATATATTTATTGTTGAACGATTTCATTTTCTGTAAAAACATTCAAAAGTAAAAAAAAGTTGTTACGATTATATTAAAATTAAAAATGGACAAAATTTTAGAAAAAGAAAAGAAATAACAAATGCATTAACGCTGAAATCTATTAAATCATTTATTATTAAATATTTTTATATTATAATAAATTAAGTTGTTCTAATTAATTAAATTTTGTTATTCCATTTTTATATCAAATTTTTAATACTAGTATATTTTTAAATAAAACAAAAAATGCAGGAAGAAAAATCCTGTTATAGTACAGTTACTTGCATGTGAAATTTTCAAAAACATAGTACTGTTTAAAGCAAAGTTTTTAAAAAAATAAATATTTATATTTAAAAAAATTTATAACGAGGTACATAAAAGATCATAAACAAAAAAGGCACTGTATTTGAGTATAATCAAACAAATCTAAAAAACTAAAAAATGTTTAATAAATGCAATATTTTAATGGATTAAATTAGTTATTTTGATATTGTTCCTGTAGTTGTTGGTGAGGATTATTTGTAGATAGGATATGTGGAGGATATAGGAATGGTGGATGATGTTGTTCTTGTAGGGGTTGAGTCATATATTGAGGTTGTTGTTCTTGTTGCTGCCATTGTTTGAACGCATTAAGTTGTTCAGGACTCATTTGATGATGTTTTTGTTGTTGAGGCATCATTTCAGGGATGCTATTTGGGGATGGAAGTTGTTGTTGTTGTTGTTGTTGTTGTTGGCGATTATTGATTGAATTCATGGGTGGATTTGTCGGTGGTGGAGCACCATTTGAAACATTCAAGCGTCGATTCATCATTTCTTGATGCTGAAGAATTTCTTGTTGAAGATGCGGTGGAAAGTTGTAAAATTGAGGTGAAAAATTCATGTTTGATGGTCCAGATCCTGGATTCAAGTGGGGAATTAAAAATGGGAAAGCATTTGGCTGAGCATCAACCCTTTGTTTTGCAGGTCTAAGAAACTGTGCAGAAAGATTGGACGGAGATGGCAAAGTCCGAAAAGCAGTTGAAATCGGACCTTGATATAATTGTTGACCGGTTGGAGATAAGAAATTGAGCATTGGAGATGGAATATGAATATCATGCCTTGCCTAAAAGATATTTTAATATTATCTTTTTCATTAAATAAAGCATAAAAATTGTGCCCTTACTGAGAAGTTTCTTTTATTATTTTCAGTTTGATGTTGTTGTTGTGGTTCTTTTGGAAGTCGTCTTTTTTCTGCACGTTTATCATTTATTTGATTCCACTTTTTTGCATTTTCCAATTCCACATTCTGTTTTCCAATGAAGTGATCTAAATGTAAGTTATCCTTGAATAAAATTGAATATTGGGCAGAAATATAATTGATAATATTTTGTTGTTGTTCATCAATCTTATTTTCCAACGTTTGATTCTGTTCTTCCATGAGTTTTAATTTTTCAACATTACCTTCAGTGGTGGCAGTGTTTGCTTTGTGTACCTAAAAATCAATATTTACTATTTACTACTGTCAGATATGGTATTTAAAACGATCCTAAAAAATTTCCGATGGTACACTAAAGACATACTGTAGGTTCAAATATTCCATCTACAGAAGTTTATTCCTATCATATGGGGTTTAAAATACAAAAAATTAAACTTTTTTTGGGATATATTATATTTGTAAAACATTAAAATAAAACTCACCCTTTTGCATGAAGTTTTTTCACGAACATCTTTGACGCTTTCAACCAATGCTTCCAATGCCGCTGATTTCCTTTCTGCAGTTTGATTCTTTTCTTTTCGAATTTCATCAAGTTCTTTTTTATATTTTTCACATTGTTCCTGGAGGCAAACAATTTGTTTAAGCTGATTTTGAATTTGATTATTTGTTGCCTTCAAATCAGCTTCAAGTTGAACATTGTTTTCTTTCAATGTTTTACATTCTGCATTTACAAATTCCAACGTTTCTTTCATATTTTCCAATTCTCGTTCTGCAGTATTCCGTTCGGTTCGATATCTCTCCGATATTCCATTATTAGTTTTTGCATCTTTTTTCAAGGTTTCAGCTTCAGCTTTCAATTGAGCAATTTGTGATTCCAAATTTGTTTTTTCAATTGTCCAAAATGATTCAAGTTCTTTGATTCTTTGCTGCTAAAAATGTATTAAAATTTAATTTGAACAAATATTTATTAACTTTTATAGTCTTCGAATTTCTTGTAAGCTACAGTATACCAAAAAGAACTATCAAACTATATTTCTCAAAGGTAAAAATGTTTTATTTTATTTATTCAGATAAACTACCACTACCGTATACCAAGAAAAGGATTATATTAAAAAGATGTATGTAAAACAAACATGCCTTTTCACTTTCTAATATTGCAATTTGTGTACCGTTTTGTTCCTTTAATTCAGCCAATCTAATGATTTCTTCGATATACCCCCTTCTTTTTTTTACCATATGTTTGATAACCTAAAAAAACTTTATTTAATTATTTTAAACCCTTGAGTGATATATTTCTTACTTGTAACCAATTATAATGAATGATTGCATTAAAATCATTAACATTTATTTGATCAAACTCTTTCCCAAATTTATCCAAAACTGCGCCACTAATTTCAATTTGAGCTTTGAAATAATCAAAATATTCAACATCTTTCAAATGATATATCCGAGACGGCAGCTTCTTTGAGGCATGATTATCAGACATCTTTATTAGATCCTAAAAAATAATCAAAAATTAATTTTAAATGTTGAAACATTTAAAGATAAAAACTTTGTAATACAACACGTAAAAAACACGAATTTTTTAAGTATGATTAAAATTTTATTATAAAATTCAACAATGTTAAGTCAGAGAAACTACAGTAATCTTTCAATAGGATTTTTTATATAATGCTTTTTTATACTGTATTACTTCTGAGAATAATATGGTAATCATTTCAGCAAAGGACAATTTAAAGGGTTTTGTTGAGAAGAAAGAAAAAAATGAAAAAGAAAATTATTACAGTAATCAGATATTTGTGTGGCAAAAAATATTCATAGCATCATTTTTGATACTTTTTTTATTATGAAATTTAAAAAGAATGTTTTGTTTGATGCATTTTTGAGATTTTGAAAAAAAGATCGCGGCTGAATATGAAAAAAATTTGAAATCATTTTCTCCGGGGGCAAAGATGTTTTCTTACGGCAACCTGGAGGGATCGTTTTCTTCCGGAAAAAAAAGAAGTTTTCATCCAAAAAAAGAAGGAAACGTCTAGGTTTTTTTTTCAGTGATGTTTTGTTTCATGCATTTCTGAGATTCCAAAAGAAAGATCGCGACTGCATGTAAAAATTAATTTTGAAGTATTTAAATGAGAGAAGTATTTTAAAATTTATAAAGAAAAAAGACCTTTTTTTCGAAATTTCAAATATGTTAGGTCTTTTTTTGGGAGAGAAACATTAAACATTTTTAATGTTTAGGTCATTTCTACACTCTCTTTTTTGTAAAAAAAATTGAAAAAAAGATGGCCTTGAAGTTACAGTATACCTTTGGGGAGATGAAAGGAAGTGCAACAAATGTTTCTTCCATTTTCTTTTCTCTTTTTTTTCTTTTCTATCTGTTTCGTCCCTTATCCCAGACAGAGATAAAATTCTTTCTTCTATTTTTTCTTCTCGCGGGACTCATCAGTGGGATACGAGAGGTAAAAGTTCATTTATCAGAGTAAAGTGTCTTTGAAATAGCTTTCTCGAAGCACGAAAACAAAACCCACGAAATCAAATAAATCACCATCTGAAATTCCAAAACAAAAGATCCAAAAAGAGCTGTTGCGCCCCTTCTTAAATTTGTTCATAGATAAAAAGAAGCCCTTACTTTGAGCCAGAGCAGAAAAAATTAAATGAAAGAAAGAAACTGTGAAGAGACATGTTTTATACATACATTTCAAAACATTTGGGGCGGAGTCAATTTTTGAAAAAAATAGTGGCTTAAAAGGATCCTTAGCTTTAATGCATTAGATAAGGTAAGTAAAAAATATTTTTCAGCAAATAATGAATAAATATACGTCAATGAATTCTTTTGAATCCGTTTTAACAGAAATAAAAGAACAATAGAATCAAAGACGGCCACTAGATAACAAAAAGCAATAAAAATAATTTAATAGACATTTATTTTAAGTACTGGTCTTTTTTGTACCACCATCGTGATTCGCCCAAGCAACACCAAAAATTTGTCTTGCATTTTCAAAATAACATTGTACTTTTTTACAACCGCCGCTTTACCTTTTTTGTGTTTTAAGCCTAAAAAAGAAAAGATTCCAACCTGCATTCTAACAACACTAAATGCAGGTTGCAATCAACACTAATGAATTGAAAAGTGCCGAAAATGGCAGAAATGGCATTTTCAACTTGGTGGCAAATTAACGCTAATGAATATTTTTTGATTTTTTTTTCACAACTCAGCTGAATTAAGCATATTTCACAAAGTCTTAACAATATTTTATCCATTCTTTTTCGTTTTTCAAATTTTTTTCTGCTGTGTTGCAATCCTTAAATTTATAATTTGAACTCCCGAAGCAAATTTAAGACAACCTTTTTCGGTAATTTTCAAATTTTCAGTTCAATTAAACCTGATGGCTTTCATTTAATATATCAATTTTTGATCTTAATTAAGTTTCAAAAAATGAATGAAATAAAAGTATTGTCAGTTTTAAACTTCATCAACTTCACTTTTTAAAAAACTTGTTTTTTTATCATTTTAGTTAATTTTAAACTTTTATTATCATATAATAAATGTTTTTTATGCTTCATTTGTACTGTAATTCTAAAAAATGAAAACATTGCAAAAATACTATATTTATTGTTGAACCATTACACTTTCTACAAAAGCTTCAAATACAAAAGAAAAAATTGCTACGATTACGATATAATTAAAAAAAGAAAAAAATTTAGAAAAAAAGAAAAGCAATTTGAAACAAGAATGTCTGAAATTCTGATGGAAAATCTTTGTTCCAGACATCTTGGGTTTGGAATATTTATTAAAAGATTGTTTAATAATAGGTTTCACGTTCAACCCAACCTCCGGGCCAACGACGAATGCAATAACGACGAGCTTCATCATAGATGAAAATAAGGATGGAGAATGGCAAAGCACAGAACCACCAAGAAAATCGAAGGCCATACATTCGAAGACCACGATCTGTTCCAGGGCAATAACAAAGGAATGCAGCTAAGATTGTTTCAAAGACAAGACCAAAGTTAAGAGTCCAATTGGACATTCCTTGTTGGACGAGAGAATTTCGACGAGTTTTAGAGATAATTAAATCGGCCCATTGTACAACAACAATTGAAACAAAATATGCAGTTTGGCAGGTATTTTCAAGGATTTTTCGATTTGCATATGTCTAAAAATATAATTAATTATTACTGTAGGACATTTATATAATATACTTACCCATTCTTGTCCATAACTATCAACAACACAATTAACAGCTCGAGAATCCCATTCTGCTCGAAGTTGGAAGAGATCCCATGGAAGGAAGCCATTATCAGCCATAATCCAAAAGTATGTAAAGAATCCGGAGGAAGCTTGAATCATACCAATTTGACCGTAGGCAAGTGAAATAAGACGTTCATTGACAAGTTTATCATGAAGGGGATCACGGGGAAGACGTTTCATGATACTGTAATAGAATTAAATTAATTAATTAGCATAAAATATTAATTAAATAAGCTTACTCAGATTCAGCTTCTTCATAAGCAAGTGAAATAGCAGGAACCATATCAGTACCCAAATCAATGCAAAGAATTGTTACAGTACCAAGGGGAAGAGGGATACCGAAAAGAATGTGCATTAAGAAGGGAGAAATTTCAGGAATATTTGAGGTAAGAGTGTAAGCAATTGATTTCTTTAAATTATCAAAAATAAGTCGACCTTCTTCAACTCCAACAACGATGGAAGCAAAATTATCATCAAGAAGGATCATATCTGCAGCTTGTTTGGAGACATCTGAACCTGCGATACCCATTGCAACACCGATATCAGCTTTTTTCAAGGCCTAAAAATGTAAAATGGATTAGTTGCAGCAATATGAGTACAATAATCAACGTACAGGTGAATCATTAACCCCATCACCAGTGACAGCAACAATTTGGCCTTGTCGTTGAAAGCCTTCAACGATCATCAATTTTTGTTGTGGGGAGGTTCGAGCAAAAACAATTTCTCGATGATGAATAATAATTTCAGCTAGTTGATCAGCAGACATTTCACGAAGATCTGAACCATGAATAACTGCGGCATTGGCTTCCCGAGGATTAACTTGTTCAACAGGGATTCCACGTCGGATTGCAATATCTTCAACGGTTTCACTGCCTTCAGAAATAATTCCAACGGATTTTGCGATAGCTTTTGCGGTAATCGGATGATCACCAGTAACCATAACAACTTTAATACCTGCAGAACGGCATTTGGCAACGGCATCAGGGACAGCTGCCCGAGGGGGATCAATCATGGACATAAGACCAACAAATCGAAGACCACTAACTGGGAAATTAACTTCTTCAGAGTCAAAGGAAAATCCCCGAGGGTATTGAGCAGGATCAAGTCGGTAATCACAGAATCCAAGAACCCGTTCACCCATTCCACCAAGTTCAAGATAGGCGGTATTAAAGTCAGCTCGAAGTTTATCATCCAATTCAACTTCTTTACCATTAAGGAGCATAGTTGTACAACGATCAAGAATTCGTTCAGGGGCACCTTTCATGACCAAAAGATATGCTGGATTTCCATCTGCTGTTTCATGGATAGAAACTTGATATTTATTTGTTGAATTAAATGGAACTTCAACAACTTTTGGATTCTTTGAACGAAAATCAATAACATTTCCAATTGAAAGTTCAGCGAATTTGAGCAAAGCAATTTCAGAAGCATCTCCGGTACATTCTCGTTTAAGGACAGGAGTTTCATTTTGATTTGGTTTGAATTCAGCTCGATTACAAAGGGCAGCAATTCGAAGAAGGGAATTCTCTGTTTCACCACGTTCACGGGCAACTTCTTTTCCACCGTAATTTTCAGTTGTATCACATGTTTCAATATGTTTATCAAACCATGTATGGGCAACGGTCATCCGATTTTGGGTAAGGGTACCAGTTTTATCAGAGCAAATTGTTGAAGTTGAACCAAGAGTTTCAACGGCTTCCAAATTCTTGACAAGACAATTCTTTGATGCCATTCTTTTTGCAGTTAAGGTTAAGCATACGGTAACAGTTGCAATTAAACCTTCTGGAACATTCGCGACAATAATACCAATAAGGAAGACAACAGCGGTAAGCCAATGATATCCAAGAATAAAAGCAATAATAAAGAATGAAACTCCAAGGAATACAGCGACACCAGTAATCAAATGAATAAAATGTTCAATTTCTCGAGCAATTGGGGTCATTCCAGAATCAATATCAGAAGCCAAATGAGCAATTCGACCCATAACTGTTCGATCTCCAGTATTGACGACAACACCCTTGGCAGTTCCTTCAACGGCATTGGTGGAGAAGAAAGCAAGATTCCGGGTTTCAAGGGGATTTTCATTGGTGCATTCAGGGGATCGGGATTGGGGTTCAGATTCTCCGGTAAGAGATGAATTATCAACTTTGAAGCCGAAGGCACTGATAATCCGAATATCAGCTGGAATTCGATCTCCCCCTTTTACTTCAACAACATCCCCAACAACCAATTTTTCAGTTGGAAGTTGAACTTTTTGACCATCGCGAATTACAAGGGCAATCTTAAAAAAAATTTGAATAAAAAATATTTCTACAGTAATAAAATAATGCTTACAGTAGGAACCATATTTTTGAAAGATTCCATAATCTTTGAGGATTTACTTTCTTGATAATATTGGAAGCAGCCAGTAATAATAACGACAGTCATAAGTACAATACCAAGATATAACTAAAAATTCATCCGCTTTTGGATTATGCAAATTTTTAGGTGGGCTTACATTATCTTTAGATGGATGTTCAAGGGTGAAGTAATCGACAGCATAGGCGATGTAACAAAGAATGGCACCAACCCAAAGAAGCATAGCAAAACCTCCAAAAAGATTTTTACAGAATTTAATCCATTCTGGGGTTGTTCGGGGAGGGGAAAGGGAATTTGGACCATCCCGGGCCATGACTTGATCAGCTTTAGCTGTTGTTAAACCCTAAATTTTAAATTATGATTATGACTACTGATAATAAGTGATTAGGCTTACGGCATTGATATCCGATTCATAACGGCGCATCAAATCTTCCATGGAAATTTGATGTTCATCCATGGAGACTTCCTGTTTAAGATCATCAAGATCTGATCTTCCATTTTTCTTTGCCATGGTTGAAGTCCTGGAAGGGACTGAAAAAGAAGGAGATAAATCAATGGTTTTAAGTTAAAAGTTTGTAAATTTCTACAGTAATCGCAACACGGACAATTTAAATAATGCGGATTAGAGTTATCATAAGTTTATGTGATAGTGATTAACTTAAATATTTTATGGCTACGGTAAGAAACATTTTTTCTATAAAGAATTTTCAATTTCATTTTTAAAACGTTTTTAAACAACTTTAAAGAAAAAAGGACGGAAAAATGCAGACAAAAAAAAGTGAAAAAAATCATATTGAATTTTTATTTTAGGCAACCTCGACGCAGTTTTTTCCGTCTTCTTTTTCATTTTTTTGCGACACAACAAAAAAGCAGCGACGCACAAACAAAAACAACCAAAAGGAAGAAGTAAGTGGCAGCAGAGACAACTAAAAAAGTAAGCAACAACACTAAACTTGCTAGCAGCTTATTCTTATTTTTCCTGCTACTGCTGCTGTTGAAAAGAAGCCTTCTTTTTTAGCTTTAGTTTTTCTTCGTTAAAGTTGCTGCTGCTTTTAAGATTGTGACGTCAGCAGGACAGAAACCGCTTCTTCATTTTTTTCATCGATGAATCGTCATTCAATGGCAAGCAAAAGAAACATCTTATCTCAGCTTTTTTTAAATACGGGTTTTAAACCAAAAGTCATTGGGTTTAAATGTAACTTAAAAAGGCTGTCTTCTTTCACGTGAAAAAATGAAAGATAAAGTAAAAAAACACAAAAAAAGGCTGCCGGAAACAGTTTTTTGGTAGCATAAGAATTTTACAGTGTTTACTTTTCAGATATGCGTAAAAGAGTGGGAAGCTTTTGCGATAAGAAAAAGAAAGCAAATATCGCTGCTGAAAATTTGTTGTCTTTAAAGCTGGGCATAATTTTTTTACAAATCGATTTTATTAAGATTTTTGTTAAAATCATTTTAACTCAAAAATATTTTATTTAAGATTAAATAAAAACAAATTCGCGCAAGCTAAAAATTTCATCTTACAAAAATTGAAATGAGCTTATTTGACCCGGGCATTTGCGGCCCATTTTGAGCAAACGCTTTCGATGCAAATACATCTGGGAAAGTATCCTTTAAGCTTTTGACAATTAATAATCATAAAAAGCAAGATATTTAAAAGGGCAAACAGCAACATATGCAAATTTTTGGCAGATTTTTAAAGTTATGTGAAAAATCGAAAAAAAATATTAGAAAAATATCGACATTTGCTCGTCTGTTGTTGAGCCACTAAACTGAAAACTAAAAAAAGAAAGAAATTTTTAGCACTTTGGCTGTTGCCAGCAGGAAAGCAACGAAGCAACCACCCGACTGAGTGTTTTCTCTTTTTTCCTTTTCTTTTCCTGTCCCCCAAACCAAAGAAGAGAACCCTTTGAAAATATCGCATTAAAGGTTGTGTTTGTCTTTCCAAAACAGATAGACAGACAAAAAAAGAGAGAGAAAGAAACAAAAATATGCTTGAAAAAAAATAGTAAAAACTTGAACAATGAAAAAGACAAAGTTTTTCAATTTTATTGAAACGTAAAGAAAACTAACAAATATTTGATTGCATTTCAAGTTAGTAAAAATGGAAGGTAACTTTGACGAAAGATTGAAGAACATGAAAATTGTCGTCGTTAAAATTTGGGGAGAAAACTGAATGAAAAAAGATGAAAAGAAGAAGAAAAATGAATCAAAGATTACAAAATGTAAAAATAAAAAAAGAAGACATTTCCGATGTCAAATTTGAAACAGTGCAACTTGATCATCATTAAAATCAATAAAATATCAAATTAATATTATAACTTAAATAATTTATAAGATTCAACAAAACGAATTAAAAAGTTAAAATGCACCCGATTTCGTTTAGAAACTTTATTATAAAGTTTTTATCCTGATCAACCGTCAACAATAAAAGAAGCGGTTATAAAAAATATCCTAAAAAAACATTGTATGAAATGTCTTTGAGAAACAAAAGAGATAAAAGTAAATAAATAAGTAGTAACATTCTAATATACGGTTTCAAAGATCAAATACAAAGAAACCTTTTATACCAAAAATGATAACAGTAACAAAATCTTTAAAAAGTGATAAAATAAACAAGAATGTATTTTTTTGCCAAAGTTTGATATTTTCCATTTTAAAATTTGTAACGTACGAAAATTTCCAATAAATTCAAGATTAATGATTGACTTTCTTTCTTTTTTTGTGAACGCAACCTTAAAAATGAAGGACTACAAAAATTACAACATTTGACTTTTTTTTTCTCCTGTGGCGGCGAACAGTGTTTTCCCAATCCCAATTCCGATTCCGCTTATCGATTCCGATCCCGATTCCATTCAATGGAATTGGAAAGAATCGGAAAATGCAAAAAGAATCGATTCTAATCGGAATCGGTAAAAGGTAGAACCGGAAAAACACTGGCAGCGAAGCTTATTTTGCGTTACTCAAAAAAACGTTATTCTTTTTTTTTCCTTCTCTTTGATTGCAATTTTTTTTTAATTTTGAAAAATGAGTTTTTTATTGTTTGTATTTTTTTGGTTCTTCTACCCACCTCTTTTAGTTAAAGTTTTTTAAATGCAAATTTATCGAAGGAACTACTTTTCACATTGACTATATTTTTCATAAAAAACTAATTCCGCGATGATAAGTCCCCGGAGAGAGGGATCAGAAAATGTCCCGAAGAAACGATAAAACCAAAATTAATTTTTTACATATTATTTTTTGTTTCAAATTGATTGCATCATTCTTAATTTGTATAACCACTCGTCGTTTATGGCTTCTTTTTTGATTTCGACATGACATAAAAAACGAAATTAAAGCAAAAGATTTCTGAAGAAACTTATGACTTGAAATAAAAACAAAAATTTTAGATGTACAAATGCCTTTTGCAATTCTCTAAAAACAAATGCATCTTCTATATTTCTGTGAAAAAAAAAATACACCGGATGCCACACCTAGTTTTCCAAAACTTTTTTAAATTTTATTTTTCATTTTCACCATTTTGTTTGGTGTGGCCGGTCGTGATTTTATTTTGGCGATTTTGAGCTAAAAACAAAAAAGGCCTAAATTTTTAATTTTCTTCTTTGTAAAGAATAGTTAAGATTTTAGAAGCCATTTATGAAATTAATGAGTGAAAAACAATAAAATGACAATGACCAAAAATTCATTCGTTCTATTATTTTATAACAGCGTTTACTATTTTTAGATGGCAACAAAAGAAAAAGTCTTTCATTTATTTTACATAAACAAATTTTTCAGGATGGAATTGAGTTTCCTAGACAGCAAAAAGAAAGTTCAAACAAGCCTGAAATTATGCAATTTAAAACAAACCAACGCTTGATGAATCCAAATCAAAATCATCCAGTTTCATCTTCCAATGGTTGGTTAATTGCTTTTTTTCATTTTTATGATTTTTACAATTCCATGACAAATTTAATCATTTTGCTTTGGAAGGATTCTAATTAGGCACAAAGTACAATTTGATTGTGTTAAAAAAATACACATTTTTCTACGATTTTTTGTCGAAGAAGAAAAAAAGGCAGGGGTAGACGAAGTTTTTCTCAACACGATTGAAAAAATGTTTATCAGAAATTTTTGGGAAAAAATAACTGCAGTCAATTGTTGAAATGGAGATTTTCAAAAACTTATAATAATTGAAAATTCTTGTAGGCAATCCCAAAAAGAATGCTAATACACAAACAGCTGGAGCACCTTCTGTTGCAGATTTTGTGCAAGCATTTGATAAATTTGATGAAACTCCAGCAGAAAATGTTTGTTTTTTTTCAAAATTTGGGATATATTTGTTGAAAATTATAATGATTTAGATCAAAAGCATTAATGAACTTCAAAAACGTTTACGAGAATTCAATAATTTTTTAACTGATACAAATAAAGATTGGTCACAAAAGTCAAAAATGGTAAGATTTTTGAATTTCAAAAAGCATCCTTTAAATTACCATTCTTTTTTTCTTCAGCTTAATCGTCTTCGAGGATGTTTACTTGTTAATGATATTCCACAAGTTGTTGATGGTGTAATGGAAAATTGTGGATTATGGGAACAATGCTTGATTGATGGGCTAAAAGAATTGCGTTCAACTTTAACAAAGGATTACTGTTTTACCAATGCATTTTTTGCAAAAAAACTTGGTGGTCGTTTCATTCGACAAGTTGAACTTATGCTAACAAATCTGATGCTTTTGGTACAAAATACTTCTTCAAAAATTATGTCAAGTTCGGGTGTAATTTTGAGTGAATTGATTGCAAGATATGTTCAGCATAGTAAATTGATTCCATTAACCTCTAAATTTCTTGTTTCTAAAGCAAGTGATGTTCGAAGGTTTGTGTACTTTTTTTTAAATTTTGTTACACAAACAATATTATCTTCTTTCCTCTTTATAGAACTGTTGTTCAAATGTTTTCTGTAATGCTATCAAGTTGGGGACAAGATATTCTTGAATTGCATGTTAATGTTATTAAAAAAGTCATTAAAAGTGGACTTAATGATGCTGATCTTTCATGTCGTTCAACATCCCAGGATACTTATTTTGCATTTTCTGAAAAATTCCCCAATCAATCTCAAGAATTATATGATGTAATTGATTCTTTTTTTCCTTTTTAAAACTACTAATTTCTTTTAACATTTTTTAGTCTCTTGATACCATTCGACAACGAGCATTAAATGATCAACAACGTTCTGTAAAAAATTCAATGAAAAAGAAATCAAATGAAGTATATAAAGAACCAATTTCATCAACAAACAAAATTAATGATAGTAATGGATTACCACATAATACTCATCTTCCAGTTTATCATCCAGGTCGAAGTGATAATACAACCACATCTCAAATTGAACAAAAGACTGTTGTTGAACCAAAAACTAATGGAAATCCAGATAAAAATTCAACCATTTCAATACCGAAACCCGCTTCTGCTGACAATGTAATAGATTCTGTTTTCCTTTTTTAAAAATGCAAAAATTTTTTTAACATTTTTTAGTTTTTTGGTCGAATTAAGAATCGTCTTGAAGATCTTCGGCAACGAATTGAAAATGATCAACAACTTCCAGTTGAAGCTGATCCTGCAGCTACTCAACATGCATTTTTGGATTATCGATCTCGTAGTGATGTACATTTTCGAAATAATGAAGCTCCAACAATTGCAAGTACCCCACCAAGTCGAAGTTTAAATACCTCTCCAATTCGTTCAAATCAACTCAATCCGAGTTCTTCAAAAATTCGTCCAGCTGTATTTGCAAAACCATTATTTGTTCCAAAGTCTTCAATATCTTCTGTCAATAAAATGAGTATTTCTTCAACCGAATCTTTAAATGGTAATGGTATTTCTCCAATTCAACATTCACTTCAAGATATAATTGAAAATCTTAGTGTTCAAAATGCTGATTTGATGTAAGTGACTGATTACTGTAGAAAATAAGTACATTGCATTAAAATGATAACAATTTTAGAAAACCTACAAGAATTATTGAAGCCCTTAATGCTTTGATTACATTAATTACAATGAATCAACTTCATCATCATCATTATGCTGCACATTTTGATGTCTTATTGGAATATTGCACACAATTACTTGGAATTTCTGAAGCTTCAAATGTGTTAAAAATGGCTGTTTTAGATGCTCTTCGAGTTTTAATGTGAGATTTTAACATCTTTTTTTTCTTTTTCTGTATTTAATAACATGTTTTTTGTAGTACTGCTCAACCTGATCGAGCTGTTGATAAAGCTGAAATGGTATTACATTTAGCCCTCGATGCACAAGATTGTGAAGATGCTGCTCTTAAAAAAGCTGCAGAAGATTGTGGAGTTGTAATTAGTGAACTTGTTGATTCGTCAAAAAATAAAGCAGCAGTAGTATCTCGAAGTGGTGTTGATGCAAGTCTTCAATCACATGGACAATGTGGAAGTGTTGCTGATCGATCACATGGAGCTGGTGCAAGTTCTCAACAAGGATTTTTGGAGAATCGATCTCGCAGTGAAGTACAATTTGGAGCTCCTCCAATGCCATATGCCCCACCAAGTCGAAATCTACATACCTCTCCAACTCGAATAAATCAATCGAATAGGTTAGCTTTTTACCTCATTTTTAATTTTGTTTTATAATTACAAAACGCTGCTAACAAGACATCCGTTTTAGATCAATTTTGCCACCGACCCCCCGTACTTTGATGTATATGAATAGTGTCCATGAAAATGCTGTGCTTCGTGCTGCTCTTGATTTCGAAGGAGAGAATGATCAGTTGCGGGAACTTTTAAAAAAATAAATTTGGTATTTAAAAGTTTTTTTTGTAAACTTTTTGATTTTTGTTCAAGTTTTTTATAATTTTTTTGTTTTTGTTTTTGAAAAATAAAAGGTTTTAAACTGTTACTTTCTGTATTTTGATAATTAAAATATAGTTGAACCTCGAGAGGGCGGGCGAGTAGAAGTAATCTTTATTCTTTACACCACCAAATTTTATTCATATATTTTTTTTATAGCATTTGTGATTTTATGCAAATTAATTACGACCATTATCTAGTTTTTTAACAATGTTTGTAATTACATATTTTTATTATGGCTTTTGATCCATTTATTTACAGTAACCTTTTTCTTAACCGAATAAAATTCAAAAAATTTTCCTGCCACGAATACACTCAGCCTTTGGCAGCTACCAAAAAAATTATTACAAAGTTTAACATAAAATTTAAAAATTCTGTATTCTAGGTTAGTTTAATATGTATATGTTTTGATCTTTGTTTTGTTGGTCAAAAATTAATAGCATACATTTTTAGACATCTGAAAAAATTTCCCGACAATGTGCTGCTATGCTAGGTTGTATTTTCCAATTTCTAATTTTTATTGGTTTGGGGAATCAATCAAAGGATGAATGATGAATGAAAAAGCAAGAAAACCACCACTCTCATTAAAGTGAGTGAGGGCTTGGAATTCCAAATGCGCCATAACCGCAGAAGTATTACTTTTTTATGTGAGTTCTTAAAATACGATCACAAAAAATGTGTTACTTCATCTACATATTTATGCTCTCGTTTATTAATTCTTTTATGTTTGTATTATTCAACTAGTTCGGCATCCTTAATAAATGGTTTCGAAAAACCGGTCGCCAAACACCTATATTTTGTTGTAAAATATTCATTCTTCATACCATAATCATCCTTCTCCTATTTATTGACTTTTAGCCGGCATTTTGCAGCTATTGTCAGAGTGTTCAACTTCTGACGGGTTTTCTATCATTTTTTGTTGGCTTGGGACCATTTGTATAAGATTGTTAATATTTTAAATATGCTATTCTATATTGTATATTTTTAATTCAGCGACTCCACTTTCTTCCAAATTCCAAAGACTTTTTATGCATAATATTTGCAATTGTTGTTTTACTTTTTATATTTGCAGAGAGTTAACTTATAAATCGCCAGGTGAGCTTATTTAACTGAAAGTAACATATAATTAACCATAAGAAAATCATTCATGTTTTTAAACAACCCCTACTTTATTCCTAATTTATCCTTGGGTTTTATTGCTGGTTATGCGAAAATCGAGTTAAACTTGTGTTGTAATTTGAAAATTAATTGTTTAAAAAATTTTGTCTTACTGTATTTTTAATCTCTGAACTTTAAAAGTTTCTGAAATTGTTTATGTTTTTGTTATTCTATCTTCTTAGCTGTCTCCTTTGTCTCCAAGATCTTATAATTGTAAATCATAAGCGCAACAAAGGATATTCTTTTTTTGTTGCGTTTTCCTATCTCTTTGTCGGCATTTGGACAAATAGTCATTATTGTTGTTTTTCTGGAAACTTCGAGTTGATCCGAAGTTTCCGTATAAATACTTCCCCATCTCCCTTGAACTTTGTCTGTCTTAATTTAGTTTTGCTTTTGTTTAAAGTTGCTCTCTTTCATATCGTATTTTGTTTAAAGTTTTTAATAAAAAAATTAAATAATACCTAAGGGCAGATAACACAGAGAAAGACAAGCAAGAAATATAACAACTGGTAATTGATACCGAGTTACATCAACATTAAGCTGGACTATCATGACTTCCAACAATATTTGTCTTTTCTACCGATATTTCTTTACTTTGAGAATTCCCTTGAATTTGTTAATTTTGTATAGGCTTTTCTTCCTTTGATTGGTTTTAATTGCATTCATTGTTTGAAAGCTATCAATTCTTCTCGCAATTTCATGCAATTTTTTGGAACAATTTGAAGGGGAGCACAGTTCATGTATAATGTGGTAAAAACTTTTTTACGCAAATTTTCATGTTGTTCCCCAGAGGGGATATCGAGATCTCGAAGTGGGAGCCATCGAAATGCCCATAAAAAACTGATCATAGATCATTTAAATAATCAAAATCAAAAAATTATGCAAATTAAGATATGCCCATAGTAAAGAAGTGCCTTTATACCTCCTCTTTTTTAGGAATTGAAGTTGTATGACATCAATTGTTCCTTAATCTGAATTTTTGGCAGAACTTCCAGGTTTTTTTGACTAATGCAAATTGCTTTCCTTTGAACTTAAAGTCATGCCGATATGTTGGTCCTTCATCTGCGCATTCTGAAAACAATAATAACAATAATCAACTCCAACAACTATTGCAGCAGCAATAACACGATCATATTTCTATCGCTTAATTTTTATACTTTTATAACATTTCTGTAGTTTAGTTCATCCCTCACATTTTTGTTTAAAAAAATTTTCAATATAAAAATTTGAATGTAAAAATTATGATAAATTTATTTGAGTACGTTTTCTATTTTTATATGTTTTTGTCTAAAATTAAAGGTCTTTTGGGAGAAAAAATTGATTGAAGGTTGTACTGTGGTACATAACTAACATTTTCAATTGACTTTTCCTCTTTTCAAAATTGCCTTTCTTTCTGAAACAAACTATTTTTTTCGTTCAAAAACAAACTGTTTTGCTTTAAAATTAATGGCCTTTTTGAAAAATATTGAAATTCAAACACCAGTTGGTTTAAAATCATATGAGAATTGTGTTGCACCAACTTTGACTTCGATCAAACAATCAAAGTCATCTAAAAGTATTTTTAGACTAAAACTAAAATAAAAAATAATTTTAAAAAACTTTTTTTAAAATTCAAAATTTGTACAAATTTTCTCTTCTTTTTCAAACAATTTGATCAACTTGGTTTTTAAGGTTGTTCCATCAAAAAGAAAGCGGAAGCATCAAAATCCCGACGTTCAACAACAACAGCAAGATTTTTCAAATATTTTTGAAGCAGAAAACACTGACACTTTAAATATTAATAACAATGATATTTCTTGCCCAAATTTTAACACAAATATTCAATAATTTCTCTTTCATTGAAATTCTTTAAACTCTCCTTTTTTATTTGTGCCATAATTCAATTACCTATTTTTCTAAGTTCCAATTTATAGCAATTTTTTTATTTATTCTCTAAAACTTTAAAATTATTTGTATTTTTATAAATTTCTTTGCTTTATTTCAGATTCTTTAATTTTTTCAACTTTTACAGTATCCTTTTTCTTCCTAAAACGGTAATGAAGCTTTTAATATTATTGTTTTTTGGACTAAATTACTATAACACATTTTTTTTTGTGGCAAAATAACTTTGATGTAACTCTTTTTCATTTATTCTTTTAGTTTTCGATACCTCAAAATTATTTGTCTAAAATTTATTTACATATTTTCATATTTCCCATTATTAAAGACTGAAAATATTTTATAGATTTCCTAATTATTATATTTTTTAACCATTGATTAAATTAATTTTTTGTATTTTTAAGAGAGAATTGAAGCACTTTTGTTTAAGCATCATTTTTATTAGAGTTCAAATGTATTTTATAAGCATTTTTCATGATTAATTATGTTTCAAGGATACTATAATTTCAATCATTGCAAAAATAATATGTTTATTGTTGAACGATTACACTTTCTACAAAAGCTTCAAATACAAAAGAAAAAAGTTGCTACGATTACGATAAAAATTAAAAATAGACAAAAATTTAGAAAAAAAGAAAAGCAATTTGAAACAAGAAAATCTGAAATTCTGATTGAAAATCTTTATTCCAGACATCTTGGGTTCGGAATATTTATTAAAAGATTGTTTAATAATAGGTTTCACGTTCAACCCAACCTCCGAGCCATCGACGAATGCAATAACGACGAAAAACAAAGTCAGCATATTCTGAATCAGCATAAAAAAATACATCTGGCAGTACCAAAAAAATTCAAAAAAATGGGTACAGAAAACCCACAAACAGACAACACAATCCAATTTACATAGGTTGATATTGTTAAATTTTTAATGGAATTAAAGTACATTTTTTTTACAATTTTTGCCTGAAGGTGTGCGTCACAAAATCATAAAAAAACACAAGTATATTCAAATTAATTTAAAGTTAAAGAAAATGATACAATTTTTAAACCAATCAGCACAATTTTTCTCAAATATTACACAAAAAAAAAGCATTCGAGAAACATTTGTCGTAGTTTTGGCTACGATAATATGTAATTGAAGTAAAATGTATTAACTATTGAAATCAAAAAATTAATACTTTGAAATGTTTTTTATTTGAAGCTATCGTAATTTGTTAAAAATTTCTTCATTTATCTCTTTCAAATTCACTTTTTTTTATTTCGGCAATGTTGTCTTATTTGAAAATTTTTTTTTTGTAATGTCTGGTTTTTTTACTTTCATTTCACTTCTAAAAGTTCTACCGATGACTAACGCCAAATATATGCTTTTAATTGCTGCCAGGATGTGTCTCTTTTGGGCTCCTTGTCGTCGACGCTCTAAGCGTCATTAAAAGAAAATAGTTTTTTTTGCACAAATTTTTAATTGCACAATGGCGCTGTCAGTTACGATCAAAGAAATAACCGAACTGAATTTGGAAATATTGACGAGGTTTGACTGGCTGCGATGGCTCTTAAAATGAATCATTAGTCATCACTTTCAAACTTTTAGAACGGACAGCTTTTGAACTTTCTATTTCTTCTAAATTTAGCCCATTTTTTGCACCTATTCTTTTGTATAATTTGGCCTAAAACTTAGTTGTCTAATTTAAAAAAAGGTTATTTTATTAATCATTTGGATCTTTTCAGTGATTTATTTCATAGAAAAATTTTAGGCAAAAATTCGATTGACAACTTTTATTTGAATTATTAAATTGTAAATCATTTGATTTTTGTTTGGCTCCTCCTTCCCTAGTTTTCATTTTTGTCTGCTTCTTCGTTTCTCCTTTTTTTAGTATTGCGCGATAGCAATTTGATCAAACTCCGCCTTTGGGTTAAATGCTGATCGCGGCACATAAATAGATGAACATCTTTAGTTCTATTTCCAGTCTTCTTTTTTTCTGGACATTGACTTTGCTGTTTCATTTCTTTGGTTTGATTTCTTTTTTTCAGGGTTCTTTTTTTAAATGTGCAGTAATGCCCTCCCCTTTTACACAAAAACTAACGCCATTCATAAAGATTGATTTTTTTTTTCGATTCATACTCCCTATCTATTTTCACCACCACTGTTTTGCATCGGTCGCAATGCCTAATTAGAAAATTGCGACCAATTGTATAAATAAGTTAAATATTAATTTTCAAAGATATGACTGCGAATTAATAATCAAAATCTTTCGAATATGGAATCTTTTTTCACTTTTTCATCCACATATTTATTAAAGATGGTTTACACGGAATTAGTTAAAATAGTTATGCGCGGTTTATGTTTTGACAAAAAATTTAGACCTCGATATATATATATATATATATATATATATCTCACTATTATTGTTATTTAGGTTTGAGTATTACAAGAGTTAAACCACGACAATCGAAAATTCTTGTAGAAACATTAGCTGCTGGACCCCTTTCTGTTGCTGATTTTAAGCAAGCATTTGATGAAACTCCTTCAGAAAATGTTTGTTTTTTTCAAAAATTTGGCATATATTTGCTGAAAATTATAATTTAAGATCCAAAATGTTCAAGCCCTTCAACAACGCTTACAAGTCTTAAATGATTCTTTACCTGATACAAAGAAAGATTGGTCAAAAAAGTCAAAAATGGTAAAATTTTTGAATTTCAAAAAGCCTTCTTTAAATTACAGTTCTTTTTTTTCAGCTTATTAGTCTTCGTGGATGTTTAATTGCAGCAAATATTCCACGAGTTGTTGATGGTGTAATGGAAAATTGTGGATTATTGAAACGCTGTCATATTGATGGATTTAAAGAATTGCGACCAACTTTAACTCTAGAATATTGTATTACAATTGCATTTTTGCAACAAAACTTGGTGCTTTTTATTCGACAAGTTGAGCTTATGCTGAAAAATCTGATGTGCAAAATTCCAAATTCATCAGATTTGTTAGCATAAGTTCAACTATTTCGAGTTCGGGTGTAATTTTGAGTGAATTTATTGCAAGATATGTACATCGTAATAAATTGATTACATTAACTTCTGGATTTCTTGTTTCAAAGCAATGGTTGTTCGAAGGTTTGTGTGCTTTTTATCACTTTTTGTTACTCAAATAATATTATCTTCCTTCCTCTTTATAGAAATGTTATTCTTAGGTTTGATGTAATTTTTATCAATTTGGGGACAAGATATTTTTAAATTGCATCTTAATGATAGAAGTTATCAAAAGCGGACTTATTGATGCTGATCTTTCTTGTCGTGCAACATCCCGTGATACATATTTTGCATTTTCTGGAAAACTTGTAAAATGCAAAGTATGTAATAGGGTTGCCGCCCCCTCCCGAAATACGGGTTTCCCCGTTCCCCGTTCCCCGGGTGATTTTTGATTTTCGGGGGTCCCCGAATACATTTTTCCCCGAAAAAAAAAACGTTCACTTTTTATTAGTTTTTTTCTGTGAGAATTATTTTTGACAACATGTTGAAATGATGCCAGAATCTTATTCGTTCAACGTTTCTGCTTCACAGGAAAATCGGCAGCTCCAGGAGCGCACCATTTGCTTAACATAAACCCCTTTTTAACCAAAACTTATGGCGCGCATGCTGCAAATCGTTCAATGCTTTACGGGAAGTTTAAATTTTTGCAGATTTAAGTTTTAATTTTATTTTTAAATTATTTTTAAAATTTTAGTTGTTGCAGAATAAAAAAAATAGTAATAATATTTTTTTTCTGTGTTTATTAAAAAAACATTAGAGGATACTAGACATTAGAAAATAAACTAGATAAATGGTTTAGTGATAAAATAAACGCAGCAATGGTGACATATTTATAACCATTGCTGCGTTTATTTGCTAGTGATCAACAACGATCTGCAGCATAACCGGAGAAATATTCCTTTTTAAAGTGAGCTCTTAAAATACAATCATAAAAACTTTCTTATTTAATCTATTTATTCTCTATTTTTATTATTTCTTTTATGTGTGTATTATTTAACTTGTTCGGCATCCTTAATAAATAGTTTCGAAATACTATATTTGTTGTAAAATATTCACTTTTCATTTCTTCCTACCGTAATCACCCTTATCCTATTTGTTGACTTTTAGCCGGCATTTTACCGCTATCGTCAGAGTGTTCAACTTCTGACGGGGTTTCTATCATTTTTTCGTTCGCTTGGGACCATTTGTATAAGATTGTTAATATTTGAAATTGTCTAGAGTATACTGTATATTATTAATTTAACGACTCCACTTTCTGAAAGTAAAACAACAACACAATATTTGCAGTTTTTGTTTTATTTTCAGAGAGTTGACATATTAAGTTGAGCTTATTCAACTGAAAGTAACATATAATTAACCATAAGAAAATCATTCATGTTTTTAAACAACCCCTACTTTATTCCTAGTTTATCCTTGAGTTTTATTGTTGGTAATGCGAAAGCCGAGTGTAATATTATAATATAAATAGGGCACGAAAGCAAATTTCGAATTTCAAAATGCAGACTTATGTTTGTTTTTATATTTTCTTTATTATCAGAGAAATAAGAAAACAAAGAAATAAATTAAAAACTTTAGAAAACACAATCAAAAAATTGTTTGTCTCTCTCTCTCTGATGCATACACTATTTTGTACTCGGTAAAATTTTTGTAGTTATTCCATTTCGATGAAAAGATTTCGAAGCAAATATGAAAATTGTTTTTAATTTCTTCTTGTATGGTTTAATGAATATAAAGGCGGCAATGGGATTCGTTAAAGATACCCATGGAAAAGACATGGATAAAAGAATTGAAATTTCGATGCTTTCTAATTTTACAAGACTTTTCAAAAATATCAAAAACAATGGTACACTTGTAATTAGCGAAGGTCCAATTGCCTAAAATATTTGTCTTGTTATGAATTAAAATAAAAAAACAACTTGAATAAAAAGTGTTCGTTGAATTTGTTTATGAAGAGATTTGGTGACATTGGAATTGGAATTACTGTCAACATGGGATTTCATTGTATTTGAAATTTGAATACTGTAGTAAAAGATTAAAGAATATGCAAATGTGAATAAAAACATCAAATAACCGCAATAACATAAAAATGGAGGCGAAAACTGCAAAAATAATTTAGCCCCTGATTTTCATGGTGAGTTAAAAGAAAACTAAGGGGTTCAAATGCTAATAAAAAACCTACAAATTCATTTGAAATAAACAATGGAAAAACGCCAAATTCTTCTTTCCAAAACTCTGTTATAGGTATAACCTGTAAATATTTACCATAATCCAAAGAGTCTAAATAAAACCACAAAAATATTAAATATACGGTAATAAAAATAACAAAAAGAATCAAATATGGTAAAATCATAAATTTGATATTTAATGTTTGATTTCTAAATTTAAATTAAAACATTATTAGTCCGATTACAGTACTCTCACCTGCAAATAACTAAATACCGAATATAAAAAGATACTGTAATTGATATCATACTCGCAACAACTAATCCAGTAAACATCGAAACTAAATGGAGTGCAAAATTATTGTCAAATGACCGTAATATTTCTCCAAAAATGATAACTATTTTTCCGTCATCTTGAAAAACATGCTAAAAAAGTAAAAAACACTACAAAAATAAAAAGATAAAAACTTACAGGAGCAACAATAAAAATAAAAATGGATACAATTATATCCAAAATGCTATTGGGTATTAAAGAATAATTAATATGAAGTAAAGTTTTTGTTTTAATAGTTTTTGTTAACCATAAAAGCAAAAGATTACAAAAAATTGCAATAATCGGAATTACGGTATCATTGATCCAAACCATTTTTAATAAATATGACATTTTACGACAACATAAAAAAACCACATGAAAATGTTGAAATGCTTATTTTTAATATTTTAAAACAGTAATTGTGAATTTAAAGTACATTTGGAATTAAATGTATCAGTTGTGAAAATTTTTATTTTTATATCTTACAAGAATCTTCCCTCAAGCATTTTAAAAGCCTTTTCCCCCTATAAACGTGTGTTTTTTTCTCATCAAAAACAAAGGTTGTTTTTGCCAAAATGAAAATACAAATTGTAACAAGAATCATAGAAAACATGTTAACAACAACAAATGAAAAGTACAAAGCAGTGTTACGTATTTATTTCTGAATATCTATGCTCTAATCATTCTGATAAAAATTACTTCGTGATTGATCAAATCCTTTAAAAAATTAGTTGTTTCTTTGATACAAGGTTTTATAAACATTTTTTTCTCGAGATCAACAAATCAAATGAGTTAGCTGATATTGGGGTCGAAACATTTGCAAAAATGTTTATTTTTACCGTAATTTAATTTAATTGATTTTTAAGTAATTTAAATTCATATTTTCTAAAATTTCTTCTTTTTGTCTTTTTTGTAGTATTCAATCACAAATTTGTAGTTTGATAGTTTGATTCTCTCTAAAATGTTGCTATGGTTCGACCCATTTTAAGAATTACAACAAAGAATTGCGCCATATTTTGCAAACATTTTTTCTTTCTGCAACTTTTTCGCATAAAACATAAAAGTTTCATTTTCTAAAAATTTCTACATTTTCTCTAATTGTCAGATATCGATATTTCACTTTCATGAAAATTTTCAATGGATTCAATAAACAGGTTAGTTTCAAATTTTTTGGCACCCATTTACCTTAAAAGTTTTGTGAGGTTCATGCAAAACTGCTGTTTTTCTCGCTTTTGTCTTTTACTATTTTCAAATTTCAGTGATTCTATGAAACAAATTCGAGCTGTTTTTGATGAAGAAACAATAACAGTTTATCAAGCATACAACAATGAAATAGCTGATTCTGCACTTTCCGCCCAAACATTTATTTCTCCCCCATTTAGCCTTAATCGAATGACCTGGATTAAGCCATCCTTTTTATGGATGGCATATCGAAGTGGATGGGCAACAAAATTAAATCAAGAAAGAATTTTAGCAATTAAAATAAAAAGAAGTGGATTTGAATGGGCGATAAATAATTCATCGTTAAGTTCAAGCAAAAATAATAAAGCAATGCCAGTTCGAATTCAATGGGATCCTGAACGGAGTATTCGGCTTGGAAGACTTCCATACAGGTCAATTCAAATGGGGTTATCCAAAGAAGCTGTCAGCTATTATGTCAATGAATGGATTGTTGAAATCAAAGATGTCACAGTTTTAATGAAAGAAATTGGAAAATGTGTTGAAAATAAAAATCTTCAAGAAGCCAAAGAAAAACTGCCAAAAGAAGAAATTTATCAATTTTTACAAAAACCGATTTTAAGTTGGTGGATGGAATCCGAAGAATTTGATGACAACGATTCTGCGAGGTAAATTGTTAAATAGGTTGCGAATGAAATAAAACATATTATTTGTGTTCTCAAAAAATTATTTAAAATATTTATCATGTTTTGTTACTGTAACTTCGACAATGGGATTTTCATTTTTTTTTCATTTACAATACCTAAAAGCGAAAATTCCAGTAATATCTATTTTTATGTTTTTATTGTTTTGGTCAGACTGCTTTCAAAATTAATACTTGAATAAATAATTTGTTAAGAAATATTTAAAAACTTACTCAACTATAGAATGACATTTATAATTAATTATTTGTCTTCATTATTTGGAAATGATTACTGTAACATAACCGAAAACAGAAAAATTGAAAGTTTAGTCATCTTTTAGCAATTAGTTTTGTCACATTTTAATAATGATATTTTAATTACCGTGCCAAAAAAATTTTCTGAGCATTTAATTTTGTCACTTTTTTTGAACAAAGTAACAGTCCATTAGACGACAAAAAATCTCATAAAAAATGGCGGATGTCTATTTTTTAACATTGCTTATTATAGAATTATTTTTGTATTCCTTTCATTTTTCAATGATAATTTTATTATTTTGTAAACGGCATTCAAGTTTTGCAGGTCCATTTTACAATATTTTTAGAATGGTTATTGTCGCAGATTTTTTAAATTATTTAGTGGTAATTTTTTAAAGTTCAGGAATAAAAAGGGATTAACACTACTTATTTCTCTTCTTTCCAGATTATAATTGGTTCAAAGCTTACTATGATTTTTAACTTATCCGACTTTTATAAAAGTACAATGATTTTTCCAACAATTTTACAAGATATTTCTGTTTACATTGCCTATCTTCAATTCTTTGGCCACACTTTTATGGCAATGAATCGATTTACTTTCATCTTTTTTCCGTTAAAATATTCAAGAATTTGGGCCCGTCATTGGTACACAATTATATTACTCTTTTTACCATTGTTTTGTAGCAGTTGGAAGCTTCATCAACCTTCGATCTTTGCTTTCCTGCCAGATAATAGTTCAACCCTTCAAATCGTTAATCCGGCAATTTCTCAAACACATTTTACAATCAGTACATCCCTTTATGTAATTACAACCTTCGCTGTTGCAATCTTTAATGTGCTGTCAATGATAAAATTTTATTTGTACAATAAAACTAACACTTCTTCACAACACGTTAATGAAAAGAATTTATTGAGTAAGTTCATGAAAAAATGAAAATGATGTAATATTGCATCATGCATATATTTCAAATTTTCAGTTGTGTCATTTATTGTTTTTCTTGCGCAAACCCTTCGAACTTGTTACAACCTTTTACGACTATTTTTCCCGAACAATGATGCAATTATGCAAATTGCAAGTACCCTTCTACCAATTATCACTGATATTTTTTCGTTATCTGGAAGTATTTCATTGCTGATTTTGAGGTAATTAAATTGTTTTATACTTTTTTGAAATATAATTTATAAACTTACAGTAAAACAACCCGAAAACATTACAAAACATTTTATTTTGGAAAAAAATTTAATTTAGAAACTTCAACAATTGCCGGGGCAGTTTGATCTCATCCAAATCACATCATAAAAATTAGTGCATAAAATATCAATAAAAAACGTATACGTAATACTTATTTTATTTAAACAATTTTTAATAATTTATTTTTTAATCATTTGAATGAAATAAACTGTTTTTCATCACAGCAATATTACTAACAACAGACATTTGCGTCGGATTTTTAATCACAGAATTTTTGAGGAATTGATTAAACATTTTAACAATCGATTTTCGATACGGCCTTACAAAATACAAAGTTGCAAAGGATTCAAGGAAAGAATGACTTGAAAGACAACAAAATAAAACAATCATTATATTTTCGGTTCGAAAAATTTGCATAGCCATAATCCCTATACTTACAGCAACGGGAATAAAGTTAAAACAAATTGAAATTGAAAGTTGTATAATTGAGGAAATTAAAAGGGAACTTCGGAATTTCGTTGCAGGAGTAGTCTTGGCGAGATAAATAAAAAATATTACAACTACGATCGAAAAAAGAATGGCTAAAATTAAAAACGAAAAAAGAAAATACAGAATGTTTGAAGCTATTTCGCCTGAGAGAAAATAAAATCCAGGTTCTGTCAAAAATATTTCTTTCAAACAAGGATCAAAATCCAGAGCCATTTTATAGGATTTTGAATTATCATTAACAAAAAGTGGATAAAACAAAACAGTTATAATAGTGTAAGTTGCAATTAAAAATAAAATTGTTAAAAATATTCCAAGTTTATTGGAGAACCATTTCGTTGCAGGAAAAACCATTAAATATCGGCAGATTAAAGTTGTCTCTAAAGCTCCAAGATTTGTTGATAAAATAATTAAAATACTGTAGAATCCAAATGCAGAAACTTTTAGGGAACTATTCCTCAACAATCCAAGTGGAAAACCTGCCAAAGACGGAAATAAAAGAACAGGTTTGACAGTTGTAAAAACAATCTCGAAAAGTAAACACCAAATTGTATGATTAAAAATTAGCCATTTTAAACCATTTAAATTTTGTGATTTTGTTAAAATTACATAAAATTGTAATGGAGTAATTGTTAAAGAAATCAATAGGGTTAAATATGAGTAATAATAATAGAAATTTACATAACTTGGCAATGGAGGCACAAATTTTGTGCAATTCATTTTTAGCTGCTGTGTAATTGTTGAAATAATAACTTACTTCTATTAAAATTTTTATAAAACCGATGTTTGACTTGAAAAAGCATTGAACAGATGCTTTTTTAAATAACATGGCTTTTGAAGAAACTGTTTTACTTCATTTCTTTTATAAAATTAAGCAGATGGTTTTTATTTTTCAGAATTGCATAAATAAAATATTCAAAAAAATTATTTCATGTTTTAATTTAAAGATCCTTGTTTAAAATCTTCGACATTTAACGCAAATAACAATTTTTAAAACCCAATGACGCCATTGAAAAATCCTATAAAAATTTGTTACTTTTTTCTGCACATTTTAAAATTAAAAAGTGTAAGTCCTTTTTTTGTCAAAAAAAATTAGTCCATTTAACATTTGTGTCGTTCCTCTTTTAGTGGGCTAGTAGCGCAGTGGATCCACAATCGTTGCTTCACTCATAAGGTTATTTATCATGAAATGAGCCTGCAGGTTCGGAACCTTGTGCAATCGCAATTTCATAACCCCTGTTGGTGTATTCTTACTTGCCCTTAAGGCCCAAATTTTTTAATTTAAAAGATGTGAAATATCTTGTTGCAACACGAAAGATACAAGAATCTGTGTTGGAGTTCGATTAATACAAAACAAATTTTTTGTAATTCGAAAAACATTGTGAATATTTGTGTTACTTTTAGTAAAAACGAATTTTAAAAGGTTGAAGAATTTATTTGTGGTAGTTTAGTTCAAGAAAAATTTTGCATTTTTTTAAATTTAAATACTGTAAGCATTTTAATTAATTAAGTAATCATTAATTTTTTGTATTCCTGTTTTGAATATTTAATTTTATCATTGAAATAATATATTTATTTTTTTTTGAAATGAATAACTTTAAATGTTTTTTGTTGCTAACATTCTTTTATCAATCACGGTCATCATCGTCATCATCAATGTCAGATCTTCGTCCTCCAACATTTTTTCCATAGCTCCCTTCTACTTCATCGTCAGATCTGTCATCTCTGTCGTCGTCACTACCGTATCCATCATTATTGTATCTTTCTTGTTGTCCTCTTTGTTCACCTTAACAAAGCATGAATTTATGAGTATATAAAATGTCAAAAAAATACCTGAATTTGATTCATAGAAATCGTCGTAATATTCAGGTGGGGTCTTTTTACCAATTTTTCCAATGCGCTCTGCAAGGTTACCAATTACATTTCTTGTAGCATTTTTAACTCCTTCCTTCACGGAGTGCAACATCCCTCTGTAGCATTTATCTTCTTTTCGACAACAAAGTCCTCGTTTTCCTTTTCTTCCATATTTGCATTTTCTTGGACGTTTTACCGGACATCGTTTATTGCCATTTCGACAAGGTTTGTTTACACTCGATTTTAAAGATTTATGCTGACGATTTCCTTCTTCTGCGTTTTTATCAACAGCATTAGATGATCCAATCGGTGATTCCGCTGAACTTTTATCTTTTGACTCATCTGTAATATTTGTAATAATTAGTTTTAGGATTTATTTTTCATTAAAATTTACCATTTTCGGTTGCGTTTCGATTTCCTTTTGTGTGAATTGACTATAAAATTAATTAAATAAAAATATTTTAAATTCTTTTTTTTGCTTACAAAAACGCGAAGTTCAACAGCTTGAATCTCAATTTCTTTTTTCCCTTTGTTAAATGAGTCATCCGGATTTTGGATTTCAATTTTCACATCATTGAAATATTCAGGACTTTCTTTTGGTCGTACAATCGGCGATAAATTTTGGATATCTCGAATAATATTTTCATATTCTTGGACGGATGGATACTTAAAAACGAAACAAATTTGTTTTACACTTTTGCCAAAATAAATAAAACTTACAAGAAAAGCATTGACACCAACCACGGCAACAAAGAAAACAAGACAAAAATGAAACAGTTTCATTTTTAACCAAACTGTCTTTTAATTTTTGAAGAGGGTGTTTAAATATGTTTAACACCAGACGTATTAAAGTGAAACTTTCTTGTGTCAATTCTTTTTTCAATTAAATAAAAAAGTTTTTGAATAAGAATTTTTGCCGCATAATTTTTTGTGCAAAAGCTGCAAACTTTTTTAATGTTTTTATAAATTTTTGTTAAAGTTCTGAAAACATGAAACTGCAGTTGTTTTAAAAACTACTATTAAATTATTCATTTTAATTTTTTGGTGTAAATTAATTTATCAAAAGTTTTATTCAAGTGATAAGTTATACCATAATACATTATAACAGTATTACCGTATAACTAAAAAGAAAAAAACATCTACAAATTTGCATACTTTTGGTTTGGTACTTTGGCCAAATGTCTTTCAACAAAAAACACATGTTTAAAGTTTTTAAAAAAACTTGTCGATTGATTTTAACAATGTAGAAAAATTAAACTTATTTAGTTATGTTTTCTGCTAATTTTTACGACAAACTCGATCCAACATATCTTCAAGAGATTCGAGAACTTGAAGAAGATCTAAAATTAATCGATGAACAGGGAAACGAAATATCCAGCCATTGGAAAAATCCAAGTCGACAAAAATTGTATATGACATTTTCAAGAAATTATATGATGCCAAGTTTATTTTGGGATAAATATTATGAGTAAGTTCTTGAATAAATGATTCGGTTGTAATATGTAAGTAATTTTTAGTATGTCACAATACGATATACATTCATATCTTAAAAATTTGATTCATACATCTTTGTATAACCTGTATTATGATGACAAGATTATGTATCATGTTGCAAGAAGGCATAAAGTATTTGCAAAACTTTTAAAAAGAAAAATTATGGATGCCTCAGTCCCCCGTAATTCAGGTCCAATTACAATCGCAGATTTAAGTTATCCAAATAAATATTTAACAGACAGCAGAAAAAGATATGAGAAAGAAAGTTGTAAGTTGAAATTTATGGGATATAAAACTGAATCAACATATGTATTTTTAGTTTATATCCTTCCAAAGAAAGTTATCCTCAAAATGGAAGAAATGAAGAAGTTATACCTTAAGATGAAAGCTGTTGAAGAAAATGGAGATGAAGAAAAATGGATTGAAGCATTGATGGAAGCAAATGATGAAGAATTTGTTAAAAATAATATTGAATACAAACTTGGAAAAGATTTAACGAACAAGAAATTGTGGAAACTTTATATTGAATATCTTAAAGAAAAAGATGTTAATGTAAGTATTACCTAAATATTAATATTGTCATTATAATAATTACTGTGTTTAGACACTTTTACAAACATATTCAAAATATTGTCGTTTCTTTACTGATGATTCTGAAATGAAAGAAGAATATTCTAAAGCTGCTGAAAAACAAGAAGGTCCTGTTTCTGTTTTATGGAAGAATCCATTTCAATGGGAAAAGCATGTTGAATATTTTAAAAGTGAAAGCTCCGCCAAAAAACGAAAACATTCGCCAAATAAACAACCTTCTGGTCCAACCCATTATTTTAATCAGAAAACTGCTTTACCACAAAAATTCCCATTTCGACCAACTTATATGGATTATATTATAATCCATGCAAATTCATATGTCCTTCAAAGTCTTTATCTATCTTGCAAATGGTTTTTTATTAGAAATACTGCAAGAATTTTCCACAAATATTCTTTAAACAATGCAACAAATTTTACACATAGTGGTTATCGTAAACTTGAAGGACAATCGCTTACGGTATATGGTCCAGTTAACGCTTGTGATATTCTTGTTGCAACATTTTTGCATATTAATTTTTGCAAACCTGAAACGCTATCTCAATTCTTCAAATCCCTTTATCGATGTGAAGCAAGATATATTAAACTTGAAAGGATTGCGATTTCTGCTGCTGAAATAAAATTATTACTTGAATATGGTGCTGTAATTGAATTTGTGATTCATGATATTTATATCATTGATGGAGATTCAAATCCTTTGATCTTGGAAGATGTCTTAGCTTTGACCCCAAAAATTGAGCATTTTTCGTGAGTTTTTATAGAAGTTTTGGCAATCTTGAATACAAAAACCATTTCAGCGCTTTCCCAATCTCGGTTACTCCGAATACTGCAAAAAATATTTCTGAATTACCATTTCAAAGCAAATTTGAATATTTTTTTGCTCGATGTGACCTGATAGATGTGAATGACTTTTTTGAATTTGTAAAAGTAAGCTTTTGTAAGAATAACAAATTTAATTTAACAAATCCTAATTTAAGAAAAACTTCACTGAAGAATCTCAAATTTGTCTCAGATTTCGACAAAAAAATGTAACAACAGACATTCAAGATAGAATTAAAGATTTTGGAAAAACAATTAAAGCTTTAACAAGTTCTCATTGGACAACTGGAGATAAGCCTTATGTAAAAGTATCATAATGCCAATTAATTAATTATGTATCTTTAAATTAGCAGAATTTTAAAGCTTTAATCATGGTTCTCAAAGTAACATTCATCACATTTCTTAAATAAAAAAGTTGTATTCAAAATGGAAGAAAACATAAGCAAAAATTTATACGAAAAAGTGAAAAAAATCTTTCAAAACATTTTACAAAAATGAGATAAAAATGGATAAAAAAGAAAAAAATTATACAACAAAATTAAATACAAAAAAAAATCATTGTTTTCCAGCAACCAATTCCCGAAGTTCTTCATCAAGGCCACCACAAATAACATCTTTCTTTTCGTTTTCAGGGAGTGCTTTAATAAAAGCAACACATTTTGTCTTTAAACCATCAACATTCACTTTATGAGCAGCAGAAAGAATATTTGAGACATTGCATCGTGTTAATTTTGTACTGTAATATTCTTCAAATGAAACCTAAAAAAATTGGATTAAAAATACCATGTATAACTGTTTTGTAGTAGATTAAAACAAACCTTTAAATTTGTCATATCATATTTATCAGCAAACATAAGCAATTCAACTGCATTTTCTGTAATATTCATAAAATCAGAAATATCGTCACCATAACAAAATGCAACAACAGATTTAACAGTTTCGAATTTAAAATCAGTAATAATTATTTCACCAGTTTGAGTTTCTTTGAATTTTTCATTTTCCAACATTGTTGCAAGAACTGTTGATTCAAGAGTAAGAAAAAATTTATGAATCTAAAAGCGCTTTTGGTATGATATAGTAAATCAAAAAAACTTACTTCAACAAATTCATTTCCAACAAAAAATTTAAAATCTTTTTCACCATGATTTTGAAGACGTTGAGACCAATCTTTGCTTTGAATCATTTTGAATTCTTCATATAATCCTTGATCCGACGAATTTGTAAATGAAAAACTTGCAGTAACATAAACTTTAAGCTTTTGATCGTAAAAAAATTTGGTGTTAATATCGTCAAATTTCAAAAATTCGTTTATGGTTATGCGTTTTGATTCATAACGATTTGAACCATTGATAACTTCCCGACGATGTTTTGAAACTAAAATTAAACAAAATTAAAATGTTCATTAATCTAGAATACATTACCTGAACCATTTTCAGTTGCAATTTCAAAGCAAACATCACATTTTAATGGCATTTCTGCTATAATATCCATGTAAATACCACAACAATAAAATTCACTTCTTTGTTTGAAAATTCCAATGTTCCATTCAATATTTGGCATTCCTTCAATTTTTTCTCGCTTCGAAGTATAACATTCATAATATTCTTTTCGATTAAGATAATATTTTTCAATTTCATATTCTTTTGTAATGGTGTATGATTTCCACTTCTAAATAAAGTAAAATAATTAAATTTAAAAATTCTAAATTTAAAAAGCTTACATTCTTGGTAACAGGGACGAGCATTTTGGATAGTTCAAGCTGAACAAAACCAATTATTTAACATAAATCAAAAAGTGAGCAATGCTTGTTTTAAATTTTTATTTCGTATTGATATGAGAGTTGAATAATGGCAAATTTTGTAAGACAAAATTAAGTTAGGCGGATAATTTTTTTCGATTTTTGATCCCTTTTTGTCCCCAGAGATTTAGAAAAATGTGAAATTTTTAACTCCTTTTTTGTTCATTTATCGATCAAAATGTTAATCTGCTTTAGGGTTGTATAGAAAAAAATAAAGAAAAAGGTGTGAAAATCTTTTTATCATTTTTCAGAGTTTTTGTGGAGAAAAAAGCTTATAGTTTTTGTGAATTTTTACTTTTGCAAGCCAAAAAAATTTACACTATTTTTCAAAAAAGGTTAGATTACAACAGTTTGACACAATGCTTTCTGTGATAGTATTTATATTTTTATTACCACAATATATTTTCGGTGCTCAAGTTCCAATATGCCGTGGCATTGAATATTCTGGAATTGCTCAAAATCCAAATCAAAAAACAATGTTGAGTTTCAGCTACAATTTGGATGTAACTTTTAACAAACAAAATCTTACTTTTCCAAACACAGTAATTACTTCCAATTTTACCATAAATTCTTTGGGATTTGAATACTTTGACAGTGATCAACAAATTGATTATGGATATTCTGTTGGAACAGATGAAACTGTAAATATGTTAATCACAAATTATATCCCTCTTCCAAATATGGCATTAGAATTGAATCATAGATTCAGAAATTTGGATACTTGCATACTTTTTTCAACAACTGGAATTACGCTATTTATCAAAGATGGAACAATTTTTGATGGAAGAGATGGCAGTTTTATGGATGAAAGCAATAATTTTTGTTTAAATTCATTTTTTAAAGATTGTGGTATTTTTGAACAATATGATTGCATTGAAACTGCCTGCTGCACGAATATTGATTACATCGAAATTCCAGATGTTGTTGATGGTAAGCAAGGGACATAAAAATTTTAGGTGAAGGATATCTTTGATAATCTGCCGCCATTTCCATGTAGGACATAAAGTTGACTTATGAATTTCTTGAGCTGGTCGGAGATGCCATAAATAATTGTAATGGCGTCTTTTTTTAGAAACCTGTGATACTTTTGAAACAAAAGCAATTGTTCCAACAACTGACGTAAAGTAAGCATTCAATTATTAACATTCTTATTTTTTAGCAAAAAAACTCGTTTGAACTTTAAGACGAAATTTGAATTTTCAGTGAAGTAGCAGTTAATTACACCTTTCATGCCCTTTACACAATCACCTCCGACAAAAATTTCACAATTTTTATTACTGTAAATAAAAACATTCTTTTTATGTTTAATCCTTTGGATCTATTTGTTAATGATTGTTCAGACTGGTATTTCAACGATTTTACAAATTTGACATGCCGTGCTCAGTTTCCAACAAATGATTTTGAATGGCCTCTAAATTTGAATGTTAAACCAAATAAAATAGTTTTCATTGTTGGAGATTTAATCAGAAGAAATGGAACTTTTTTTAAGAATTCCAATCTTCCCTTTACTTCTGAAGATCCATGTTCAAATTCTTCTGGTGAAAAGTATAAATCAACTTTCTGTTGTACTCATTTTAGAAACGTTAATCCTGTGATAACAACGACCCCTGAATTCAGAACTTCTCTTGCCGATGATGAAATAAGTTCAACAGAAACCTTTCCGATCAGAAACACAAAAACTTCCACAAAAGCAGCGACAAAGGCAACAACAACAGAAGTTTCAAGTGCTGATTCTCTTCACGGAACTTTATCCCTTTTGACCTACTTGTTTATGCAAATTTTCTTCTTTAAAGTTTATTTATTGTTTTAATGTATTTTTTGAGTTATTTAATTGCTTCATTTTAATGTCCTTAGGGCACATAAATAAATAAAATATGACAATGTTTTAAATACAGTATGTAAATTCATATTTTCGTTTAAATTGTGTGCCAAAATAACTGCTGATTGTTTTTCAAAAAGAATTAATCCTTTTCAAATAAAATAGCATTTTTTCAGCAAATCTTTCTGCCCAAAACAAAAAGTCAAGCATCCCAAAAAAGGTAATTTAATCTTTTTTTTTATCATTCACTTGCATTTTTGTAGGAAAAAACAGCTTAAAAAATTTTTTTTGTGGAAAACATTTAAGCTCTTATTTTTGAAGTTCCATGAATGATATTTCCCAAAGAATATGGGTTTTTGCCGGCAGTTATCTCATTTTTACCTTGGTTACTAAAAAAACTTTTGGACATTTTTTTCATGTGAAATCATTTAACACAAATACTACATTAGTTGTAAAGCAGTTGAATTTTATTTAAAGCTAGCTGTTTTTAATTTAGCCGGTGATAAACTATACTGTATAACTGTACCTAAAAAGTTATGTCTGAAAACACAACAGCAGATGTTTGTTTTTTAAATGGCAAAAAATTCGTGGATATCAGTGAAATGAAATGTTTCCTTTCAAATATCACTTTATTTTTGTATAATTTTCATTTGGATTATGTCTGTTTTGCACTTTTATTAATTATTGTTATTATTTCACTTTTTGGTAAAATTAAAGAAGATTATCGATGGTTTATTTTGAATCAAGCTATTTGGGATATTGGAATAACATACAGTTATTCACAAAATGGAACAATTTATGAATTTTATTCTACAGGGAGAATTATATTTATTCTGCTTTTGCTTTTCTAACAAAATTAAGTAATCTAGCAATTTTGCGAATTACAAAAACAATTAATTTGTAACTAATGCAAAAAATTACAAAAATTATAACACCAATTAAAGAATAAGTATCAATATTGTAAAATGTTACAGTATCCAAAGAAGCCCCAACAGGCCTTAAATTATCCGATGTTTTAAACTCTGCAACAAATTCTGTCCATCGAATTAGCAAAGTTTCCGGTTGAACAGGTAGCTTTTGAATCATTGCATTCATGTATTTTGCAGAATTTGCATATTTTTCATCGTGAAGAAGGGTATTAAATGCTGCAATAATGTTTTCCTCTGTGATTTCTGATTATGTATGAATAATTCCCAATCCATGTTTTTCTGCGATTCGACTGTTCTTGAATTGATCTCCAACTAATGGAATGATTAAAAGTGGTTTTGCAGCCATTAAAGCTTCATAAACGCCATTATATCCGCCATGGATGATAAAAACTTTTGTTTTTGGATTCTCTGGAAATGGTGGATTTGAGATATCCAATAATTTAAATAACGACGAAATATAAACGCCTACGAAGAAATTCAACCTGTGGCAGCCATTTACTCAAACACACATTTTTTGGATGCTTCAAATTATTTCCATCAAACCTAACAAAAAATTGTGTTTCATTAAATTTTTCAAATGCATTCATAAAAGCTGTTTTCCAAGTTTCTGGCATCCTTGAAGCTTTTGCAATTGACCCAAAAGTAAAAATTACAACATTTTTGGCACTTTTTATTTTTGCTATGTAAACCGCTGATAACGGTTTCGATTCGGTCGAATGTTTTTGAATCCCGCTAATATTAATTATTTTATGCAAAGTTGATCGTGGAAGATCTTAAAGTTCATTGGAGTTGACAAAAATTAATGGCGAAGTTTTAGCAAGATCAAATAAACGAAGAAACTTTGGATCAATAAAAAGTCGAAAAATTACTGTCTCATCATTGGTAAATATTTCTTTTACGGTATGTGAAGTTACAGTATGCACATTAATTTTTTTGAACCTTTCATAAAATGTTAGGAAATCACCCAAATCAGCAACAGCAGCTGTAAAGAGAGTAATGTAATCATTAAAATTAAATTGACAAAAACCAACGTGGAGCATAACTTGCTGAAAGGGAAAGTCCAGCTAAAGCTGCCATATGATCCAACAACGGAGATGATGAAATCCAAATTCATGCTGTAGCGTTTATGGCATACTGTATCCCGATCAGACAAAAATCAATCATATGAGCAAAAACAACATCAAATTTTGTATCTTTCATTTTTTTCATCAAATCTGGATTTGAAACAAATCCTAAATTTTTTGTCTCAACACGAAAATTCTACCGTAAAAAAGTATCAAATATCGATTGATAAGTTGATCAAAAAGAATACAACAATCCCTGACTTGTTGAAGTACTTGGAACAAATATTGCAATTTTAAATCTATTGACACAAAATATTCATAATAGTATTAAAAACGCTTTGAGCAAATTCATATCTTTTAAAATTGAACAAAAGTTTAGTTTTAATTGATACACAATAAAAATAAAACCATATGTGATTACTTTTATTGAAATTCTTCCATCAAATGCAACTTGCTGCAGTTGTTTTTATACAGGGTGGTCCATTTATAATCGGCACTTGTTTTTTGATGGCAAATCGGTTGCAGAAGTGCCTAGAAGCTCATATTTTGTAAGAAGGTCACCAACAATGTTGTGCATCTTTTGCGCCAAAAGTTTTAGCATTCGGAGACATTTTGCCAAATGGCGCCAAATTTAAAATTTTTTGATTTTAAACGTAAAATAGTGTGTCGGCAACATTAACTGAGTCATTATCAACAACTTAAGCTGCCCAGGACATCAATTGGGTCAATATTCATCGTTTAACCTCCAAAATTCGAAAAAACTTTTTTTTCATTTAAACGCCTAATTTTTGGTTTGTATAGGTTTTCGATGACGGGGAATTCGATTCTGATATTTATTTTTATTGGTTTTAACGTATTTTTTGTTTAATCAATGCTTTTAGACAAAAAAGTTTTAAACCACATTTAAACAAAAAATACGTTAAAACCAATAAAAATAAATATCAGAATCGAATTCCCCGTCATCGAAAACCTATACAAACCAAAAATTAGGCGTTTAAATGAAAAAAAAGTTTTTTCGAATTTTGGAGGTTAAACGATGAATATTGACCCAATTGATGTCCTGGGCAGCTTAAATTGTTGATAATGACTCAGTTAATGTTGCCGACACACTATTTTACGTTTAAAATCAAAAAATTTTGAATTTGGCGCCATTTGGCAAAATGTCTCCGAATGCCAAAATTTTTGGCGCAAAAGATGCACAACATTGTTGGTGACCTTCTTACAAAATATGAGCTTCTGGGCACTTCTGCAACCGATTTGCCATCAAAAAACATGTGCCGATTATAAATGGACCACCCTGTATTAATGCTCAAAAAAAAGTCGCAACATTTTTGTTGTTGATTGATGATGAATGAGTTTCGATCTTGCTTTTAAAAAAATACTGCATATTCTTTTGAAGCAAAGCAAAAAAAAGTTATGATAATAATTTTTAACAGCAGAATTTGGGATTTTAAATTCCAAAATTAAAATACGAGATTCGTGTGTTTGGTAATGAAAAATAATATTTTTGTTTATGAAGAATTTTAAACACAAAAAAAAATGAATTCATCTTTGCACATTTACAGTAAGATAAGTTCGAACTAATTTTTGTAAACAAATTACTACGGTAACGTTTCAACCCCAATTTGGAGATGGAATTAAACAATAAAAACTGATGCAAGCGATACGTCGTCAAGAAATCTATATTTTGTTTAACATACTGATATTAAAAGGTTAACAAAAGATAAAATAAAGATAAAATTTATATTATAGAAATTAAGTCACAGAGATAACAATAGAACAGTAAAAAAGAGGTTAAATAAAATTATTCAGAAGCAGAAAGAAGAGAACGACGATTATATTCAATTGCAATTTCTTCATCAAGCTTTTCCATATCTTTGATAACTTTTGAATTCTTTGCAGCGTTAATCAAAAAACAAATACAAAATTCTCGAAGGTCAGCAGAATTGGAAGTAACATAAGCATTTGCGTATTCAACAACATTCTCTTCAGACATCATTTCGATAAACTTAAATTGAAGATATTGCTGAAAATGAAACAAAGAACAATTATATTTATCAAATTTGATTTTAATTTATTACAAATATCTATGAAAAAAATAACTTACATGAAAGTCTTTCATGTCATATTTATCAGCAAACCGTAAAAGTTCGAAAGCTGTCTCTTCAAAATTTTCGTATCGAGCAATATGAGATTCATAACAAAAATGCACTGCATTTTTAACAACTCCAAAGCAAAAATCAGAAATAACAATTTTATTTTCAGCCGCTTCATTGAATCGAGGATTATTTAATTCAGCATTAAACACGGGAGAGCAAGCAGTTAAAATTAATTTGTGAACCTAAAAAGTTGGATTAATTAACCTTATAAAAATAAAACAATCATACCATAATGTGATCTTCACCAACAACGATTGCAACATCCTTATGTTCATCATTGTCAAAAAGCAATTTACCAAGGAAATAAGAACATACATCGTCGATTTGAATGCTTTGAGATTTGAATAGTCCTTCTACCTCAACTTCCATAATTCCATCAACGAAGAATTTCTTTACTGGATTAAGCATATCATCAAGAGTACAAAGTGTATTTCCCCAATACTGGAATTCTTCGAAAACTTCGTTCGTAAAAGTGAGATCTTTAGAAGCGGATTTAACAGAGATTGTAAAAGAAGCATTGTTTTCTTTTGCGATTCCACAATTCAGCAAAAAATATACTCCAACTTGATTTCTTTCACTTTCATTCTTTCCGTTGGGATACAATTGAAGAAAATATTCAGCACCGGGAATATCTGCTTTATAAGTTTTGCTTTGTAAACAATCTTCTTGCATATCTTTTAAATCTTCTTCTTTGATCTTCCATTTCATTTCAATTCGACATTCATTCAATGAATCAAACCGATATAAGCGTGGAAATACTTCACTTCTGATTTCATCTTTGAGATCTTTAATATCACCAATAATTGTTGATTGTTTTGCGGCATTTGCCAAAAACCAGATACTAAATTCACGAAGTTCAGAAGAATTAGAAGTAATCGAAGCATTGGAAAATCGGACAACATTCTTTTCAGACATCATTTTGATAAACTTTGCTTGAAGATAATCCTGAAAATGGCATAATTAAAAATTACGTTTTTATAAAACAAATGCGGTAAAAAAACTCACATGTAATTTTTTCATACCATACTTATTTGCGAAGTGTAAAATTTCAGAAGCTCTTTCTTCAAAGCCATCGCAATCGCAAATTTGAAATTGATAGCAAAACATAATTGCCATCCTAACAGTTTCATAGCAAAAACCAGATATAACAATTTTGTTTTCAGTCGCTTCATGGAATAATTCAGCTTCAAACACGGGAGAGCAAGCAGTAAGAATTAATTTGTGAACCTATAAAGTTGAATAAATATACATATATTTTATCAAAATAAAAAGTCAAACCTTAATTTCCTTATCGCCAACAACAATTCTAACATCCTTATCTTCATCATTGTTAAAAAGCAATTTACCAAGGTAATACGGAATAGAAGCCGTTCTTATAATGCCTTGAGATTTAAGAGATCCTTCGAGTACAATTTCCATAATTCCATCAACAAAATACTTCTTTTCTGGATTAAGCATATCATCACGAGTACAAAGTTTTCCTCCCCAACCAATAGGACATTTGAAAGCTACGTTTGTATAAGTAAGATTTTGAGAAGCAGATTTAACAGAGATTGTATAATCAGCATTGATTTGCTTTGTCAAATGAAATTTAAGATGTAAATATACTCCAACTTGATTTCTTTCACTTTCATTCCGTCCATTGGGATTCAGTAGAAGATAATATTCAATTCCAGGAATATTTGCTTTAAAGGTTTTACTTTGTAAATATCCTTTTTGCATATCTTTCAAATCTTCTTCTTTAATTCTCCATTTCATTCGAATTTGATATTCATTTGGCTGAAAATAATTAAGAAAATTTAATATTCGAACACAAAATAAAATAAACACTTACAAATTTAGTTTTATCAACTTCCATTCTTGCAGCAACGATATAAGTATTAATTGAAGAGCAGACTTGTATTTGAGAATGACGGAAAAATGTTAAATGAACTCAAAATTCAATGAAGCTTCATGAAAAAAATTTTTTTTTCAAAAAACAACAACCAGTTTTTGCGAGTTAAAATTGCGTGTCAAGAAAATTTCTGCGAACACACTTTCAAGAAGAGAGATAAAAAATCGCAAAAACAATGCAATGTTTTTTTCCTTCTCATCAATTTTTTATTGCTTTTTTTCATCAAATTTTTTACTATGTTTTTGAAAGGTGATACAACATTTACACATAAACAGATTAAGATACAAAGAAGTTTATATTTAATAAATATAATTCACAACAAAAAAGGAAATAAAGAAACAGATACAGTAAAGCAAAAAGCAAGAATTATTTAGAAATAAAGAGAAAAGAACGTTTACCAATTTCGTTAATAACTTCTTCAACAAGATTTTCATAATCATCAATAAAAATTTGTTTCTTGATTGCATCTATTAAAAAACAGATACAAAATTCATGAAGTTGGTGAGAATTTGAAGTGACAGAAGCATTGGATAATCGAACAACATTCTTTTCAGATAACATTTTGATGAATTTTGTTTGAAGATATTCCTGAAAATGGTATTCATTATTCAACACAAAAACCAATCATGATTAAATAAAGCTTACATGTAATTCTTTCATATCATATTTATCTGCAAAACGTAAAAGATCGACCCCATAATGTTCAAGGATAGGAAATTCATCGATGTTTTGTTCATAACAATAGTCAAGAGCCAAATCAACAGTTTCATAGTAAAAATCAGAAATAACAATTTTATTTTCTTTTGATTCTTTGAATCGAGGATTATTTAATTCAGCTCTAAACACGGATGAACAAGCAGTTAAGATTAATTTGTGGACCTATAAATTGAATTAATAACCCATGATTTAATAAAAGTGTCATACCTTGATTTCTTTATCACCAACAACGATTGTAACATCTTTATCTTCATCATTGTCATAAAGCAAAGAACCCAGAGATAAAGTTTGAGGAGCGTTAATTTTGATGCCTTGAGATTTAAGAGATCCTTCGAATTCAATTTCCATAATTCCATCAACAAAATACTTCTTTTCTGGATTAAGCATATCTTCACGATTGCAAAGGACACCACCTCTTCGATCATTTTTTCGATAGTTTTCATTTGGACATCTTAAATCTTTGGAAGCAGAGATGACTTTAAAGGAAGAAGCTGCATTGATTGGATTTCCCATTCGAAAAGCAAGATTCAAATATACTTTAACATGATTCCGCTGACTTTCAATATGGGAAAATTTGAAGAAAGTAGTCAACACCAGGAATGTTTGATTTACAAGTTTTACTTTGTAAATATCCTTCTTGCATATCTTTTAAATCTGCTTCTTTAATTTAGCACTGCATTCGAATTTGACATTCATTTGCCTAAAAATTATATAATTAAAAGAGACAACAAAAAATAAATACTTACAAATTTAACTTCGCTAACACTTGTATTTAAAGCCATTATTAGTAATTCTTGAGCTAACTGTCTGTACAGAATTGACAGAAATAGAGACAGATGAAAACTTTTAAATGACGTGATTTTTAATCCAAAAATATCAAATGTTTGATAAATTCATAATCATATTTCTTTGTTTAAAATGTTGCCTCTAGCACGAGTTCTGTACAGCTAACTAAAATGAAATTATTTTTAATGCCATTTCCTGTTACAAAATTAGCCAAAATGCAATTTTACAATGTCGAAAGTCATAATGCAAGAAAAATTAAGTTTTTCTAATTATTTTAACTGAATTTACTTACCATTAAAAAGGAAAAAAATTTGGCACTTTTCCTCTTTTTTGTTACAAGATTTATTTGTTCAAGGAAAATTTTGTAGAATATGATTTTCAGTGTGTATTTTATTGTTGTTGAAGCTTTATTTTATCTTTTTCATTTATCCGTTCTTGTTCTTTTAATCGTAAAATGGAAGACATCTTTCAATGGGCCATATTTTAATATTTTTAGGATTGTTATGGCAACAGATATCCTAAATTATTTTTATGTAAGTTTTTTCCGTACATAAAATTACAGTATTCATTACTGGGAGTGTGAAAATTTATATTTGCATACAAAAAATTAAAACGAGATGAAAAAAGAATTTCTATTTTCAGATTTCAACAAATTTGACTAAAATTTTAAGTATTTAAATTTTTTTAGGTGTGTGGTTTCCAATATGTTTCTTCAATTCCTGCCTTGATTCCCTTTTATAAATCGAGTATTCTTTTTGCTTCCCTGAATCAAACATTCTTTTGTTACATAATTGTTATAATATTTTTTGGGCATTTTTTAATGAATTTTAATCGTTTTACAATTTTATGGTTTCCACTTTTCTATCAAAAATTATGGAATCGACAATTGTACATTCCGTTGTTATTATTCGTGCCAACTTTGAATATTTTTTGGAGAATACATGAACCTGTTCAATATGTTTATGTCACAGATGATACCGCAAAATTAATATATCTTAATCCAACAATTTCATCCCTAAATTTTTTGGTTTCATTAATTATTTATTTGGTTACAACATGTTTGGGAGCAATTTTGAATGGACTTTCGTTGTTTAAATTATGCATAAATAAATCTGCAACAATAAATGTAAATGAAATACGACTTTTGTGTAAGTTTGTGAGAATCTGGCACAAGTTTAAACATGAATTTAAAAAAAACTATTCAATAAAATTTGCATAACTTTTGAAATTTTTCAGTTGTCTCACTTATAACCTTTTTTGCCCAAGTTTTACGAACTTCATATCCCGTTCAACAATTCTTTAGGCCAAATAATGATGCGTTAACAGCTGTTTTTATTCAAATTTTACCCATTAGCACTGATATTTTTGCATTGTCTGGAAGTATGTCTTTATTAATTTTAAGGTTGGCTTTTTTAAATTTTTTGTTTTTAATTTTATCATTCTTAAAATTTTAGTAAATCTGTCAGAAAAGAATATGCTTCGTTTTATTTTTGGAAATTAAAAAATGCTAAAATTGCTTCTGGAAATCAAAGCATTCCTACAAAACAAATTTGAAAAACAACATCAAAGGGGGCTTTGTTTGAAAAATAAGAAATCCACCAAGAAAGTGTCATAGTAAGGTTATACTGTAATGGATAAGACCCGATATAATTTTAAATTATTTAATTGAGTTAATCCATGTTGAAAAAATGTATTTGTTAACATTTTAATACAATTTCGTTGCTCACTTGTTTAAGGACTGGCAGGTAAAAAATAAAAGTTTTAAAAAAATTATTTTCTTGTTCGTTCTAGGTATTTTCAGACCTGAATAAGCCGAAAATAAAATCAAAAAATTATTAAAAATAGTTAAAATGCCGAAAATAACGATTAAAAATTAAAGGACGAGACCCATCGTGAATAAACTTTTGATACGCAATTTTGATTGCATTTCTCGACGCGAAAACACCTTCATTGGAGCTTGTTTTTTTCTTCACTGCAGCTGCAAAAAAAAGAAAAAAGCAGCTCCAACCCGATGCAGCAAGAAGTGAGCGAATGTGGTAAAAGCGGGGTAAAATAGCAGAAAGATGTTGATCAAACGGGGTAAGCAAAACGCTGAACGTTTTTGCCACTTCTTGCCACCAACGGCGCGCGTTTTTACCACGAATGTTGCACGCAGCAAACTGATTTTCTTTTCGTTAAAAGTGGTTTTTTTCTTTTTTTTAAAAAAAGGTATGAAATTTTTTTGCTTTTATTTTTTGTTTAAAAAATGGTAAAATTAAATATTAAATTTAGTGTTTGACATTTCAATTCAACCTTTTGCAATTTTTTGTTACTTTTTTAATTTAAATTAAATTCTGTAAAAAAACAAAAATAAATAAATTATTTTAAGTTTTTGGTTTACCTGTTGTAGTTGATGTTTCTTTTCTTTGAACCTGAAAACCTGAAATATTTAACAATTAATTAATTAGACATAAATTTTTACAATACATGAAACCGAACTCGAACCCTGCCTTGCTCCCCTCTTGCGCGCTATTCTGCTGTGCTGCCGCTACGCTATGCTGCTTGCGTTTGCAACAGTCAAAAAGCGTTTGACATTGAAAAGAGAAGCGCGCGCGCTTCTATTTTTTTGTTTTGGAAATGTTTTACTTTAATTTATTAATTAAACATTTTATTAATAAATTATTGTGTAAAATTTTGAAAAGTATAATATTTTTTGGACTTTGGAAAAATCGAACATCGAAATTAAGGATCTGCAGATTCTGGAGCCGGATTACTGTAACAAAATAATTTTTTATGTTCCTGATCTATCACAGAGGCGATAAAAAATTGGTTTAATGTCAAATCAAACTTTTACAAATTTTGAAAAGTTCTGATAAAATTTTAAAAGTTTTTATTTCATTCGATACAAACGGTAAAAAATTTACAATAATAATTTTTTTGAAACAATGTAAAATAAGTTTTGAAAAATTTGTGAAAAAGTATAATAAAATTTGGAACAAATCAAATAGATAATAATTTTAATTTTCTTCAAAACAATTTTCAAGATTAAATAATGGATTATGGTTGTCATAAGTATAATACACTGAAGATTTTTCTTTTCGAATTTTATCATTAAAATAATCGACTTTTCTATTGAGAGAATGAACCACAGAAACCATCCATCTTCTATAATTAGCTGGTGAATGATCAAATAAGCAGCCACCAAAAAATTTAGTATAATATCTAATTAATTTATGGGCAGGTTCAGCAATTATTCTTTTTGACACCCCAGGATGATTGTTACCCGAATGAGCAACTAATGGCTTAAAATAAGTTTTCGAAAACGCTTCTTCATTAATAAAATATGTTGCAAGTCTGAATCCAAATCCCATTGTTGATTTTTTCATTAATTCGTATAACATTTCTGGACCAATTTTATCAATTATATCTTGATGATTTAAGCCAGGATGTGAAGGGGCAGCTTCAAGCATTTGTTGTTTTTGTTGTAGAAGTGTTTTCAATTGTCTTTCACTTATAGAAGTGAGGAGAACTTCTTCATCATGTTCATTAATTACGGTCATTCTACTAAGTTCATCTTCAGTTACACGATTACTACGAGGTTTTGGTGGAGTTTTAAGTTTTTCAAGTTCAGCTCGAAATTCAATATTTTCATTGTTTAATTTTTCAAATCCTTCTTTTAAAGTTTCAAATTTTTCAGTTAAATCCGTTACAGTAGCTTGTAAATTTTGATATTCATTTTCATCAATTTCAATTGTTCTTGATTTTTTAAAGTATGATGGTTCTTCTTCTTCCTCTTCTTCAATGGTTTAAATTTTTCTTTTTAATGAACTATAAATTAAAAATTTTTTTTGAAATAAAATATTTAAAAAATTTTACCTTGAAAATGAATCATTTTGTGAGAAACTTCTGGGAGTTGACAAAGGTGTTTTACGCGTAATTGGTGTTGTAAATACTGTAGGTTTTTGAGGAGTTTTTATTGGTGTAGAATTTTGAAAAGTTCTTTTTTGATTATAACATTGTTCAAACGTTCCAGCAAACATAAAAATAAATGTCCCTTCATCTGAATATTCAATTGTTTGTCCACTTCGAAGTTCATAAAATTGTTCTTCAGAAAGTCCTGATTCATCAATAGAATAAATATTGTATTCCCCTAACGGGGTTTTAAAAAGTCCATGGGTCTTCGACATTGTAAAATAAATAACAGGTACGGTAATAACGGCAATAGCAAAACAAGTTTGAATAATAAGTTGATAAAGCAAGCAAGTAGCAAACTTTCAAATGCATGATTTTTTTTTAAAAAATGTAGCTATTTTTTTGCAATCAATTAATTTACTCTAAAGGGATTTTCACTATGAAATTTTTCAAATATGTAGGTTACGATTATGTTTCAATAAACAAATTTTGTTCAATCATTTTTTGTAAAAACTGTTATTTTTTATTATTAAAATTTAAAAAATGATGCGAAAATATTTAAAGGAATATAATGAAATGGGTGAAGATGAAAGAAATATTGATGAATCGCCAGAAAAAAAGCGTTTTGCTTCAAGCCATCCGAACAACATAAATGAACCATTTTTCGAAGATAACTTTGCAAATGATTATGGAGATGAAATTGTTGAACAAATTTCGAATAATAATGAAAAAATATTTGATGGTTCCCCGTATTCCAAATTTGATTACTGTATGTCTATCTCAATGTTGGCAAGGTATAGTATCCCTATTGTTGATTTTCATTTATTTAACGTTTAATTTTTTTAGAAAAATAAAACTATCAGATCGAAATTTGGATAAAGTTTTGAGTTTTATAAATTTTTTTATGCCAGCATCAAACAAATGTCCCTGTGATATTCGAACATTAAAGAAATTCTTAAATGAAGATATGAAAGTTCATGAAAAACCTGAAAAAATTTATCATTGCAACAAATGTTCAAAGCAACAAAAAGATTGTATTTGTAAAAGTCCAAATATTCAACATTCTTATTTTCAAATATTTGATATTGTACATCAAATAACTCCTATCCTCAAAAGTAAATTTTCATTTATTCCAAGTAATAATTTATTTAATGTAATTCAGAATATTCGACGGTTCGAGAAAAATATGCAGCATACTGTAATTCGCAAGAAACTGGAAGTTATATTGATGCATTAACTGGGAGTGCCAGAAAACAATATCAAAATGATATAATTGGTTTGTCACTTTATACTGATGGACTTCAACTCAGAAAATCTTCAAACAATGAGTTATGGATTTTGGGGGCCAATCTGCTTGATTTACCACCAAAAATTCGATCATCTCAAAAAAATTTTATTTTTTTATTAGCATGGTATGGCCCCATTAAACCGATATGGACAGCAGTAAGTGATCGAATAAATATTCAATTATCATCTGTAGTCCAAGTTGGAGAAGATCTTTTACAAATGGCCGTTTTACAAGTTAATGCAGATATACCAGCACGAGCATCATTGTTGAACTGCATGCAAAGCGGTTACTGTCCGTGTCTTAGATGTAATGTTAAAGGTTTGATAAACAAAAATTTAAAGCTAAAATAATGAAAAAAATTTCAGGAATTCGTATTGGAGAAAGCATGCAATATCAAAAGTTTGAAAATGATAGTGCCACAACTCGAAGCTATTTAGATGATATTAAAAAAAATGAAAATGCATCGAAAAAAGGTGTTGCTGAAGTTTGTGCCAAAGGACCTGTTGCATTTACACATCTATTTGTTCCTGAATGTGTTACAGCAGATGTTATGCATACTGTATATTATGGACCAATCCATGATGATATCAAATCCATTTTAAAAAATAAAATTTGTGTTCAATTATTTGATGCTGTTATTTCAACAACTCTTTGGCCCTCAGAATTATGTAATCGAAAATTACGACCAATTTCTGAAATAAATTTGTATAAAGCAAGCGAATGGAAAACTTTAATTTTATATGTTACCGTACCTGTTTTATCAAAATTTTTATTGGATTCACCAAATATTTCTGATATTTTAAAAAAACAATGCGAAAATATTTTGCAAGGAATTTCAGCTTTGCTTTTGCTGATGAAAGACGTAAGAATTAAATATTTTTAAAGCCTAATTTTCAATTTAAAAATTTATAGATTGTTTCTGAAGCTGATGTATACAAAGCAAATGGATTAATAAAGACATGGTTTAATGGCAGAAAAGATATTTTTCAACATAATCCCTACACAATAAAAGCACATGATTTTACCCATTTTCCTGATCAAGTTCATATTCATGGCCCATTGCAAACCAGTTCATGTTTTGCAGGAGAAAATATTCTTAATAAAATTTCAAATATGGTTTCATCGAATCATGGCGAAATTATACTTAAACAAATTGCGGAAAGAAGTCTTCAAGAAATAAAAATCGCCGATTGGAAAACCCATCAGGAAAAAAATGATTTACAACAACTTATTTATATTCTGGATAACAAATCAAACAAAGCTGATCAATTTTTGCCATCTGATTCAAAACTAGCACAAGAAAGTGGAATTTCAGTTTGTATTAAGAAAGCGAAGATAGGCGATTACGAATTCTGCTCCTCAAATTTATCTGAAAATGAAAAAAATTCATATTGTATTTTTAAATATCAAAATACCTTAAGAGTTGGTTGCATTGAGTACATAACTGAAATGAATGGAGAAATTTTTGTTCAAATACAGCCATATCATTGTGAACCATCAAATAATTTTCATGAAGAAATTGAATTTAAAGATTATTATTATATCAATCAGAAACTGAATGATCCAATTGTGTGTGGCGGTGATTCTGTTTACAAAAAAGGTTTCGTCGTAACTCAAAATTCTGTAAATACATTTGTACCATTGGCTCATGTTTATGAACATAATTAAATTTGAATAAAAGAATTTTCGAACATCAAAAAAATCAGAAGATTACACATAGTTATATAACAGTAAATAAAAAATTATAATTTATTTTTTTGATTTTAAAAACCAAAAAAAAGGATGAAAGAACGCGGCAAAAACGGCCACCGAATTTACCACTTTCTTTCCTTTTTCTTGCAACGCGCAAACGTTGAACGTTTTTGCCACTTTCTGTCTTCCTTCCTTGATGTTACCACCATCGCTCGCCTCTTGCAGCATCGGGAATAAGTCCCTGATTTTTGTAAAAAAAGTTTATTCACGATGGATCTCCTCCTTTAAAGAAAGTAAAAATTCTTCGTCGAAAAAAAAGAAAAAGGAACATTTTTTCCTTTTCTTTTTTGCACAAAAAAGAATGCATTTTTTGGACGCGCGTGCAAAAAAAAGTTCTTTTCTTTTTCTTTCCTTTGTTTTTCAAGCATTTTTTATACAAATCTAGCTCTACGATCGTTTTACCTTTTTTTGGGGTGATACGGGGTGATTTTCCTTTTCGACAAAGCTGTATTTTTCGATTGGCTATCCGATGGTACTAAATTTATGAATGCAACTGGAATCAACAAAAGCATTTCCTTGTAAAAACATCTAAAAATGCAAATTTTAAGTATTTGCTACAGAAAAATCTTTTAAAAAAAATTGCATATTCCGAATCAGCGTAAAAAAATACATCTGGTAGGTCAGATTATTAGTCTTAGAAAAAAAGTTGAATTTTTCATACTGTAACGAAGAAAAAAAATGAAAAAGAAAAGGAAAAAGTGTTCCCTGCCTGTTTTTATTATTCTGCGTTCTGTAGAAAATTGCACAAATTTTCTGACTGTTTTTCTTTTTTTCTTCTGCTTTTTGGTCAGCACCTTTTTACTTGCTATTTAAATTTTTTATGTATTTGTTTGCACGTAAAATTAAAAATATAGAATATCCGCTGAAGTCACAAAAATCAATAATAGAAGAATTTGTTGTAACAGTATTTGAAATACGTTGAAGTTTTTGTAAAATACGAAATGTTCGAACAAATTTATATAATGAAAATGAAAAAAAATGAGACAAAAAAGGAGGAACCAAACATGTTTTCAAGCACAGTTTTCTATTATTGATTGAAAAAACTAAGCAACGACAAAAAAATGCACCAAAGATTTGTGCTTCACAGAGCAGATGTGTTCCATAAAAAGAAAAATACATATTGAATTTGAAGGTGGAAAACTTCCTTTAAATTTCAACTTAAAGTTTTTTTATCAATCATGCTAAAAATTGATGCAGGGGGCAACAAAAAAACTATTATCGATAAAAATTTAAGTAGTTGGTCTTTCGAAACCCAAAGTCGCAAAGAAGAAAAAAAAAATAAACGAATGATTTTTCCAAAAATATTTTCAAATTCTTATTTTTTGCTTAAAAAAAGAATTAGTTTTTGTTTATTGACGGTTTATATTGAATAAAGAACAACCAAATTACAAATTAATTATTTGTCGACCTTATTTTTTGCTTGGCTGTATTAGATTTTTCTACATTTATCGCTGAACAGTTCCATTTCAGTATTTGTAATTTATTTTATGATTTTTTTTCTAGCAAATAATTTTTAAACTTTTTATGAAATTTTATAGAAAAAGTGATGGATCGTTCTGGAATTATTCAAATTGGACAAAATCTTTACACCAATGTTAATGAAAATGATATTGAAGAAATAATTAAAGAATTAGGTCGTGGGGCTTTTGGAACTGTAACTTTGAGGATGTTTAAATGTCAAAAAGTGGCTGTCAAAAATACTCGAAGAAAGGGATTCAAGGATGTTAACTTTGAAATTATTTCCAGAGCAGATTCTGCGTTTATTGTAAAATATTATGGATATATTTTAAATGAAGTAAATACTTATCTTTCTTTTAAAATAAATGGATAAAACTTAAACATTTCTACATCTTTAATAAATCTTTTTTTAGCACGAAATAAATATTTTGATGGAACCAATGAGTATTTGTCTTGAAAAACTTTATGAGCATTTTGTGAAACCAAAAGAAATGCGATTTGGTGAAGCTCAATTGGCAAAAGTTGCCATAGCTGTAGTTGAATCTTTATGGTATCTTAAAGACAAACATGTAAGTTTTGGTATATAAGGGAATGGTGGAAACTATTAAACAAGGTTTTTTGATTTTTAATTTGCATAATGTGTAACAGTTTTAAACATAATTTTTTTTTCAACTTCAATATTAGTCCCACATTTTTATTACAGAATATAATGCATCGAGATTTAAAGCCATCAAATATTTTAATTGACGTTAAAACTGGATGTATTAAATTATCAGATTTTGGAACAGCTGAAAGGATGAATGCTGAAACTTATGAACGAACACCTGGCACCGGATCATTGATGTACATTTCTCCAGAAAGATACCTAAATAAATGTTGTGATCATCGATCAGATATTTGGAGCTTAGGAATGTGTCTTGTTGAATTAGCATATCTTGGATATCCTTTTAAATTTCAAAGTGAATTGGAATTAGAAATTATGATAACTGAATTTCCCTCGCCGGAATTAGGCCCAAAATTTACATCCCAATTTCGACGTTTTGTTTCACAATGCTTGGAAAAGAATGAAAAACGTCGAACAAGTTATAAAAATCTTATGGTTAGTTTTTATCTTACACATGTTACAATTATTCTCTCAAAATAGGATCAAGATTAAGAAAATAAAAATAAAATAACACTCATATGAGCTCTCCGCTCGAGTGGAAGGTTCCCGAAAGGAGGTGGTCCACCACCGGGTTGCGCCGGCAAGGATCTTAGATCCGGACACCTAAATGCTAAGTGCAGATGCTGGAAAGTCGCGCCAGCATCGGCCCCCCACGACCTCTGGTCTGATTATGGGGTTCTTTAACCTTTTAACCTTTAACCAAAACTGGAGCTATTTGGGAACTACAGCAATTTTTTTGAGATATTAAACGCATTTTTGAGTTTTCGGTGTTGTTTGTCGAATTTTACAAGGGAACCGTCAGAAGTGATAATTGAGTTTTTAAACAAAATATGTTTTTTAGGATGGTTTTAGGTTCATAACGATCATATAAAAATATTACGTGCTGGTTTTTAGGTTACGGTACTTTTTCGACACTTTGAAATTTTGTACCCTCATGTCCAAAGGGGGGAGTACGTGCTTAAAAAAGTGAAAAAAATAAAAAAATTTAAAAATGTTAAAAATGGATGGAAATGCTATAAACAAGCATATTAAAGATACCTATAAAATATTTTTGCTTAAAAACCTTTTAAATCCATTTTTTAAAGCAATTTAAGCATGCGTCATGTATTAGTACAACAACTTTGAAGCGTTCAAAAATAAATTTATCGGCCTTCTGGTGAAAATATATTTTGCATACGCTTATTACCGACCCTCAGGAACAATTTAGAGCAAAATTTGTAAAATTTAAAAAACTTCAAATTTCTTTCATTTTTTGAATCCAAAGGGGAGAGTAAGGCAAATCGCATAACTTCAAAGTGCCGAAAAAATACCGTAACCTAAAAACCAGCACGTAATATTTTTGTGTGATTATTAGGGACCTAAAACCATCCCAAAAAAACATATTTCGTTTAAAAACTCAATTATCACTTTTGACGGTTCCCTTGTTAGCTGAAACCTCTTTAATTTAACATTTGAAGTGGCGACGAAAAATTTTTTCCAAATGTTTCGTTCTCAAAAATGAATATTATTAATATTTATTATTTTAAGGGATTTGGTTGGTATCAACAACACAAACATATGAATACTGATATTACATATTGGTTACGATTGGCTATGAAACCTGACAAGTAAAGCATAATGCCATTCCTTCTCGTGAAACTGGTATATTTTCTTTCTTTTCAAATTAAAAAAATACATTTTTGCAGATTTATTCTTTTTCACTGTTATACTTTTTGAAATTTAATAAATACTTAAATAAAGTCTTTTACAACCAGAATGTTACTGTATGAATCATCAGTAATTTTTAGGAAAATTAAATGTTTTTTGCAAATGTACGTTTTTTAAAATTCAAGAAACTATATTCTAATTTATACTGTAGTTTTGTTTGTTATCCTAACTTTTTCGAGGTTTTTACAAAAATGACCCATCTTTTGAATGAGCGAACACCAACTTGCACTTTTTCCAACCTGCACCTTTTCATGACATAGTCAACCTGCACCCGAGGTCAACCTGCACTTTCCATCCTGCACTCATGGACAACCTACATTAAATAAAAAGCGTGAAATTTTATAAAGTCATTAGATAGCTATAAAAATCATAATTCATTAATATTATTTCATTTTAATATTTTTGATATATTTAAATGATAAATCTCGAAAGATGTTATGTCAACGACTTTCGAGATTCCTACAACAAACAGTGTTTGTGTTTTTTAGAATTACCGCAGCCGCCGCCGGGCAAAAATTGAGTTACCGCCGCCGACGCCGCCGCCGCTAGCGGCATCCTTTGATCTGCGGCAAAACTCTTTGAACTTTTTCGATTACCCGGCACGAAAACACTGACAACAAAGAAAAAATCATTTTCAATACATTTGCATTAAATCTGCAACAACTGCTGTAAATCAATTGAAAATTATTTAGAAAAAAATTTAAAATTTTTCTTGCTCCTCCAAAAAAGGGATCGTCCAGATATGATGTCATCGGGGAGGGAGGGGGTACTGACCGCCTTTGAAAAAGTGTCTTAGATGTTTAGGGGGTAAGGCTGATTTTCGGATGACGTCATATCTGGACGATCCCAAATGCTCGCCAAATAAAGCTGCCAATTTTTTTGTTTATTTTTTTACAATTTATTAATGTATGTCTGTGGAGAAAATCTATAATTCTTAGTGCTTCCTCTCTGAACGCGATCAATATTTTGCTTTCGCAAAAAAGCTTTCTGTGTTTTTATTCGAGTTTTTAAAAAAACAATAATTATGTTCGACAGGGTTTTAACGCGAAAGAATTAACATAAATTCACGCAAGAAATTTACAAAAAAAACACACAAAAAATTATTGATCGATCACTTTGCAAATAAATTTGTGATAAAAATTTTAGTTGTAGAAACATGATTCCCGCAACATTTTATGATAAACTTGATCCAACTTATTGTCAACAGCTTAAAAAGCTTGTTCAAGATCTTCATGGTGCTGATGGAAGAAAAACTAAAATCTTAATGAATGCATTTTTAAGAACATGTTTGATGCCTCGACAATTATGGGATAAATACTACGAGTAAGTTCTTCTTTAACAGTAATTTTATGTAACTCATTTTTATCTTTCAGATTAGTACAAACAGAACGGCGTTCTGATTCTACGTCAGTCAAACGTGTAATTCAATTATCATTTTATCACTTTTATTGTGATAGAAAAAAAATGGATGCCATCACTTTCCGCCATAAAGTGGCAAATAAATTGTCAAAAACAAAAATCATGGATGTTCCAGATCCAAAAGAACTTGTTCCTTTGATGGTTGAAGATCTCTGTTATCCAAATAGATATTTGAATGAAAAAAGAAGAAATTATGAAAAGGATAGTCGTAAGTTTATGTAATTCGTTGAAGTCTTTATTAAAATGTATTGTTTTATTTTAGCATTAATGTTGCCAAGTAAAGTTATCCTTAAAATGGAAGAAATGAAGAAGTTGTACCTCAAAATTAAAGATGTTGAAGAAAATGGGGATGAAGAAAAATGGATTGAAGCATTGATGGAAGCAAATGATGAAGAATTTGTTAAAAATAATATTGAATACAAACTTGGAAAAGATTTAACAAATAAGAAATTGTGGAAGCTTTATATTGAATATCTTAAAGATAAAGATGCTAATGTAAGTATTACCTAAATATTAATATTGTCATAATTATTGTTACCTTTTTTAGACACTTTTACAAACATATTCAAAATACTGTCGTTTCTTTACTGATGATGCTGAAATGAAAGAAGAATATTCCAAAGCTGCTGCCGAAAAACAAGATGGTCCTGTTCAAGTTTTATGGAAGAATCCTTTTCAATGGGAAAAATATATCGAAAATGTCAAGACTGAAAGTGTCACAAGAAAACGAAAGCTTTCACCGAAGAAATACCCTCGTGTGCTTCTTAAGTTCAATCCTAAAAATGCTTTGCCACAAAAATTCCCTTTTCGACCTGCTTTAATGGAATACATTTTAACTCATGCGAATTCTTATGTTCTTCAAAAACTCTTCCAATCTTGCAAATGGTTTTATCTTGAAAATCCAGTGACAATTTGTCATGAATTTGCATTGCTTAATGGTCGCAATGGTTACTGTAAAATTGAGGGGCAGTCGGTTGCTTGTTATGGTTCTGTCAAGTTGAATAACATTTGTATTGCAACAAATTTGTTTATTGATTCTGTTCAACCTGCAACATTATCAAATTTCTTTTCAAGACTTTATCGCTGCGAAGCAAGATATATCAAAATTGAAAGTCAAAGAATTTCTGCTGCTGAAATAAAGATGTTACTTGGTGCTGGTACTGTAGCAGAATTAAGACTTGAATATTTAACTATTACAGAAAATGAAACAGAGAATTTCATGTTGGAAGAACTTTTGGAAATGACTCCAAAAATTGAATATTTTGAGTAAGTTTTTCTGACAATAGTATTATTTAAATTTATTTTTTACAGTGTTTGCTCTGTTTTGGTTACCCCTGAAACTATTCGAAATTTGACGGAATTGCCTTTCAAAAGCAAAATTGATCATTTCAAAATTGAATGCGAAAGAAATGGAAGTAGGAATCTCCCAATGTTTGATGTTTTTGAAATGAATGCACTTTTGGATTTTATGACAGTAAGTTTTTTAGAAACATTTCTTTCAAATAAATGAACATTTTTAGAAAAATTTTGCTGATCATGGTGAACTTCGAATTTGTTTTGATCCTCCTGGAAGACAAGAAACCAAAGATTTTGAGAAAACTGTTCAAGACAAGATTAATGCCCTTTGGAAAGGAAGTGATAAACCTTCTGTTCATTTCTTTTAAATTAATGATACTAATACTTTTATCTAAATTGATTTTCATGTGTATCTTATTTCTTCAATGAATCTTTATAAATATATTTCTTTTAAATTTGGATACTGTAGAATATCTTTGAGGAGGATTTGTTGTTTTCATTCAATGCAATATTTACTTCAAGGGTTTTGTTTCAAATTTGAATTATTTTTTGTTCAAAATTTTATTAGACATTTGCAAACTTTTTACAGACATATAATTAAATTCCTAAAATACTCTACAGATATTATGACACATACAAATTTAAGAATTTCACGTATTTTTAAATTTTACCCGCATATTTCTATTTTTTGGAATATAAATAATTAAACAAGGGTATTACTTTTATAAAAGCTTGCAGCCTTCATTCGCATTTTTGAACGATATGAAGCAAATGTGGCATATTTCTTTAAAGCAGATCGAACTCTTGGACTTGAAAGGGTATAAAGGATTGGATTAATTGCAGAGCAGAGATAATTCAACCAAACACACCATCGATAAAATTGTTCCGGGACACATGTACTGTAATAAGATGAGAATTAATAACTTATATCAATGATAAATGTAAAAACTTACTGGCAATAAATTTTAATTGGCCAAACAATTAAAAATGGAAACCAGCAGCAAAGAAAGCAGCAGGTAATTAGGGCAACAGCTTTTGCAGCTTTAACTTGATGGGAAACGCCTTCTCGTTGAAGAAGATCGGTCAAATTTGAATGAATTGCAATTACCGAGAATCTTTTGGAACTGGCCCGAGAGAGATTTGAGAATTTTCGGAAAATCTTGACTGGACCACCGACGGAACTTCCGGTGGAATCAGAAGATGAATATCGGGAACGGCAGGATGTTGCTCGAGCCTGAAAATTTAATGATAAAAGTTTGTTATCAGTGATATCAAGGATATTCAAACTTACCAAACGAGTTACAGATTCTGCAGAAGGTTTTCGATGAAAGAATGCTTCGGCACGTTGCATTAAAAGAAGTTGTTTTGCAACAATAGATTCTCGACGAGTTGGAACTGATGAAGAACTATCAATCTTTGAATGGGATCGGCTATCAGCAATCTAAAAATTTGCATAAAACATTAGAAAACTTCAAAAAGATTTGCAGTCCTTTTCAATGTTCATTAAAAGATCAAAAGAAAAAGCCGCTTCTGGATTCCGATATTTTCACCATAGTTAAAAACATACCTTTAAATTATTTTGAACTTCTGGAGTTAAATTAATTTGTTCTGATTGTGATCTTTCTCGTCCGCTGCTTTTCTCTTCACTCAATGGCGCCAGCTGGAATTCAGTTGATCTTGGAAACCATGGAGAATTTGATCGTGGCGTTCGAAGCGTTGTTGTACAGTATCCCGAGGTTACGGTAGTCAAACTTTCAAAAGTATTCCTCTTTTGTTCTGGTGCCCGCAGGGAACTATTTGCATCTCGATTAATTGAATTCACAGAAAGTGCCGTTCTTTCTTGAAGGGGTGAATTTGAATTCAGTTGTGGCACAGAAGAATGTTCTCGAAGGAATTTAAGATGCCGATGCACGACCAAAGAAATCCGAACAAACATTGCAATTAAAATCATTGCTGGAATATACAAAACTGGAATGGCAATAATCGGAATAATATGGGCCCGATTTCGGGACATTAAACATCCATCCCCAAAATTATTTGATTCCAAAAATAAAAAGAATATTGGAGCCCAAATTAGAATTGGCAGTAACCAAATTATCATAATCAATCGTTTTGCAAGTCTTCGACTTCGTTTAAATACCCTCAAGGGTTTCTCCAAATTCCATACTCGATCAAAGGCAATGGCACAAGTTGAATATAATGAGATGGTTGAAAATATAAAATCAAAAACCTGCCAGCCTTTACAAATCCAAATAGGCCCAAAAAAATCATCAAATTTTGAGCCATTTTTTATTTCATTAAAAAACATTGGAAACATTACTGTCAAGCCGATGAAGAGATCTGCGACAGATAAAGAAAGAACATATAAATTTGAGATTGATTTTTGAAGGGGTCGATGCCTCATCAAGACAAATACTGTTAAAAGATTTGCAACAATGCAACAGGCAGTTGATGAACCACCAACTATCAACATTATGTGATAAAAGAATGATGAAGACTAAAAAAAGATTACGGTAATTAATATATGGTTACGGTAGTTGCAACATTAAGGGATATTGTTGAAGTCAAAATATCTTATAGTAATTTGTTAATATTACAAAACTCATTAACGAATTACTGTAGCTATGTTTTTTGATAGTTCCAACATTCTCTCTATTGGCTACTGTAACTTTTAAAAATACTACAGTAACCCATAAAAGGTTTAAAAACTTACTTCTGAATATGGTTCATCAATAAAAGTAATTTCTGAAGTTTCATTATGTCCGGAAGCATCAAAGATGGGAAGCGCAAATAAGCGCATTTGTTGTTCTGGTGGTTTTAAAAGATGAAAGAAATAAATATATTTGGATAATCTCTGCAAAAAAACAAAACTTAATGGAATATTATTAAACAAATAAAAAAAATTCATGCAAAAAAATTTCGAAGCTTGAAAAAAAACACGTGATAATTTGAGATTCTTTGAAATATAAAAAAACGGAACATTTTTGAAAAAAACAAAAAATTGGCCAAATTAGAAAAAAAGGAAGGGTTTTTTTGAGGGAGGTTTTTTGATATTGAGAAGTAAAGAAAAAAAGAGGGTGATGAGTTTAAAGCAAAAAAGTAAAAATGAAGATGAAAAAAAAGAAAACCCGAGTAAACAATCTCTTTTTATATCCATGCTTGGATAAATGAAAGCTCCTTCTAAGCTGCAAGAACATTTTTTTGTAGGAGTCTTTAATCCAAGCAGCAGCAGGAGGGAAGATAAATATGCCCTTCTAAATTCGCCTTCTGAAGGCAGCAAAATCTGTCTAACTTTATTTTCATCAAGCTTTAAAAATTAACTTAAAATAGAGAAAAAGAAGGAAGGGCAAAGATTCTATTTTTTGCCAAAGAACATCGCAAAAAAAACGACTCAAATTTTTTCAAAGGTTTTTTGTATAGAAAAAATATGTCAAAGTCCAAAAAAGTAATAGTAAAAAGAAAGAAGTGTGTTTTTTAGCTGGCAAAAAATAGTAAAAAAAATATATATAAAAAAGTGTTGGCATTCTTCCTTCTTTGTTTTTTTTGATGGGCTTCTGGAAAAAATAGCTTCTTTTGTTTAGAGATAAACAAAAAAAGGAAGAAGACTACTAACTTTTTTTGGGAAGTGAATGAAGTGGATAAAGAAGTGAGGGTGGAAAGAAGAAAAAGAAAGAAGAAGATTTAGCTTAAGCTTGGAGAAAAATACATTTGATTCCGAGTCAATGCACATGAAAAAAATGCAGCAAACAACAAATAACAATAAAGAAAAAACAATAAACAAATACAAAGAAAACAGACAAGACGTGAAATTCTGAAATTCTGTGGAAATGAGAAAAGAGTTCAGCGATGTTTGATCAAATACAATAGTAAGACAGCTTTAATAAGCCCTTAGGGCAGCAATATAAGAAGCTAAAGATCTATATGACTTGTACGAGTCTACGTTCACGGTACTGCCTACAATTGTAATAACTACATACGTCAAAAAAAAGATTTTTATTAAAAGCAAAAAAACTACTGTAATTACACTTCCCTCTTTTTTATTACCTAATAAAAAACACTGCATTTACGTCTTTGTACCCCCAACAAAAGGCTATTAAAAACCTTCCCTCCGGGAATATATAAACACACCTGACTCATTTGTTGAGCAACAAAGAAAAGTACTTTGCCATAAAAAGCTACAAAAAACAGCTGTGTACTTTTTACAATTATTTTTTTAACAGTTTTTAATCACGCAATAGCTGCTAAAAAGGAAAGCTCTTTTTCTAACGCTTTATTTTACACAGAATTCACACGCAAATTTTTAAATAGAAAAAATAGGCAAAAATTTTTTTACTCAAAAATAATTTTTATTGATAATTTTGAAAAAAGTCAAAAATCATGTAAAAAAATAAACAGCAAAAAAAATTTGTCGAACAATAATTTTTTCTTGTCAGCAGCAGCAGCAACGGCAAAAGAAAAAAAGGTTAAAAATTAAACCTTTCTTTCATTTTTATTTTGAAAAAAGCAAAGTTTTTTGTTTGACACAAAAGTCTAATCAAAGCTGACACAAATATTACTTACTTTCACATTCAATTCACAACAACAAAAAAGTGGATATATGAAAGCCCCCATTCTTTTTTTTCTGCCGTCAAAAACGCCTTTTTCAATTAAGCTTCAATTTTTTTTGTATTTCAATTTTTTGCCTTTGCCGTCGTCGTCAAAAGAAAAAGAATGATGATGATGAGATGATTAAAACAATCTGCCTTCAGCTTTTTTTCTTCTACTGCAACGTACAAAGAAGAAGAAAAAGCAGATAAACGGGATTTCCAAAACCCAAAGGGGTTAATTTCTTTGGTCTTTTTTCTACCTTCTCAAATCTTTTTGATGCCCTTAGGGGAATCACAAAGTAAAGAAAAGCGAAAGACAAAAGGCGATTGCCGCCAAAAATACAAAAAAGCAAACAATTCACGTAAAAAATTGCAGCAGCTTTTTTGGACAATAAAAACCTCAAAGAAGAAGTAACACCTTTGAACATCCGAAAAAATTCTGCAGAACAATGTCTGGACCCAGTGAATCTCTTCTTCCAACCGAAAAAAAAATGCCAATTTCAAATGTCCTGAGGCATCATTTAAAATGATGATGATAGTGGGGGTATTAATGAAAGTTAGTGAAAAACAAAAAATGAAAAGAGAGAGAAAAACCAAAGCAAAAAAATATGTGTCTTAATTGGAACCTATTGAAAATTCACATGTATGTGTGTGTGGTATTATTCAAAGATCTTCAAGTTCATGGAATTGCCATCCAAGAAAGAGAGAAACTACTTCAATAAGCTTAGGAAGAAATAATGAAATCAGAAGAAAAAAAGATGGAAAAGACGGAAGCAAAAAAAAAAGAAACTTGGTTAATGACTGTTCTTCATTCTTTCTTCTTCCAAAATGTCAGACTCTACAAGTTTTTGTGGAAAAAGGTAACAGCATTTTTTTATAAAATGAAAGAAATTTTTAATTTTTACACGCAAATTTTTGGATTCAATGTTTCTCTTTTTCTGTGTTTATTTTATGCTTCCGGAATTTCAAGCAAAATTTATTGGAAAGCATGGAAACGAAATAAATATTCTTCAAAATTGAACGTTTTTTTACTAAAATTTAAGCTTCTGCAAAAAATGAAAAAGGAAATAAAATGATAGAACATTGATGAAACGGAACTTAAAACAGGCGAAAAGCTTTTTTTGAAAAAAAAAACCAAAAACGGATTTTAAATTTGGAACATTAAATGGCTTAAAAAAGATTGTTTTTGGACAAGTTTTATACCATCACCAACTTGGACTATTACGTGATAATTTTTAAAAACTTTGAAACAATACTATGAGAATATTTTTTTTGAAGTTGTTAAAAAACTTTGTTTTTACAAAAACAAAGCTGCAAAAAACAACCAAAAATTTTTTTACCAGAAACTTTTTCCCTCTCATGAGAATACCCAAAATCCATGTACCTTGGTTGATGTGTTTTTGAGTTTTGAGTAGTAGAAATAAAAAAACTACTTTCAAACATCAAAAAACTCTTTTTTCTTTGTTAAAAGCTATTATTCACTTTTGCCTTCGGGGCAGAAGCTATAGCTAGCTAGCTACTTTTTTAAAAAGCCTTCAATAAAGCCAATCAAGTTTTTAGCTGTTCCAAATAAAAAAAATATGAAGAAAAACAAACTCAAACTCAATGTTTTTACTTGGAATTGGCGTTCTTCTTTTTTATTTCTTCTTTCCGGCAAAACATTTTTCATTCGACTCAAGTCTAAAAAGTCTAGAAGTCTGATTTTTGTGTTGACATGTTTTTGTTACTTTTTATCCATGATTTTTAAAAAGCAGAAATAAGAAAATAAACTAAAACAAAACAGAGCAATTAATATTACCGTATACCTTAAAATCCTGGAATAAAAAAGGTAACACACAGTTTCAAAAACCTTTTTTAAAAACATATAAAATAGTTCTAGAAAAGATAAAACAATTCAAAGAATCTACCGTATTCCCTGTTTACTAATAATAATAGGAACTCAAAACTTAATTTTTCATTTTACCAAAAACCAATATTTTTTCGTATTCTCAAAACAGTTAATAAAACATAAAAACTTCATCAACTCAAAAAACTGAAATGTTATATCTTTTCCCATGACACTCTTTTTTATTTTCACTGACTTCAGTAACCTTTTAAAAATTTTTAAATACAACTTTTAATGAATTTCCTCAATCAAAGTTTTTTTGACTTTAATTCAAATATTTTTAAATAATAAAAACAAAATTGACACAAAAATTTTATAAGTTTTTACCAACCTTCGTTTTTTAAAAATTTCATTCATAAAAAAATGAATAAACTCATTTTTTTAAAATTTCAATTACCTACGTTTTCTCTCTCTTTTTTGTTTGCATTTGAATAAAATTTGAAATTTGAAACATATTTTTCTATGGGAAAATATATTTTTTTCAATTACAAAAATCACGGGATTTTTATTACCAAATGAAACCGCATGCCCCGAAGGTTAACTACGAAAGCAACAAAATTGAAAAGAAAGAAAAGACACAAAAATTTTGAATAATACAAAAAATATAAAAATTAAAGAGTTCAAAAAATAATTCATTTTCAATGCCAAAGGCATAGGTAGACAAAATGACAACAAAATTTTGTAAGCTTTTATATCACGCTTTTTTTGGAGAGAAAAGAAAGAATGGTTTTTGATTTTTGGGCACAGAAAGGAAATCAAAGAAGGGATAAAAAAAGCGATGACGAAAATCGTTGATGCAAAATTTTGAAGGTTAAACTTTTTATTAGCAGTTTTTAGCTAAAAATATTTAAAGACATTTTGAATAAAGAGGATAATCAGATTTCAGGGTGGAATTTTACTGGATTGAAATAAGTAGTCAAAAATAGTAGTCATAACAAAAACTCAAAGAATTAATCCATTGTTAAATGACCACAAAACGTTATTAAAAGGCAGCAACAATGGCATTTTTATATAATTTGGCTGAAAGCATAAAATTAACTGACGAGACATGCCTCCTCCATTTTCAAAAACGTAATGAAAAATTTGAAAGAAACTGTTGAAAGTTATTTAGAAAAAAAGGAAGACAAAAAAATGATATGTTTCCATCATTCCTTTCAACAGCCACCCCCAAAACAACAACAAGAACAATAATTATAATAAGCATGAAGACAACAAGTAAGTGAATGAGAGGGTGGAAAAACCATGAAAATGAAAAAAATGGAAAAAAGTGAGGGTGGCAATTACACATATGTGTAAGCTCTAAACTTTTGCTATCTTCATCCCTTTCTTTCTGAGGCATTCCAAAACAACAAAAAATACTATGGCTTCCAAAATGGCACAAAAAAGAGATAAAAAATGTTTTTCATTAAAAAACATAAATAATGTAGTCCGTCTTATACATTTTATATTTTTATTAATCATTAAAAATTTATATTTTTAAATATAAACTATAATTTAAGAAAAAAAGAAGCCGGAAGAAACCCGAAAAAATGATCATAAAATATTTAAAGACTTTTTTCATATCAAAAAAAGATATTGAAAAATGTTTTTCCTTTTTTGAAATTTAATAAGAAATTGAGAGAGAGAGAGAAGAAATCCGATTAAAAACATGTAAATAATTATTTGGAAATTAAAAAACATATTATGCGAGAGATTTTTTATGCATAATTAATTAAGAATCATGGAAAAAACAAAAAACAACAGCAAAAAATTGAAACTCTGTTAAGAAAAAAAAGAAGTTGAAGAAGGAATAGTAATATTTTTGAAAAACCTTTTATGGAAAAAAGGATGCAGCAAGAAAAAGAAAAAAGAAAATTAAAGTTGAAAAAGCAAAAGATGATCTTTGGTTTAAGCAAAAAAATAATACATGTTTTGGAAGAAAAACAACTCATCATTTTTAATTACTGTATGTTCGATTAAACAGAGGAAACTACAGTAGATTTTTGTTAAAATCAAACACGAAGAACGCTGAAAAATGATTTTGGCAGAATTAATCGAAAAACATTGAATTAATACAGCCCCCTTTCGACTGTAAAAGAATAAAATGCTGCATTACTAAATTTTTGATGGCAATTTATTCTGGCAGAATTTATTTAAAAATACGAAAAATCAAGTAAACTTGCTCTTAACACGTGTGTAACGCATTTTTCGACAAAGAAAATTCACACGAAAAATATTTTTTGCAAACACGAACTATTTTTAAAGAGCGAAAAATTCTAGTCAGAATGCCTTACAGTATCCTAATTTCGATATCAAAGTGTCAAAGAATATGAGAAAATGATTCCAAAAAGCATTATTCATTTTGCAAAAACTTAAAAACAAGCATGTCATTTCAAGTTTTTTGTGATGACATTTAATTATGACATGATGATTCTAATAAGCATGTTTAAAGTATACATAACCTTTGCCATCTTTTTACCACAGGTCAAATCCAACTCTCACAACACAAATACATTTTGTAGTAATTGAAAATACACACATGAAAGTACTCTTTTCTAAAACTTCGAAAACTTTTTTTCTTCTTCCTTGTCCAAAAATCAAGAAAAAATTGCCAATTTTAAACTACATTTTTGGCACCAAATAAAAAATAAACTTCCTTTTTTTATCTGTTTCAATTTTTTCAATGAAATTTTATGAAAAAAACTACGCTAATAAAAAAAAACTTTTTTATCTTTCCAAAACAAAAAACCAAACAGACTAAAACAGACATAAAAATTACACCATTTATTCATCGCCGCGGCTTTCTTTTTTTTATTTCTTTGTTTACAAAACTTTTGAAAAGAAGAAACCCCCTCATTTTTTTTATTTATCCGCTTCTTTTTGTATCCAGAAAAGGCCAAGAAAACTGTAGTGTTTTTTACATGTTTTTGAATTTTAACAAGGTTTTTCAACAAAAAAACAAGCATAACAAAATTATAATTCTTTCTTACAATTAAAATTAATTATTATTACGCTTGTTTTGATGCTTGTTTTTGATAATAATTTTTTCATTCAAAAACATATAAAAACTTTGTTTTTTCTTTGAAGAATTGCAATAATAATTCTCCCATAAATGTGCCATTCAAAGCAATGCAAACTCAAACTTCCGCCAAAACAATGTGTGACTTTTTAATTCTCTATCGTCATTTTTATTTATTATCAAAATATTATCAAAAACTTGCCATTCAAAAGTTTCATTTTTTTAAACCGCAGAAAAATAAAAAATTCAAATTTTTCCAGAAATAATTATGAAATAATTATTTTTATTTAAAAGTGCCATCTTACATGGCACAAAAAAGTCTAGACTCAACTTCAAAGAAAAATCTAAGAAATAAATAGCTTTTATGCAAATTAGAGAAACGGACTCTGCAACAATAGTAAAAATTAAGATAGCTGCTAAATTGGAGATAATTTTAGAAAATTTTGTTAAAAAGAGGGATGAAATAAAAGTGCAAAGCTAGAACAAATTCCACATTTTTGTATCTACAACAATGGTTTATGTAAATATTTGTCTAAATACGAATCCACAATACAAAATTCTGTAAAGGGGTTCATTAAACCGAAGTTGGCATTTTTTATGATTTATGATCTATGAAAAACAAGACAAGATTATACGTCTGCTTGTCTGTAGGTGTTAATACAAAACTGCTAAACTGGATAAAAGATTAATCACTATATTTTGTTTATTGTATTGTCTATGTTTATATTTTTGCCTTTTCAAACATCATTTTCTTTCCACTTTTTGTGCAGATAATGCCTTTTATATTTATGCTAATTTATATGGTTCACAAATGTTGATGGAATTCTTAAAAAAATAAACATCGTAAATCATTTTCAACCCTATTTCTTTTGTTAATTTTTCGTTTTTGCCGCCATTTTTTTAGTGAAAAATGTGTTTCTATTGTTTCTCGTTGTTTTAAATAAGAAGAAAACTGAACAAAAACATTTCAATTTAGCATTTTTGGTTGTAACAGCCATATTTTTTGATTTTTCAATATATTTTTGCTATATTGTTTTTCTTTCAACAATCATCATCTAATAAGGAAAAAAATGAAAAATGAGAAATAAAGTAATTCTTTTGGCTGTAATAAACATGCTATTAGTTGAGAGAAAAAAGTAATTTAAAAAGGCAAAGAAAAGGACATCAAGCGTTGGCGGCTAAGATATATCTACCGTAGTCCAAGAAAAACAACAACTGTCAACATTCGGATTCTAAATGACATCAAAAATCTAACTTTAATAATTAATGAAACAATGCTTTTTACAAGAGAATGATAATCAGTTAAATCTATTAAGGCAATACTTAAAACTTGTTAAACTTGAAATGACGAATATTCGGAAAAGATGTTTTAATTGATTGGCTTACTGTAGTTACAGTAACATAAAGTCATTTATTTTTAGAAATTTTTTTGCGAACATAAAAAATGTTTCTCAACAATTTCATTTTATTATTTTTTCCTAAAATTAGTTCTTTGTTTTTCTCCAAAATTTTTTGATGATTTTTTGCTCCCCAAAAAAATTTCTTTTTAATCAATTTTTGATGACTGTTTTTTCGTCCGAAATCAAAGTTTGCTTCTTCTTCGTTCTTTTTTAGTTCAATTTTTCGAGCTTTTTTTCTTTCTATGTTCCTTTTTCAAAAAAAATAGCGGGAAAACACCTAACGGATTTTTAATAGAGAGAAAAAGAGAGAAAGAAACGGATCAACACAAACGTAACAAGATTAGTCAATTGTTGCGATTTTTTCATCAATGTCTCGACAGCGACGACGACGACAACGACCAATATATAATATATTTGCAATGCAATGTATATTGATTTGCTTGCTTGGTTGGGAGTTGTCGACTTCCTGTTCTTTCTCATTCCCTCTCTCTGTTCAATGGCCAATCAGTTTTTGATAATCGATTTTTGCACAATCTCTCCCGGGGTTTTTTTTGCACTGAAAAAAATGCTCTTATGGAAATAGAAAAAAAGAAAGGCTTTTTGCTTTAATTTTTTTTTATCAAAATGTGAAAACGGATTTTACTGTGCAGATGTTTTAGTAAAACATTGGACTTTTTATTATTAAAAAAATTATTTGTTTAGATTAATTTTTATTAAGCCTAAAATTACTGTAAAAAAACTGGTTGTGTCTTAAAACTCCATTTTTCGATGATAAGAGTAATCGATAAATTTTAAAAAAGTATGTTGTACTTTTATTTTTAAAGCAACTGATGAATCCTAAAAATTGATAGCTTTTATTATAAAAAACATTTGTCTGTTTTTTTCTATTTAAAAGCAACTATTTTTAGCCTTTGCAAAATCTAACAAGTCTGACTTTTTTCCTTTAATAAAATGCTAAAAAGGATGACTTCATTGTTATTTTTAGATTTAATGAAATCTAAATTAATGAAAAAATTCTTAGCCTTTTGACAAAATGACATCAAGGAATGCTTATGCAAATTAATTTATCCCCTTTTTGCTTTTGCTTTGCTGCTAAAATAGCTGTAAAACTTGTCCGTTTTCGTTTTTCTTCCCCCTAAAATTGTTAATTCTCTTTTTTAATTTACAAAAAAATGAGACAGTCAATTTCTTTAGAAGAAAAAAAACTTTTTTTGGTATAAAAACTCCGCCTAGCCATTTTTTTTCATTGATGCTGCTGCTGCTTGACTCGGATTGGGGAGGGGGGAATGCTGGGGGTGACGTTGGTGTGCTGGTGCCTCCTGTTTTTTGTGATGAACACACAAAAGCATTGATTACTTCTTTCTTTCTTCTTTATAACAGAATTGCGTAGTTGTAGTCGTCGTTGTCTCTTAGGAGGGACTTTCTATCTCTCACTCACGCCAAACAAAAAAATGCAACGATGGTTTTTTTAAAAAAAGAGGGGCGGAGAGAAAAACGTCTGTTGCGTTTTCTTTCTTTTTATTCGAATGAATGTCTGCCTCTCAGTTTTTTAAGTTAGTTGTTGGTTTTTTGTAGGAACATTCTCATTATTTAGTGTTGTCCTGTTGCTGCTGCTGCAAAAAAATGTGTGGAAGAGCCCTTTTCCGTCCATTCAATTGAATGCCGCAACTGCAAACTCTCTCACTTTTACAGGCCTTTTTGCTGTTGCCCCTCTCCATTCTCTATCATTTTCTTTTCCCCTAAAAAATGCTTTCCTTCAAAAATTTTCTGTCAGTTTTTTTCTATAAATTTTTTTATTTTCACTTTGGTTGCGTTTTTTCATCGGAGTTGAAAGTTGGAAAATTGACAAGAAAGGGTTTGTTTCAATTTTAATCTTAAATGTTTCCCTTTTTTAATAGTATTTAACAACAAAAACGCGCTCCCAAAAACTAGCCTAAAAATTTTATTTTTGCTGCGAAAGTTTTGTTTTTTTAATTTTTTGCAATTTTAGTCTTGCAACGAATAATTTTATATGCCTAAAACTGTTTTGTTTATTTTAATTATTAAAATTTTAACAGATTTTACCTAAAATTTTCGGTTCAAAAATATCGCAAAATTTAAATAAAAAATGCATTGATAAAATCAAACAAAAAAATCTAAAAACGAAATGTCGCTTTGAAATATTGATTGATTACCACTAGTATTTGTTAGTTCTTTTCCTTCCGAAATTTTTCTTGAAATAATATTTTTTCGTCTTTGTTGTAATATTTAATTCTATTGTTTGTTTTGGTATCAAAAATGTTAGCGATGTTGTATTTAAAAATGGTTTAAACGGAAGGATATTTTTGTATTATTCTTAGACAGACCGGAATTTTGTATATTATTAATATTCTTATTTCTATTTTATAAAGGAGTGAAAGAAAGACATAATCTTTAAGACCTGGGTAGGTTTGTAATAGCGAGAAGAAAAAAAGAGAAATATTTCTAAAAACAGCTTTGCGACCGTATCCAGGCCAAAAAGATTATAGTCTTTTCACACACACCAATTTTTCATCAAAGAAATAGACAGATGCAAATTTAATATTGGCTTTGGTAAGTTTTTATTTTAAATTTAAGATTTAATACTGCTTTTTATCTCAAAACGAAAACTCGAAATTACTGTAACCACTATAGGCATTTTATGCAAATTTTATAGTTCTAAAAAAAGGACATAAAAACATCTGCTAACAAGTTTTCGCTATATTTTTTGTCTTAAAAATGAAATTATTTTAATGAACATAAAAAAAAGATGCCAAAGTTTTAAGTAAAAATAAATTTGAAACGCTTTTTTTCTAAAGAAAAGACATCGAGAAAAAAAAGCTGTAATTGGGAGAAAAAACTTAAAAAGTGGAAGAAGAAGCTTTTTTCTTATACAAGTTTTTATGTCCGACCAAGGACTGCTCATTTTGATGTTGCTGCTGCTGTCGCAGTTGTCAACGTTCTTTTTATCTCTTCGTACTGCTGCTGCTGGTTTGTCATGGCTCAAGCGAAAGTCTAATAAAGCAAGCAAAAAGAGAGGGACAATCTTTGTCTTATCACATTTCACAAAGATGTTTTTTCTTCTCTTCAAAAAGTTTAAACATGGTTGTTCCAACTATAGTAAAACAAAGAGAAAACGGGATAGTAATGTCATTGAAAAAGGAAATAAGAAAAATGAAAGCTAAATTAAATAAGCTATTTTAGAAATTTTTAAAGTAAAATATACGACGAAGTTGAATCCTTTTTTTGATTTAATAAAATAACAAATTATCAGAAAGAAAAAGTTGGAATTAATTAAATTTAATAAAGAAAATAATAACAAGATCTGTGACACCCGACACTAATTTAAGTAAAAAATAATCGTAAAATTGAAACAGCGCTTTAAAACAACAGATAAAGATATATAGGCAAAACTGGGATTTTATATTATTTTTATAAAAATAAAAAAAAGAATTAATTAGTCAACTAACTATATCACAATTACATCTTGGATGCATTTTTGACATCAAATAAAACCTAAATGTTTCATTCTAATTACATATTTGCTAAATTCAACAAATTTTGTCAATAAAAGATAGCTTCCTTGATTTTTATGCTTACGTTATTCCCATCAAATAAATCTATAATACTCATAAAAAAGGTTAAAATTCTCTTCCTTTTCTTTTTTTACTAAAATTACTACGGTATTTTAAAAATTAAAACACTTTTTATATTTTTTTTATTAAAATCTTCAAATCTACAGTATCCTTCGAAAGTATAAAACTCTCATGACTACGTCCCCCATAAATTCTTTTGTTCATGACGTTCCCTGACTTCATTGTTCAAAAATATAAAAAAAATTGTATTGAACTTTTAAAAAATTATTATGGTAAACAAAAGTGCCTTACTTTTGCAAAGTCACGCACAAACTAAAATAAAAAAAATAAAAGTATGAAACTACAAATTTGAATAAAAAAGAGAGAGAGGCAAAAAAGAAAGAAAGTTCAATGTTATTTCTTTGCCAAAATAAAAAAATCAGCAGACACGCGCCAAAAAACGACGGGAAATTTGAACCGTGTTTTACGTCACCTTCTCTTATTTAAATATTGAGAAACAACAATGGCATCTCAATTTTTGGCTTTATTTAATTAAAAAGAATTTGGTGTTAAAAAACGAAAGACAAAAAAAATTGCAGAAAAGGAAAAACAAACAGGAAACTTTAAAAAAATGGTTTAAAATTACCAAAAAAGAGCAAAGAATGGATTCAATGAAGGAAAGAGGATACGGTATTATTATTTTATGAATGAAAGTTTTGGCAAAAAACCGACTTCATTAATAATGCGTCAGAGCCTTTTTCATGAAAAGAATTTGATACTTTATTGATTTAATAAATATAAAACTATTGTGATTAAGATACCGATGGCATCAAAATTTGGGTATCGTGTAAAAAATTTAAATAAAAAAGAACAAATGAATTCGAAAAAACGAACGCAAAAAAGGGTGTCTATAATCCCAAAATCAGGTACCTGGAAATTCAAGCTTAAAAATAAAAAAGCTTTTGCTTTCAGTAAAAAGTCATAACTTTCAAAATATTATTACCAATTAAAGGACCACCTTGGAATAAATAAAAGACTTCATAGAAATAATAAAAATTACACCTACAAAAACGATTAAAAACAAAAAAAAAGCATCATATTAAAATTTAGCACCTTCTTTCGGCAAAAGCAAAAAATTTGAATAACAAGAAAAAAACTGAAATCAAAAACAACACCCTTTTTTAGAAAAAGCAAAAAATGAAATACCGTGTTTTTTAAAATCTTTGCTCAAAAAATGTATTTCTTCAAAAACTAAAAAAGTAAATAAAATTTGCAGACAAAAGATTTTTTGATGTCGCAAAAAATATAAATATCCGCGTCACACAAAATCTGATTTACCGATGTCCAAAGAAAGCAAAAAAAGCTGCGAAAAAGAGTGTGAAAAAAAAAATTGAGTTGAAAAATGCATAAAACACGTTGGAATCAAGCTGGTAGTCACGAATAGCGGTGCTTTAAAGTAAAATCCTGAGCTTAGATTAAAACTTTATGATTTGGTTTTTACATATTCTGAATCAGCAGAAAAATTGTGATCGAGTAATAGAGAGCTTTTTTAAAAAACAGATTCGTTAAAAAATACATTAGCCAAAAACAACCAAAAAACTGACTTTCCCATACAAACCTTTATCAGATTTTTTTGAGCTTTAATCAAAGTCTTATGCTTCGAGTCTTATATATTTAGAATCAGCAAAAAAAGCTTAATCTTGTAATAGAGAGCTTTTTTAGAAATTTAATAGCTTTAAAAAGATATACCTCAATTTGTATATGGACACAATGCCAAGAGAACCATAAAACACTGCGATTGATTCCAACGTGAAAAAAACAAATTTGTACTTTTCAAAAATTTCTTTGAAGATGACGCGCCGAAAAAATGATAAAAATGATCCATGTTTTTTCCAAAGGCATGTTTTAAAATTTGATCATTGGTTTTCGTCATTTTTATATCGCAGTAAAGCTCAAAATTTGAAACATGCAAAATAATAAATAAATAATAACAGATGTGTGATTTATTTTTTGTCTGCGGTTCTTTTTTCCTCATCTCTATTTTTATTATTATATTTTAATATTAAAAATTAATATGACTTTGTTGATGTTTTTGCTTACTCCTTCTTCTTCTTTGTTATGTCGATGAACACATCAATGTGTAAAGTTATACGGAAAAAAGGAAAACAAAAAAGACAATGAAAATGAAACATTACAAAATATATTGTTTTGGTTTGTATTGTATCAACCTGTTTTTGTAAGCAGGAATTTTGGTTTTCATAAAAAGGTTGTCAAAAATCAAAAAAAAGCGAATGTTTTTGGCAGAAATCACAATAACGACAACTGAGATAAAAAGCTTGGCAATAATCCAGATATCATAATTAATAAAAAAAACTAGAACTCATTTTACAGTAAGAAAAAGCAAACTATAAAATGTTAAAAAAATTCTTTGAAAAATTCCAAAAAAGTTACTGCCAGAAAAGTAAGTAAAAACGGCCCTAAAATGCCGAAAATAGCCAGACCATCAAAAAATTAAATTACATCGGACCTCAAAGTAATTTGATCAAAAAACGGGCAAAATGAAACATTTTTTTTGACCAGTAACTTTTTTACAGACGAAAAAAAGATGGCGAACTTTCAGCTTTTAAAGATTTTGAACTGACAAAAAAACGTAAAAATGTATTTCATAAAATTATGCATATTAAATTTGAAAAATGAACAATGCTTTTTTTATCGAAAACAAAAATGCGGCTCTAAAAAAGGCAATGGTCACTTCAAAAAATATTTTTGGTTTTTTTTTCTGTCCTTCAATTGTCCGATTTCTTTTTTTCATAAAACATTCATAACACTTACATAAATGAATTTGTTTTTTATACATTAGTTTTTTATGTTTTCAATTTTATCTTAAAAAATGGCACAAAAAACTATTGTAAACATTTTTGCAATGGCAAAAAACAACAAAAAGGATGGCATCAGCAAAAAAGACATTGTTAAATCGTTGTTATTTCTTTAACAAAAAATCACTGCCGAAAAATCTGTAATTTTGAGCATTGAAAAAATATGTTTTTCGATAAAGAAGAAGAAGATAAAAAGAGAAGAAAAGAAAAAGGCAATAATCTTTGAAAATAGAAATAAGCAGTGTTTAGCTTTTTTTGCAAAAAAAGGTTTTTAGAAATGGTTTTTGAACGAGGAAAAATGGTAATGATTTTGGCGGAAAGACACAAGGGTGCCAAAATAAAAAGTAGACGAAGGAAGAACAGTAAATGTACATTTAACGGGACAGAATCCATAATATAAATAAACAATGTAAAGTTTGAAAAATGTTTTAAAAAATTATTGTAATTAGAAAAAGCTACGACTGCCCAGAATCAAATTCACGTGTCTTTAAAAAAATCTTAAAAACATAAAACAGCTGAAACTTTTTTTTGCCGCTTCGATGACCTTTGAAATGGATTCTTTAACATTTTTGTAATCCTTTTTTTAGCTCCTTCAAAGAACAAAAATAGATCCAACAAAGTTTTTTCTTTTTTAACCGGAAGAAGGCAAAAATGAAAAAAGCATGGCATGACAAAAACCTTTGATAAAATGCCATGTTTTTTCTTTCCCACGAAGACCAAGCCAATAACAAAGAATGAAAAAAAGAATATAACCCCCCCTCTCAGCTAATAAAAAACAAAGAATAAAAAAAAAATAAACTCAAAAAAGCATCATCGAAAAGAAAACTATGAAAAAAATGAATGTTGCCAATCCACAGTTTTTTTTGTCGTCGTCTGTTACACTTTTGTTTCCCAGGCATGTGAAAAACTAAAAAAAAAGTAACTGCGGCGTCGAAGAAAGAAAAGATTGAATTTCATTCATGTTCAAAAATGCCTAAAAAGAAACAAAGAAATAAATAACAAACGTAAATGATGGGAAATGAAAAAAGTTTGTGATGCCAAAAAAAATTAAAAAGATTTTTTATCAAAGGAAAGATTAAATTACTGCAAACTTTTTGGGAATGAAGTGAGATTTGCAAAAGCTAGAAAAATCTCCTTCTTTTTTTTTTCTTTTTTTTATGGTGAAGAAGAGGATTTGCAAAAATAGATTTACTTTTTTAAGAAGAAAGGTTTTACAAAAAACTGCTTGGGCTCTTTTTTCACACGGAAATGCAAAAAGTTAAAAAAATTAACAAAAACAACCAAAATTTTGCCCGTTTGTTGTAACTATTTTTGGTACAAGAAAAAGAGTTTAAAAGTGTTTTTAGAATTTTTAGGAACCAAAAACCTTAAAGAAGCCTTGAATGAAAACCTTTTGAATTTGTGGATTCAAAAAGAATTTGAAGAGTTTTCGAAGGTGGAATTTTTAAACGCAGAACAATAAAAAATTGAAAAATGTTTCATTTTGGTTTTTTTAAATAATTCAAACTTGAAATAGCTTAACATGGTTTAAAAATTTAATTAATAATGTGGAGTTGATTCGTTGTTATTAATGTCCCGATTCATTTTAAGTTCTTTTGCTTTTTCTTAAATAAAATGATGAGTATTTTTTTCAGTAATTTTAATAAAATATTCAAAAATCGAACATTAAAAATGCAATTTTTTTCTTCATTGCCGAAAGTGAAAGTCAGTTTTTTATTTTAAATGGTGTGCAATTTTTTTCGAATTTTTAGAAAAAGGCAGAAAAAGATGAACAATTTTTATCTAAAGTTTTAATTTGTTTTAAAAAAAATAATTTCATCAATGGTTGGATGATGCGTCATCATTAGTGTTAGAAAGGTGAAAAAGATAAAAGATTGTTAATTTTTGTCTCGGATAAAAAAGATTTTGTTTATGAATAATGTTGATCACATGCTAATACTTATTCTTGCCTTGGATGCCGTACAAAAAAGCAATGGGTAATTGCCAAGATTCTGGAAGATAAAAATGGTCAAAGTTTTCTTGAATGTGGCCCAAATTAACACGTTTGTAAACCACAAAAGTATAAAAAAGAACTCAAATTAAAGTGAATGTATCATTTTTCGCGATTTTATTCATTGTATTGCTTTTTGTTAATAAACTTTGAAAATGAAATTTTGTGTACATATCAGAATTAAATTAATTTAATAACTGGTTTTAAGTATTTTTAAGAACGAATGTAGTGAATTGATTAAGCATTTATGGAGATTTTTACTATTTGACTCAATTAATTTATTTTTCTGTTTTCAGACAAACAGATGAATTTATTGAAATGGGGAGTTGCACTTAGTACAATTTTGTTTTGTACAGGGTCTTATAAAAAAAATTGATTGATATCTTTCGACAGTGTTGTTTTAATGAAATGAAAAAAATAGGTTTTAAGAACATTAAAAAAATTGTAAAATATCGGTAATATAAGTTCAGCGATAAATGATGATCGAAATCAATATCACGGTAGTGAAAATATAAATAAACTTTATAGAAAAAATAAAAATTATATAAAAAATAAATTTAAAAATTTTGCAGTTTCCTCCAAATTTAATTTTATTTGTAAAGAATCGGATATTTGCAGTATTTCCTGCTATAAAATCATTTTGATATCTTTGTAAATCAGCAGAAATTTTGTTTGATATTTTGTTATTTGAGCATTTAGATGATCAAGTTTGCTTCCAACATTGGTATCGATTTTTGATGGATCAACTCGAGGTTCAAAAATATAGCACAAACTCGATCAAATGAACAATCACCACCACCAACATTAGAAGCATTAGTAAGCATTTTTAAAAATGGATTGAACTTTCATTCAACTTAAAAGAACTTCCTTCTGCCATTGTTTTAAATTGATCAGGCGTATCATGAGCCTTTTTGTATCACACTTATTTAGGATTTATTTTTTCTCCGGTTTATTTCTTACCGTTTATTTTTTCTCCGCCGTTTAAAAAAATTTATTTTTTCTCCGTTCACCTTCTAATTATCACATTTTCTTGTTTTCTCTTTTATTGGTATTACATGTACTTTCTATTTTTAGTTTTGCAATTTTAATGTTTGTTTCTCTGTATTTTCCAATTTTTTGAAATTACATTTTAGTAAAAAATTTTGTTTCTCTTGCATCTTGCTCTATTTAAATTTATTTTTTTTATTTTACTTGTTTGAAAATAGTTTTGATTTTTTGTCCATTTTGAATTTATATATTTATCAATAACTAATTTTTAAATCTGTAATTAAAGTTTTGAAAGAATAAAGTTTAACTGATGCAAATAACATAATAATAATTTTTTTAAAATAATGTTTATAAACAAAAGAAATAAATAAAAAACGTAAAGGAAGGGACATGAAAAAAGTTTGTGATGCCAAAAAAATTATAGAGATTTTTTTTCGCAGGATTGACTAAATTACTACACACTTTTTGGGAATGAAAACGAGATTTGCAAAAGCTGGAAAATCTTTTTTTTTCTTTTTTCTTATCTTTACAAAATCTCAAAAATCAACGACACTTTCAACAAAAAGGAAACTAAAAACTTTTACACACTTTACTACTTTAAAAACACCACCTTATATTTTATCAGAACATAAAAGAATATTCAAAAAAAAATTACTAAAAATGAGTTATTTTTTGGTGAAGAAGAGGATTCGCAAACATAGATTTACTTTTTTAAGAAGAAAGATTTTACAAAAAACTTATCTGTCTTTTTTTCACACGGAAATGCAAAAAGTTAAAAAAGAAAGGGTCAAAAAAATGAAAATTAACAAAAACAACCAAAATTTGCACATTTTATGTAATTTTTTTCGGGATAAGAAAAAAGGAGTTTTGGGATTTTGAAGCAAACGAAAACCTTGAACATCATTGAAGAGAACCTTTTTGGATTTGTGAATTGGGAAGAGCTTTTGGAGGTGGAATTTTTAAACGCACAACAAAAAAATTTTTAAAAACTTTGGTGTTTTTTTAAATAATTCAAACTTAAAATATCGAAATATGGTGTAATAATTTTAATTAATATTTAATTAATAATGATTATGTTGATTTGAACGAATTGCTGTCCCGATTCATTTTGTTTTTTTCTTAATTAGAAGAAATGATGAGTATTTTTTTCAGCAATTTCAATAAAATATTCCAAAATTGAACATAAAAAATGCAATTTTTTTCTTCATTGCCGAAAGCGAAAGTCAGTTTTTTAGTTTAAAAGTGTGCAATTTTTTTCGATTTTCTAGAAACAGGCAGAAAATGATGTAAAATTTTTATCTAAAGTTTTAATTTGTTTTAAAAAAACACTTTCATCGATGGATGGATGATGCGTCATCATAAATAAAAATATGTATTTTTAATTCAAAACTTACAATTTTGGTGCTTGTTTTTTTTCAATTTAAAGGTGGAGGCGCATCGCCTATAGTTTTTTTGTTTGGATGTTGATTGCATTTCTCGACGCGAAAACACCTTCATTGGAGCTTGTTTTTTTCTTTACTGCATGCAGTACTGCAGCTGCAAAAAAAGAATAAAAAAAGCAGCTCCAATGAGTCCCTGATTTTTGTAGAAAAAAGTTTATAGGTGATGCGTCTCCTCCTTTAATAATGTGCCAGTTACTTCAACAAGAAATAAAAGAATTTTAAAAACAATATTTTACAGAAGCATAAATTCACTCAAATAAATAATAATAATAATAAAAAAATTGTACATCATTTTACACTTATTTCTTAATATTAAAATTTCTCATTCATTGAAATGTTACTTGCACTTTTTCTTTCTTTCCTTGTTTTTTAATTGTATCAGGTAATTCGAAAAGTTCGTGCCGGTGTTTGACCGAGTGGCATTTTTTTAGTTGCTGATGAAATTCTGTTATTTCTTTTTAAAGGGATGCCCATGGATGTTAGAAATGATGTCTGAAAGGGGTTTTTGACAATTTTCATTTTTGGCGGATTTTGGGCGGATTTACGGGGATTACCTCGGATTTCCAGGTATTTCGCACAAAAATGATACAAAAAAGTATGGAAATCATGGAAATTTATACATAGAATTGAAGGATGGGATGTTGGAGACCTGATAGAAAACATTTTTCTAATGTTCGATGTGCCGGAATTTATTTATGCAAATTTTTCCTACTATACTCGAAATTTGCTGTTTTTTAATAATTTTTTTAATATTTTTTTGATAGAATGTGCCAAAAATGATAAAAAATGATAGACTAATGTCTTGAGACTCTATTGGAATGCTTTAGTACCATCAAAAAAATTTTGTTAATTTTTTAACCTTCAGCAAAAGAGATACTGTACATTCTGCTACTCACCAGTATCCATTCTGAACAAAAAAATCAAAAAATAAAATTTTGATTTTTTTCGACTTTTTCACGTGGTCCCCCATATGAAGATTTTTTGATCCTAAGGGGGGACCACGTGAAAAAGTCGAAAAAAATCAAAATTTTATTTTTTGATTTTTTTGGTCAAAATAGGTACCAGGTAGTCTGTTGAGATGTCCTGTTAAAGATTTTTGTTAATAAATTACTTAATAACACTTATTTAACCCGTTGAAGTCATGCACCTACAGTATCTCTTTTGCTGAAGGTTAAAAAATTAACAAAATTTTTTTGATGGTACTAAAGCATTCCAATAGAGTCTCAAGACATTAGTCTATCATTTTTTATCATTTTTGGCACATTCTATCAAAAAAATATTAAAAAAATTATTAAAAAACAGCAAATTTCGAGTATAGTAGGAAAAATTTGCATAAATAAATTCCGGCACATCGAACATTAGAAAAATGTTTTCTATCAGGTCTCCAACATCCCATCCTTCAATTCTATGTATAAATTTCCATGATTTCCATACTTTTTTGTATCATTTTTGTGCGAAATACCTGGAAATCCGAGGTAATCCCCGTAAATCCGCCCAAAATCCGCCAAAAATGAAAATTATCAAAAACCCCTTTCAGACATCATTTCTAACATCCATGGGCATCCCTTAAAAAAGAAATAACAGAATTTCATCAGCAACTAAAAAAATGCCACTCGGTCAAACACCGGCACGAACTTTTCGAATTACCTGATATTTCTAGTTGAAGAAAAGTTGAAAGAATTCAATTAATAATTTTATTTTAGTTTCTCGTTTACTGTATTTTTATTTGTGTTTGTTCCTTGTTTAAATTATAGTATATTTTTCAACATTCGATAGGGCATGTAAATAAATAACTAATAATTAAAACTGTGAGATTGATTTGGGAATTTTTCAGTTTTAATTATTAAAATCATTTTAAGTGCTTTTGCTTTTTCTTAAATGAAATGATGAATTTTTTTTCAATAATTTCAATAAAATATTCAAAAATTGAACATAAAAAATGCAATTTTTTCTTCATTGCCGAAAGCGAAAGTCAGTTTTTTATTTTAAAATGGTGTGCAATTTTTTTCGACTTTTTAGAAAATGGCAGAAAATGATGTAAAATTTTTATCTAAAGTTTTAATTTGTTTTAAAAGAAACAATTTCATCGATGCGTCATCATAAACAAAAACATGTATCTTTTATTTTTTATTTCAAGTTTGCAACCATTTTGGTTTTTGTGATTAAAAAAACATTTTCTTTTTTCATTGTTATAAGATTTTTGAAGGCATGTAATTATTAATGATGAATAAAGTAACGTTTTTGATAAATTGAAAATGTACAAAACCTTTAGTTTAATTATATGAAGTTTTGTCAAAAATTAATATTAATCTTTATCATTCTTTTAAAATCTTATAAAATATTCAAAAACAAAAAACTACAAACCAAAAAACCTTTGGCAATAATTTTTTTGCGCAAAAATATAAACAAAAAAGTTGAATCTTGGCATCCTTTGGCTTTGCAAGAGTTGCAGTCTGGAAGAAATCAGTGGCATGCATGGTGCCTATAAACATTTACTTATCCTTGATCAATTTTATTACATGCGTGATCATATATCATACAATGGTAATTTTTCAATACAAATGGTCGCATCGTTTATTATTAACTTATTAACGCAGTTTTTAGTCATCGAAAAGTATCAATATTTTTTCCATGATTCTCTGATTTTGCATGGCCAGAACCATCCAAAATTTCTTAGAATCATAGCTTTTTGTGATGACCGGTCCTTGAAGAGCGACAACTTTTGCCCTCTGAAAAGTACTTGACATAAAATATTTTTTACCACCCTTTTTTTTGATTTTGTTTATATAGTTTATATCTCTCATTTTTGATTTTATACTGCTCTTCCAATCAGTTGTTTGCTTCGTTACCTTCCTATATCAATGACGTCCTCTGCAAACAAGGCAGCAACTTTGCCACCTCAAAATTTTGATCCCAAAAAACATCGAAAAAATAATGATAAATTGGAAGAATATTTTCTAACTGTTGCAATTTTTGTATTACTTGTAATCTTTATCCTAATTGTTACTAATACGAACAGGAATAATCGTTCAAACAACAGTGTGATTGAAATTTGTCGACTTCCTGATTTCCCTTCTGTTGAAGAACTTCTGAAAATCAATCATCAAATTCAAGCAGCTAAATATTCAAATGTAAGTGCATAGTTTTTAGATACTACAAAAAAGCTGTTTTGGTGTTAATATGATAGTAATATATATTCAAATTTTATTTAAATAAAATATTGTTTAATTCTTTTTTCATTTAATTGACTTTTGTAAATTTTTAGGCATCGTTGAAAATGCCACCGAAGGATTATAACCTTGCACAAATTCGATGCGGTGCCCTTGCACATATAAAGGAAGGTGATAGAACAACAATCTCGGGTAAAAAATTTGAGACAGCAGTTCGCATTGTTTTTGAATCAATTAAAATTCATACATATCATGATGGACGTGAATGGATTGATATGTGTAAAAGAATTACTCAAGAAATGTATAAAGAATTTAGAGGAAATTGGCATTGTATTGTTTCTGATAAACTAATTAATTCATTCGTTCGACCTGATGGTAATTACATGAATATTAAGCTTGAAGATTTATTTTTTGAAATTTTTCGTTCATGATAATTTTTTTTGTTTAGTTGAATAAAGGTTTTTTAAAATACTTTTCAATCTTAAAAAAAATTCGAAATTTGACCTTGCCCTTTTAAAAAACAAACTAATACAACATTTTTGTGGTCAATGAAAATTATTACCGATGCAAACATTTTGGGTCTTGTTAATTTGATTAATCAGTTTTTTATTCTTGATACATTTTCTCGGAGATTTTAAAATTTTAATACGTACCTTTTTCTTCAAAATTTTTTGAAGAAAAAAGTACGTTTTTATCTGAAACCTGTTTTTATCTTTTTTTATGATAATTTGTTTTAAAAGTAAATTTTAACAGAAAGTCTCAAAAAAGTAAAGAAATTTGTTAACTCATAATATTTCATTTTTGTACGTACAAATACAATTACAGACAAAATCAATCAAAAAGCAGCAAAAAACGGAAGCAGTAACTTTTTTTGCAATCAAAAAAGTGAAAATGAATCAAAAATCAATTTGCATTAATTAAAAGTTGAACACCGTCACAAATTTGTACTTACCCTAAAAATTGTGAAATCTGTTTAGTTCCAGTTAAATTATAATTAAAGCTTAAATTTTTGAGTAAATTATTCTACAAGCAGAGAAAAAACGAGTCTCTGATAAAAAAAAATTACGATTTTGAAGGACATAAAAATAGAAAAAAGGTAATGTTTTTGGAACAATAAAAAAATCAAAAGCAACTTCTTTTTTTTGATGTGATACATTTTTTGTGGGTGTAATAAATTAGAAAAAGAATGAAGAGAGACGGACTTTATTTGGGAAAAGAGAAAAACAGTTGGAAATTGTTGTATTTAATTTAGGGTTTTTAAATTCTTGGAAATCCTTTTTTTAAATAGTTTTAATGGTTTTAAACTTGAATTTCTGGATTATCACGGATAAAAAGTTTTGGGAATATTCAAACAGCGGTTTTTGCTTTTATTGGCAAAGTCTGGGTTTTATTAGAAGTCAAAAATTTAGATGAATTTAAAAAAATTTGTATTTAAAAAATTGTGTTCCTAAATTTTGTAATTTAAAAAACACTTGATCGAAACATTTTTAAAATTATGAATAATGTCAAAACCGAATCATTCCTCATTTCAGTTCATTATTATTTTTACCCCAAATTCCATGCTCGCGCATCTTCACACCCTCAGGGCTTCTCCTTTCTCTCCGCTTCCATTATAATTTTCTTACTCCCGTCAAAAATTTTTTTTCTGCAAATTTTTTTGCAACTGATGTTTTTTGTCGTTAATCTTTTTTATAAGTTATTTTAATCTTTGCTCATTGCGGGTTTTTCCTTGAGGATCTTTTTTGTGGATTTTTTTTAAAGCATATCAAAATTTGCATATTACAATTATGTTTATGCAAAGGTAACAATTCTAACCAAAATCATAAAAAAAAATTACTTTTTATTAAACTAAAAAAATAATAATATTATTTTTTTCGTGATCGAGAAAGTGAATTTGTTTTTTTTGCAACATTGAACCCCAAAAAAGGTGAGCCCCGTTTTGAAATGAATCAAAACAATTGTCATTGTTTCGAGGAAGGGAAGGTAAATGAAAAGCCGGTTTTATCAAGCCAACCACAAAAATGACTTCCTATGACCTTTTCTTTGTTTTTCGAGTTTTTTTACGTCTGCGGCAGGCTGGCATGGGCCACAGAAAGTGAAAAAACGAGTTCTCTGTTGGTTATCACAATTAAATTCCTTAAAGGTTTTGTTTTAAAAACAAAGAAAGAATCATAAAAAAACAATACCTAAATGATTTACCTTAATCAAGCTTGATTTTTAGGGTATAATTGTTTTTACTTTTTGAAATCTAAAAAAGAGTTTAAAAATTCATTATTACTTTTTTGTCCCACTTTTGTTACCATTGGTGGGTGATACCGCTGATACCCCGATTCTAAAAAAAGTGACAGGCATGCTGCTATTTTTATTTAAAAAAAGAATTTATTGAAATATTTATTTTTTTAAGGCGAGATAATTTTTGCTTTAATGAGGAGAGATGAAAGATGACTTTCAATGATAAAAAAAGATTCCTCTTCTCTACTTGCGCGCGTCACCCATCTTTTCAAATCTTTCAATTCAAGCTGCCTCCAAAAGCCTTTCCCTTCCCTTTTTTACCCAACAATGAATGTTGTGCGCGCGAGATATCCCTCCAAAAAATGATTTTTTCTACATTATTTTTTGCAAGCTAGTTTTTATAAAAAATATTAATAATTTTTGATGTACCTTCTCTTTTTTAGGGTTGCTTTAAATCAATAAAATGCAACTTTTCATAGTTGCATCCAGCTTAATAATATTTCTATCATTTAATTCCTTGATAGAAGCCAAAGATGTTAAAGTATTTAAACGTGGAAGTAAGTATATTATTTTTTGATTTTAATCAGTAATTTTTGAATTCTTATTTTTATTGATTTTTTGCAGAAGTATCGCTAATTGATGAAACACAATTCAAATTCCCATATGAATATGAATTCACAGATGATCAAGATGCAACGGATTTTGATAATGCCTATGATGAAAAAGTGCCATTCTTGCCGAGATATATTTTGCATAAAAATGGTTTCGACCAAGGCTATACAAGAGTAAGTTTATAATGTTGAAGTTACATATTATTATATTTGATTGTTTTGGATACCCCCTTCTCATTCTCATAAATTAATCTCCTTATAAAAATCCAACAATCCCATTTAATGCCACCGTACAATTTTGTAGGTCCCAATTGTGACTCGCAAAGGTGAAAATACTTGGTCAACTCCACGACCAACGACCCAACGAGGTGAAGAATACAAAACTTGGGGGACACCAAAAATTCTACCAATTACAAAACCAACTCCATCCCATCCTGAAATTGCCCGAACAACCCCAGTCCCAAAGACAACCTTCATAGCAAAATTCTCTGCCCCTCCAACAAAAGCTGAAAAACCTGCGAAAAAGCCTGAAGTTAAAGCTACAACTTCAACTTCAAATGAAGAACCAGTGGTAACAAAGTTGAAGAAATTCTTTACTCGAAGACCTACAACAACAACAACCAGTACAGAAAGTACAACAGAAGTTTCAATTGTTCCAAACCGGAAACAATTCTTCACAAGACGTCCAACAACAAGTTCATCAACGGAAACATCAAAGGAAATCACAAAATCGAAAGAAAGAAAACTTACAACTTCTTCATCGAGTGTTGAAACAATTACAGAAGATTTTACAACAGTTTTTACACGGAAATCATTCAAGAACCCAAAAACAACAACTACAGTATCAAGTGAAGAAACATCTGCATCAACAAAGAAACAAAAGTTTACTCGAAAACCGTCAACAACATCAACAACTTCTGCATCAAGTGAAGATCAAAGTACTTCCGCTTCAAGAAAACAATTCACTCGACGACCAAAACCAACAACAAGTACCGAAGCAGCATCAACTGAATCTTCAACAGAAGCATCCACAAAAAGGAAGTTTACTCGAAGACCGACAAGTACAGAATCAACTACAGAATCCACCACAGAAGCTTTTACAACTCGAAGAAAGTTTACTCGAAAACCGAAACCTACCAGCACTGAAGCTGCTTCCACAGAATCCTCAACCGAAGCTGCTTCAACAACTAAAAGAAAATTCACTCGAAAACCAACAACTTCAACTTCTGCTTCAACTGAACAACAAAGCAGTGAAGCAACAACAACAAAGAAAAAATTCACTCGAAAACCCAAGCCCACCCCCACCACGACAACCGAAGAACCCACAACCACCACAATGCTTCCCCTCAAGGATCGACTTCGACCAATTTTAACCACCCGGGAACCAACTCCAACAATGCCTCGAAGATTCAGAGTTTTCACAAATCCATCCCCTGCTGAACCCCCATCTGAAGTATTAAATCCACAGCAAGAAATTGAAAATCAAAGAAAGTTGAAAGAAAAATTCAGTTTTGGGTTTAATCAAGAATTTTCATCGAAACAGTAAGTGCCAAAAAAAGTACCGTAATTTTGCTTTGCCTTTGATTTCCTTTTTTTTGCTTGCTTTGTTTTTTTTTTGATTTTATTTTATTTATTTTTTGCTTTTTATCAGTCATTGTTTGCTTTATTCATTTTATTCAAATTTTGACTCTAAAATTGTTCGACATAAATAATTTAACTATTTATTTATTAATTTTTAATTTAAAATTATTGATTAAAAAAAGTAGAATATTATCATATGAAAAAAGGAGAATCAGAGTAAACAAAAATCATGGAAATTGGAGTCGAACAATTTTAGTGCCAAAAAACGATTTGTTGATGCCGAATTTGCTTCTGCTGCTGTTTTGCCTGCTTTTTCGTTCTATCATCTGTCACAAAAGTCACCAAAAGATATCCCGATTGATTTGAATTCTAAAGATACAAAACTTGCAAATTATCATTTTAGTAAATTTGCACAACGATTTGGTGTTCGAAAAATTCTTCCATCAACCCCTCAAGGGTCATTTGAAGTTGTGCCAATTACGGCAAGGCAAGTTTAATTTTTGCTTTTTTCAGTTTTTATTGATTTTATTTTAAGTTAAATTTTTTTGAGCTTAATTTTCTTTTGTGTCACAAAAGTTTTTTTTACAAAATTTGCATAAAAAGCATTGTTTAAAAAACTTTCTAAGATCACAATTAACCAAAACATTAACAACTTTTAGTCCTGTCGCAGTTGCAAATTTTAATAACGGACATGGCGTTGAACAAACTGTCAGGTCAAATGCCATTGTTCTTCAATCACAAAAGTTTGTTTTTATAAAGAAATCGCAAATCTTTCGAGTTTGAACTTTGAGTATCCCATTTTTCAGTCCAAGTGATGCCTCTTCTTCAACATCAGCCCCAGAAGGAGGTCATCGATGGTCAAGCACATGGTCATCATGGACTTCTTGGGATGCCAATGGTCGAGAGATTACCGGTTCAACAAAAACTTTCACAACTTTTGATACTCCAGAAACGTATGTTTTTTCTTTCAAGTTTGTCTCTGAAATATTTAATATTTAGAACAACCCCAACTCCATCAAGACCAAGACAATTCACCCGAACTCGAACAAATCCATCAACCCTTTCATCATCATCAACATCAACTCGAACATCGTCTTCTTCAAGTCGGGCCCCATTAAAACCACCCGTAATTCATCATGGCAAACATCGATATCGTGGACCAACATATAATTGTCGAGTTTTAACTCCAATTGAAGATGGCCGACCCTCAATTAATAATGATCCAACCTGTAAACTCAAATATCCTGGTTTTCCGGCAGATGATTCATGCCGATGCCGATACGATGTTGAAGCAAGGGATGAGCATGGCTGTGCCACTGGTTTCCTTTACACTTGTAAACAAGTGTTTCAACGAACCTAAAAACATACAAACTTTGAACTTTGTGTTTTTATGCAAAAAAATAATAGTCAAATTTCAACTTTTGTTTTAAAAAATTGTAATTTAAGCTTTACGTTTTTAAAGCTTTTTTAGTTTTCTAAATCATGACTTTTCTTTTTAAAATTTTGCCTTCTAATATTTCTTTCCTTTTTTTCATTTTTTTAAATGTAAATATTTAAAGTTAAATATTTTTGGCATAAGTTTTTTTGTGCCTTGAAAAAATTATTGTTGTTTTTAAAATTAAAAATTAAAAAATTAAAAATTAAATTTGAATTGCATCAAAAATACTTTTTTTGCACGTGCCTTTTTGTTTTCAGTTGAAAGATTATAAATTTTAATTAAAAGTGTTAAAGAAAAAATTAATTATTAAATGTTAAAAAGAAAGCTAAGACTTTAATTGTAAATTTGTAAAAGGGCATTGTTCGAGTTACAGTAACTATAATAATTTTAACGGTTGAGTAATTTTTTAGGGTTAACATCTGCTTTTGAAATTTTGAAATAAAATAAAAAGAAAAAACAATGAATCAGTTTTTAACAATCCCAAAAGACTGTTAAAGCGGTTTTTTGTTTTTAATAAAAAGTCAGTTTTCTCAAAAACATAAAAAATTTGCATTTCTTTCATATAAAAGCTTTGGAAAAATAACTTGCCCAATAAATTCAACTTAAAATTTTCATGTTTGGATTTGAGTTGTTTTTAAAAGCTTGAACTAAAACAAGGAAGTTGAAAGCTTGAATTATTAATAGCCATTTTTTATCATGATAGATGAGTAATGTTTTAGGTTAACATCCATATACCTAGACTTTTGAAATAAACTAAATTATTCATTTTCATTATTAACAATCCCTTGAGAAGTTTATTGTAGTTTTTCAAAGTTAGTTCCTCAAAGAATTTGTATTACTGTATTAGCTTCAAATTTCTCTCCCTAAAATTTTTTTAAAGTAAAAAACGATAAAAAATAAATTTGTTTTATTTTGTGCAATTTTTTTCAAAAATGCGTGTTCCGTTCGAATTTAAATTTTATTGTTTTCGGAAAATCTGAATTTCCCTTTCTGCAAATTTATTATTCTCTCAAAAATCTCTCAAAAAAAGAAGAAAGCTATTATTCTGTAACTTTTTAGAATAACAAATAACAGCTTTGACTTTAAGTGCATCATCATTCTTCTTTCTTTCAACAACTAAAACTAAAACTATAACAACTTCTTTTTTCTTCTTTTCTCAACTCTTTTTTGAAGGCCACTTTTGAAATGAAATGAATCAATAAACAAAAAATAAAGTTAAAATATAAAAAAAGAAAGAAAAAAATAAAGCCGCTTTTTGGTCAGTCAACAACATCCACCTCCCAAACATTGACATCGAGAACGACGACATTGGACTTTGTGTGCCAAAAAATATAGATATATATTTCATTTTATTCTATTTTATATTTTTTTACATACATGCGGAATGGAAGCGTTAAATGCAATTTTTTATGTATCAAATGTATTTATTCAATTCAAAATTAATAATAATACGCTGACGTAAAAATATTATTATTCCCTTTTTTTCTACATTTTAGAAGTTTAAGCCCAGATTATTTATTTTTTTATAAAAATAAAGATTTATAAAATGCAAAGTAAGTTTTAATTTCAGCTGTTTGTTTGTTTAAAATGGCATCTGAAGCATTGATTTAAAAGCTTTTTTCTTCAAATTCCGCCGTCAACTTTTACAATTTCTATTAAGGAGTTTTTAAATAAAAAGTTAAAACTTTTCATTTTGACCAAACCTGAAAAACAGGGATTTTTTGAAGCTGCTTTTTTTCTTTTCTGCATTCTAATTTTACAGCTTCACTGAATCCCTGATTTTCAGGGTTGGTCAAAAGAAAAAAGTTCCCGTAAAATTCAGCTGTCCCTTTGTAAACACTAACATTCAATTCTTTTTTTGCAGGAGTTTTAATTGTATTTTTTGTGATGGCAGTTGTATTATTTATTTTGGCATTTTTTATATCATTGAGGTCACCGGTGTATTTTGTGCAGGAAAAGTTGGAAGACAGGCCACCATGTAATAATTTACCTCCATCTTATACAACTTCACCACCGTATTATTCAAAATCATAAATATTTATTTATTTGTTTGAACTGTAATTACATTGCTGATTATTCTTTTGCATATCATTTCTTAATTTTAATTACCAAACCAAAATAAACACTTTTAAAAAACATTATTTTAGTTGCCGTAATGTTTAGAAATAATACTTATCAAAAAATTTTTCAATAAAATATAACAGTTGCTTTGAGGGAAAAAGCAAAAAGACATTTTTTTATGTTCAACGTTTTTAGTGATAATAATTTGCTTTAACTTCCCTTCAATCGAACAACTCAAATAAAACTTTTACAAACACAAAAACTACGCTATTTATTTTTTTTACAATCTTCCTTCTGTTTTTCTTTGAATTTTTTGGTTTCGAAGAATGTGTTCTTTATTTTCTTTCAACTTCTGTAAACACCATTCTGTGTATAAAAGCATTCAATCATACTTTTATAATCAATTTTGAATGAAAAATATGTTTAAAATCTTTTGGTTTGTTACTTCTGCTTTCATTTATGCATCTTGCAGTGCAGGAGATAAGAATGAAGAAATTTATGACAGTATGTTTTACAAAGAATTTTCTGAAAGGTATCGTCGTATTTGTAATTTTTGAATAAAATCAAAAGGTGAATTACATGATTATCCAAAATGCATGTTTTTAATTGTTCTTTCAGTTGCATCAACAGAAAATCCAATTTTTGAGCTACAGTATCGACCACCTGTAAATTGGACAACTTCTAAAACTTCAATTCCAAAACTGGGACAATCAAAAACTTCAAAAATTGCAACAAAATCAGCTCAAACTGCATTAAAAAAAGCAGTAAGTTTTATTATAATGCAAAATGGATGGCAACACCTTAATATTTCAGCTAATTCAGTCACTTTCACAATCAAATATCTCTTTATCATCATTACAGAAATTTAATTTTGACAAAATAAAAGGAAATAAAGTTGATGTTTTTGAGAGCGAAGAAAGCGCAATAAATAATGGCGGAATTGTTAAAGATGGAAAAGTTGTATTTGTTTGCAAAAAGGCAAACACGTCTTTAATAATAACTGCTTTTACGACAAATCAAACAACTGATTTATCATCACATACAAATGGATCAACTGATGTCAAAACAACAACGCCAACCGATACAGTATCAACAAAAAATTTTACACTAAAAAGAATCAACAGAAACTTAAGCATTTTTGTTCAAAAATGCGATTCATTGGAAAACTTCAAACAATTTGGATCATTCACTTTAATTAATGGTCCCCTTCTTTCTGGAAGACAATGGAAAGATATTGCTGAGAAAATGCAAAATATTCTAATTAAAGACTTTCGTGTTGCCTTTGATCGAAATATTATTGTTAGAGCTAAACAAAAAGATGTCAAGTACAGTATCAACTTTTTGTTATTCATGGATGTATAAAAAGTATAATTTTTAAAACGGATGTCGAATACCGTATAATTGTGGATAAAGTTTACTTTGAAATATAATAATACTTTCCCTTGCAAAAGCAAAAAAAGAATACTTACAAAAAAAGGGGATTTCCTTTTTATGTCTGCAAAAGATGCAAAAATTACTTTTTCCCCAACTTAAGTAAATAAAAGAACCTTTTTTCTCTTTGATTGAACACGGAGGGGAAAAACACGATTGTCTAGAGTTCAAAGAATCACATCTTATTTGTCTGGTCACTTAAATTACTTCTTTTCGTCGTCAAAACCTTTTCTATGATGAACAAAAAAGAGTAAAGAAATGACCAAACTTGGTTAACTCACAAATATTCTGTCTCCTTATTTCAATCTAAAAACGGCGACAAAAACCAAAGCAACAAAAACGACCCTTCTTGCACTTATTCTATGTTGTTGCGGCCGATGCAGTTGAAGAAGATGTATGTACTTTTATTATTAATTATTTACACACAAGTTTTCCGTTTTTCAAGCAAAGGTGTAAAGTTTATAAATGACCAAAAAAGATGATCAAAGAACAAATACCGAAACAAAAGGAATACAGTAAATATAAAAAAACAAAAGACAAGCAGCTTTAAAAAGTGTTTTTAAGGAAACAAAGATTACAAAAGCGTATATATTGTGTTGCCGCTCACCATTTCATGCTAAACATAACTCATGTTATTTGGGAATCAAAGAAAAAATACAAGCATTTATAGCATGCTACACTAACCAAGAAAAGATCATAACAAAAAGTCAGAGCACATTCATACCATTCATAACATCCTATGAATTCCCATAAATCATTTGAAATTTGAAGCTTAAAGTTCCAAAAAACTTAATCTCATAGCAGCTAAGCCTTCTAACTTAATAAACAAAATCTCTATGAATGACAATAAAAATTTAAGAGATACATTATATTTATTGTAAAAAATTCACAAAGACAATATAAAAATAGAGATCACGAGAAAAAGACAATAAAAAACAAAAAGATATAATTAATCAACTTCTTCCATACGAGAGGCATCATCTTCAGCACCTTCAACTTTGACTTCAGTGGCACAGGAACTAGGACCAGCAACTTCAGCGGTATCTTCTTCTTCAGCAATATCAAGACCAAGTTTAATCATACGGTAGATTCGATCAGCATGTGGTTGAGGTTCATCCAATGAGAATCCAGAAGTAAGAAGAGAAGTTTCATACAAAAGAACAATGAGATCTTTTGTAGCCTTATCATCCTTATCGGCAGCAACACGATCACGAAGATTCCTAAAAAAAGAGAAACAAATTAGTAAAGATTTATAACAAATGTTAAAAAAACTTACTTAATAATAGAATGTTCAGGATTTATTTCAAGATGTTTCTTTGAAGCCATATATCCCATGGTAGAAGAATCCCGAAGAGCTTGAGCTTTCATGATACGTTCCATATTGGCAGACCATCCATATTCACCAGTGACGATACAGCAGGGAGAAGATTCAAGACGATTAGAGACAGTAACCTTTTGAACTTTCTTATCAAGGATATCCTTCATGACCTTGCAGAGATCTTCATATTTGACCTTGTCTTCTTCAAACTTTTTCTTCTCTTCTTCAGATTCAGGAAGTTCAAGACCTTCTTTGGTGACAGAAACAAGCTTTTTACCATCATATTCTTTGAGTTGTTGAACACAGTATTCATCAATAGGATCAACCATGTAGATTACTTCATAGCCACGTTTCTTGACACGTTCAACGAATGCAGAAGTTGAGACAACATCAAGGCTTTCACCAGTAATGTAGTAAATGGAAGATTGATTTTCCTTCATTCGAGAAACATAATCAGCCAAAGAAGACATTTCTTCACCAGATGCAGAAGTATTATAGCGAAGGTATTCAGCGAGCTTCTTTCGATTGGTTGAATCTTCATGGATACCAAGCTTAACATTCTTTCCAAATTGTTCATAGAACTTCTTGAAATTATCCTTATCTTCAGCAATTTCATCAAAAAGTTGAAGGCATTTCTTTACAAGATTTTTACGAATGACCTTGAGAATCTTGGATTGTTGAAGCATTTCACGAGAGATATTCAATGGCAAATCTTCAGAATCAACAACCCCCTTGACGAAGTTAAGGTAATCCGGCATAAGTTCTTCACAATTTTCCATGATAAAGACACGACGAACATAAAGCTTGATGGAATTCTTGGACTTCTTATTTTCAAAGAGATCAAATGGAGCACGTTGAGGAACAAAGAGGAGAGCACGGAATTCAAGTTGACCTTCAATGGAAAAATGCTTTACAGCAAGATGATCTTCCCAATCATTCGACAAAGATTTGTAGAATTCAGCATATTCTTCATTGCTGATGTCATCGGGGTTACGAGTCCAAAGAGGCTTAGTCTTGTTAAGCTCTTCATCTTCAAGATACTTTTCTTTGATCTTCTTCGTCTTCTTTTCTTCCTTCTTTGCTTCAGTTTCTTCTTCAACTTCAGCACCATCTTCAGAGATCTTCTTTTCAGATTCTTCCTTCTCTTCAACCTTCTTTTCGGTGGCATCATCTTCAGCTTCATCATCAGAGACTTCCTTTTCACGTTCTTTTTCAACAACGAGCTTGATGGGATAACCAATGAATTGAGAATGCTTCTTGACGATTTCTTTAATCTTCTTTTCATCAAGGTATTCAGTTTGGTCTTCCTTCATATGAAGGGTAATCTTGGTGCCTCGAGTAAGTTCAGCATCATTGATTGTTTTGATTGTGAATGATCCGCCAGCAGAAGATTCCCATTGATAACATTCATCATCATTATGCTTGGAGGTAACGACGACACGATCAGCAACGAGGAAGGCAGAATAAAAACCAACACCAAATTGACCAATCATGGAGATATCAGCACCAGCCTAAAAGTGAACAATGATTAAATACAGATAAACAAAAAATATGAAAGAAACTTACTTGTAAAGCTTCCATAAAGGCTTTTGTACCAGATTTAGCAATTGTACCAAGATTATTGACAAGATCAGCTTTTGTCATACCAATACCAGTATCCATAATGGTAAGGGTCTTATCAGCTTTATTTGGGGTAAGCTTGATGAAGAGTTCTTTGCCAGTATCAAGTTCAGCAGGTTCAGTAAGAGCTTGATAACGAATTTTATCAAGAGCATCAGAAGCATTGGAGATCAATTCACGAAGAAAGATTTCTTTATTGCTGTAGAAGGTATTGATGATAAGGCTCATCAATTGAGCAATTTCAGCCTGGAAGGCAAAAGTTTCTTCTTGTTGAACGTCAGCCATGGTTATCAGCGTAAAGCGTTAAATATAAACCTGAAAAAAAGAGATACTTCAGTATGTGTGTAAAGAGCAAACAAACAATATTCAACACAAAAAGAAACACAAATTTTGTACAATACACGAAAAGAGCAAAGAAAAAATGCGGAAATTAGAGGTATTTTAACATTGAGAAGCAACGAAAAGAGCGTGATTGTTTTTCATGGGCAAACTAAGAACAAAAAAAAGAAAAAGATAGCAGTTTAGAGGTGTAAAAATAGGGATTTACCTCCAAAAATAGTGATTTCAAAGGCAAAAAATTTGGTTTAAACTGCATTATGTCCATTAATAAAGAACAGAACAAATTTAAACAAAAATAGGCAAAAAAAAACAAGGCATATAATTTAAAAAATAAATTTCAGCATTATTGACAACAAAAACAACAACATCCAGGAAAAAAGCAGCGTTCTGCAGCAACGTCAATGTCCAAAAAAATGAATGAATTTCTTTGATTTGCAAATTTGGGGAAAAAAGGCTGCAGCAAAAAAAAGATTGCTTCTCGAAGTTTCTCTCTCTCTCTTCTTTTTTTAGGGGCAAAAAAGGAGAGAGAGAAAAAATGGAAAGAAGAAAAGAAGCGAGCGTTCTAGAAAAAAATTCAAAGTTTTGGAGAAATTCAAAAAATGTTTGCCGCGTTTTTACATTTTAAAAAAAAAATTTATGAAACGAACAACCTTTAAAACATTGTACTTTTTATCGGATACTTCATGACAGTCAAAAAGTTGTACACAAAAAAACTGGCAAAAAAACAAAGTATTTTTTAAAAACCACAAAATTCTTGTTTTACTTTTTTATTGAAAGAAAAATACTTCTTTTTCTTACATAATCAATGGCTTTAATTCCTGCTTCTACAATTTTAATCCATATCAAGCTTATATAAATAGTGTTCCAGCAAAAAATTAAAAACCCTGAAAAACTTTTAGAGAAAAATATCAACAAACATTACAGTAGCCTCTTAAGAGTAAAATCGGCGACATCCAACAATTGATTAGTTTTTATATGAATCAAAAATTGAGGAACATAAATATTTATTGTGAGCAGCGATTTAATGTTAAATAAATTTTACATCAGCAGCTCCAAATATTGAATCAGTTTAACTTTGTTCCAATAGAAAATTTGCCTAAGAAATCAATTACTACAAATTTTACCTTGTTTAAGTACAGCTACGTGGCTTTAAGATTCCCGCGCGGATTTTCTTAATGATTACATTGAGTTGAATCAAAAGTTTTGTGTGCAACGAATTTATTTACTTTTTTTGTTTTGCTTTCCGTTTTGTTCTTCTTTTTTTGTTTAATGCTACCGTTTTAGATAATACTTTGATACCATCGACGTCTTCTATCATCATGGAAAAGCTCAATGATTTATCGTTACCTTCTTCTTCGAATGATAAAACTGATATGGATCAAACTTTGTCAAAGGATAATAAGAGTGATGATGATTTGGATGAAAACAAAATTCAATTAAAATCTTTGATGGATAAACTTTATACGACAACAGACGAATTTAAAACAGTTGTAAGTGACTTTTATATTGATTGTGAATCTTTGTATATGTTTCATCCGATCAAGGAAGATCATCTTCGTTCTCCAAGTCAGATATATGAGGAATGAAGATGTGCATTCTCTAAACTGGCTGTTTTTTCGATATAAATTGATGCTTATTTAATTTATAACATGCTGTCATCTGTAATTTTTAGATTTATGCTACAAAGAATGTCAAAGGTATTTCAATTCGACCGCTTACTTCTCTTGGATATGAAAAGTTTGATGCATTTAAGGATTCTGTAAGTTTTATCACTTTATGAATTGTTACATTTTGTTAGTTTTTAGGTTTACGATGTTATTAAATGGTACGAACATAGTAATTCTCAAATGAAAACTTCGATTGAAGACCTTGTTCAACAGGTAAAAATGCTTTGTGTCTTTTAAATTTGATTTGTTTTATGCCATCGATTTTTAGCTTACCTTGTTCAAAGCATGGGCTGATGAAAGATCTGACATGCAGCAGCAAAAGATGGATGAAATGCATAACATTATTATGGAACAAAAGGATACTGTAAGTTATTTGCATTTTTGCATGATAAAATATTTGTTGTCCGATGACCACATGCACATAATTTTTTGGGCTGGATTTTGCGGCCCTGATCTTTGAATTTTATTATATCTTTTTGTTTTTTAGATTGATAAATTGGAACAAGCTATTGCCGATAACAAAAATCAAGTTGATGATGTATGTTTTTTGTGTTGTTCCCGTTTATGAAACTTTATTCACATTTTTAGATTATTTTTGATTTGAAATTAAATTCTCCAGAAACAAGTAGTTTATCACAAGAAGAAAATGAAGAGTTATCGATTGTTAGTGCCGAAAATGCTAACTTAAAACAAAGAATTGTTGTTCTTGAAGGCCTACTAAAACTAAAAGATTCTAATCTTTCAAACAATGATCTTGAATACGTTTCTTCGGAAGCAGTTATTGATTCTGTAGAACCGACGGAAGTAACAACAGAAGATATGCATCAAATGGTAAATGAAATTGCTGAACAGGAGGAGGTTAATTCTGATATACGAACAAATGATACGGTATGTTTATTTTATGTTCGGCATTGAAAATTTTTACAGTAAGGTTTTAGGTTGGTGTTAATCAAAGTGCAAATGATGACTTTGTTGAACTGAAAGACGTTGTTGATGGTGCAGAGATTGATTATCAAAAGTTAAATGGAAAAGTATGTGTTTAACGCTGTGATAAATTTTGGGTTATTAATAGCTGTATCATATTTTTTTAGATTGTAAAAGTATGCAAACTTGTTTCAAACATTGAAAATGGATTGTGGAAAGCTTATTACGAAGATAATGGAGCAGAAAGAATGGTTCAACTTCAATTAAATAATAGTTCTATCAAATTATATCTTACTGGTGAACTTATCATTGACAAAGTAGATTTTGATGAAGGTTTTAATCAATCAATTCATTCCTGTACTCTGACTTCTTTAGCTTTGGCTAATTGCTCGGTCACATTCTCTGAATTTGTTGCATTAGTTGGATCTAAAACAATCGAATACTTGAATCTTAATGTCGTTCATTTTGGCGATGATCAGAATGAACCTCTTCCACTTGAAAAAATGTTAGAATATTTTCCAAATTTAAAAGAATTTTCTTGGTTAGTTTTTTAAATTTTTTTTACGAAAAGTAAACCATATGATTTTTAGGTGTTGTCGAAATGCAGAATTTTGTTCATTCAATTGCCAAGATGATACCCCAAAAAATTTACTCAAGCTTCCAATTTTTAAGAATCTCAAAAAGTTTGAAATATTTGTTTGTCCATTTGAATTTGATCTTGAATCTTTTGGTTCATTTATGAGAGTATGCTTTATTTATTTTTAATCTTTGTCTTTGTATACACTTATTTTTTTAGAATCATCATTGGGTAACATTTAAAATTTCCATCAGTTCTTCATCATGGGATCGTCCTGGCGGTACTAAAGCTTCAGCAGAGATTGGCAAAAAACTTTTTGATGATCGAAATGAAATTCTTCGACTTTGGAAAAAAGATGATGCTCCATTACCAGAAATTACTTTTGATCTCAATTATTAATCTCTTTCTTTTTTTGTTTTGTACCTTTTTTGTAATAATATTTTTCATACAGTAATTTTGTTTGGTTTTTTTTTATTAAAATAGGGGGAAAAACAAATCAGCTATTAAAACCTTTTTTTGCTCACAAAAATTTTTAGATCTTTTTAAAATATTGTTTTAACATATCTCAAAATCTATAGAAAATAATCGCTCGTTTTTGCATCTTTCAGGCATCAGCAGGAGTTTTTGAATCGCTTCTTTCTTCAAATATTTCAAAATTGTAAAAAACTGTAAACAAAGATGTGTTTTTTGTTATTTTCAAATTTATCTGATTTCAAGTTCGTGCAAAAAGCGTAAGAAAAAATAAACTGTTGGAAAGAAAGTTTCGATATACTCGTGCCATTTTATATTTGTGCTCGATGTTTCTTTTTTTAGAAACAAACAAGTCTATTCCCTTCTGATGTGTTTGCAAATTTATTCGTTTTCGCAACAAAAAAAACATACGTCGCCATAAAATGAAAAAAGATGATTTAGAGCGACGATAAGCTGATTTCAGATGAAGATTTGTTTGTAACAATTTTTGTTTTTTTTTAATGTCTCTAAATTGCGTTCTGAATAGTATTGGGCATACAGAGAAACTCCGCCTCAAGACATCTTTTCTTGTAAAAGAGAAACGACTGTCCAAGTTTTATTTCATTAATTTTTTTTGCTTTGTGATTTAGAATCTCGTGGTTGAAACAACATATTATTGCTGAACATATGTTTGCATTTTCTTTGGAAACTGAAGTGCCATGAAATGAATCAAGTGGTAATTCAAAACCACCAGTTTAATCATGGAATTCCAATTGTCAATTATTCATTTTTTGATGAAATCATTATGGTAATAAAGATCTGCAGTCTCTCTTTGTTGGAAAAAATGCAGTTTTTTTATTAATACTTCTTCGCTGGAAACTGAAGTGCCATGAAATGAATTGAATATATTGAGATTAAATACAGTTGTTGAAATTATGTAAAATGTTCAATTGAAAAATCATTCTATTATAAAATGAATGATTTTTCAATTGAACATTTAGTATGATTTCAATTGATAAACCATGTGTTTTATTTAATTTAATTATGGATTTCCAATTAACAGCGGATTCATTTTTTGATGAAATTAAAGGTAATGTTGTTGGCGTCGGCGTCACCGTTTTGTGGTCGGCGTCTCTCAGGGCGTCAACGCTGAGGCGCCGGAGTCATAAATTTTCATAAAAAATATTTAATTCTTTGTTTTTAACATTGTTCGACACTTTTTTCGCTCTAATTAGTAGTATGGTAAACATAAATATTAATTTCTACCATGATTAGAAGGAGTTTTTAATATTTTTGGTGATTTTGGAAAAAAGCTATCTTGCTTGTCATTGACGTCACTTTTTTTGAAAAGTGGAAACACTGGTTCTTCTCATGGAATAAAACAAAAGTGCCGAAACCTCCAAGAATGACTTTTCGTGAATCACCAGGATTAAAATCATTTGAAAGAATGGGAAAAGTCGTCGTTCAAATGGTTTTAATTATGTTTTCCCCTTTTGTTTTTTTTCAATTTAAAAATAAAAAATGAAACACTTTTTTTAACAGTTTTGGTTACAAAAGTGAAAAAACGGAATTTTCACATGTCAAAAAAATGAAATTAATATAGGCAGATTTTTTGATATTGAACGATTTATCAAGATTTTTAAAAAATATGCCGGAAAAAATCCGATCTTTTAAAAAAAGGCGACTATATCAGTCTCACATTTTTTCCTTTTTGTTTCGTATTGCTACAATCTGCCAAAATTGTCATCTGCAATACTGGTACTGCATTTTGCATTTCAGTTAAGGTATACCGGAAGTAATACCTTAACTCAAATTTAAAAAAATTATAGTAAACTTTAAAATTTTTAAAAGCAGTTTTAATTTGTAATTACTAAGAAATAAAGAAATTGAAATATAAATGGAGTTATCGAATGTTATTTATCAATTTTTTTTATACATCCCCTCATTCAACCTTCGAATACCAACACACTTTTTTATTGGTTCAAATAGAATTTGCTATCTTTTTTGTTGTTCAATTTATTGATACCTTTATTGTCTTTTTATCATATAATTTAGATATAATTTAAGTCATTAAATTGAACGAACTTTGAAAATTAAAAGGAAGCAATTTTTGTTGATTTTTATGTTTTTTGTCAGACATTTTTTTACAGTTTTACACTTTTTCTTTTTGTCATAAATTTAATTGCTTTTTAAAGTTTTATCAAACAAAATTTACTGTAAAAAGCAGACCTAAAAGTTTCCGTAGGATGTTCTTTGATTTATCTTGGGTCATTGTTTTTTACGATAGCTTTTTTTTTGTCAAAAAGGGCAGCCGACAAAAAAGTAAATTATGATGCAAATAAAAAAAATCTACGAGAATTGGATATTTTTTTGATGCGCTTTGTTCTTTTTTTCTCGTCTCCTACTCATCTTCAAAAGCACACCAGGAGGCCTCTTCTCTCCAATCCATTGTCCAGATACTTTTTCTTTTTCTTTCTTGAGAAAACAGCTTTGTTTTTTTACTTCAAAGATGTGATTGAAGGATATATTAATGTTTTTTTGATTGAATTTGTTCTTTGATTTTGGAATAATAATTGTTGTGATGAAAATAATGGTGAGAAAAGAAAAAAAAACAAGCATATGTAAAACTTAAAAAACTACTCTGAGCTTAAGATCAAAGAAGACAGAAGTTTAAAAAAAACACATGTGTTTAAGTTTTATTGCATCCCCTCTTCCGTAAACTTATTTCTTTTTTATGCAAAACGAGTGCAGCAGTTTTTGTCCTCTGAAATATATTCTTTGTCTTTTTCCATATTTTTATGACTTAACTTCCCTCACAATAACTTTAGACAATGACAGACGACAAAAAAATATAAGAAAACATAATTCCATTTTATGATTTCAAAATTGCAGTTTTAAAATTTTTTTTCAAAGGAGTTGTAAAAAATGAACTTTTTTTTTCAGGAAGTCTGAAATTAAATGTTTTATTGCTCCTTTTTTGTTTATTTTTCAAGAACTCGTTTTGTTTGGGTTACTGTAATCCTAAAATGGATGTTTATGTTTATGGCAGCACTTCTTTTGTGTATCAACAAGCACAATATTTAATCCGACTTTAAAAAAGAATTTAATCAAAAATTGCATTTTTTTTATTAAGAATAAAATTGTATTGAGTAAAGAAAAAAGATAAACCCAGATTTTTTTGTGTTTGATCTAAGAATTGTACAATAAATTTTTGGATCAGACAGGGATTAATGTTGAGGTCAAAAATATAAAATAAAGAATACTTTTTGGATAAATCTTTTGTTTTTTAGAAGTGTCACAGATTGTGTTAATAATTAAGTAAAAATCGATGTCTTGTTTATATTTTAAGTAAAATATGTGTTTTATCAAGAAATTGGTTTAGTTTTTCTAAAAATGAAAATTAGTGTTCAAAAGAAATGTATGTTGAAATAATTTTTTTTTTAAATTGATCAAAACAATTTTTGTGAAAAATAAGCATAAGAATGCTATTCAATTACAAATTTTATTTCCTTGTTTGTTGTTGTTGAATTTTAATATTTTTTGAATTTGTGCTTCACTATTTTTTTGGTTTTCCAAAGATTCATTCTCAGAAGCATCTTTTTTCTTCTTTTCGTTCTCTTTTTTCCTTATCATAATGGGCATCTTTATTTTGGCATTTTATTTTGTTGTTTTTTGCAACAGCCGTTCCAAGCAGGGGTTTGAAGAAGATAAATGATGAAAGTTGAGACTTTCTTTCCTTTTCCCAAAAAAGCTCTATCAAATTCAATGATCTTTTCCTTGCCAAAAAAATATAGCAAAAACAAGTGTCTCTTTGTTTATTTTCGAGCTTTTCAAAAAATATTTGCATATTTTGGTCTTTGCACTTTTAAACGAATAAAGCAATCAAACAAATGAAAGCCATATTTGTGTTTAATAAAAAAAGAAAGATCGAGAAAGAAAATAGGTAAGCAAAAAACCCAGGGTGGGCTCTTTTTTGCTTTTGCGCAAGAGAAAAAAAGAAAGAAGAATAAACACCATTTTTTTCAAAAGCCGAGCATCTGAGTAAACGAAGAAGATGAAAAAATATTTTTTGATTCAATTTCATCGAAATTGAAAAAGAAGAAAATAGAAATAGGTAAAGGATATATCGTGAAAAAGAAAGAAGTCCCTCTCTTTTTCGTCAAGTGCTTGAACTGTTTTGACACTATTGTACGTCTTGAAGTGGCTCCTCTTTCTTTCTTCTATTTTTTTGAATGAAAAAATTATTGAAGCAAAAGCAGCAACAAAAGTCCATTTTGTTGAACAAAAAAATATGCGCACAAAATTAAGAGAAAACACGATACTTTTTTTTCTTTCCTTTGATTATGACGTAAAAAATTTAGGTGATAAAAAAAAAAAAAGATTATTTATTACCTTGTCTTTCCTGTTTTTCGTTAAAATTAATGACGATAAAAAGAAAAATGATGATGCAATTAAATGAAAAGTTTGCATCATAAATTTCAAATTAATTGACAAATTTTTGGTAAAAAAACAGTTTTCATTTGTTCAAATAATGGATAAAACAGCTGTAAAAATATTTATATTATTTTGATGCTTTTTTTTTATTTTTGCAAAATAAAATAATTTTAACAGCTTTTTGATCTCAAAAAAGGTGCAAAAATTTAATCAAACAGATGGCACAAAAAACAAATAGCAAAGAAATACTTGATTTGCAGTTTCTTAATGTTACTGCTAAATGTGCTTTTTTTAAACTGTGAAATACTGATTACAGTTACAGTATCCAAAACTTTATACCTAAAATCTTAAAGATTTGCTCTTTTCAACAAGTATTTTTGATCTCAATGCTCTCTTATTTTTCCTCGATAACACTTCAATGAACTAATTAAATTTTAAATAAACTTTTCGAGAAAGAAATAAGGTTTAAAAAAATATGATCTGTTTTCTCTCAAATTCGTCCCTTTTAGTCAGACAAAAACGAATGGAATGACTCTTCCTTCATTTTTTAAAAGCTTCACTTCAAAAGGTGAAGCTTAAAATGATGATTTTAAAGCTTCTTAACCACCTACAAAGAATTTTTAGCAAATCAGTTCAAATTTGATCTTTAAAGTTTTATAGTTTATATTAAATTGAACAGCTAAGTTTTTGCAAACAAAGTTTGCGTTAAGCGATTTTTAGTTGATTCGATCAAAATAAATTTGTATCCTTTTTTAATTTTTCTTTCTGGTGCTGTAATTTTTATTTTTTTAAAGGCATAAACTAACATTATTGTTTAACAAACCAAACAAACAAAAGGAAAACGAAAACTCTTAATAATATATTTAACATTTTAAATGAGATTGTTTAGTTTAAAACGTCTTTTGTTAAAAGCTATACTGTAATTTTTCAGTTTCATATTCTTAAAATATTTTATGTTAGATAAACAACAATGAAACAGCGATATAAATTTTAACAAAATTGATTACAAAAACAAAAAACGAAAAAATTAGTTTGAGATACATGTCAATTTCACATACATGAAAAAAGTTAATCTTCAAATATATAGAGCTCTCTAACATGCTTCCAAAAATAATAAAACCCATCTGGACGGAAATAACGTTGTTCCCACATGAATTCAAAAGTATCGAAACCACAACTTTGTTCATTTTTTAGTGGAACTTGACCCCACAATGCTTTAAGAGTTTGAGTGCTTGCACCAGTATCAGGATTAACAAAGTTAGTTCCATGATTAAAAGTCATATGATGATATCCTTCCGATAATGAACCAATGCCAGTATATTTTGCCGCAGAATTACTCATTATAGTCGTTCCAGGAGCAATATGTTTTTGAATATACGGAAGTAATGTTGCGGCATCCCTTTGATTATTTGGACAAAGTACAAAAAAGCAATTCTTATGTCGACCTTTTTCAGCTCCACCAAATATCCAATCATCGTCTTTGTTATGTCCTAAAACCAAGTTTAATTGTAAATGTGACCCCAAAATTTCTAAAATCTTCTAACCTCTATTATCCAAACGTTTTTCACCAATTTGAACAATAACATTAGGACCTCCAATAACAATGGGATGTTTTTCAAAATGTTGTTCACAAACGCCTCGAATTCTTTTTATCCCTTCTTCGATATTCTCAATAGTAACCGAACCTCCAATCATAGTTTTAAGTTGACGATAATTGATATTTGAGGTCGCTTGCCACAGACAGACCAATTGAAACATCTAAAAAATTTTTACATTTTTCCCACAAAAAGTTAAATTTATTCATACAAGTTTAACAGAAATATCAACACCTTCAAAAAATGAATCAGCAAAAACACTTTGACTTTTACCGCAACGATCGCAAATCCATTGATTAACAACAATTTTCATTTTGAAATCACAACCACATTTCCTTTGTTTTGTCAAAAGTCCAAATTCACGTAATCTTTCTTCAAATTCTTGATCACTGAGCCAAACGCTGTTAGAAAGCATATCCGTAATAGTACAATTTTTTAAGCATTCCAAGGGATCTTGTTGAGCCATTGTTGTCCTTCTTCGATGTTCCAAATGAATATGAAATAAATCTCAAAAAAACAGACTAACTTTTATGCCGGAAAAAGAATGATAGAAAAACCGTTTGATCAAAAATGGGATAAAAGTTTTTGCATAAACAAACTCAAATTACAAATATCTCAATTGGTTTGGGGAGAAAACAGCCAAAGAAAGTAACATTTGATCTGTTTTGAGAGAGATGCCAGTGCCTGATTTTTTTTGCATTCATTGTGTTGCGTTAAATGTCATTGCAAAATTTTTCTGGTGTTTTTGAAAGAAAAACAACATGCCATAAAAGTTGCAGTTTCAAATATCGGAAAATATCAGTTAAATTGTTGCAAAAATTTAAAGTGTGTTATTTACAATTTTACCAATATTGTTTTGAGTTGAATATGAAAAAAATATGAAATAAAGTATGTCCCAAAACTTTAGCCGAGGTTCAGAATTTAAGGATTCTGATAGAATCTGGTATCGGTGTTAAAAGCGGTTGTTACCATCGTATTCCTCATGTTTAAAAACCCCTATAATCAAACTTTCAGCTACCGTACTCTTCTAGAATTCACGTCGGGACATTAATCACAAAATTTAGGTGTCCCAAAACTTTAGCCGAGGTACAAAAAAAATTGAAAACTCAATAGGAAAACATAAAATACTGTTTGGAGGTTGTTTAGCATGCTTAATTTAACTTATTTGTGAAGAAAAAACCAAAAAATTTGTACTGGCATCGATTTGCCACCAACTTGAAAATGCCATTTTTGCCGTTTTTGGCGATTTTTACGTGCCTATAAAATGGCTCACAGTAAATTTTAGAAGATGCTACATATGTCATTTTGTAGCCCTTATCATACTAAACATGTCTACAAAGTTTCATGGCTCAATCTCAAACACCTGTCTCAAATCAGAATTTCAAAAATCCTAAAAAATGCAGAATTTTATCAAAAACACTGAAAAAAGGTGAAAATTGTGTTTTTCGAAAAAGTGCGTGAAGATGCACATTGGATATTAAGTTCTAAAACTTGGTGGACTAAGTAACTTTAATATGGGCTACAAAATGGCACACATGGTTTTCTGTAACAGTGTTTTCCCGCAGAGATATTAGCACGTAAAAATCGCCAAAAACGGCAAAAATGGCATTTTCAAGTTGGTGGCAAATCGATGCCAGTACAAATTTTTTGGTTTTTTCTTCACAAATAAGTTAAATTAAGCATGCTAAACAACCTCCAAACAGTATTTTATGTTTTCCTATTGAGTTTTCAATTTTTTTTGTACCTCGGCTAAAGTTTTGGGACACCTAAATTTTGTGATTAATGTCCCGACGCGAATTCTAGAAGAGTACGGTAGCTGAAAGTTTGATTATAGGGGTTTTTAAACATGAGGAATACGATGGTAACAACCGCTTTTAACACCGATACCAGATTCTATCAGAATCCTTAAATTCTGAACCTCGGCTAAAGTTTTGGGACATACTTTAAATCTTTAACAGTAATTATCCGAGCAATATTTGTGTTTTCTTTATTTTTGAACTTTTCCATCTTTAAAATCCATTAAATAGAAAAGCAAATGGTTTCCACGTTTTACTTCTCATCGTTTCATCTCATTTCATTTCAACAACACCTCCGCAATCGCACTCTTTCATTTTTTTTCAAAACGTAAATAAACTATTTTTTGAATAATAACTATTTTAAACCCTTCTTTTTCTTAATTCATCATCGAGATTTGCTTTTTTCTCCTTCACAAAGAAAAAAGATCAAAAGTAACCCTTCAATTTTTCCTTCAATTCATCCATCGTTCAAAAAGTGTCGTCAAAGCACAAAATTTGAAAGGTAAAAAAGCAAACCTTTGACTAAAACAGAAAAGCTTTCTTTTTTTCTCGATGTTGATGTTGAAGGGTTGGTGGTTTTGAAGGAAGTTTCAAATTGTGACCGATGACTTTTACTCCAAAAACTTTTTTTATGAAAACAATTTTGAGTTGTTTTTGTCAGTCAGAAAAAAAAAGTTAAAATTATTCACTCAAAAACAAAATTTGACGTTTTTTCTCATTTTTCACGTAATTTTGCAAAAATTGAATGACCTTCAAAAAATTAAAGTTTGTTTATGATTTTTGCTTTTTGGATAAATTTTGTGAAGATTTTGCAATTGGTCATAATTATACGGTAATTGTATTTTATGCGGCTTAATGAAATTATCATTTTTTGACAAAAAGCATACACCAAAAAAGCAGTTACAGTAATCCAAATCCATGACGTCCACAAAAGTCAACAACAAAGGTGAATTCTTTGTTTTAAACTTTACATTATTCTTGCAAAAATAAAGTACATTGTAAAGCTATACTTTGACTTTTTTCGTTTCATTTCGTTTGGTTTTGTCCAAAAGGAAAACATAGATATATTCATTTTCGTTGTCGTATACATTTTTATTTTTGAAGAGGAACGAACAACAAAAGGTTAGCAAACTTCCTTCCTTTTTTTCTTCAAAAATTTTTAATCCTAGCTTTTTTTGCTTCCTTCTTTTTTCCGTAAAGAAAATTCCATTGTTTTTGAGGAAAAATAATTTTCTTTTGTTTAAAAAAAAGTTTGCTTCAAAACACAAAATTTAAGATTAAACCCATATTTATTCAAATATAAAAAAATGAAAGGGGGAAGAAAAAGAAAAACTACATCGTTCAACAAAAAAGAAAACAAAAAAATAATAATATTCTAAAACTGACAAAAAAATAAATAACACACAAAAATAACCAAAATTTTGTGAGGAAAAATATTTTTTCTTGACAGAAAACACCAATGCTTTTTGTTTCTCTTGAAACGAAAAAGAAAACTACAGTAATAATAACAAAAAAAATTAAAGAAAAAGAAGAAAAAAAGCGAAGATCGATACGATTTTTGTTTTTTAAATAAAGATTTTAAAAGTAAAAAGACCACATTTAAAAAAAAGAAGGAAGGAAGGGAGAAATTAATTTTCATTGTTCATTTTTTTAAAGAAAAATACAAATTTGTTTTGCACGGAAAAATGTTTAGAAAAGTTAGATCTTGAAACGAAACCCTTTTTGAATGGAAACAATTTTTTCAAAAAAATAAAACTTTAAAGAAAAAGTTGTTTCTAACCAGGAAAAAAGTTGGAAGAAAAAGCACAGTACAAAAAAATTTTAAATGAACTGAAAAAAAGAATATTTTTCAAACAAATAAAAAAAACCAACGGTTGAAGATCAACGGTTCATAAAGAAAATTAGAAAATTAGAATAAAAACCACGGATAATTTAAAAGAATAAAACTAACAAAGAAAACAACGGAGATATAAAAATTGACTCGATTCGGAAGTTTTTTTTGCTTAGAAAAACCTAAATTCTCAATTTTTTTTTTCATTTTTCGTTCCAAAAAAGAATGGGATACAAATTTTAAGCTGCCATGAAAATCAAAGATATTCAAATTTTTTTCAAAGGAGTCTTTTCTCATCATTTCTAAAGACTTTTATATTTGTGGGTCCTGCAACGAAGTTTTTCATGGATAAATTGAGCTTAAAATTCATATTCCAATTCTTTTTTGAGATTAAAAAATGGAAAAAAGAAAGAGAGAAAAAGATAGTATTTTTCTAATGAGTGATCCCTGACTAATATTACACACACAACAACGTTTCATTTCTTACTTGAGATATAAGCTAAGGTAAAAAGTTTTTGAAAGATTTTTTAGTAATAATAAAAGCTACAATTAAAAATGAATGAAGATCAGGCAAAGAATGAGAAAAGAAAGAATTGCATCATTCTTATCTCATTTGAAACAATAAAGAAAAAATGTTCTAACACGAAAAAAGCTTGCTCTTTTTTTTGAAATTTTTTTAACTCTGACCGATTTCTAATATAAAAACCTCGTATCGAGAAAGAGAAAAATAGAAGAAAAACTAACAGGGATAATAAAAAAACAAATATCAAAAAAAACCATGGCCTCCGGGGCCTTTTTTTGGAAGGAACCTGCCGTTGACGGTATTTTTTTCAACACCTTCGAAAAACTACGGATACAATAAAAAAACAGAAGGCTTCTAATTAAAAAAAAGTGCAAAAAATGGATCGATCGAGAAGAAAAAGGTTTGTTTTTGAAGAAAGAAAAAATTGAACTATATTTTTTGAAGAATTAAAAAAGTGCTAAAATCAAATCTGAAAGAATGAGAGAGAGAAATCCTGCAACGAAAAAAGGAAGTTTTCTCATCTTCAATGCTAACAAAAAAAAGTAGTATACATTTACTAAAAATAGAAAAAGAAAGTGTGAAAGATAGATAGAGAGAAAGAGATATTACAGTATATATATAGTATATTTATATATAACAAAAACTAATAAGAAGTATAACAACTAACGAAATTGGAAGAAACCTCGCATTGGAACAAGTGTGTCCAGCACAACTTGATCAGGTTGTTTCACTGGACGAGGAATTGGAATTGGGGTTGACGTGGATTTTGGGGAGATAACTTCTTCATCACAATGCCGCTTTTCAGCAACAGAATCCCATTGAAATGATTTTCGTTTTCGAGCCATTGATGCACCATCTTCATCCATGAAGAAGACATCCAAAGCATCGGTGCCTTCTTCGATCTCGGTATCGGATGTATCAAAGTCAAATGTTTGCAATGATCGATTATTGATATCTTTTGCAGAATATTCAAAGATATCATCAGTTAACCATTTCTTTTCAGGTTTGGCTTTTTGTGATTTCTTGGATGGCATAAATGATGGATATGAATCTTCTTCTTCCTCTTCTTCGCCTCTCATCATCATTGGATCATCGATTGGAACAGCTTGGGGAACAACAATCGGAGCAGCAGCAGCAGCAACGACTACATTGACCGGCATTGTAGTTGTTGTTGAAGTTGTTGTTCGGGATGAGGTAGAAGTTGTTGATGTTGATCGACGAGTAAATAATGGTCCACTTCGGGTATTCGCTTCCCGAGATGACAAGAGATTGTAGCATTCATTGACCGGATAGCTGAAAAAATAGAACAAAATTAAAATTTGCATAAATCCGTTTATTTTTATGTTAATTCTTGTTATCAACTGTTTGTACCCTTAGAGAAGCCTTTCATTAAATGTTAATCTTTTTCAATCATTCTGTAACCTTAATTTATCTATGTATGTTTACATTGCATATTTAATCTTTTTAATCCCCCTCACTCTTTTTTCTTTCCCCTGAAGGCATAGACTCTCCCATTCCAATTTTACTATCAATAAAATTTTAGTTTTACAAATCACGCAATAAAAAAGCAGCCATAAAACATCGCATTTTTTTTGAAAATTGCAGCTGTAATAAAAAGAACTACTACCATTACGCCAAAAAGGCCTATTTTAAAAAACGTTAATTAGGGCCCCATAAAATTCTCAAAAGACACAAAAACTAATGACTCCTTGCTCCTTGCTTTGCCTTGGGCTTGCTTTAATCTCTTTTTTGTTTGTCATAAATAAACAACTTTTTTTCTTCACCCTTCCCTTTTGGATGGGGATACTGTAGCTGTGGCTTCTTTTGTTAAACAAAAAAAGAGTGATTTCAATAATACAACTTTAAATGGTAATCATAAAATGATGTATCTATTTTTAAAATATGTAATGTCCTTTTCTATTTTTGGAGTAAACAATTCTTTTATTTTTAATTGCCTTTTAAAAGACCAAATTTGGTAAAGACAAAAAAATATAAACGGTAGGTTTCTTTTCTTTCTTTTCAAGTTCAAGAAATATCATAGAATGACAGTGTCTGTAATTTATTGCTTTTACACCTTCTTTTTTCGGTGGTAGTGTTTCGGTAATGATGTTTTAAGTTTCATCATTCTTTTGTTTCTTTCATTTTTTGGTTGGATTTGGTCTTTAATTTTTTAGGCTTTAAAAGTTTAAAGTTTTTTCTTGTTTTTGAAAAAACGAAAGCTATGCTAAACTTTGTAATTGAAAAAAAAATGTATGACAAAGAACAGAAAATATTGCTTCAAATTTTCCACCCTCGAAAAAAGTAAATTAGCAGGAGGCCTGAAGCTTAAGGAAAAAAAAGAGGTGGAAAAGAATAGGGAGGAAAGAAAGGATTGACGTAGTGCGATCATCTTTTTTCCTCCAACAACAACAACTTTTGCAAAAAAACAAAGGAGACATGATAGAGATATCAGTAACGGTGGACATTTTTTTAAACAACAAAACATCGACGACCCAAAGGGGTATTTCCCTCCCAGCAAAAGAAGAAGACAGAAGAAAGAAATATAAAATTAACCGATAAAAGTTTTTTCTGGGTCTTGTTTTTCACCTTCTTCGTCGTCTTCAAGACAAGACAATCAAACAACCTTTGTCTCCTTCTCCAAACTGCAACCCCCATAATAAATTTCATAGATCACCAAAATGAAAGAAAAAATTGTTGATTTTGTAGTCTTAAAATTAAACACATAAAAATCAAAAAAAATTGTTTTTATCCAAAAAAGTTTTTTTATTTTTGCAGACTGCCAATTTTTTTTCATTCAAGCATGGCATTGTTGTTTATCAAAAATTTAGAAAAATCATTGATCTTTAACAAATAAAATATTTGTGTCTATTCTTTTGCCCCCTTGCTTTTAAATATTTTTATGCAAAAAAAGCAAATAACATCAAAAAAATCAAAACGTGAACAATCATTATTTTTATGGGATTGTTGTTGTTTTGTTTGTTGCTTCGATTCGAAAAAAATATGCACAAAGAATTGAAGCATTGACCTTTTTTGCCTGTAAAAGATCAGAAAAAAAAAGGGTATTCCACCCTTTTTTATTCGTCGTTTTTATTTACAAAAACAATCGCTTGCTTGTTTCTAAAAACAGAAACAAAAAACACAACATTCATGGTCTTTGAATGTTTTTAAAGATGCTTCATCTCTTTATTTTTGTATTTAAAAATATCAGTGTTTTTGCAAAAAATAAAAAAATGAATCAAAAACTGGTACCCTTTTTAAAAGTTTTTTGCATTGAAAATTTTTAATCAATCGATTTCGATAAAAATAAAACCAGTCACAACAGCTTAAAAAACTATAAAAAATGAGAGATTGTGTTTTTTTTGAGTTTTGATGAAAATGGATAAAAATAGAAAATAAAATGGAGCAAAACATTAAGTAGTCCATCAAAAAAAGAATCGGATTGAGTTATTTTTAGAAATGAACAGGTTTACTGTAAGTCAAGTATACTGTAGGTTTTTAGGGTTTACTTTACTGATATTGTTGAATTATTATATTACAGTAATCGTTTAAGTGTTTGCAGAATTACAGTAAAATACTTTTCACTCATGCTACAGTAATCCAAAAAATTGTGCACTTTTATGATGCTATCAATGACAGCAGCAGCAAAACGTAAAGAAAAAAAGCTTTGATCTTTTGCGTTTTCTTTTTTTTTCTTCAATTTTGCTTGCTTACATTGAAAAATAAAGAAAAGACCCAACCCGAAATATTGACTTTTATTTTTCATCGTCCGATGATGATTGTATATTTGCTTTTTCTCATTTTCACAAAGTTTAAGAAGAAGTCAAAGAAGGACGAAAGCAAAAAAAAAAGAAGGAGGAAAATCATCAAGATCAAAAACTTAAAAATTCAAAAGCAAAAGTAATTTTTTGATAAAAATAATTTTTCTTGCAAAAATTTTCACAAGGGAAAAAAGAGAGACAAATTAAAATTCTATTTTTATGCATTTCTTTTTTTCTTTTGCGGTTGTTATAGTTAATTAATTAAAAAAATTAGTTTTGTTCGAAAACAGAAAAGTCTCTTTTTTCTATCATTAATTTAATTATCCTTCTTTTTACTTTGATGAAGAAGGGATAAGGAAAGGCGATACATATTCAATCCATTTTTAGCTTTGGAAAAGTTTTGCAATGCTGCTGTGACCGTATGTAAAAATTTGCATGTGCAAAAAAAGAAAATCCATGTGGGAGAGACAAAAACATGACATTTTTTGTTTTTCCTGTTGAGACATTTTCTCTCTTTTTGGCTGCTGTCTAATTAAGTATGAAATTTGAGACTTATTAAATTTTCACCACTCCACTCCAACTCCAAGAAAAATGCATGCAAAGGAAATCCGTCTTCTTCTTCTTGTTAGTCATTATGGAGAATTGAATTGAATGGATGGATTTAGTCATGGCCATGACAGAATTAAAGCTTGTTTGAGCGTGAAATTTTTCATTCTCAACAAATATTTTGCAGTCAACTTTTTTAAGCTTTTCAAAGCCTCGAAACTTTAAGTTTCCCCTTTCCCCTTCCTTTTTCTCAAGACCCTTCTCTGCAGAGAGGTCTCTCTCTGTGTACAATCTTGTCACCCCTCAACGAAACGAAGAAAAAACTTTTTTTTTCTGCTTTTTAAGCTCTCTTTTTTTATTTAAACATTTTTTTTTTATTTTTCAAAGTTGTTTGAAAAAAAGAAAGAAAGAGAGAGAATACAGAATTTTTGGAGACAGCCATGTCAACCTCCTGCTGTGTATAAAGAAAAAAAGAAAGAAAGAAGAAAATAAAAAAGAGTTTCTAAAAAATCGATCAATAATGTACACTTCTTCTTCTCTTCTTCTCTTTTATTTTTATGCATACAACAACTTCGACAACAGCAGCAGCAGCCCTCCCCAAAAATTGACAGCAGCAGCAGCAACTACACGGAACAAGGGGGAAAAAAGAAAAAAGAAGGAGTAGTGACAACGCCTTGGGCGTTAAACACATATGTATTTTTTCACAATTTTTTAGGCAAAAAAATGGAAGCAAAAATATAAATATAAAAAAAAGCGATGAATATTGAGTGGTTTTGGTTTTTATTAATGTACATTTTCTTCTATTTTATTTCCGTGAAAACAGAAAAAAGCAGCAGCAGCAACATTTTTAATGCCATAAAAAATCGTTACGTCAAAAAAAATATAAAAAAAGCAAGTTTTAAAAAGCTGCTGTTAGTTTGGGTTTATGTGTGTTTTTGAAATGAAAAAAATTTCATAAACTTTGTTTAACGGCTGCTACTACTTTGCTTAAACCTTTCATAACACCCTTTCAAGCTACAGTATCCCTCAAAAAAGGTAAATAAATTTTATTTGCAACAAATTTTTTATGAGTTTTTTTGCATTTTTTATTTCAAAAATCATTTGATTACTTTCAAATTAAAACACCACAAAACTTTAAACAATAGGGACCCATTAAAGTCAGGTGTTATCTTTTTTAAATTGCTTGAAAATCCACATCGTCACAGAGAGATATGGATGGGATCATCAATTTTGGGAAGATCTTCTTCCAACACGTTGCTTGCTTACTTGCTTTTGGGCAATCTCTGTCTCTCTTTCAAAGTCAAAGATATATATCGAACGCGTGCCAAAATGAACAATAGTGCAACAACAAATATTCATTCGAATGTATAAAAATTTTATTTTCCCAAAGGATTGAAAAATTTATTGCGTCAAAAACTATAGCAGCAGAAAAAAGAGAGAGAAAAAGATTTGTGCTCTTTTTTGATTTTTTTGGTAATTAATATTATTCAAAAATGAATTAAAATGAAAAAATTTGTGTGTTTTGTTTCGGGGCTTTTATATACGAATAGAAAAAGTCGAAAAAAGAAGCAATTTCAGAAAAAAAAGAAAGAGTCCGTTAAAGAGAGCTAATTAAAAAAAAATAGAATTCTTTTTTCTTCAACGAAAAAAAAATGAGAAAATTCGATTATAGTTTTTTCCCCTAATTTTTAAGAGTTTTTTACTGTTGCAAAAAATATACATAATGAAATAATATTTCTTTCCCCTTTTAAAAAGGCTTCAAATTAAGGGTACAAAGACTACTTCTACGATTTTGACGACCTTGTTTTACACATTCGTCAAAAAGGGTTACGGTAGTTTTTTCTATTAAATTTGCATAAAAAAGATGGTAAAACTTACAAATCAGAAGATCGAGCCTTTTTGCATACACTCAGAATTGCCAAATTTCGTTTCAGGGCATTCCCGGCATTCGAAGATCGAAGTTCAGCTAACTTTTCACAAGATAATAAAAATAATTTGTGCCTAATCAATTTTTCCTGAGCTCGATCATAATGTGATGAAAAAGTTACAATTGTTGTTGTGGTTGGACGACTTGCATCCATGTTTTGACCCGTTTAAGTTGCAAGATTGGACACGTTTGTTCTACAACAAAGATATACAAATAGAAAAAATTTGCATAAAGTCATTTTCAGAGATAGATAATCGCGATTACGGTAGAACATTTTCACGAAAGAACAAATTAAAAGTAATGTTTAAAAACAAATATAAGTTTTTAAAGAAAATATAGCAAGTTTAAAGATCAATTTTTTAGTTTAGCTTTAAAAAATTTAGTTAACTTGAATAAAAATAAAAATTGTAAAAACAAGTTAAAAAGATTGTTTAAAAACTGAAATTTGAGATAACTTTCAACAAAAATGAAAAAAAAGTTTTAAGAACAAAGATTTTCTTTTGATGTTTTTGAGAAGAAAAAAAATAAATATATATATTTCGCGTAGATATAATACAACATTCATATACACGTTTTTATACATCTTCTCCTTCTTTTTTTTCATCTTCAAAATCCTTCTCTCTCTTTTTTTGCAGCTGCAAATAAGCAGAGCACGAAGAAGAAAATGGAAGGAAGGAAAAAAAAGATAGAGCGACCACTCTTTCCCCTTTCCATTTTGAATTTAACATTGCTGTTGGGAAAAGTCTTCTCTCTTTTTTCCAGCCGCCGCCGCCGTCCGCGAAAAACTGGCCTTGCAAAATGACTGCTGCTGCTGAATGCCCCGTTGCTCAAAAAATAGAAAAAGAGTTTGTTCTTCTTCTCCTTTTTTTGGTTTTGTTACCCGCCCCTTCTCTTCTCTCTGCTGCTGCTGTCACAGCAGCATCCATCGTTCTTGCCTTCTCCTTCTTTTTTCCTTTCCTTTCCTGCTGTCGTTTGATGCTGCTGCTGCGCCCCGTAAAAAATATAAAATTTAAGTGGGAAAAAAATAATGGGGAAGGAGGAGTTTTAAGGGCGGAGCACTCAAAAGGAGAAAAAACGATTTTTTTTCTGGGACACCCCTTTCTTCCTTCCCTTCCTTCTTTAGAAGTCGAAGTAGTAGTGTCAACAGAAAGCAAAAAAGTAGAACAACAACAACAAAATTCAAGAATATTCTTTCCATGTTTTACTTTTTTGCCATCTCACCACCCATGCTTCGCTGGACATTTGCTTTTCCACCAACTTTTTCAATTTTTCTAACAACAGAAACACCGACAAAGTCGACGACGACAAACATACATTTTTGCAAAAGTTTTAAATTTTCTCAAAATAAAATTGCAAAAATACAGTTTATTTATCCTAGAAGATCTTGATAAAACTTTTGTGATAAATCCTTTTTTAAAAAAAGGATAAACAAAATCTTGAAGCCTAAAAAGACATTAAAGCGGCAAATCTTCCGGTTAAAGAAAATGGCAGACTTTTATCAAACTTTTATCTTTCTATTTCTTTTTTAAAAGCCTTAAATGGGGGCAATTTAAAAAGATTGACAAGTTTGAAAATATGCAACAGCTTGAAAAAATAGAATAGATGGCTTTTAAAAAGTCAAAGATAAAACCTTTTTTTTGTGAAACTTGTCTCCCGAGAGAATAGATTTTTAGCCTTTTTTGAAATCAATGGTTTTCCAAAAAATGGATTAACACTTTAAAAAATTTAGGCAAAATCAAAGTTTCTCTTTAAATTTTTTAATACGTTATAATTAGTCCAAAGAAAATATGTGTAAATCGGAATAAAAATAAAATCGGATGTTTAAAGAAAAAAGAGATAATTTTTGTGACAAAAGTAATAAACTTTTTTTATTTTTACAACAGCCTTTAAAAAGGCAGAATTAACAAGAACGAGAAAGAAGATAATTAGTTAAGGCCTCAAAGCGGAATAAAAAAAGAAGTTTTTAACACATTTTTTATCCCTTCAAAATGTGCCTTTATAAATGTGTTAAAGGAAGAGTTAAGACACATAATTATATTATTATGTTGCTGCTGCTGTTGCAAATCATTTTTTAATTTGTTAGTCTAGAATGATGCAAGATGATGATGAAGTTTGGTGATGGCCTCCACTAATCCAAATTGTATATATGGATGAATTAAAGAGAAAAGGGAAAAGAGAGAGATCAAATGGCAGAAAAAGGATAAAGAAAAGTTTCAAAGATCAAAGATATAAAAAAATAATTTTTGCATCTTTTTCTCTTTCTCTTAATCGTCACTTGATCCCATTTTTGGTAACAGTTGGATAAGAAAAAAAAACAACCATCTGGCCACTTTTGGTAAATTTTTGATCTGACCTATGCCTTTAGGGAGGAGAAGCATATGATGCAATATTCGCTACATATCGATATTGATCAAACAAAACACATATTTTGTTTTGTTGTGTTTTTTTGGTTGTCTTTTCTTTAAACAGTTTTTAACTTATATCCCAATCGTCTATGAATTATTTTGGTAAAAAGTGGCATTTTGAATCTTCAAATAACACTATCAAAAATCAAAAAAGGTCTATAATTTTGATGGCATTTAAAGTTACAGAAATGCCAGAAATGCCGAAACATCAGTTTTTTGTGATGTTTCGGCACTTTTAAGATTCATTTGAACAATCCTCATGAAAGGGCAATATCAAAGTCGAACAACAACCTTTGTTTCTATGCTCTTTTGCCCTCTTTGAAAGCTGCCTGAAAGTCTCCAAATTTTCTACTTTCAAAAAGTATAAACGTGATAACTTAAACTTCAACAGAAAAGATTTTTTCCCTGCTAATTGCTTATCAATTTTCTTTTTTTCCATCGTCTCCTAGATTATTGCAATTCCCCCCTCCAAAAATACTTCTTTCCAGACTTTCAATTTTAACCGCAATCAACTTTCTTCTTTCCTTGACTCGACAGAATAAATTTAAACTGATAAAAATGAAATGTATTTTTGGCGCCATTGGCTTTTTGCCCATTTTAATTGATTTTGACTTGAATGTGTAAATAATTTTGTTGATAGTGTTTAAATTTGAAAAAAAAAATGGGTTTTTAAAACCTCTTTTTTGGGAAAAAGTAGCAGACGATGAACACAGCAGGGAATCGTCTAGGTCAAATATTTTATTTGTTGCTAACTTTTTTTAAGTGATACATGTTGAAACAACCTTTGACCGGAGTGTTTTTTTGTTGTTGTTACACCGAAATCAGTCCATCAATAGTTAGTCATCATCAGTGATGATGATGACCTTAATCACCGATACTCTAATACCATATTGCATCAGCAGCATTAACGGGAGTAATAGAGAGATACGTCAGTGATTGATTTTCATTTTTGCAATGAAACACACACACTCATTTTCCCATCTATTTTCAGCATACAAAAAAACTGTTTAATTCAAATCCGTGACTCTTCTTTTTTGTTCAATTTGAAGTAGCCCAATTTTAGTTCCACCTGCCTGCCCCCTTAAAAACAACAGTAATAACCCAAATTTGCATAATTTTTGTATTTCTCTAAAAATTTTGAGCGCAAAAATGAAAGTTGGGAAAATTTTTTAGTCAACATAAAAAATTGCATATTTATGAGGGCAAAAATATGAGTCAAGAAGAAAAAAAGTTCACCTTCATCATCGCAGTTGCAGCAGCAGCATTACTGAAGTTGCTGCCACCAACATTGTTGTTTTTGTTATATGTATTTTTGAAGAAGGCTTTTTATATTTTGGTGTTTTGAATGTAAAAAATTTGAAGTTGCTTCCATAGCAATATGCTAAAAAGCTTTTCACCCCTATTTTTTGTCTACCGTTGATGATGATGATGAATACACATATTATTATTATTACTTTTTTTCTCAAAAAAAGTTTCCATCAAAACAATACATACAAATATTACACATACAAAAAAAACACAACCACACACATGCAAATACAAAAATATAAATAATATTTTTAATAACAATAATAACACGCTTTTTCTCCGCACTTTTTTTCTATTCTTCAACTTTTTTTAAAAACGGCATTTTTAATGAAAAAAACTTTTTTTAATTAATCAAAAAAGATACAAAAGAATTCATAAAAAAATGCCACACAAAATTGTGTACTTTTTTTATATTTCTTTCAATTCATTTTTTTTCAATCAACATTTTCGAAAAAAAGGTTACTCCAAAAAACAATACAAAACAAAAGGGTCGAAGATGATGATGATGTAATGGATAGATGAGGAAGAAGGTGTTTTTGGTTCTTCTTCTGGAAGAAGAAGAACAAGAAAAACAATATCGGCAAAAAGAAAAAAGTGTGAAATAATACAATTCTTTGCTTTTTTTCGATGTAAACAAGATCGTTTTCTTCTGGTTTTTTTTGTTTTTTTACACTTGAATTGTTTTATGATGGAAATTAGCAGGAAGCAAGAAGAAAGGGGGGATATTTTTTAAAAGGGCAAAATTTGTAATGAATGAAACTGAAAGAAATTACACAAAAAGGAATATAGATAGAAAGATGATGGAAACTACAGAAGTGTGAAAAAAACGTAGCAGAAGAAGATGTTATTTCATACTTGAAAAGGTTATTCTCTCTTCTTTTTTTCATCTTTATGAAATTGAATTCAAATTAAGAAAGAAGAAAAGGTTAAAAAAGAAAGTTGTTTTACAACGACCCTGGGAAGCAAGCTTGTGAACAAAGAAATTAAAAATTATGCAAAAAAGGTCCAAAGTTCTTTTTTTACCGTAACCTTTTTTTGATTAATAAGTTTCTCAGGAACTCAAAAATCATAGGAGTGTCTTTTAATCTTTTAAAAGACAGAATGTCTGCCTCCCACTATACCTGTATACCCTGGTAATATACAAATTTACTAAACTTCAAATCATAGCGACATTCCTACCTTAACTTCTATCAGCTAACAAGGTATGAGTTTTGATCACTTAAGACATGTTGAGAAACAACTCCAGCATTTCTTAACATTGATGTTCGTTCTCAAACAGTAATAAAAATCATGAAAGGAAAAGAACTGTATCATTTGATTATATATGTTATTTCCATCTTTTACTACTTTTTGACTACACACCTTTTTCATTTCGGTGCATTTAATCATCACCGTCTTGTAAGAGAGTTAGAAAAAAACGGAACACACACAACAAAAAATAGGCGTATTATAATCATCAACTTCATTTTAAATTTTTAAACCTATCAGTCATCATCGTAACACAAAAAAAGCTGAAATAAATAGATATCAATGTTATTTGGCAAGAGAAAAGGGGATGAGACACGTGGAGGAAAGAAAGAAAATAGAGGTGATAAATGATAAGAAGAAAGAAAGAAAAAGAACTTGATAGAAAAGAAATTAGGGAAAAAGAAAGTGTTCCTTTTTGGTTCTTTCGTTTTGAGAGAAGAAAGAAGAAGATTATAGTAGAATCATGAACTTTTATTGTCTGACTCTTTTTTTGAACACAATTAATTAAAATTATTAGGTCTAACGTCTAGTCTAGCCAAATAAGAGGGAAGTTTAAGCAATAAATCATAAAAAAAATTAATGACAGCAGTCGAAATTTGAAATGCTTATCATAAAAATTTTTACTGCTAAAAAACGGACATTGAAGAAAAAAATAATTTTCAGGGATGTCCATGTTCAAGAAAAGTCCAAAAAAGCATACAAAAGATCAAGATTTTATGGCTTTTTAAAATGCAAAGGAAAAAATGGATCGAAAGATGTTTTTTTGTTGTAAAAAAAGAATGACGAAAAAAATGGTACTATGTATTTTTTCAGCAAGATGACGCAATTGAAAAGGTCAAACACTTTCCTTTTTTTTGGTTGTTTACTAATAACAAAAAAAGAACACCTTTTTTATGTGTAAGAGAGACTATTTTTGGGAAAAGGATGGCACCATGGTTCATTTGACCATTGATCGTATTTTTTTAAGTAAGTGTTACTCAATGGTAAACAAAATTCTACCTCAATTTGATGATACACATGAAATTTCTTGAAAGAAATCCGTGATTCGTGGATCGTTCTGGTAATAATTCTATCAATCAAAAATTAAGCAGATCTTTTTTGATAAAAAAAGAAAATCCGCATTTTCGGAAATTAAGAAGAAGAACGAAAAAAGTTGTAAAAACTTAAATCATTCTAACGCCTGCCCCTCTTTTGTTCCCTTCTTCTTTTTGTTGTTTCTCTTCTCAAAAAAAGCTCATCAATCAAATTACGCTTCTCTCTTCTTTTTTCCTTCTTCAATTTTGGTTTTTTTTCATTTTCTCAAAAAACATAAACAGTTTATATTTCACATTCATTCATTATTTTCAAATTTGAGAATCAAAAAAGCACGAAGAAAAACTTTTTTTTACGTTTTTGACAATGCTACAACAATCATCATCAAAAAAGTAGAAGAAGAAGAAATTGAAGGCAATTTCAGAAGCTAAAAATGGTTGGAAAAATTTGATCGAAGGCATTTTTCGATATTTCCTTGAATGGAAGAAAACGACCTTTTTTTAACGAATCGAAGACCAGGAAGAAAAAATTTGAAGAAAAAAATGTATTTTCTTTGTTTAAGAAATTTTTTGATTTTGCTGCTTTGCTTTTGCTTTGTACGGAAAAATGCATACATTAAAACAGAAATAGAAATGAAAAAAAATTGTACACAACTTTGTTTTCCCATCAGTGTAGTGCAAAAATAGAAGAGAAAGAAGGAAATAAACGATGACCAATGAATGATTCTTTGCTTTCAAAAATGTAATTCTTTTTTAAATCAAACATCTGATTTTTGTAAGTTTAATTTATTTGAAGAAAGAAAGAAAAACGTCAAAGTTCATTGCTTTAATCAAAGATGAGAAAATAAAAGGAGCTTGGAATCAGCAATCAGTGATACGGTAGTTGACTATCACTGTTTTGGCTATAACTGTATCAACTTTAAAATTAGCCTAAACACGAAGAAATCTGATTCAAATCAATTTTTTGGACACTTTGATCAACATTTTTTTTGGAGAGATCTCAATTTTCGCTCACTCTTTTCTTTTTTGCCTTTTTCCGCTGTTTTTCTTTCACTCTTTACATTGATCATCTGTCAGTCATCTTTTTTTCACTCTTTCTATTCTCACTTAAGTGGGTACTTGTTTTTTCAATTAATAAGCGTTAAATCCGTTTTAAAAAAGAAGACGAGAAGGGGGCATCTGTTTTTTTTGTTAATACAAAAACAATAAATATAGCAAAGCAGCAGGTGTACATTGGTTTTCATTGATTTAAATCTCGAATAATATCTTCGAGATAAAAAAAATAATAATCCTTTCTGTCATCATCAGATATCACTTGAAAAAACAACAACAACAACAAACTGTTATAGTTTTGTTCTATTAAAAATAGCGTTTTTGCAAAGTATGCAAAAAATTGCAACATTTCTGTTATCGTTGTTATTTTATTCCTTTTTATCATCGTCAAAAAAATGTGATTGAAAATGGACGACGAAAGTTGACACGAAAAAAGGGAAAGAAAAACAACAAAAAAGTGTGAAAAAAGTCCGTTCAACTTTTTTTTGCTGATTTTGTTTTGCTTTTTTTATCACTGACCATCATCAGGGAAGTTGCCCGGCTGTTGTTGCGGACAAAAAGGCTGATGTTCTTGTTATCATCAAAAAACTTCCTTGTTGATTTTTTTCTTTAATTTTGATTGCAGCAAATTAAGTTTTTGACGATGATAGTTTTTGTACAAAAAAAGAGAGAACGAACAGGACACGTGAAAATATATATCTTATAAATTATAAGTTATAATACATATTTTTTATTGAACTGATACGTAACGTTAAATTTTAAGATGATTATAGACAACGGACTTTGTTCACCATTTTTGGACATATTATTCTTTGACAAATATCGTAATCATTATTTGCAAAACTCTTTTCATATCTTTTAACAACAACGAAAACACATAACTTATTTCTTTATGCTTTAAAGGGGTGTGTTACTGTACAATCAAATAAATCTTTGTGGGACCAATTTTATTCGATTCGATAAAAAATCATAAACAAATTGAAGCTTAAACAAAAACTGTAAACATCGTAAACTTAACCCAAAAAAATCTCGAATATTGATATCATCTCTTTTTTTGGTTAAGCCTTTTCACAAACGCTCTTTTTTTCTCGATCTCCCTTTCTCTGTCTATTTTTTCGATGTAAATCTAAACCCATCTTTTTCCGAAGCTAACTTTTTTCATTATTCGATTATTTTTGTGTAAATTCAATACACCTCCTAATTTTTTTTGCTTTCTGTGAAGAATCAACGCGGACGTTAAAACTCTCTCATTTTTATATTTGCACAAAATAGAAAAAAGACAACCAAAAAATATTGAGGAAAAATAGAGGGAAAAAAGGGGATATTTTTTGACAACAGCTGCAACAAAAACTCTACAATTTTCGATGACAGTTTCTCTGATATTCTTTGTCCGAAACAAGGGGAAAGGGAAAATTGGAGATATCGGAGAGGAATAATTATTTGAATATTACAAAACTCAAATTTGTGATCATGAACGAACAAGGGCATTATCACTGATACAGTAATATACCTACTAATATACCTACCTTTTCTGATACAGTAATATGCCTACCTTGTATGCAAATTTTTCTCAATGACTATAAAATTTGCATAATTAGTACTTTTCTCAACAACTGTCTGAAGTCAATCAATACATTTGTTTAAAAAGAATAATAGAAACAAATTTGTCCAGCCAAATCTGGAATTTTAATTGAGACACCTTGTTTTGTTACAACCAACAACAACTATTACATTTCATGCTTGACCGATGCTGACATACTTGTTTTTGTTATTATTTTTTCACCCAAAAACAAGAAAAAAGACAGATTTTTTGGAAGATACGATTATTTTTTGAATGATCTGTTTTTTTCGTGTCAAAAAAAAGTGGCAACAGAAAAAAACAAAAACGAGAAAGATGAGAAAATCACCATTAAACATGAAAAATTGAAGAAAGAAAAAAGGAATAATACTCAATTAGTTTCTTCTTTGTTGTTGAAGAAGAAGAATAAGAAAAAAAGAATATAAATTGGTTTTTACTCTTAATTTTTTTTCTTCATTTTTTTCGCTTCAAAGATTTAGAATAGCAATTATCGAGGGTTTTTTAGGTTAAAAAAGGTGCACATTTTCTGTCATTCAATTCTATTCAAAATTGTTGTCGTTGTTCTTCTTCGATGGCATTGAAGTTGAACTTTTTTCTTTCTCTCTTTGTGGTGGTAAAAAATGAGAAAAGTGATAATTAAAAGTCTAACTGTACAATTTTCGAAAAAACTTGAGTTGAATATTTCTTTGGATGTAATGAAATATGAGTTTTTGAAGATGGTTAAATTTCAGCAGAATATTTCCATGCAAGGTTAGAAAAATTGAGAAATATGTGTTTGATATTACTGTATATCATAGTTTGACCCAAACCATAATGTTATGCAAATTTACATATCATCATTGTAACTTGTTCGGAGGCATAACTGATCATTCGATGTCCATGGAGAAATGAACAAAAACTGCAGAAATGACCTTTGATTTGTTCATTTCCCAAAAACTGTTACCCTTTTCGAAATCTTTCAGTACTTCTTTTCTTCACCCCCTCAAGTAATCAAGCAATCTCTCTAAAAGGTCTTCCCCGTTCCCATGAGAAAATACATTATAACAATTTTTAATATGTCTGTTTACAGTAAAAAGGAGGCATTAATAAAAATGTTAAACACTATTTTTATTCATTTTCTCATTTAAAGAAAACCGAAGAAAAAAGAAGCACTTTCCCAAAATTTATGTCTCTTTCTTTTTCGCTTCTTTTGATTTTTAAAAGTGCAATTAATATTTTTTAGAACTTAAAAAGACAGAAAAAGCTTTAAAAAAGCTGTCAACAATAAATATATGTAAAAATTAGTGCTTTTCTAAAAATAGTTCTCTGCTTAATTTTTATGTTCATCAAAATTTGATCATCAAAAATATCAAAAGATATATTTCAAAGAAGGAAGAAAAAAGGCATAAATTCTTTTTTTTTGTATGCAAACATTGATAAAACTTTTTTTATGTGTTTTAAAATGTGAAAATCAAAGAAGGAAGCAATTGCCTTTGCAAAAAAAACAGATCAGTTTACGTTTATATTGAAAAGAAGTGTTAACTGTTGTAGTCTGGCACCAGTCGTCTGCTACTTTTCCCTTCCTATTATGGAACAAAAACAAAGCTTTTTTGTATATATTTTGGCTTTGATCCAATTTCAATCACATGTTTTTGAAAAAAAAGAAATAAAATTTTGGCGTTGATATATATTTTTTATCACCCTCTATCAGAAAAATATATTTTATGGAAGAAAAAAGAAGAAAATACACAAAAGAAAATAAAATCAAACGAAACAAATAAACCCATATTTTTGAGATGAAACCCCCGCCATCACCACCACCGCCAGCTGGTAGTTTTTATTCATGCATTCTATCTATCCTATGTATCAATTTATGTCAATCAAAAATCCAAAAAAGTCAATTTTTAACAAAAACAGGGACAAATTTCTTTTTTGATTTGTATTTTTTGCAGAAAAAAATTAATTCATTCAATGCTTTTTTTGCAAGCTTTCTTTCTTCTTTTTTCACAGGAAATAAATTTCTTCAAAAGGTTTCAGTTTTTAGAAAATGTTAAAATTTATGACTAAAATTCCCAAGTTAATAATTAGCATTTTACTTTCTTTTTTTAAAAATTTAAGAAAGGTTAAAATTCACTGAAAAACATACAATTTTATTTTGTTTGTTAATGCATTACTCTTTTTTTAAAGGTAAAGTTATATTTTTGTATTCTGTTTCATTATTTTTTATGAATTAAAGGTTATTATTAAAAATTTAAAAGAATAAGCGAAAAAGGCACTTTTGGGAAAACTTTGATGACTCAAAAAATTTGACAAAAATTTTTGTCGACGTACAAAAAAATTTGTTAATTAAATACAAAGAATTGAGTCTATGGTAATATGTGTAGTTTCAATGCAGAAAATGAAGATATTAAAACATAGATTTGATAATATTACTGTAAAAAGTGGAAAGAAAAAAACTTAAATTCTGCGATTACTGTAGTCATGGAAATTGTTTAATGCATAAATGAACCGAACGTAACAAAACTTAAAAACATTTTTTGCAGAAAACAATATCGTTTTTGTTCACGCTGTTTTGAAACTACTCTCCCCTCTTTGATTTTCGACCTTTTTCTATCCTTGGCATTTTCCTGTTTTTTTGTTATCTTCGAAAATTTAAAGAAAACAATAAACACGGAGAACAATGCCTTTTTAGAAATTCTACCGTATAATCTGTCAACCAAGAGAACCTATCCGTGTTTTTGTTCCATCTGTGACAATGGCTAATTTACTTGACATTTTTATTCATTTTCCTAATTTCTTTCTTTCTTTATTCTTTGATTCCGTCTTCTTTTTCTTCTTTCATGTCTTTTAATGTCTTTCTCTTCATTTCATTTGATTATTAGGAAAAAAGGAAGAAGGAGAAAACCAGAAAAGAAAAAAAAACATCAAATGAAAAAAACCGCCGATTTGGCTATTTGACGACGATGATCGAAATTGCATTTTTTTTATTTTTTTGCACGCTTCCACTTCATTCATTCGTGGGACGACAAAATTGAGCCACATCATTGCCGATGAATATGAAAATGAATGAATGAATGGCGATTATTCCTTTTATTTCTTTCTTTGTTCAATTTCGGCCACAACAAAAAAGACTGCAAAGTTGATTTTATTTTATTCATTTATTTGTTGCGCAGAACAAAGCTCTGAGAAAGAGATAAACAATAAACACACATAACTGGAACCAACATCAAATTTATTCAGGACTGGACTTGTGGCTATTTTTTTTTCTTTTTCTATCTATCTCCATCAATCTATAAATAGGGAAGCTCTCTTCATCATCTATATCTATCTAGTCTTATGTTTCCGTTTTTAGTTTTTCTTCAAAAAAACAATAAAGGATAAAGAAGATCCTTGTTTGGGATGTTTAAAAAAAGAAAAAAGCACTTTGAAAATAAAAAAGTATTAAGAGTTTAGAAAAAAGCAATGAATGAAAATTTTACAACAAAAAACAGGGAAGATAAAAAACATTTAAAAACAATAAAAAAAATTCTATTTTAAGAAATATTAAAAAACATTAAACAAAAAAATCGTAAGCAGCTTAAGGAATCTGCGCTACCGTAATCCCCAGCTATTAATATTTTAAAAAAATATGACTACAAATGGGGTCATTTGTATTTATGGATAAAAAAAGTGGTAAACATATTTTATCTTTTTTCGTGTTGTTTGTTGGGTTTTAAATGTTAAAATTTAAACGGATAAAAAAAAGAGAAAGATGTAATTAGGGAATAGCTTTTTTTTCTATTTAAAAAGGTTATATTTGTAAAATGAAAGCTCAGAAAGGAGAGAAACAACTTCCGGCTATGCTTGCCTTTTTTTAGCAAACATTTAAAAATTGTGATCTATGAAATTTGTTGGTGGAAGCAAGCATCATAATTTGTCATTCTTGCTTTGCTATGGTCTATGTATAAGTGTTTTATGATATGAGCAATAATCTTGTCAACCATGGTAAATTTAGTTAAAGTAATTGTTGATGTTTCTTTAGTCAAGGATCATTAAATTAAGTGGTTATATCAGACATCAACAATCTAACCTCAAATAGAATTAAAAATTTGCATACACAAGCCATACAAGTTTAGAAGCATGTTTGAGTAGTAGTCCCGAAAATTAAACACGACGAAAAATTTGCATATTTGACATGTGATGAAACATACTTTTGTGCCGCTCACCTAATAAGAAGCAGAGTTAACTTTTATATACTTTAAAATAGTATTATTTTAACTGAAAACTGTACTTTTTTTAACTTTGTTAAAAACACACTACAACTTTATATTTTTCTTTTTACCATTACAGTATCCCCTTTACCCATAAATATTAAATGATGTTATATTATTATTATCGCTTCTTTTTGCAAAACTTTGTTCTTTGCTTTGAAGTACAAATTATATTTTTAACCAAATTTAGTTATTTTCGTATTCATTTTCTTTAAAAATATACTATTTTTTGCAAAAATTACATTTCAAAAACTTTTTTTGCATCTTTTTTTTCAAGTTATTTTTAGGCCTCATAAATTTTTTAAATCCTATTTTTTTGAAAAAAAATAAAACGTTTTAAAACCTAAACATTTTATTATTTCTTCGGCCGGGGTCTTTCATTTTTTCTATCATCAAAAAAAGTTTTTTTTCAAAAAAAAACCGAAAATCGTAGTTTGTTTGTTCAAAGAAAAAAAATATTTTATTTTGTCAATGTTTAAAAAAAAAGTTCTCCTTTGAAAAAAATAAAAAATTCTATCAATATTGATGCAATTTTTATTTTGTTTGAGGGTTCTCCTCTTCTTTTTTTGTACCCACAGAATCGCGTTGATTCCTTTCGAATTTTTTTAATGCATTTTTTGAATTGAATTAAAAAAATGAAAGATCAGTTCTGCCTCGCCTCAGTGTGCGGTCCTTTTTTTTCTTTCGATCTTTTTTTCATAAAAATACAAAAACCGCTTCGACGACTCTCGTCCGTTTTTTTCATTGAGTTTTTTTTCGAATTCAATTGTGTTATTTTTTTTGTTCATTGAATAAACAAAAAAAAATTGAATCAATAGAAAGAAAAAAAAACAATGGACACAAAAATGAAAAGATTTTAGGTCAAAATTGATCTGCCTGTTTTTCTTCAATGTTTTGTTGTGGTTGGTTGGTATTGTAGTAAATGGTATTAAAATTTTGGGGTAAAATGAAACATGGCGGGTGTCCGAAATATACGGTAGTCTTAAACCTTACAAAACAAAATTTATGCGCCCCAAACTTGAGAATCAGGGATTCAGCAACGTAGTTTTGTCAAATTTCCCTGATTTTCAGGGTCACCGATGAAAGTGTTGGACTTTTCAACCACAGCATGATAAGTTTTAAAAGGGCATTACGGTAGCCCCTTCAAATTGATCATTGATTTTCGATGTTATTTTGTAACCATTCAATTTCTCGCAGTTGAAAGTAGCGCTTCCCGAATCCTTTTCTCTTCTCCGAAAAGTATTAATCAATAACCCATTTTGTTTAAACTTTTGTTGATGACAAAAGTGCTTTAACAAAATCTCTCTCAAAAGAAAATACAAAGAGGCGACATTTTGTCTAAAAATGTTGAGGAGAAAGAAAATCTTGTTTATTCCCAAAAATAAGTAAGCAACCCAAAAAAACGCAAAATTTGTGCAATAATAATAATAAGCTTTCTCCTCCAAAAATGAGTGATGCTAAAAGTACAAAAGACTTATCCCCTTTCCATCCAAAAAAAGAGAGAGCGATTGAGCGCTCTTTGCTCTTATCTCATTTTGGATTCATCACTTTTTGTTGAAGTCCTTCTTTGAAGAAAAAAAAATGAACATCAAACTAAAAAGGATTCTTTTTAAAAATTGAAGAACCAAAAGAGTAATTTGAGTTGGGATTGAAAATTCTAAAGAGATCAAGTGTTCTCTTGGACTTTTTGGTAAAGGATAAAGTTCGAAAGCTCAGTTACAGTATTCTTGAATGTTGTACTTTACAACCATTTTCAACAGGATTAAATGGACTAAAAGCTGTTCCAAACCCTTGTATAAAGTCAAATCACGCAAACTACAGTATATCAGTTTGAATGAACCGCTTCAGTATCCTTCCCTGAGGGCTTTATGAACCACTTCACACATTTCCCCTTCTTAAAACTATCCTAAAAGAAGGCTAAAGATTACGGTCACTTTTAATTCATTCATTCTTTCTTCATCCCACAAAAATAAAAGTAAGCAAAAGAGTCAATTTCAAAGTATACAAAAACATTGAAATTTTTTTTGAAAAAAGACACCGGAAAAAAAGTGGTTTTTGTGTTATTTTTCTTCATTTTTACCTTTTTTCTTTCGTTTCTTCATTTTCGTTCCATTTTGTAAATATATTTTTTAAACGATAAAAGCTTTATATTTCTTTAAACCAAACGGATGTCTTCGTCATCAAACATACACAAACATACACTCTCTCTCTCTCAATTTCCCTCAAAAAATGTAACCCTAACAGCGGCCCAAGAACAGAAAACAGCAAAAAAGTAGAAAAATAGTAGCAGCAACGACTTTTGGTTCTTTTCTTTCTTCGTTCATTTTTTGCCCTTTTTACCCCCTTCTTTTTCTCAAATGTTTACAAACTTTTTTCTTTTATACCACAAAAATATAATAGAAAAAGAAAGAACTCAAAAGGCACCTTTCAAAAAAAGAAAAATATAAAAAAATAAAGTTTGAAAGTTAAATCAAATATTTATTTTTCAACAATGAAAAAAACAAAATGTTGAAAATCCAAAAAAAAAAATTACTCATTCATTTTTAGTTTTGTTCCTTCTTTTTAACAGGGGTAAAAAAGCTTACTGTAGCCTTTATAAAAAAAGTTGTACTTTCAAAAGCTACAGTAATCTGTTGAACATTAAAAGTATAAAAAAATTGTATAAAAAACAACTAAAAAATTGTTAGCATAAAGCTTTTTTTTATGAAATCTAAAAATGAAAAGGTGGAAAACTGATGACTCACAAAAAGAGGGAAACATTTCTATTTTTTTAAATGTGAAAAGAAAAGTGAAAATTGTATTGTAAAAAATAACACTTTTGTTTACAACTACGAATTAAGAATGGATTCCATTTAGATTTTTTTACAATGTTGAAGCTTTGATGAATGTTCAGCTTTTTTCTATTACGGTTTTTTTAAATTAATGTTTTATTATTGTTGTTTAAAAGTACAATGAAAGGGAACATTTGTGAAAAAAGGAAAAGCTACAGTAAGAAAGACAAGGGAAAAAAAGGGAAATGAGAAAGCAAAAATAATGGAAATTTGTAAAAAAATACGTTTGCACTTTAGAGTTGAATCAAATTTGGGGGAAAAATTTTTTGTTAGTCATGATTTAATAAATTCATAAAATACAAAAGAGGCTCTGCTGTTTTGAATAAACATTTTGCTTTTTCATAGAACCTGAAAAACAGGGATTCGTTAGAGCGGCTTTTTTGCCTGTTAAAGTGTTAAAACCAATCAATAAAAAGCTGTCAGAAACTCATGATTTTTAGGTTTTGCCCAAAAAACTCTATCTTTAATAAACAGGGATTTATCAATAATAAAAATATATGTTCAATCTTTATCATCGCTAAAATTTTAAGTAAAGTTAAAAAAACTAAACTCAACAACACCTTTCCCCATCAACATCAAAAAAGGTATACTGTAGCCTTCAACAACAACAACCAGTTTTTACACCCTTTTTCCTTCACATTTACCAATTACCACTTTTTTATTGTAATTGAGACCTTTCAAACTTCAATTTTCTATGAATAATAAAACTCCAAAAAAAGCTGTTTATCAAAAAAAGTTTTTTTTTTCAATTTCTAATAAAAAGGAATCACAAATTATTGCTGCTGCTTTCCTTTTTTTGAAAGAAGAAAACCAATTTTTTTTGCCGCCGTGCTTTTTTAATTTTTATTACTCAATAAACCTTAATTTTTTTAAACTATTTCAAGTTTTTCGTTGATTTCATTTCAGTTTTTTTTCATGATCGTATCATTTTTCTTCTTTTTTTATTTCAGTTTTCAACATTTTTGACAAATTTGAAAAATTAGAAAAATTCTTCAATGCTTTTTTGATATTACAAAAAACAAACTATTTTTTTCGGAAATGATGAAAAACAAATTCTTTCTTCGATTTTGATGTGTTTTTTTAGGCCTCCTTTTTGAAGTACAAAAATCAAAAAAAGAAGCACTCAACAATACAAAAAAAGGGAAAGAAAGAAAGAAAAGGTCAGATAAAATTACAAAATTGAATGAAGAGAAAAAAAACAGGAAGTAAAGTTAAAAATATATTTAAAAAAATGTCTTTGTACTATTATTTTTTTGTTGTTTACCTCACACACAAAAAAGGGCTATAAAAATTTAAAATTGTTTGTTTTCAATTGAATAAAAAAAGGTTATAAAAAATAGAATTTTTAATAAATATTTAAAAAAAGTAAACACATAAAAATTATACCTTGTATTTTTTGAAGAAGAAAAAAAGGTCAAAGAGTACGAACGACCTCAATTTTAAACAATTTTAGAAGAAAAAAGACATAAACAACAAAAATAAAGTTTTTGACACGTTTTCTTTAAGAAAAACGTGGAAATGTATTTTTTGAAGAGTTAGTTTTTGTTGACACTTAAATTTCTTCGATGTCGGTTTTAAAATGGACATGTATAAATCATATTTTGTGTCAATTTTTAGAAAGAAAAAAACAGAGTTGTAATGCAATTATTACAGTATACTGTGGGAAAATTTGTGGTTAAAAATAACATGTTTTTCTGAGGTTATTTTAGGAAATTTTATGATTTTGCAAAAGTGTCAGTATTCAAATATGCAAATTTTAGCCATTTATCAAATCTGTTGTTTACAACAAATTACGCTTCTGAAATCAAATTTTTAGTGTTAATTTTGAAATTTTCTGAAATGCTCTTAGGCATTCCATAGCAAAAAATAATTAAATTTTCCTAACTGCTACAGTATGCTAATTTGTGAAAAATGGTAAGTGTACCCAAAAACAGCGTTCAAAAAGTGTAGCCTTGTTTATTATTCTTATTTTTTCCAAGTTCAAAAATTCAAACTTCATCTATCCAGTTTTTGAAAAAAGCAGCTAAATTCAGTTTACTTTTTTTTGTTTAATCAAATAATAAACCAAAAATAGATCAATGCTTTTCAATTCAACACAAAAATTTCACAAAAAAATACACTTTTATTTTTAAAATATTTTATTTAGTTTAGTTTATTCTTCATCTTCTTCCCACTCATCTCCATCTTTTCATTTATTTAAGAAAAAAGAGAGATATCATGTTTCATTAAAAACCTTTTCAAAATATATTTCTTTCTTTCTTCCTTTTTTTCTACCACTTACTTCTTACGTATTTTCTTTCCTTCCTTCTTTTTTCTTTTTTGACGTTTTTTTTAAAACTTCTTCCACTTGAAAATTGACAAGCAGAAGAAGAAAAAAAATTTGATGCAAAAAAGTATGAATTTTTTTTGATTTTGATTGAAGAGGGAAAAAAATATAAAATTATTGTTGTCGTCAAAAAACGAGTTATGTTTTTTTAAAAAAAATATACAAAAAAAATTAAATGCAATTATTTCTTTTTTTTTCACTGTGTTAATCTTTAACCCTGAAAAAAAATAAATGGAAGAAGAAGATGTATGAGAAAAACATTGAATACAGAGAGTATATATCTTCTTCTTTTTTGGGGTCTGTACATGGGAAAAAAATTGAAGAAGAACGAGAAAAAAAGAAAGACAAATCGAATCCATTAGTGACAACAAAATGGGTGCAGATTTAAAATTTGAAATATTTGTTGGGTTTTTTTGGGGAGGAGAACTACAAAAGGGACTGTAATTTTAAGAAAAAATGGTCAAAAAGATGACAAAAATTTAGGTATACGTGTTTTAGTTAGAGGTATACTGACACAAATGTACAAAAAATTTGCATAAATACAGTATATCACTTCCGACGTTAGTTTAACTCATCTAATATTCTGGATAAGAATTCTAATACAAAAATAGCAAACAAACAATGGCATTCGAAATAATCATGCCAAAATTATCAGAAAACGGTAACAATTACGGTCACAATTTTATTTTAAAAATAGAAAATTTACTTCCAACGACAATTACTATTATGGGGTTTTTTCTAAAATTGCAAACTTTCAACAAAAAAGGAAGTGTTTTATTTCCAACATTTTTTCACCTCTCTTCTTTTCCGTGCTGCTGGCAATGACATATTAAAATAAATTTTCAAAAAAGGCTTTGGATTAAACGTTTTTGCACAAACTTTTTCTTTTGCTCGTTGTTCATGTTCAATTTTCTCTCCCCAATTTTGCAAGTAAAATAAGCTTTATTTTTTATAAAAAAATAATTTATGCCCGATTTATTTTTCAGTATGCTATCAAAAAAAAAGATATTTGCGTTTTTATCTTTCTTAAAAAAGAATGAGCAGGACAAAGGTTAAAACATTTTTCATTTTTTTTCAAAAAAGCTTAAATGTGTCAAAAAATGACTGCAATGAAAAAAAGAAAAGAGTTTAGTTTGTGATTGAATTTTTGATAAATTTGCACCTGATTATTTTTTATAAAAAGTTGAAACACATGAATGCACTCAAAAAATTAATGATTTTTGCAGTAACAAAAGTTTCTATATTTTTTGGGAAAGAATTACTTTGAAATGATTTTGTTGAAGAAAATTATCATTCTAAAGCAAAAGGTCATCAATTATTTAAAAAAGAGGGACTTTGAGGTTGAAAAATGGAATTTCAAAATGCAGTTCTTTTTTTATCTGACAAATAAAAACAATAATTTGTTGGTTTCATATATTTTGATGCTTTCAATTAAAAATTTGAAAATGTTTTTTATAAAACAAACAAAATATATTTTCATCAACAAAAACAATAATAATAATAATAATTGAGAGAGAGAGAAACGGAGGCCATTCATGACTCATTTATTTTTTTCTTCTTGATTTTTTCTCTTGGTGCAGGTGTGTCATTAAACTTATTATTTTTCTACTCTTTTTTTGGGTGGTAAAACTAAAAAAAGAAAGCTGTCTCTCAAAATTGTCACCGGAAACCTTTCAAAAAAATACAGACTTTTATGGGTTTCAAATGCATTTAATTGATTTACAGCGACTCTCTTTCTCTGTTTGAATGAGTCAAGTGTAAATTAGAAGAAATGAGTAATTTTATTTTTTCTATTCTCATAGATGTCATTGAAATTGTACTTTTAATTTTATTTAAAGCAATAGTAAATTTCAGGGATTTCCAAATCTACCTTTTGCACTTTGTTCTATTTAAAAATTTAACGGAAATTCAAATCAAAAATGATTCATGGAAGTATTCTTTTTTGATAGCTTGAAATTTTGGGATGAAAAATTGTTTGTTTGCTTTATGCTTATTTGGGGACATTTGGTCTAGACTCCATTTTTTGGATTCACCTTTTTAAAGAATTGTCACTTTTTTGATTTCATCAATGCTTACAAAGCTGATGTTAATGATTGAATTGAGAAAGCATAACAATGAATGATGAAAGAGAAAAGTAAAGAAACAAAAAAATGTAAAAAAACACCCAAAATATAAATTTTGAGACAGTACTTTTTAAATTGTAAAATAGTGAATAAATGCTTGTGTTTGTTAAAAAACACTTCTTGAACTTAACTTTTTAGTTAAAAAATAGTTTAAAAAAATAGCATAAACATGCTTAAGTCCTGTTTACTCTTTTACTACGTAGTTATTCTAAATTTACTTTTAGATAACTTTAAACGTCACACTTGATAAAAAAAATAGTGTTCAACATTTTAATGTTTTAATTGCAGCTATTTAAATTTTTTTTATCACATTACCAATAATGGTTTTTAAAAAAGTACAACAAAAACATATTTTTAAATAATACAAAAATATTAAATTCTAAATATAAGCATTATTTTTTTTATTTAAGCTTTTATTTTTAACTATTTTTATTCTAAAAAATGTACCATTAAAAACCAAAAAGTTCAAAATCCATCAAACGAAGAACACTTCAGACTACAGTAACCTCCCCAATTTCCGACATTTAATTAAATTTTTACAGACTTTGGTAAACAACTTTAATAAGTTTATGAAAAAGGGCAGAAAGGAGACATGTTTATGCAAAATAACAAATTACTGTTAATTAAGTTTTTTTCTGTTTACTAAAAAAGTTTTAATAATTATTTGTATAAAGTTTTTTTAGTTGGAATTCAATTTGTTTTACGTCAAAAATATATATTTCAAACTACAGTTTTTAAAAGGGGGATAATCTTCAAGTATGCAATTAATCTTTTTTCGGTAATCTTCATAAACTTTGGTAATAATAAATGATTCTTTATTTATTCCCTTAAACAGCGAGAATCACAGTACACTTTTTAGGCTATTATTTTATATTTATGTTTGAATGTTTTTTGAACATTTGAATGTTGTGTAATTTCGAGAAACTTGTAAAAAAAGGGATTTGTCAGATAAATATGATGCATAAATTGTGCATTTTTGGGCATAAAACACAAAAAAGCTTTGAAGTAAAAATTAAATGAAGGAAAACATCTATAAAAACCTTTAAAATGGGAATTTAAAGATGCTTCATCAAAAAATGAATTTCTATTTTTTATAAAATAGTACGCATTCAACATTACTCTTGTGATTCATTGGTTTCGATGAAATAGAAAGACGTGTTTATAAAGCAAATAATGAATTTAAATAACATGAAACAAGCAGATTGTGAAAAGGTTTAGACGTTGTAAGAAAGTTACGGTCTGATAGAATATCAACTTTTAAAAATGCAACTTGATTATGTGTAACAAATTAATTATTACAAAATTTATTGATTGAGTTGTATATTTGTCAAAGTAAAATCAATATTTCTATCGATCCATTCCATATTTTTGACGTTTTTTGTTATTATTTACATTTTGCATCATATTTTTGTTATTAAAAACTTTGCATAACTAATCTCTTGATTGTTTTCAAAAGTACCACATACGTGTGAAAACAAAAAAATGCAAATAGGCATGATTCAATGAGAAATAAAGAAAAATCTGACAAAAAATTACTCTATCAAGTTCTTTCTCTTTTCTTTTTTTCCAACTTAATTGATAAACATCAATCAAAACTCGAACCTTTTTTAACACATTTTCTTATACCTATTAACACCGGTAATTTTTGTGTTTCATACGAAACAAAGAAACGAAAAAAGAAAGAAAGAATTGAGTTTTGTCGAATAAAATTAGGCAAAAAAATTAGTGACACGTTTAAAGCGTGAAAAATCACAATTGAAAAAAGTGTAAATAAATTAATGTTTGTCAAATATGTCTGTTTCCCTCCATCTTTTATTAGGGATGTTCTCTTTTTTGTTTTTGATGTGTGTGAAAAAAGGTTTGAAAATCAATCAAAAAATGAATATTGTTTTGTCACTTTGGAAAAAGGGGAAGAAAAACGGCGTTATAGGACGTATTTTGTAACAATCGAGAATTTTTGGCGATTTTTGGCACAAAAAAAATTTTTTTGTCTCAGAATCGCCTGAAAACTTGTCCCAGGGGTAATCGAGGCCCAGGAATTCGATTTTCGTCATAATATCTGAGGTTTTTCAGGTGGATTCTGAGATTCAGAATGCTTGACCCAGAATGCGGATTCTGGAGCAGAGGATTCAGAAAATTACAAAAGTGGTACCATTCGAAAGCCCTGAACGTATTTAGTCAGGAAAACACAAAAGTATTCATATTTGACCCTTTTTAAAGGTTTTACCCCTCTGAGAAGTTCAAAAATGGCCTAAAATTACGGTAATTGGGTTCTAAAATCCGCCAAACCCCAAAACTAAAGGGTTTTCGTATTTTCCCATAAACTACACGTATATTGGAACAAGAAAACATCATTACTTTGAAATTCTAGGGGGGTTTGTTCTGTACTTCTTTTGCTCAAAAGTCGCTGTCTCAATACCCCCAACATCATTAAAAATTCAGAACTTCTGAAATATGTTAGGAATCAAGTTCCGGCAATTTGCATGATGAAATTTATTGTTACTAGAGCACTTTTGGAAAGTTTCAGCCCACCAACATCAAATCTGGAGATTTGGCATCAATCTAAAATATCCATTTTCACCAGCATTAACACCAAAATTCAAAAAATTGCAAAAATGATTTTTTCTTCTGAAATGTTTTTTATTTTGCTTTATAAATATAAAATACATGTCTGGACAACAGATAAACACAGAAATAATGAAATTTGGACCAATATGGATTTTTTACAAATTTTTGAAAATACCTGATTTTTGGTCATTTTTTGTGATTTTCGGATTTTACGGAAAATGTAAGCTATCAACTTTTTTTAGTGTTTACCATGAAATATATGCTTAATAAAAATTTTGGGCAAAGTTTAAACCCCTAATACCCAGGAAGCAAAGTTTCAATTCCATTAACATCTGTACTGTATATTTGGGATCAAATTTTACTTTAGCAAACTTATCGCAAATTTGCAATTATCCCTAAGTGGTTCGTCCTGGGTATTAGGGGTTTAAACTTTGCCCAAAATTTTTATTAAGCATATATTTCATGGTAAACACCAAAAAATATAAATAAAGGAAAAAAATAGGGGTTTATTACTGATTTTACTAAAGCATTGTTCAACTGAAGGGTTGAGGGAAAAGCTCATGTATAAATTTAGAAAAGTTAAAAAAACGATTATGATATAAATCATATAGAACAATAAATCACCAATTGTTTATTTTCATATCAGATTCATAAAACTCCAACACACAAATTAGATAATACATATCTTAAAATGAGTTACAGTTTAATGGAATTTATTAAAAATTTCTATGGCTTTGTTAAAAGCATCCAATGTTTTAATAACTTCTTCACGACGTTGAACCATTTCAGCACTTTCTTCAAGCAAATTAACAGTTTGTTGAATTTTAAGAAGTTTTGAATTAAGCAAAGCTCGCATTTCATCCTTCAAATAATTTACAAGAAATTCCATATTAAGTTTAGGCACCTGGTCTTGAACAGATTTGAGAATAGCATTAAAATATGAAGTAATTAAAAAATTCTGAAAAAATATATCTGAAGAAAATCTTTTATGCATCACATAAGATAATATTTTAAGATTTAGCATTTGAAAAAAAATAATATATTTAACTTATTAAATTTGAACAAGAGTGTTGTTAAAAAAGCTGTTCTTTTATTTAAAAGATTACAAAACGTTCATAGAACTATTTTCTTATAAAGTCAATAAAAAACTCATCGAAGTTTGTTTTTTGTCGGCTAGAAAAACAGCTCAAATAAGCCTCTAATTTTTAATAATTTTAGTAAAATAAAATGCATCTATTAGGTAACATTTAAACGTGAAAGATGTGCACATTTTTTGTAAAACTTACTGCTTGTTTCCAAATCATCATCTCGGCTTTCGCAAGATTCCGCTAACTTCTTTAATTGTTGACCCGCAGCATCAACGGCAGCAGTGACAGCAGCATTAGCAATTGCTGCCCCACCACTTCCAAGTGCAGCATTAACCGCAGTAGTGGTAAGACCATGAATTGTTGAAGAATCAAAAACACTATTTGCATTTGATTTTTTTAAAGTAAATGAATCCTTTCGTCTTTCAGCAAGGGCGACTTCAAAATCAGGATGCTTTGTATTAATATGTGCCCGATGACTTTTAATAACAATTTTAATAAAATCTTGTGTTTTTTGAATTTGTTTTTTTAAGTAAGAAATGATAACTGCTTTAATACATTCAAAAAGCTGAGGAAAACGACCAACATCCATTTGCATTTTAGCTCCACAATTTTCAACAATACGAAAAAGTTCTTGATAAACCAAATCAACACAATTTAAACTGGGTTCCTTTAATAATAAAAGCTGCTTTTTGACAATAGATTCGAAAACTTTTTGATTGTAATAAATAGCTGGTGTTGGACCCTAAATCCAGTGTTTTGTTTTAAATAATTAACAGCTTAAATATTACGACTTACTTGAACATTGCTTGTTGCAATAAGAATTTCATCATCTTTCAATCCATGCAACGGATCAATGCTTTGCATTTGTTCCGCAAAAGTATCATAAAAAATGCGACGAATAAGAGCGCCTCCAACCCTGAAATTTATGTATTATATTCTGCACCTTTGAATAAAAAAGACTCTTTGATTAAATAAAAAAATACAACAACCAAAAAAGTTGACTGATCTTTCCTATTTCAGTAATAGTAGTAATAGTCTCTTTTTTCGTAATCAATTTAAAATATAACTGTAACTATAAGTCGGAAATGGGAACCTTTTACCGCAAAAAATCAGGGAATTTCCCAGGAGATTTTTCTTAAAAAAGAAATGCACAACCCTACTAGAATACTCCAAAATTAAAACTTTTCTATGGAGTCTGAAAAGAGAAAAAAAATTCTTTGGATTCAAAATTCTATTATCCGATTCAAAATATAAATAATAATTTTTTATTGCTCTGACATCTGAGACATTTTTTGTATAAATTGATCAGAATTTTAAAAAAAACGAAGGATGCTAATAAAAAAAGCATATCCCATTGGGATAATCCCAATCAGCATTCAAAATTTTTTTGCATTATCTAATTATGTGCCTGCTAAGGGGTTACTGCGAGAGAAAATTCTATTTGCATGTTTACTCGATAGATGACCTGAAAACGGCGCTACCACATCAGCAAATAATTTGTAAATTACGTCAGAGTCGCTCTTCCATCGGTTTTAAATTACAAAATTGTTAATATGAAATAATCATTAAAACATACGCTTCTTTTGTTTCGATAACATCAGAACTACCATCAATTAAAGAAATAACCGTACTTAAAAAATCGTTTGAAATTTTTAGAATTGTCTGCACTTTTTCATCATCATCAATCGGTGCACCCAACTTTTGCAATTTTGTTTCACAATCATTGATCTTTGTTGAAATTTGAGCTCTTAAACCAGGTAAAATTGTGTAAATTTTTTCCTTGAGAAGCTAAAAATAATAAATCGAATTAAGTTTGAAAAATTAATTATAATGTACTTTGTTTAAAGTTTCTCTTAAATACGGAGTACCATTTTTTTCTGCAGTTTTTGAATATGTTTCACTGAAAAATGTAGCTTCGTCTATCAAACATTCTTCAACAGATTTGTTTGCGATAATATCAGCTTGTGAACGACCAACAACCCCAATAATACCAAGTTTGACTGGAAGAGTCTTTCCTTCCAAAGCATCTTCGGCATTAGTACCTTTATCCATTAAATCAAGTTTTGTCAAAACACATAAAGTTCGATCACCATTTTTGTCAACATCTCGAGCAAGTTTCAAAGATTCTGATGTTGCCAAATCGGTATTAGCTGGATGAATTGCAAGAATAATTGAATTTGGATTTGAAATATATTCCATAATCATATCACGAATAACAATCTATAAATTTTTATGAAATGCCAAATAAATTAAAAAGCACATATAATACTTCAATATCAAGAGGCTGATCACCCACAGGAACTTTTGTCATACCAGGAAGATCAATTAATGTTAAATTAACAACATTTTCAGAATAAATTCGAAGGATTATAGGAACATCAGAAATATCCTAAAAAGCAAAAACAGAAAAATAAAACAATTTTATTTCAAAATTATGCCTTGTTGGTAATTGTTAAACGATCAGTCTCACTTTGAATTTCATCTCGAAGTTTTTCAAAATCAATAAATATATGATCTGGGGAATGCTCAAATGTGGCCCAATCACCATTCATATACCCTAAAAATATTTTGTATTTATAAGTATAATCTTTTGCATGAATAATGAATAAACGGCGTCGGTGTAGTCAAGAATAGTATGTTTATGCTATTAATGTTGTAGTTAATAGAATTAGTATTTATTAGTAACTAAAGAGTTCACTACTTTCAACCTTTCCAGAAGTGATTACAAATCAAAAGAAAGAGGGAAGAGAAAAAAACGAGAAAAAGTAAAAAGGAAAAAGATGCATTCGAATACTTAAAATATGATTCAAAAAAGCTTAACCGAAAATAGTATACATTTTCCTTGAAAAAATTAAAATCTTACCATGTTTTTGGTTTCGTCGAAGATCATCTTTCGGAGTATGAGTTAAATGAATCAAAAGTGGTCGACGAGTAACAATTCCAGTTCCACGAGGCAAAAAATCTCTTCCAACAATTCCTTCAATAACAGAACTTTTTCCAGAAGACTATCAATGTTGAATATTAACAACAGTTGAAAAAGACATGAATAAACTAACTTGTGAACCAACAACAACAATTTGAGGAAGTTGAATCTGATTTTCAATTTGAATGGTTGAAAAAACACTTTGAAGTTGACCAATAAATTCAACCAAACCATCCATCATTTCGCTACAAAGGCAAAAATATTCATTAAATTATTTTTAAAAAAAATTTTATTAATAATTGAATATTACTTTTTTCGTTAAAAATGCATTTTTAAAACAAAATAATTGTGTCATGTATGATATACAGGTTTTGCCGGAAAAAATGCAAAAAATTACTTGCCCTTTATATTTTTTGTCAGCTTTATCATTTGAAGTTTGGTTAGGACGGAGTAACTTTTGTCTTGCTAGAAATTGCTGAATTTCTGATTCACTATTGGCATCTTCTTGTTGTCTCGGAAATTCAATCTGTAAGACTTCTATTCTTATCCAAAGCTCAAAGATGTTTTTATTAAACTTGCATTTGATGAATCAGAAAATCCTTGCATGCCAACTTTCAAAGTTTGTGCAAAACTAGCCTAAAAGCTCAATTCAAATATTTAGCTAAATTTAACACTTTTTTTTACCATTTTTGGCTTTGATTTCAAAGATTCAAGAGAATTATTTTGTCCATTTTTAGCTTCAATTGAATTTTCATATGCAGCAATATGAAGGGAAAGGGTGCTGCTTTTGAGATTCTTCTTTGAAGTTTCAGAATCCTTCTTCCATTGCTTTTGATTTTTTGTGTCATTTTCTTCTTTTTTTGAATCACCAAAATTGAAACCATTTGAACGAAGACTTTTCCCATTTTTATTCCATGAAGAAGAAGAACCCATTCGATTATCATTTTTGTGATCAACAAAAGTTTGATCTAACCCTTTGATGGAAGCTGCAGTCCCAGGAAAAAAAGGGTTTTTAACAAAAATTTTGGCAAACAAAGGGGATAATTGTTTTACAGTAGTTTAAAAAATTAAATTTTTTTAAGCCGAAAAAATATGGTTATGTTTTCTTCAAAATTTGTAATAATTTTTGAGGTACTCTCGGTGATTATAAACGTGTTAATTTTGAATGTAAAAAGTGAAGTGGACTTATGATAAATTTTTAAAATTTATAAATAACCAAAAAACGGCCCAAATACGGTTTACGGGATTCTAAAAAAATATTACTATAGGTCCAAAAATAGTATTATAATTCAAGAAAGCCGATTTTTTGATTTTTTTTTCGATTTCTGTGACTAAAACCCATTATCACTGATCAACAAATCAGTGATAATGGGTTTTTGGCATTCTTATTTTTCCGCCAAAAAAGAGACTGCAATAGTGTTCCTTTCCCCCCCCCCCCCCCCGTTTTTGGAAAAAAGCGGGGAACGGGGAAGGATGACATGAGCGGGGACGGGGAACGGGGAAAAAAACGGGGATGAAATGATGGCGGGGCGGGGAACGGGGAAACGGGGATTTTGCGGGGAAAGCTGTAAAAGTCTTGAAATCAGTTTTCGATGGTATATGGTGTCATTATTATCACTAAAAAACGTTATTTTGACCTGTTTAACATTAAATAACATTAAAATTCAAAACTTTGAAAAAAAAGCGGGGATGAAAATTTGCGGGGACGGGAAACGGGAAAAAACGGGGATGAAATGTCAGCGGGGAGGGGAAACGGGGACGTCCCCGCCAGGGAAAAGCGAGGATCCCCGCCGGGGAACGGGGGGGGGGGTAAAGGAACACTAGACTGCATGCTATTTTTACCGTTATTTTTCTTTGATGATTTCCAAGAATCATTTGATCCATTTTTTGATTGAAATGATTTTTCAATTGAACATTTATGATTTGAAATCAAATTGAGATTACTGTATTTGGCATCTTGAATGGAATTTGAAGTGCCATGAACATGCTTTTGATCGCCTTGAACAGATGAAACAAATTTTTCTTTTGTTGCCATCTAGAAATAGTAAACTCTAATATAACGTAAAATATTTAACATAACCATGAGTTTAACTATAAATGATGGGCAAGAGCAGAACAAGAAGATTTATTTCATTAACCTACTAAACAACCAATCATGCAAGAAAAAATTGTGTGAAATGAAGTTCGAAAAAGGTGCTCCTTTTTATACGAGATATTTTGAGGCGGAGATTTATCTGTATGCCGAACATTATTCAAACGAAATTTCGAAACAATAGAAAAATAAAAGAAAACATATGTCTGTTAGAAATGAGCAAATCGTTGCGCTGAATCAACTTTTTTTCTTTTTTCGTCTCCGTTGGTTGTTGCGAAAACGAAAAAAGTTGCAAAGATAATAGAAGGCAATGGAGTTGTTTGTTTCTTTGAAAAAAACATTGGGCATAAAGAAAAAATGATTAATGACACGATTTTTCACAACTTTCTTTTCAAAAATTAATTTTTCTCACGCTTTTTGCAAAAAACTTGATTTTATTTTGCAAATGTTGTCTGAAAATTTTTTTAAACATTTGAAAAAAACAAAACTATACTTTTGTTTAGTATTTTTTGTTACTTTCGAAATATTCGTAGAAAAAATTGGTTCTACGATGCTACGGTAATGAAAAATGCAAAGCAAAAAACAGACAATTTTTCCCAAAAGTTTTCGGATATTTCAAAGAGGATAAAATTTTTAATTGTTGCAGAAGTTTTTTTTCATGCAACTAATTAATCTCATTTTTTATTACTCCAGAACTGTCATTAACAGTTTCAAATATTTCATTTGACTTTCAAATTTGTTTTGAACTTTTCGATTGATTATGTTTGTCTTTTCTACCGTAATTAATTTACCTATTTTTTGGTTTTCACTACAAAAACAATTAAATTCAATGCTGAAATTGAGGTTTTTTTATTGATATTTTAAATTCACAGTAAATTTAAAAAAACAATGTCAAGAAAAATGTATATTCAAATATCGAAATTGAAGGAAGAGACAACATAGATATTCGCAAAAAAATTATTACAACGATTTGGTTAAAGAAAATTTGAATAAAAAACAAATTTTAACGATCATTTCGGAATGCATTTGGGATGGCACTACTTGATTTTGTATTTTCCCCTAAATTGGCTGCAGCTGCAATTATGCTTTTTCTTTTCGGGATAAAAAATAAAAGTTTTGTTCGATAATCTAATAAGACAAACAAAATTAAAAGTGAATCAATGATTACATAGAAAACAAAAAAGGAATCTGACGTTTGTAGAAATAAAATTAAATCATGAGAAACTGATTGAAAACTGAAAATCAAAAGCAATATTTGAAATAGTGAAAGTAAAAAAAGCATTAAAGATTGAATAAAAATCAATACTGTAATTTTGAACAATAACATAACAGATTTTTGATTAACTAAATGCTGATTTTTAAGATTTTTGAGTATAACAAAAAGTAGAAGAGAAGCAAGAAAAATTGTTGATAAAACTAAAGCAATCATTACACCAAAAGGTAAATAAGTACCCATGAGATTATATCGAAAATTTCTGCAATTTTTATATTCAAAGCATTTAGAGTATTCAATACCATCGGCATCCATTTTAACTGTATCAAAATTGGTCGTAATGTCAAAACCAGAATAATACTTTGTTTGGCCTTCTTTCCTATAATACAAATGAGCAGAAAAAATGACGCATGCAAATTTAAATTATACATTTTTTTCAGTCAACTCACCAATACTTATAATATCTTGTGATTTTATCATCGCAAACATCCTCTGGATAATGTCGACAATCAACATAATCAGTTTCAAAGTACAAATATTTCCAATAACAATTTGGAATAAAATGCAACAAATCCCACAATAAAATTATCGGAAAAATTGTTTTATTTGTTATCCATTTTTCATTAAAATTTGGGAAATATATTCCAATGAATCTTGTAAGCGTTAAAATCAACAACGAAATATACGGAAAATATGCAACAATTATATGGTTAAAAATAATTTGTATGACAAAAGTTTGAATAAAATTTTGGTTAAATATCCAATCATTTGAAACGAAATTTGGTACAGTAATAATTTGAAAAATTTGCACATGAAAGATTAACCATGCATAAGTTTTGTTAATTCTTATTGAAAAAAATATAACAAGTAGGGAAAGAAAGATGGCAATCCATGAAATATATGTTCTTGAAATTCGAGTGAGGTTAACAGTAACACATTCAAAGTTCTCATACACGGCATTCCCATTTTCATCAAAACAAAAGGGAACCTAAGACATTTAAATGAAGCGTAAAGGATGGAAGAAGATTATTTTTTTTGTTAACGAGGGTTTTTAACACAACATCGATGAGATCTCTCTTCCAAAAAAAAATTTCATTGAGTAGTAGAGAGATGTCGCGTTAAGAACACCCGTTAACAAAAAATAATCTTCTTCCATCCCGTACGCTCCCTTTAATTTAAATTTTAAAAAAAGCAGTCGCAGTCAATGTAAAATAGTGTTGCCTGATTAGGCCAAACGTGGTTTTAACACGAGAGAAAGCAATGATGGAGAACTTGTCGTATGTTGTCTGTCAAAAAAATATATATTCCCCATCATTGATCGTCATTTTTTCACTGATCGCGACAGTCCCTTTAATAAATAGTCGGATTTCAAATGGATGTCAAATATTCTTCTATTCAATTAAAATTAAAAAAACCAAAAAAGGTTTGTAACGTGGAATTCAATATATTACGTTAATCATTCGTCCGTCATCAATGAACTAATTACAGAGAATGTAAAGTGTGTCCGAGACAAAGAAACAAATGCATTTTTCGGCGCTGCCCTTATTTGGGAAAAAGATTTGGGTATGATAGATTACGGTACTTTTTTTTGGGTGTTTATTTTACGACAATACAAATCCGGGTAAATATGATTCTAGCATTAATGAATCTAGGGTGAATATTTCGGCATTATTTTTCCATAATGTTTATTTTGAAAAAAACTGTTTTGAAAACATAGTTTTTATGGTTTAATTTTTGAAAAATTATTTTTTCAGAATGTGACATTTGGGTAAATTTTTTTAAAAATGCATTTTTCATGATTTCTTTATTGAAGTAAATTTTTTTCAGAATGTGACATTTGGGCATTTTTTCGTTAAAGCCCCTCTCAAAATGCCCAAATGTAACATACTGAAAAAATTTTACTCGAAAATAAAATCATAAAAAATGCATTTATAAAAAAATTTACCCAAATGTCACATTCTGAAAAAATAATTTTTTAAAATAGCAATGCTTAAATTTTTTATTCAAAAATAATTTTACCCAAAACTACCATTCCGAAAAAAATTTTCTGGAAAATAAAATCATAAAAAATGTGTTTTCGAAAATGTTTTTTTCAAAAAAAACGTTATGGAAAAAAATGCCGAAATATTTACCACAGATTCATTATTGCATGAATCATATTTACCCGGATTTATATTTCCCAAAAATAAATACCCAAAAAAAAGTACCGTAATCTATCATACCCAAATATTTTTCCCAAATAAGGGCAGCGCCGCATTTTTCATTATTGATGACGGACGAGTGGTCGTAATTATGGATTCCGTTAAACCCGGACGCTCCTTTTTATTCAACGTCACAAGTCATTTGAAATCCGAGCACTTATTTGGGACATCCTGTAAATAACAAAATAAAATATTTTTATTTCTGTTACGTTTGAATTATTCATTTTTAATGTTGAGAAACTAAAAAAATAAGATTTTATTCCTCCCTAATTTAAAAATGTTCACGAAACACTTTTTGTAACTTGTAATATTTTGTTAGCCCAAAATTTTGAAATGACTTAACTTTCGAAAAAGGTGATATATATCCACTTTGACTTCTTTTATTATCGGTAATAAAAGAAGTCAAAGTGGTATGAATTTAAGGACTTCATTTTAACTTTAATATTTTGTCCTGTGAGCGGATCGGCCGATCGTTAGGATTACATTTTTAACAAATGAAACGTTCAAGCAAGAGAAATCTTTTTGCTTGATGCAATCAAAAGATAAGAAAATGGAAAAAATTGCGATTTGTTGTGATGACAAATTTCGACATTAACATTCAATCAACAATAAGGGATTGTCCAGATCTGATGTCGGGTTGTTTTAAGCGGGGGAGGGGGTAAACCAAAATCTGACGCTCACCTTAAAAGCGGCCAATGAGCTAACAGCACCTGTTCTTTTAACATCGAGGGCTTTTATGAAGTTTTAGAAACATTTTGCAAAAAATTGAATATTTGAATAAAAGTGTGCCTCACAATAGCCATCTGATTTTATTTAGACTTTGATAAAAATTGGAATATTTAAAACTCCGAAAAAGAGGAAAAACGCAGTGCAAACCGTAGATTTTGAATAATATAGAACAGTTATATCCTTTTTTCAAATATACAATACCTAAAATTTTAAACTGAAATGTAGTGGGAATTTCGAGTCGGTTTTTTTAGCTTCGTTTTCCAAATATACTTTGGTTTATTATTTTTCTATAATCAAATAAAAATTATATTTGGTTCCTAAACTATTGAAAACTGAAATATTTTATATTTTAGGCTTATAAATCGGTGTTTCTATTAACGCAAACTTTTGAATTTTAATTTATTTTTACATCTGTTCTAAACGAAAAATTATTCTTGGAATTATGATACATAAAAAATTTACAACGCTTATAAACTTATGGTAACAGAAATTGAACCATAAACAGACGTTTTGAATGTTTTATTCTCAGAAATGCCAAAAATGATTTCGTTTTTCGAGAAAAAAATTGGCAAAATGTATCAGTCAAGTCTAATCAGCAGTTTTTCTATAAAATGTGTTCATGCAGCCGTATTTTACTTTTTATCAAATTTAAATGTTAACAATTTTTGCACCTGCGTGAAAAAAAATTTCTAAAATAATTAAAACAGCATTTTATGAATTCCAATATTTCAAGTTTGAAGAATTGTCCAAAAACTATTTCATTTACCTTGTGATCATTGTAGTCATTGTAGAAAATATAATAACAACAGATTAACTAATTAATTTGAAAAATTATGCGCATAAAAATACGTTTTAGATATATGTTACGTAACATATATTTAAAACGTAATTACGTACAGATTTCAAAACCATTTCACATGTGTTTTACGATCTGAACGTAAGATACACAAAAATTCAGATATCATGTTTCATCTTCTTTCAAATTTTGTAAATTATTTATTATTTTATATTATGGGATTTTAGCAATGTAATTCCTTCTTCTGTTAAATATAAAAATATACAAATCGCAGAACCCTGATTACAATTAGCATGAATTTTTAACATAAGGAAATGACAAATTTTTTTGGTGATAATCTGTTATAGATTTTATAAAACGGAATTATTTAATCTCATTAATAATATCTACATTGACATTGAATGTGTTACAAATAACAAACGTTTCGACTTTTGTCTTTTTCTTCAAAAAAGAATATAAAAAATGACAACAAATAATATTAATCTTAACTAAAATTGCAAGAGATCAAAAGTTCCTTACGACATTTCGTTAAAGTTTTTTTCTGGGTTGGAAATAAGCATGTTAAATTTCAATTTAAGCTTTTAACTTATAAGCAAAATTTTAAAGTCTATGTAAAGTATTATAAGCAGCTTTTTGCAACAAGTGACAAAATGTGAAGGTTTTATAATCCGTTGAGTTTTATTGAAAGATAACGATACTTTGTCAAATGCAAATTCATGTTTCTTATTTCATCATTAAATATTTGTTGATGAAAAAAATATGCTAAAAATATTGTTATTTTTTATTTCTATCTTCAGTTTTTGTGGGACATTTGCGAAGGATTTATTTTTGAGTAAGTTTTATGATATCTAAAAGCATATTATGTCTGACCACTGATTTTAGAAGAAATTCAAGGACCTGATCAATGCGTTCCCCAACAAGGAGAATATCTTTGTTCTGAAGAATATATTCCCCCGAATAAATATTTGCCTTTTAAATTTGAAAATCCATTATCTCCTTCAAGTCATTGTGAACGAGTTTATATTTTTGATCTGTCTTCAGAATTCTTGAATAACAAAGACTTCAAAAAAGTGAAAAAGTTTTTGAAGGATTCCATAACAAATTGTTTCAATAAAAATATTGGAGAAAAAGTAAAGTTTGTGTCAATTGATCGGATAAGTGAAAATTACTTTTTTGAATGTTCAAATTCACTTGATTGCAACACGGTTATTGATAACATTAATTTTGAAGATTTATTGGCGGGGGATTATTGGAATGGAAATGAATTACTGGTGACGGATATGGAATTTGTTGAAGAATATTCAAAAAATTTAAGTTTATGTCTGCGCTTACTTTGTGCATGCAAATATAATTCTGCAGTATTATTTACAAATCGAATTGTTGATATAAAAAATTCTTCCAATGTGGTAAAAATTCTTACACATCCTTCAAAAATTATTTTTCATTTTAGAATTTTGCTGAAATTGAAGATTTTTATTGCATAGAATTATCAGTAATTCTTGTTGGAAGAAATGAAAGTAATGCACAGCAACTTTTAGAAGAGTATTTTGGAAATATATCAGAAAATTTAACATTTAATATTCCGGATTATGAATGTTTACATATTTTTGCAACATGTCTATTACCATGTAATACAACAATGTGTGGTGAAATACATTATGATTACTGTACAACAGATACAACAAAACCCCCTTCAAACGCTACTACCGTAGTCCATGCATTCATTAAAAAATTAGTTATGCAAAATAGATTTTCAGATTTCACCATTAAATTTTCAACATTTTACTTATATTTTAGCATTTGTTGATATCGCTCGGGCAAATTTTACAGGTGCCATGAATAGTATCGTTCAATCCGGTCAACAAATAAGTGATTATGCAGATAATTATAAAATTAATGTTATCATCTCTTCAACACAAGTAGTTACAGAAATCAAGACTTATTATGACTTTTTATACTGTATTGGCAATATTACTATCGAGGATACAAAAATTTTAGCAGGTTTGTTTTTTTGTAGCTAAAATGCTCCCCAACGTTGGCTATTAATGAAATCAGTGGCAAGTCTACCAGTCGTCGCATTGCGGTCACCGCATCGCGCTAAGAATTTTTGACTGGCGTGCTCTCTTTTTCGTTTGAATTTCACGTTTCACGACTGGTAAGATTTGCCACAGGCATCAATTGGAGCAAATTACTTGTTCTTTCAAGTTTTGAAGAAGATATTGTTTTTGGTAAAACATACTTAAACAATCGCTTCAAACAGTGTTTTCGCGCCGCCACCGCCGGCAGCTTGGCGTCGCCGGCGGTAACCTGAAAACTTCAAAGAGATTTGCCGAAGATCAAAGGATGCCGCTGGCGGCGGCGTCGGCGGCGGTAAATCAATTTTTGCCCGGCGGCGGCGGTATTTGACCAAAAACACAAACACTGGCTTCAAAGCACATTTAAATTTTTACGGAAAAAAAGCTTTTATGCTCCAATATATCCCCCCTTTTGGAATAACATAAAAAATTTTAGAATACGATAAAGAATTTATTTCACGAATAAGGTTAGCTCAATATGAAAGTCCATTAACAGAAACCCCGTACATAATAATTTTAACTGATTATTATTCAATTCAATTTGGGCAATTGTATTATTTAAAAAATGAAACTATTCAAAGTTATGATCTTCATATGTTTGTGTATGATGTTAACGTGCTTGCATCGTATTCAAATTATCAAATTCCATGTAATTATCTTCAAAGTTATAACAATAAAATCCCATTAAATTTTGTTCGAAGTACTACAACTCGTAGAACAACTGTTGGAGGCATAAGTACATCAACATCAAAAGCTGAAGATTCTACTGCTGTAACATGTAAGTACGATGCATATATTATAACTTGATATTAATATTATTTCAAGATCCTTCAACATTTACAACCACCGAATCAGGAAATGGAAATTCAAATACAGAAACAATAATTATAATTATTTGTTGTGGTGTTGGAGCTATACTTTTGATAGTGATTTGTTTATCCATTTATTTTTATCGACAACATCTAAGAAAACAAAAAATCAAAGAGATCGAATTAAGTCATCAAAAATCTCAACAAATTTTTGATGAATGGGAAATGACCTGGGACCAAATAATTATAAAAGATGAACAACTTGGCTCCGGAGCATATGGTGAAGTTTTACAAGGAAAATTGTCGTATTTAAATGAATCTCGAAAGCATCTCGAAGACACAATCAACGATATTGCAATTAAAATGCCACAAAAATTTGCTGATGAAAATGCAAAGGTAAAAAGATTGAGTTTTTTGAAGATAGTAAAAAAGTTTTTTAGAAAACATTTTTATGTGAAATTAAATTGGTTTGTTAAAAATTATAAATGACCCAGATTAATTTGTGTTTAAGATGAAGTCCATAACAGGACACAATAATATTATCAAAATGATTGGTTGTATTACGGTAGGAGAGCGGCCCTGCTTAATCTTGGAATTTTGTGTTTATCGAGATCTGCTACAGTATGTCAAAAATCAACAAATTGGATATGTAAGGTTTTAATTCGTTTGGTTTCATCGGATTTTAAAACTTTCTATAAAATTTGATTACCACTTTCTTAGTCAAATTTATTCAAGAAATTAAATCAAACGCTTAAAGAATTTCTTATATTTGCGTGGCAAATTTCACATGGAATGGTTCGAAAAATGTATTTTAACCTTCTCCCCACATTGACAATTTTTAGAGCTTCTTAGCATCAGAAGGCGTGATACATCGGGATTTAGCAGCAAGAAATATTTTAATTGATGGACATAAAAATGCTAAAGTATACATATTTTATTCATTTTATCATGTTTCAACTTTTTTTTTCAAATCTTCTCTTTTTTTAGATAGGTGATTTTGGACTTTGTGTTCAAATTAATGATAAACTTGGAAATTCTCCATTAAAAAATAGTTTAATTTTGGAAGCTGGAAAATTGCCAATCAAATGGTTGGCATATGAATCACTCAAAAATCATGAATTTAGTGTACAAACTGATGTGTAAAGAGTTAACATATTTATTAACTTAAAAAAATATCCAATTTTTCAGATGGTCATTCGGGATGGTATTGTATGAGATGTAAGGCATAACAAACAAAATATATTTTTTCCACTCTTTTTAGGTACAGTTTTGGAGAAATTCCTTTTGCAGATGTTGATCCTTCAAAGTTGTTAGATTATTTGGAAGATGGAAATAGACCAGAAAAACCAGAACTTTGCTCCAACGAAATGTAACTTTTTTATATGCCTCATCTTTTTCATAGGATACTTTCAGCTACAAAATTATGACAAAATGTTGGCAGAAAGACTCTACCTTTAGGCCAAAGTTTGACGAATTGATTACCATTTTTACAGTAATATTGGAAAATTCAACAGAAGGTTATGGGTATTTGGATTTGTTAAGGACAGAAGCTTGTTTGACATCTACCCATTAAAACTTGCAATATTATTTTTTAAACGATTACTGATTTCATATAAATTCATTTTTTTGAGGCCGAAAAACATCAACTCAAAAAATATTTGATCATATTTTTGCGTTTGTAAAAAAATCATTTCAAATAAAACAACTTTTCATTTCAAAAATTTACATTGTATTGTGTTTCTGGAGGAAGCAAAAAAAATTTTATTTTAAAATTGTCGAGAAAAATTTTTTTTTAGTAAAATGGCAACCCCAAATTTTTCAAAGTTCGAAATGCAAGCTGAATCTGTTCAAGAAGAAGAAGAGCAATTTTCTGAAATGAATTTAACCATGAAGATTTTTTTGTCAAGGATACTGTACATTTAGATAGCAATTCAAGAATAAACAATAAAAATGACAAAGACAGCAAAAACAAAGATTGCATTCTTTTGATAACAGATAACTCACTAACTTCAGGATCAGATATTTCGAGGAACAAAAATGTAGCATGAGATCTCTGAGGTCATTTCAGGTTGAAAAAAAGAAATATGTTTCAATGCATGAATCACAATGCTCCCAATCTTTTTGAAATTTGCTTTTTTTCTTTTTTCATTCCTACATATTTTAGATGGCCAAAAAATCGATAAAAAAGTACCTGTTTTATCTAAAATGCGAAAGAAGCGCCAAAAAATAAGTGTGTTGTGTCGTTTCTGCTTTTTTCTTCTTTTTTGAATACCATTCTAACTCTGTTTTTTTGTAAAACCCATCACGCCTCTAACACTTATTATTATTTAGATATGAAAATTCAAAAAATTCTACCAAAACGACGTGGGACGAAGGGAAGCTATCTTATTAACAATCGTCAATATCATATTGACAAAGGTTTATCCAAACCAACATTGAAACATGTTCGCTGCTCTGAAAAAACCCCAAATGGCAATAGATGTGGTCATTTTATCAAATTCAACCCAAATAATCATGAGGATAATAAAGTTAGTAAAAATCTTCACAAATGTCGTAAGTTTTTTTTTTCATTTGCTAAATTGAGTTACATTGAAGATAATACCTAAAATGTCGATATCAAAAAATTCGGTGATAATAGTTAAAATTTTAGGTGTTGCACTTCCTGAATCTGAATCTCTCAAAGGTAAATTTTGTTCAAGTAATTTATTCTGATCTAAATTAAACAAATCTTTTAAGATGATCAAATTGATATGATGAAGACTCCCCAACGACAACTGATAAATCGAGGTAATTCAAATTCTCCTCCAAAGGCTTCCCAAAAAAAACTAACGTAAGCTGTAATTTTAGTTTCTTTCCTCATTTTTAATATGTAAATTGTTTCAGGGTTACCGTATCCCCTGGATCGCCTTTTCATGGTCTCGAAAATGCCGATAGTGGAGCGTAAGAAAAACGTTTTATGCATATTTACATAACTAAAAAAATCTATTTTTCAGTTCGCCTGAAGCTGATGCCTCAACAGTTAATCAAAAGAAAGAACTTCAAGTTGTAGAAAGAACTCCAGGGAAAGCAGCTAAAACTGAAGAAAAGATGGTTGAACCGAATGAAACTGAAAGGGCAGAAAAGAACAAAAAAACTTGAAAAACTTGAACCTGGTATGTAAGATAAACGTTTTATGCATATTTACATAACTAACGAAAATTTATTCTGAGCTCTTTGGAAAGTTTTGAAATGTTTTTTATTTATATTTATTTCTGCATTGTTCTTTAACTTTTGTTTTTGTGAAATAAAATTGTTTTATTTTTACTTTTTTTGTGTTTTGATAATTAAAAACAGTGTTTAAATATAGTCGAACTTGAGATCATAATCTTTAGTTTTATTTGCAAGCATCCCTTCTTCTAATTAATTGAAGCTTATAAAAAATCAACATTTTCTTTTCAAAATCCAAAATCCTTTTTAAAATATGTAATTAGCTCTATCTTTCAATCAATGACAAAAAAAGAAATTTATCAAAAAAGCGGTCCTTTCTTTTATATTTAATTGAAAAACAATTGTTTTTACATTCTTTTATTCGATTTTTCTTTTCCTGAATGCTAATTGCAGAATGATAAAAGACTTCTTTTTTATAAATAAAAAATCAGTCGTTTTTCATTTATTTTAAATCGAAAAAATAAATCCAAAACTATCAAAGTGAATTTGCGTCATCATTTTCGAAGTTGTTGTTTTGGATAAAAAAACACGAGCGAAAATAAAAATTTAGAAAAGGGAAGAACATTGGCGCCAATTGTTTTTCCTTCTTCCACTTTAAAAAAAGTTTATTATTGCTTTTTTTAATCACTTTTTAAAAGGTGGTGGTTGTCATCAAAAAAAGAGAATCTTTTTTACCTTCGAAAATCTTCTTCGATGGCGACAAATTGCTTACTTTTTTCGATAAAAACTAATTTGTCAATCGCACTTTTTTTGCCTTTTGCTTGATCTAAAACAAGGAGATCCAACTTTTTTTAAAAAGTGGGCGAAAAAAAGTGTTGCAAATTGGAAGAGCTGGAAAAAAGTAAAAAATGGCATTCGGCCCAATTTGTCACTTTTTTCTGTTTTATGCCAATCATTTTTTTCTTTTTCTTTTTTCGATCAGCAACAATCATGTTGTATCATATGTATGTAAAATGTCCGTTTATTTGCAAACAATTAAAAAATAGAAACAAGAAAAACGTAATAAGAACAAAAAAGTTTAAAGTTTCTTTGGCATGTAAAAAACGTAAAACATGGCAGCTGGGAGGGGATATTGGGATTGGGAAGAAGTATAATGATGCCAGGGGAAAAAAAGCTGTTGAAAAAATTTATCCAGAATCGATGAGAAAAAATTATACTTCTAGCTAACTACCATGTTTAATGAATTATTGTAGTACCACTTCAAAGATTCGTACGTCAAAAATATTTAAAAAACTCGTATGCAAATTTCCCCATGTTAACAAAGTTCTATTAAAAATTTTTTAATGGCATGCCATTTTTCTCTTTTGTGTCAATTAATTTTTTGCATTTTTTAAAACATTTTTTTGATCCCTTTCCTTCTCTTTCAATTAAAGAAATAAAAAATCAACCACAAACTTTCTTTTTTCCAAAGCTTAACAAAAAAGACATAAACTTGTTAAAAAGCAAAAAAAGCACAAAGACTGAAAAAAATTTGTGGCAATTTATTTTTTTATTTTTGCCGATAAACAATTTGATGAGCGTCGATCGGAAGCAAAAAGTCGTGATCCAGATGGCACTTTTTTAGAATCATTAAAAACCACCGACGCCTTGAATCTAAAAGAAAGTTGCAGTTTTACCAACAAAAAAATGTGCAAGAAAATATGCAAAAAAGAAGTTAAATAAAAATGTGGTGTTTGTTAAAAAAAAGAAGAAATTTCGGTGTTTGAAACATTAAAGGACAGAATCACGTTAACAAAAGAAGGAAAAATATGCTGATTAGTAAAAACATAAAAAAATGAGTAATAAAAAGTTGTTATTAAAAATAGTGTAAAAAAACATTAAAGTCAATTTTTTACGATTTTGTTTTCTGCTTTAATCTTTGACTGATTTGTCGTTAGCAAGATTGCTGTAGACATATTTTGAGGATTAGTCAAGTCATTATCATCAGATGATGATTTCAAAACTTTTTCGTTTTTGAGGATAAATTTGGTATGCGAAAACAGTAATCTCGATAGTCTTTCTTGAGCTGAACCAATATTTGAGGCGATACCGTAATCCTAATTACCAAAGTGCAACATTTCTTTTGATATTATTTTTAATATTGCTCAAACAGTTATATTATTTTCTTAAAAAATATTATCCTCCCCAATATCTTCAAAAAGTTTTTTTCAACCTTTCTCCAAGAAACAATCACCTTTGATGGATACATTCCATTAAAGTTTATTTTTTTATTTTCTAAAGTGCAGCTTCTAAAATTGTAAACCTTTTTTTCCTTCTTTGATTTATCACATTTTTCCTGTTTGAATGAAGTTCAAATCTTTTTTTAATGGGCTAATGTTCCACTTTTGGCATCTAAAAAAAGAATGCTTTCTTCATTCATTTTCCACTTGACTTCAGCACTTTTTTATACTTTGCTTCAACTTTTGGAACTTTCTTGCAAAAAAAAATATCCATTTTTTCAAGGAGAAAAAAAACTAACACCATCATCAACTTTGGAGAGAAGGAAAAAAAGAAACATATTTATTTATAAAAAAAGTATGCCAACAAAACAACATAGTTTTTCTTGTTAGTTCTTCTTTAAAAGCATTGGAAAAGTGGAAGCAACAAATTAGCAAACGGTTGACCTCATGGAAGGAAAAAAGAGAACCTCAAAAGAAGACAAAGATTTTTCTTGCTGTTTTTGGTTGTCTTTGTAAAAAAAAGTTGAAACTTATTTGTTGAAGTTTCTTTGGTCTCTGGAGGTTTAAAGATGAATTGCAGCATTTTTTTTCTTTCAACAAAATTGAATCAAAATTTGGGATTTTCTGGGAAATAGCACTTTTGATTTTTGATCTCAATTTTTTCATAGTCTAATTCCATAAATTTTATGGAAGAAATCCTAATGGATTCAATTTTATGATTGCTTTAAAAGTGCCAGTCTCGACTGTAAAATTGCCAGTTTTCAAAATTCAAAATTGAACTTTGGCATTTTCAATTTTTTTGCCAACTTTTATTTATCATTTTCTAAAGCACTTCACTTTCAAATTCGCCCCATAAAAATCCATGGCAATTTCAAAAGTGCCAAAATATCAATGGCACATTTGCTTATTCTTTTTATGATGTAACATGCCTTTTAACTCACTAAATCAAGTCTCTCTTTTCTTTCTGTCAGTTTATCGCCCGCCCCATTCAAATTTGCATAATTTCGATTTCCCGAAACCCCCTCCTTCTTGCGTTCAAAAATTGCAAGAACAAAAACTCGAGTTTCTTTTTTGTTTCTTGAAAAATAACTTTATTTTTTGCAGCGAAAAAAACTGATAATTAATGTGTTTTCTTTCTTCATTTTTTCTGCTAAAGTGCCTTTCCTTAAAAAATTTTTAATCTTTAAAAATTAAATGCCATTTATGAGGCGAAAAAAGAAGAAGAAAAATGAACAAAAAAAGGATAAAAAACGAAGAAAGAAAATCAAACCTTGTTAAGCCTAAAAGGCGGAGACAGCTTTGTTATATCTCTTTTTTTATTTTACGTTTTCGAATAAAATGATGCAGTTTTTCTTGAAGACAAATTTCTTTCTTCTTTTTTTGCAACTTTGTTTTTTTTATTTTTGCTTGCTTATTAAGATGATTACTAATAGTTCTTTTTGTTTTGGGCTTTGAATGTTTTGATGGAAATCATTTTTTTAAAAATAACTGAAAATTTTAGTGGCACTTATTTGATTAGTTTCACTTATCACTTTAACTTTTTAAAGATTTTTTAATACCGTAGCTGTTGATATATCAGGTTTTGAGAAAACTACATACTTACAAAAACTTTGTTTTTTAAATCCATGATCAAGGATGGATTTAAAAAATGTCTCTGATATTTGTACTCCTTTGCCTTAGTTTTTGTTACAGTATTCCTCTCTTATCGCTTGCTGTAAGAACTTGTTTCATTTGAAATTTGTAGAAATGCTACTTTAGAAATATTATTATATTTTCGATTCGATATAAAGTACTTCATTTTTACTATTTTATTTCTAATTTTCTTATTTTAAAAATGATATCTAACCTTATCCCAATCAATTTACGTTTCAATCGTCTTTTCCGATTGCTAATGTTTTCTTTCTAAATCTCTCTCACTGATGATTATTTAAAGGTGAACTCATCATTCTCTCTTTTTTCAAATCAATTTGCTCTTCCGTTCATTCATTCCATTCTATTTCTTCTCATCGAATGCCTATCATTTGAATGGAATTTGCTTTTATTTTTTGATTGCTGCTTTTTTTGTGTTATATGTTTTTTTAATCATTCATGAGCAACTAGAACGGATAAAAAACTTAAAATAATGTTCAATCACTTTTTTCTTTGCTTGCTTTTTAGCCCTTGAAAAAATGAGAGACACGTTTGCCTTTGTTTTAGGTTATAAAAATGTCTCGATTTGCTTTTTACCCTTGCTTTAATTCAACAAAAACAAAACGAGGGAAAATGACAACAGCAGCAACAAGAACAACCACAATCACCAACAACTATATGACTTAAAAAAAGAGATAAAAACGACTTTTTGTCGTTGTTCCATCGTTTTTATATATATCTTTTTTTACAGATCTTTTCTTCTCTTTTGAGCTTTAAGGGATTTAAGCTTATGTAACCAAAGTCCGCCCCATCCCTGTGAAGGGGGATAAGAAAAAGAACAAGTGTGCCAGTTGTGCTTTGCCTGGAGGGAAGAGAACTTTTTTGTTCGAAAAGTATCACTCCATTTTCTTGCTTTTTTCCCAAAAAATGGTCCTTTTTTTCAAAGGGTAAAAAATTACAAAATATTTATATATATTTTTTCCCGAAAAAAAAAACAAAAAAAACTTCCCGGAAATCGGGTAAAGGAAAGGCTTAATGTAGCTTTTGGCATTCCTTTTTCGGGAGGTCCTTTTCTTTTGCTGTCAAGTAAGTAAAAGTAATAAAGAAAAAATCAAAGCCTTGCTTTTTTGAGGATGACGTTTTTGTTATTTTTTTTTACTGCTGCATTTCGCCTTTTGATCCCCTCTTTTTTTGTTAAACTTTTTGCTTTTGTCTTAACTTTTTTTTAACAAAAATAAAAGTAAAAAAAAAAGTAGCCTCAAAAAGTATTCACTTTCCTTCTCCTTCTTGTTCTTTTCCTTGAGCTTCTTCTTTCTTCTTTTCTATCTTCATTATTATTTTTCTTCAAGAAGAAGGAGATAGAAAAGAGGAGCTTACTGGCCATTGAAGCCCTTCTTCAAAATGCCTCTTTTCTTCTTTTTTTAAAGTTTTTTTTACTCATACATTACTTTGAAACAATTGCCTTAAGGCAAAAAAAAAGAAATATATAAAATTTAGAATAAAAAAATCTCTGAAAACGACAGCCAATTTTTCTTCAATTTTTTTAATTCTAATTTTGGTTTTTTGCCTTTTTTAAAAAAATGTTTTCTTTCATCTGTGTTTTTTTTTCATTGCTTGTTTTTGGTTATTGCCACAAAAAAAATCTCAAGAGTTATTTTTTTCTGCTTCGACATTCCTCTTGTTAATTAATAAAAATGCTAAAAACAAGAAAAATTTTGTTTAAACTTCCTCATAACTTTTTTTTGTGTTGTTTTTGTCATATTTTTTTGAGGATGATTAAGATGATGCATTTGTCATGTTGATTTTTAAACAGGGGAAAAAAGAACATCCTCGACATCGCTTATTTTCTTGAAAAAAGAAAAAAGGAACTTTTGTTTTTCAAAAGAAAAAAGTTCAAAAAATGAATAAATTTATTTTGTTGGTTTAATTGTTTCTTGAATTTAATGAGTAATTTTATTATTGAAGGAATGTCTTCCTTTTTTTGAATAATATGAATGTCTCATTTGGGGATATTTTTCTTTCTTCTTCTTTTTGACTATCATATCAGGAAGTTAGTTATTCAAAATGAAACAACTTCCATAAAATGAATTTAAAAAAGTTGTTCCTTATTCGTTTTTTTGAAAGAAAGAAAGTTATGAATGAAATCTGTTCATGGACATCCCCAATGTCACATCGAATTTGTTTCAAAGAAAATGCACAATTTTGTGAGACGCTTGGCAAAGTGTTTCACCTCGAGAAATCAACTTTTTTTGTCGAGAGAATTTCAAAAAACGAATGCCAAAATGTCTCACAAAATTTGGCCTTCGTTTCGATGTGATGTAGACCTACGTAGGCGATTGTTGAAGGATGTCTGCAAAAATTGTTTGAGTATTTGTTTCGTCAAAGTTTAAGTTTTTCTGCTTCTCTTTTGGGAATTTTTAAACAAAAAATTAAAAAAGTTTGATAAATATACAGTGTTCCAACAATCAATCAAAAATTTTAAACAATTTCTAGAAGAAATCTTTTCTTAAACATTTCAAACAAATTTTTTGTTCTTTAGTTTTTATAAGTCAATTGGGAACTTTTGTGAAAGCTTATAAAATTTAGAGGCAAAAATTGTTTTTTGTGTTTTTCTATTTAAAGCCTGAGAATCCCTTTTTGATAAACATGTGTTTTAAATGTTGTTTTTGTAGTTTTAACTTTTAATACAAATCCTAAGGGATTTTGTGATACGGTATTTTTAAATAAACATTTTTTTAACATTTGACTGGAATTTCCAATGAGCCCGTGGGAAACCTTCAAAACTCATTTTTTACCAAATCCTTATTTTCGCGTTTTTGTTTCTCCTCAACAGAAAATATGTCATTGTTAAAAGGTCATTTGGTTCAATATTCAAATGTCTTTCATTCATTTAAGTAAAAATATAAATAAATATTAGCCCCTCACATTTCGTCTTTTTTCCCCTTTTTTCTCACTAAAAAGGTGTCATTTTTCTTTTTTTTTCTTCCTTTTTTAGATTCCTTTATTTTTTATCATTCTTCTACTTCTTCTTCGTTTTTTTCCGTGATGCCGTCCGTTGACGACAACGGCAATATTGAAAATATTCTTCTTTTTTCTTCAATTTGTCACTACTAAAATACATCTCTTTTCTTCTCAATTTTTTTTTCATTTTTTTTATTTTCTAAAAATTTATTAAAGAAGAAGAACCTTTCAACAAAAATAACAATGTTTTTGTTGAAATTTAACAACAAAAAAAACGGGACATCTTTCTTTTTTTTTGTTTGAGACTTTGGAGGATAAAAAAAATAATGTAAAAAAGAAAGGAGTTGCGCGAAACAATTCAATTTAGTTTAAAAAAGAAAGAAGGAAGAAATTTCAGAAGCGTCGGAAACTTTTTTTAAGAGGTTCTTCTTCAGCTTTTTTAGAGGAGTTAGTTTTGTGTGTGCCATCATCATCATCACCATCATGAGCATTATCGGAGAATGGCCAAAGAGCATTATTGTGCCATCGTTGAAGAAGGAGTAGAAGAATTGTGCCATCGTTGACAACAACAACAGCTTCTTCTTCAACGATGGCATTCCTTAAAAGTTTTCGGCAAAAAAGAAAAACAAGACAAATGCATTTTTACAGAAGCAGCAAAAAAATAGAGACACTTTCAATTACCTCTCCCAAGGGTGTTATCCATCTTCCAAATTCAACACATTTTCTTTCTTCATCCTTAAAAGATGGCACTCAATTAAGTGTTGAATATCCATATATATTTATTTATTTATTTGTAGTCAAATAAGAAGATATATTGTTAACAACCTTGCATCCTCCCCATTTCTCTTTTTCATCATCATTATTCTTCTTCACATCACCATCATCATCGATGGCACTGCCAATGCCATTGTTGAATTGAATGTGCCGTTGAAGTCACTCTCATTTTTTTTTGTTACTAAAAATGCATCCTTTTTTAAAAAAAAGCTTTTACATACAAAGGTTGTTTTTTTTTATCTCATTTTCTTCTATTTTTTCCCAAAAATAAAAAAAAATTCTGTTTTTCTTGTGGGAAATTTAGATATTTGAAGAAAAAATGAATTTTTTTTCATGAAAGCTTTGTGAAGAAAAATAAAATTATTGAATTGTGTCCGCTTTTTTCAAGTATTTTTTCATTGTTTGAGAGAAAATACTTTTTGCAGAAAAATATAATATTTTTAAGCCCACTCCCCAAAACCCAGAAGAAACATAAGCAACCTTCTGAATCCTCTTTGATATAGAAAAAAAAGACGTCACCGAATTTTTCAGAATTCATCGAAATTTTTGACGACGGCATTTTTCTCTCTTTGTGCCATCGCTATTCTCTTAACACGAAAAAAATGCCATCGAAAGAGTAGGAGTAGTACTTTTTTTCGTGTTAATCGTTAACGAAACAAAAGTATTCCCGTTGGGACCCGGAGAAAGGAAGAGACAGTTTCTTGATCCCTTGTTATATGTACATGTGTCTATGCAAATCTTTCAAGAATCAGAAGCAGCAAAAAGACGAAAATTCTTTATTTTTTTCGTTGCAAAAAAGAAAGTTGTTCATTTTTGAGTGACAGACATGTTCTTTTTCTTCCTTCTTCTTCTATTTTTTGTTTGCATCGTCAAACATTTTTCGGGATGCCCTTCTGCCTTTTTCTTTTGCTTTGCCTTGTTACTTTTCGTTTCCGTGTTTTATTTAAATTTTAAATTTGGTTTAAAAACTTTTTTCTCCCCTTTTTTTATTTAAAAAAATTGAAAAAAATTGATGATGTTTGAGTTTTGTGTCATTTTTTAGAGTGAATAAAAATATTTTAAAAAATGGTAACACGGGATCGTCGAAAATCTTCTTCCATCATCAAAAACAATGCCGCCGAAGAAGATGAAGGGCCATGTTGTAGTTGTTGGGATACTGTAACAGATCATCATCAACTTCAACATCAACAATTACCAATGATTGAAAGAACAACAAATATTTCCAAAGATAATATAATTAATAATCATCGATCAATAATAAGGATACCTTCCCCAATTACATTATTTATTACATTTATAATTTTTGGAATTTTTAATCTTACAGAATCCTCTCCCCAGCAATGGGAACATGGTTCTGGTCCAAATACAACTTACATATCACAGGTACATTATTTTATGCAAATTTTATGTTTATCCTGTTTTATGCAAATTTAGGTATTAAATCGATTAACAGATCGCTCAAAATATGATAAACGATTGAGGCCGTTATATGGTGAAAATCCGGTCGATGTTGGAATTACCATTCATGTCTCTTCAATATCAGCTGTCAGTGAAGTGGATATGGATTTTACGTTAGATTTTTATCTTCGACAAACATGGCAAGATCCTCGACTTGCCTTTGGGAAGCTGGATATTGGATTTGAAAAAATTAAATCTTTAACTGTCGGAGTGGATTATCTGGATAGGCTGTGGAAGCCGGATACGGTAAATTTCTTGTAAATTATAAAATTTGCATAAATGTGTTTGATGTTGCAGTTCTTTCCAAATGAAAAGAAATCATTTTTTCATGTTGCAACAACCCATAATTCTTTTCTTCGAATTGAACCTGATGGACGAGTAAGTAAAAACAAAGCATTCAAAACTCTTAAAAGATCATAGAAACTTGTAATATGCCCCCAGGGGGTCATTAGCCTTTGTTGGATATTAAGCTTTGATGTAGTCTCAGCACTTCCTTGTTTTTGTTTGAATTTCATTATTTACTTTTTTGGCATTTCTTAAAGCTTCCAAAATATGCAAATTTTTTGGTTCAATAGCTTTTTAAATTCCATGACCTCCAAAAAAGTGGGATTGTCGATGAAATAATAGAATGCCGTCCATGAAGTCATTTCTAAACTGACTGAATGATAGAATACCTGAGGACATGTAAATAATACATGAGAAAAACTTTTTGCTTGCTTAAAGTTGACGACTTGTTTTTTTTGTTGGAACAACTTTTTTTATTATTATATAATCGAATGTAAGCTTTCTAGTCTTAAAACAAAGAAAAAACGAACTTAAGCTTTAAGCTTTAAAGAAACTTGTCACTTTTTTCTTTGCTCAAAATCAATGAACAAAGAAGAAGAAGAAGCAATAAAGCAACGGCGGCGAACATGGCCGAGATTTGTCTGAGTTTTTTTCCCTTGAAGTTGAAGAAGAGGAACAACAATAAAGTTGTTTATTGGTTTTACAAATACATGAAAAAGAAGAAAAAAAGTTGCCGCCTTTTAAGACAAAAGGAAAAAAAATTTAAATGTGTCAGCAATCTATCAATCAAAACAAACAAACAAAAAAAAAACAAATTTTGTTTTTTCTTCCATGAGTTTCTATTTTGTGAGGAAAGAATCACATTTGGGAATTGAAGTAAATTTTCTTGTTTGTTTTTGGGAAAAATTGAGTGAAAGTGAAAAAGAAAGTGGGAACCGGAAAAAAAACAATCGTGTGAAACTTTTACAAATTTGAAAAGCATAAAATTACAGGTTTTTACGTCACAACGTCTTACCGTAACTGCCACATGCCCAATGGAACTTCAATTATTTCCAATGGATTCACAGGTATGATCAAAATTGATATTCTTGGAAGAATGTTAAAATTATTCAAATTTTAATTTTAGACTTGTAAACTTGAAATTGAAAGTTATGGGTATACAACTGCGGATATTGATTACTTTTGGGGAATGCGAAAAACGGATAAACAGGAATCCGCGGTCGCATTTGCGGATTTTACGTTGCCACAATTTCAGAGATCCGGGTATCGGGTTAATATTACAAAGGCTCGAACTGCTTCAGGTAAAAATTTTGGAGAAGGATTATAAAAAGGGATATTTGAAATCCATCTTTTGGAAAACATTGCAAATTAAAATTTGCATATTCAAATTTTGTTATCATCATTGTAAAAACAATTAACAATTTTCAGGTGAATATGTCCGGCTATATTTTGAAATTATTCTTAGTCGAAATATTGGTTTCTACCTCATGAATATTATAATTCCCTCTGTTCTTATTGTAATGATTAGTTGGGTTAGTTTTTGGTTGAACCGAGAAGCTTCCCCAGCTCGAGTTGGATTGGGTGTTACAACTGTAAGTTCATTTCTATTAATGTTTATTTTATTACCGTAATCCAACCTTTTATTATTCCTTGTAGGTCCTTACAATTACCACCGTTATTACAACAACAAATAATTCAATGCCAAAAGTCTCATATATTAAAGGCTTGGATGTCTTTCTCAATTTTTGTTTCGTCATGGTTTTTGCTTCCCTGGTTGAATATGCCGTTGTATCGTACATGAATAAAAAACTCGGGCAACGGCGAGAAAAGAAGCGAAAACGTGCAGAAGCAATGCCACAAACAACCGAATTTCCAATGTTTACAAATTATGCACCAATTTCTCCAAATCAAAATACAACATATAATTATCGAGCCCCAGGGTTGCCATCCTCTTCACCCTCAGGGGGTCAAAATGCTAATACCACCCTTCCCGCAAATGCCATGACCCCAGATTGTGATTGCAGGTATGGAAGTGTTTTAAATATCCCAAATGAATCTGGAATGATGCCATCTTCCGCTTCTTCGGCATCTGCATCTGCAGCTGCAGCGATCTTAAATAATATAAATAATAATAATAATGCTAATATTGCAAATAATAGCCAATCAAGTAACTCAAGAACCACAAATACAATTGCATACGCGCGAAAACTTCTTAAACTTCCTGGCAGGTTGAGAATTGTTTTTTATTCAAATTTTTTCAATATTGTGGCGTAAAATTATTTTTTTGAAAGTAATTTTGTCATTTATTTTCTTTTTATTTCACAAAAGTAATCACTGGTGATATTAAATATTTTTATTTTTATCAAAAATCATTATTTTATTTTCACACTGCGCACAAAAATTTGCATAAAAATGCTAAATTGGTAAATTAATAAATGTGGTGAAAGTTGTTGGTAAATTAGTTAGCTTAAAGTAGTGTCTTGAAAGTAGCCATCAATTTTTTTTATTTTAGTAACTCCGTTTTAACTTAAGTTTTAATAACCAAAATGTCCATTTATGCAAATTTGTTTATGATCAAATACCGTAATTTTCAGAGCAATTCCACTTATGCAATATTCCCAAATGCCCCAGGATGGTTCATTTCGGCCAATGCAAGTTGCATACGGTAAACGACGACGACCAACTCGTTGCTGCCGATATGTTTCCCCATCAAAAATTGATAAATGTTCAAGATATATGTTTCCAGTACTTTTTATTTCTTTCAATGTTGGATATTGGTGTATCATGAAATTCTTAAGCTCACTAACAGCAAATCAAAATTTCGTTCGTTTTGAATGAAAAAAGATGTTGCAAAAAATTGAAACATTTATGTTTTTGCAACTTTTTCAATATTTTTTCAACATCATTTTTCATCTTTGCTCTGTATTCGTCATTGATTGAAATTCGATTCAAAACTTTACACTTTTATCTTTTTTTCTTTCGTTTTTTTTCAAAATATTGCCTCCTCAATTTTAATAATTAAGAGCTCAAATATCCAAAAAATATATATTTTAAATTTTCTCGAATGCTCAGCAGATAATTTTTTAACTTTTCGCTCACAAAAACTTTTTTTAAAACACAAAACCATTTTTTTAAAGAAGAAAAAATATATATAATTTTTACGGGTTTTACTTTTTTAAATTCATTTTGTTCATTTTTTATCAAAGAAAAACTAACACTAAAATTCACATTCGTTTTTAATTTCTTTTTTTTTTGTAATTATATTACTGTATTTTAAAACTTGTTTAAAAACATCAAGGAAAATAAATATCCAATACATTAATAACTTCCTAAAGCCTCACGTGATCACACGAGTAATAAAGGAAATAAAAAATTAAATGTTCGAAGGAATGCAATTCGGAGGAAAATTTCACCCAATCATATTCCTTGATTTAAAATAAGCCATCAATAATCTTCTTTGATTCCAGCAAAAATCGATATCACTGCAAGCAAAAACAACAAAAATAAGCAAATATCGTGAATGTAATACTTATTGCTTCCGCAAAACTTTTCAAAAATTGTTATTACATTTAACAATTTACAGCATGACAGATGGCCTAACAGAAAATTGTTGTTTATCAATTTTGTGTTGTTATTCTCATTCGACCTTATCGAAAAGCTTTATGTAATTGCATTTTCAAGCATAAAAGAAATTCAAATATTTTATCTGAATTTTTTGTGGAATGAATTATTTTATAAATTCATAAAACTTCAAAATCCATTCTACGCACATTGGTTTTTAAAATTCTTACACTTGGGAGATGCAGTAAAATTTAGAGTTAACCAAAGTACTACAAATTATGCGTTTTGTTCAAGAAAACATAAAAAATTGAAAAAAGCTAATAAAATTAAAATTAATGTAGTTGTAAATTACAAAAAGTCAGCTTTTTACGTAAAAAGCTGACTTTTTTGCCATCATCATTTCCGGTTTATACGCACTTGCCCGACAGATTTGCAAACGTTTGTTATTTTTTTGATTTTGGTCCACACTTGCCCGACTCTGGCAAAAGATCTTTGAATGCCATGCGCAAAAAAAAATGTTTGCAAAAAAAGAAGTTTGAGCGGGATAATTTTATTATTGTACTAATTTGAAAGGGTAATTATATTATTATTGATATTGTTAATGTTTTTATAATGTTTAAGTATAAATTTTATTACGCACGGTATACAGTGATATTACGTTCTTTAACAAACACAGAGTTTATCAAGTCTAGGATGAAAATCTTTTGTCTTTTAAGAGTTTTAATATTAAAAGTTAAAAGATTTAAATTCTTGATTCAATGTATTATTCAACTCAAAATATCCGAAATTTAAATTGTAAATTTTTGTAATATTTTCAATGATTATGAAAAGTTGTTGCATCTATCCTCTATCCATTCAAGGATACGGTATATTATCGAAAAATTTAAACACTTAAAAATGATATGGAAATGCTGAAGACTCTGGTAAGACAAGAATACAATCACAAAAAATTTTCAGGCATTTTTTGCGATATTTTTTGAAGAAAGGACAACAGGTGTTGCCGTCTACCGGATGTGCATTATAATTTCTCAAAAAGGCAAAAACGATGATGATTCAAAAGACAAAAAAAGAAATTAAAGATGATGCTGCAAGCGATAAAAACTTTATACAAAGCTAAATTTTAGTCTGCTTTAAAAGCAAATTCATTTATTTTCACTGTTTTGTATATGTTTAAATAATAAAAATTTTTAGATGGCAACTTTTAATGATAAGACAAAAGCTGCCAATCGTTACAGTATTTCTTCATCATCAAACAACGATTCAAGGTACAAGAATCTCAACCTTAATAACTCACATCAATGCTCTAATCCCCAAGTGAAGTCATCATTATTTGTTGGGCATGGAGTTCAAACAAAAGCTGTAAGCAGCGATTACAAAGGCTTAGGTTTCAATCATCGCCAACAGAGCGTTATTAAAGAAGAACCTAAAAGCAAATTCAGCGATTATTTTAAAAATCAAGGATCTGAAGATAAAGGCAGCCATAAAGAAAATGGACCAACATCAAATTTAAATAAATCAACTTTGTCATTATGCGTGGTAGCGTATGAAAAATCTATCGAAGCTGGTGGTTCAAAGCAGAATACAGTAGTTGCAGAAGCAACAAATACATCTTTACCACTCCTCAAGGTAAATTTTGATGTCTCTATGAACCACCATAATCTTTTAATTTACAGGGTTGTGTTAGTGATTTGCAAGATACAACACAAACACCAGCTTCACATACATCTTTATCGCAAAATGTCAAGGTAAATTTTAAAAACTTTCTGAATGAGTGTAACCTTCTGTTTTACAGAATAGTGTTAGTACTTTATGGAGTAATGTTAAAAGCGTTTTGTGTTGCAACGATATTTCAAACATTGATAAAGTTGGTGATGTTAAAGACAGATTACCTAACATTGCAAAATTGGAATCTTCAAAGAAAAAACATGATTTAAATACTCAAGAGTACAGAAAAATGTTAGAAGAAAAGCAGGTAAATATAAAATAAAAGATATTGTCAAAAAAAATTTTGTTTTTTTACAGAATGAACCCCTTGATGTTCACCAATGTGATCGATGCTTGAAACTCTTCAATTATATTGGAGAATTATTGCTTCATGAATGTTCAGATGCAACTCTTGTTGATGGAAATAGAAATAGTCCACCATCTTATGAAAAACAAATGAATTTTGAAAGATTTTGTGATAATCAAGGTGCAATGGTAGAAACGGATGAAGACAATAATGAAGATGCATTGGATTTTCATGATCATAATTTCGATCAAAGTGATGATACCGTAATATCGGCTCAACACAAAAATGAATGCTTATCAAAGGCACCTAACGATGAGATTCCCCAAAAGAACATTAAAGAAAAGGGAACAGCTAAATCTCAATCAAATACAACAGAACCGGGATATAAAAGAATAACTGGTGCGGCAAGTTTGTACAATAATCCAAGTTGCAACAAAATAATGGAACATTATGCTTCAACAACAAAAAAAGGACAATCCTTCAACACTTTGGCTGAAGAACTATCAAAGGTATTGGGCACAATAATTACAAAAGATCAAGCTTATCATCAATATCAAAAATTTGTAAAAAGTAAAACAAATGCAGGACCCAAGTTAAAACAAACGAAGCTGAATTTTGCCCCAAAAGCCGTTGTCGAATCACAGAATAGAGAAGGATTAAAAAGAAAAAACAAAATTACAGTACCCTCATCCGATGCAAAAATTGCTAGAAAAAGAGGCAAAAATGTTCATGATGAACTTCTACAAAGAATGGAAAACCTCGAAAATCAAAATTCTCAAATTTTGGCAAACAATACTGTGATGTTAAATTTATTAAGAAAATTTATGGGCAATTCTGAACTCAATGATATGGAATTTCAAAGTCTCTCAAATTTACCAAAAGAAACGAAACCGAAAAGTGTTAAAAAAGTTGCATTTGTAAATAATGAAGTTTCACAAAATTTGACTGATGGTGAAAGCGAAAATGGAATTGAATCAAGTGAACATGATTCGGGAAGTGATAGAAATTGTTTAACGAGCAGTAGTAGTATTGGTTCTGATTCATCCGGCAGCGATTGCGATGATACCGATTACTCAGAAGATGATGACAACGATAAAAGTAAGCATTGCCAAATTATTTTGCCACTGTATTTGAAAAATCTTCAATTTCAGGTTACCGTAAAATTCCTGTTATTACCAACAAAAATGGACAAGTTTTAATGGAATATATAATTGGCCAAAACAGCAAATTAATGCCGATGATTGTTGTTGCACACAAAAATCTTATTCATACTTACACAAAAACTAAATCCAAGAATGATGCAAATCCTCCAACAACCTATTATGAATGTAACAGATGCCCAAGAAATTCAAAAGATAAATCTAAAGCAGTAATGAAGGGTGATGAATTTTGGGCCTATCCAGAACATTCAACCGAATGTTGTCCTTTAACCAAAAAAGAATTCGATGAATTGCAGCTTGATAGAAAAATCAGGGACACAATTACAAAAGGATTCAAAGGCTACGATGCTTATCGCGCTGGATTCAATGAAGCATCAGAGAAAGGACTTGAAATTCGTGATTATGAAAATTTAAGAAAATCATACGATCGTTTAATTGGCAAAAGTATTCCGGATAGTAAAAAAGGCAAAGTTGCTGAACAACATAAATTCCTTATTAATGGTGAAAGATGGTTGATTCATGAAGAAAAAGAAATTGCAGTATTCAGTTCGGAACTACAACTAAGAACCATGGGCGAATGCAAAATTCTTATGGCTGATCCAACATTTCGAACATCCCCAAAAGGCTTTCAACAAACTTTATACATTCATGGATTAGTGGAAGGTCAAAGTGGATCCGAATGGCGATGTCTTCTCATGGCAACAATGAATACAAAAACTGAAGAAAGTTATAAAATTGTGGTTAATGCAATTAAAGAAAAATGGGCTGAACTTAATATCCAACCAAAATTTGAAAGATTTCATACTGATTATGAAACTGCACTGTATAAAGCTTTTGAAGAACTTGGAGGAAAAGAAAAAATTTATGGGTGCCTTTTCCATTATGATAAAGCTGTACTTTCGAATATGAAGAATCTTGGATTATTTAGTTACTACCGAGTACCCGTGGATGAAGCCAAAAGAAAGCCTGAATATAAACCAATTCGTCGTTGGATTCGTGCCATAATGGCTCTTCCTATGCTTCCAAAAGATGATGTTTTGTTTCTATGGGATGATTTAAAGAACATTCCTCCACCACCTTCTGATTGCAAACTTAAATGGCCAACTGAAAAGCTACAAGGATTGGCTGATTATATTCAAAAAAATTGGATTCCGTTATTGACAGAAACAAATAACAATCGATGGTGTTTTTACAAACTTGGAAGAACGAAAAATACCAACCCTTCAGAAGGCTTTCATAGTGGATTAAATCAAACATTGCCAAAGAAGCCGAAATTTAAAATTTTTCTCGATATTCAAAAATCACGATTTTCGATGAATGAAGCTCGTATTATTAATATTACAACAACAAATGTCAAAACAAATTGGCGAAATAGCAAATACACTGCATTAGCTGAAAGAATTGAAAAGCATGAAATGGATTTGGAAAAATTAAGACAAAAAGTTAGTTAAAGTTATAAAATAAATAGAAGTAATCTAAAAGTAGTTAAATTTAGGATTTGAATGAAGAAGAATTACTTGCTGCCCTTAAACATCATTGTGAAAAAGTTTCGTATGAACTTCATGATGTAAGAAACAAATCTTTGAATACAGTTAAAAGTGGCAAAAAAGCAGATGGTCGGAAAAAATATCAACTTATTTCCGATGATGAAGAAAATGGTGAATCTACTGATGATGAATCAACACAGAAAGTAAAAAATCCAAAACCATGTTCAACGCTAATAAATACCGTACCACCAAAAATCAAACATCAGCAAATATTGGTAACAAAAGATATTAAACCTGAATCTCAAAGTAAAACTGTTATGAAAGATATCAAGAGTGACAAAAAAGATGTTGATATTTTAAAAATTCAAAAACCATTTTCAAAAGTTTTAAATACCGTACCGCCAATATTCCAACAACAACAAAACTTGGTCCATAGTTTTAAACTTTCAATTAAATCTGAATCTCAAAGCAAAGCTGTTATCAGTGATATCAAGAATGATGAAAAAGATGATGATATTAAAGTTTTAAAAGAAATTAAAGTCAAGCCAGCACAGCGGAAAATTGTTTTTCCTAGATTTCAACGCCTTGAAATTGAAGGTTTTTATGGAGATAAAATTCCTGCACAAATTTATAATTGTATAATGCCTCCACCAACACCGTATACCCAATCTGATTTATTTATTCCGCCTTCTCTTCAACAACTTCAGGATATTTTAATGATGTTGGATTTACCTCCAGAACTTGCATTTAATTCTCCGCTACTTTCTTCAGTAGCAACTGAACCTGAAGGAAAATCTATGGTTACGGTACATACTCGAGGCGATGGCAATTGTGGCCAGCGTTCACTGTCCACTTTGTTTACTGGCTCCGAAGACCACCATTGGCATATTCGCCTTAAAATTTATCAACATATTGCCGTCCATGGTCATCGAATTTATGCAATTAAATCTGCAAATCTTGCTAAAGAATATTATGAAAAGTATCAAAGATTAAAAAATATGCCCCCACAACGAGTTGATCATGATTTATATGCTGGGAATGATGATTTCTTTGCATTAGCAGATATGCTTGATTGCAGTATTTACACATATACTCCAAATCCTTTTGGCGCAAATACTCATATTACTCCACATTTTAAAGATAATGTTAAGCCTATTGGAGCCCCAACCTTCTTTTTAATGTATCTTAACGATAACCATTTTGAGCCAATCATTGATTTCATCTAAATCAGCATCATGTTTATCGAAACTTTTTTTAATTTAGCCTGTCTTCTTGGTTTTATTCTTATTAATTTAGCAAACGTGTTTATTTTTTAATTTATTGTCGTAAGCATACTGTATGTTGAAAATTATTTTCTGCAAAATATTTTGCTTTTGAATTTATCAATGAAAGTTTTAAAGTATTTGCCTTGAACGATTACAAAAAGTTAATAACTATACATTTCTAGACTTAAACAAAAACAGAGGGATACTAATTATGTGTATTTATATAATTGATAACATCGAACACACATCTATAAAAATTATCCCGCTCAAACTTCTTTTTTTGCAAACATTTTTTTTTGCGCATGGCATTCAAAGATCTTTTGCCAGAGTCGGGCAAGTGTGGACCAAAATCAAAAAAATAACAAACGTTTGCAAATCTGTCGGGCAAGTGCGTAAAAGCCTCATTTCCCTTTGGCGGATTCTCCTGGCACGATTATAAAAGTTCAAAAATATTTTAAATTTTGCAAAATAAAATTGTTCTAAATAATCTTCAGTAGTTTCTGAAATATATTTGTTTGTTCTTCAATTATTGCTAATATAACTGTTTCAAGAATGGAGGTTGATGAAGCTAAATATGTAAGGAGTTTTTTTGTGTCGTGTTCTATAAACAATTCCTTTACTTTTTAGGCAAAAGAATGTCGAATTGGAATGAAATGGAAGATCAAAGAAGAAGATGTAAAAGATATGCAAGAAGGATATTTACAAAGCAAAACTTATAAAGCACATATTCCCGGTGCTGAATTTTTTCTTCGATTGTATCCCAATGAAAAGAATGAAAGTGAAAGAAATCAAGTCAAAGTATATTTGTGGCTGAAATGTGGAATGACAAAACAAATCAATGCTGATTGTACAATCTATGTTAAATCCGCTTCTAAAACTCTTGCTGTTACAAACGAAGTTTTCTATGTTTACAATGGTCAGGGGGAAACGCTTTGTACTCGTGATGATATGCTTAATCCAGTAAAGAAATTCTTCGTTGATGGAATTATGGAAGTGGACCTTAAAGGAACACTCAAATCACAAGGCATCAAAAGAAAAGCTGCTAAACCTTTATCACTTGGTGAATTGCTTTTCTTCAATGAGGAAGATAAGGATGTTACAATTTTTGTTGGTGAAGATCAAATTATGGTATGACTGTTTTATTTTTATAAAGTTAATAAATTCAACTTTATAGGTTCATAAATTAATTTTGTCTGCTTGTTCCCCAGTTTTTAAAGCAGAATTAAATAATTCCCGATTTAAAGAATCAAAAGAAAAGCAAATTGTTATTTCTGATTTTTGCTTTGATACTGTTGGATTCGCTGTTGATTTTTGTTATGAATGGGATATTGAAGACTTCGACGGTTTTGAAGAGACTGCGTTAGAACTTTTACACTTTGCAGATAAATATGATTTGAAAGAATTACATGTAAGTTATTTTTGCTATTGATATTTTGTGTCAATTAGCTTGAATTGCTCAAACTAACCACCCCAATTTTGATTTTGATGTCTTTTTTAGGATTATGTTCAATCAAAACTTGTTGAAAAAATGTCTGAAGATAATGTTGTTAAAAATGCAAATGCTTCTGCCACTTCCAATTCTGCTGACCTTCGTGAATTTTGTATCTGTTTTTTGATCAAGGCTGGAAAAGAATCAACAATGATTGATGATTTTGATGATCTCAACAGTGAAATCAAACTTGAAGTTCTTCAGCGTTCTTTTCTTTCTGCTTCCATTTAATTCTTTCCCTTATTACTTCTTTTCTTCTTTTTTTTGATGTAATTCTTCTGTCTTTTTGTGATATGGCTTTGTTGGTTTCTTTTATCTGTTTTAATATAAACTTATTATTTATTTATTTTTTAACTTTTTGGTGGTTAAACACGGGTTTTTGGTATTCTCTAAAATATTTGACGGTAATTATCCAACTTAAAAGATTTTGATCATTTTGGGAAACAATTTTTTGATTGACTTTGTTTTTAAAAAAAAGTTTATTTACAATTTGTTAGTTTTTTCCTTGGCATGATTTCAATTTTGTAGTTGTTGTTTTACATTCCTCAGAATCGTTTAAAACGAGGGGCTTTCTTTAGAATATTAGCCTGCACACGATAAAAGAATTCGTGTCCCATGATTTTCAAAATCTATTAAAATAGAATTCTTAACTAATGATTTAAACGAATGGAAAATTAAGTTATTTTCGCAAAAAGAAATAACAAGATAAATAAATTCTTATGAAGCCAGGTGTTTTTAAAAAACAAAAGTCCAGTTTATATATTTCATGCGGAAGTAATTTATTCTAACCTTATTTCATTATACTTCCTTTACTTTACGATTTTATTTGTCCTAGCTTTTAGCATTTTAAAATTAACTGTGAAATTATGATGACATGCAAAAAACCAAGATCACCTCATTCGATTTCAATTTATTCTTATTTTAAGGCTATGGATTACTGTAACTTCAATGATGTGTTGTAAAAAGGGTATGAGTTGGTAGGGTACTTTTCCTTCGTTGAAACACGTATGGATGTGATGAAATTGTTGATGGAAGATCAGATGATTGTTTACAAAAATAGAATCTGATGTATGCTTTTCGAGTAATTTTACTAAAAAAATCAAGGGTTTAATTTTAAATTCAAAAAATATTTGCTTTTACCTTAAAATTAAGAATGAAATTGTACCAGAAAGGGCAAAAATATCGTTGCAAATTGGCATTAAAGTTAAAAATAGTGCAGTTAAAGCGAGATTTTTTGGGAAGAAAACTTGTTGAAGCGAAAAAATCCATTGAAGTGATTGTCCCCCAAATGTTATAAATGATACAACTAAAAAAGTAAAGATTTTTTTAAAATTACAGTATATTTGGAAGCAATACAAATGAGTTTAAAAAATCAATCGATAATTAAATACTTACACAACAAATGTTTTTCTTTAACATTGATTACTGTAGATTTGTAAAAGTGAAATCGAATAAACGAAAGAATATTCAAAATTCCACCAAAGAATTGGCAGCTCAAAAATATTAATCCCAATGAAATTCCAAATAGCTCATTAATTGTAGGATTTTTGTAAATCGGAACCACAACATTATCATTTAAATAAATCAAAAGTCCAGGTTCATGAAATCTCCAACAATTGTTTAAAAGTGGTAACAAAAGTATTACAGCCAAATACCATTTTCTAGCCCAAATTTTGTGATATTTTAGAGGGAACCAAATCAGGGTGAATCGATTGAAAGCCATTAAAGTGTGTCCCAAGAAGATTGTCACAATCGCGTAAGAATAAACAATAAATCCAATTGAAGCAACCAATTCATTACTTTTAAAGAATGGAATTAGCGATTGTGTTTGGGTGAGTCTTTGAAGGAAGCATATCTGAAAAGATATATATTGCAGTCAAAGATTACTTATATCATGGGTATGTGCAAATGGGTATGTGTTTTTTTGTCATTAATGATTATTGAAATTTCCGTTAATTTGTAGACGATACAGTATCCCCTCAAAAAATGTTTTTGTAAATTATGTTTGTATTCTTAAAGCTTCAAAGATTATGTTATCTTTGGTTTTGACCATTTTTGTAATGGAACAAAGAGCAAAAAGTAAATTAAATTAGCTTTAAAACTATTTATTTCTGCAAAAGAGTAAAGTTTAGCGTAATAACACTTTTTTATTAAAAGTTTTTATGATAATAATCGAAGATACTTTTAAAAAACTTTGTGAAGCTACTACTTGGTTACTGTATCTATTTGCTATAGATTACTGTAAACAAGAGCGTCACCAGTATTTCATTTCGAAAAGTGCACGCCTTTGATCTTATGCCGAGGGCAATAAACTATCAATAGATTTTTATGATGCAATGTTCGTGATCAACTACTAAACTTAAGAATAAAACATAAAAAATTAAACTTACGCATAAAAAATTTGCAAATTCTGCGATAATAACAATTCGAAACATGTCATAAAAGCTTCCATTAAAAGTTGTCTTTCGTTTTGCAAAAAGAAGAATCAAAACAGATAAATGAAACAAATATAAAAGAATTTCAACAACAAATAAGGAAATAAAAAATATCCCAACTGCCATTTTTTTCAGAAACTAAAATAATTTGAGACTGAAGTTTTGGCACCAAAGTTTGTCTAAATTTATAGAAGAAAAAACGTTGTAGTCATTTGGCACATAAATTAAATTAGATTAATATTTGTACATAAATTAAATTAAATTAGATTAACAGGTGTAAAAAATAATAACATATTTATCCAAAGTCTAAATTCTTCAAGGGGAAAGAAATGGAGTGGAAACAAAGTTAAATTTTTGAAATAACAATACATTGCGTTGTTGGATTACTGACTTGTGAGTAATCATTACTCACAGAAATTGGTCTTTTTATACTATGCTAATTTCATTATTAAAACTTGTGATAATGACTTGCGTTTTTGTAGTTTCAATGTCATGGCATGCATGTTTGATTCGGCTTTATTTTTGGTAAAAAAAATGAAATCCTTTGTTACTTTAAAAATATACAGTAATCATCTCTCAAAAATTGCAACACCGAATTTTTCTCAAGTACAGTACTCGCATTGCAGTTGGCTTTGCAAATTTTTGCAAAAACCTCTTTCTTTTTTCGAATTCTCAAAATGCTGCTGCTGTTTTAATCTGCAACTAAGACACATCTTTTTTTATGATACATCAACTGTATCATCATCGTTATATTGCATCATTATGATGTTTAAGGAAAAATAGAAATGTTGTAGTGAAGTTTTTAGTTTTATTTTGAAAGACTGCGTTGAAACAACAAAAAATGGTGTTTGTGTGAAAAACATTGCGAAATTTATTATAAACAACCAATTTTGACTGTTAGTTATTTTTTACATAAAGATTTACAAATTTGTATTAGCATTCCTTTGATGTCTAATAATTTTTGCGTGTTTATTTGTAAATATGATTACATAAAAATAAATTTAGATGACAACAAAAGATCATTGGAAGCATCTTAAGGATAAGCAGGATTTTGCTCAATCTGATAATTACAAAAATTTTACTTTGAATAAAAGTCATAAATGTCCAACAGCATTTGATCATAAACGCTCAAAAAGTGTTGAAATTAAACGAACGAAAAATTTAAATTACGGTAAAAAAAATTAAAGCTGCAATTTTCTAATATTAAAACATTACCCTTTTTGGATATTAAATTTATAAAACTTGTATTGCTTATTCTTTTTACTTGATTAATAGATACAAAACTCATCTAAAAAAATTGTAGTCTTAACAAAATCCATATTAGATATCACTGAAAAAACATCTTCACAAAAAGGTAGCATTTCATTGAAAAAATGTCACAAAAATTTACCAAAAGATTATTTTTCTACAAATTTTAATGTTGCTTCTGAAGAAGAAGAACCTGGAAATTGTTTAAGCTTAAACAAAAACAGCAGCAGCAGCACCCTTTCACTTCATATTGCAGCTTATGAAAATTTTAATGATGCTGAAGTCGCTGATTCTCTTGCTGCCAAAGAATTAAAAAAGAAAGGTCCTCCAACCACAGCATCAAAAAACCATGAACAACAATCTTCAGCTCATTCATCGTTCAATGTAAAACTATGTTCTTTAATCTTAAAGATTACGGTTGTTTTAACATTTTACAGGATCGAATTGAATTTCCGAGGCAAAATGAAGATGAGCCCACCCCTTCACCAGAAGTTCAACAATTTATAGCATCCCAGAAATTATTTACACCAATTCAAGAATCATCTACCGGTAGATCCACCCCTCAATTCCCTTCACAATCTGTGGTTGCTGAAATCTCTAAAGCGGTTGGTTTATGATTTTTGCAACAAAAAAAAGTCGAATAAGGGAAATTTAAAATTGTCATAGTTACAACGATCCTGATCAGATATTTAGAAATAATCGAGATCTTGAATAATTATTCAAGTTATGCAAATGATTGGCCCAAAAAAATAATTTTTTTATCATTCACTAATTTTTAAACACCGGTCTTGAAACTACAATAATTTGACACAGAAAAAAAAATGAGTTCAATTTTTTTTTCTTTTTTAACTTTTTCGCTGCTGTTTTTTTGTTCTAATTTTCATAGTTCAGAGACTTGTATAAAACAAACAAGTTATATCTTATAAAAAATAAATAAAGTTCATGATGTCCATGTTCCTCTTGTATAAATATAATTTTTTTAGATAATGATACCCAACCATTATTGTTCAATTGGAAGAACCAATAATTCTTGTGCAACACCGAGTAAAAATAATGAAGAAGAAAATATTGGTAATCGAAATTTTGGATATATTGGAGTAACTGAAATGGTAAGTAATTTATTAATAAACGTTTTTACCGGCCTTGCTAATTAGTATATACTAATTAAAATACATGTAGGAAAGAGCTTCTGTAATATAGTAATGAGCGCTTTTGGCTATCAACCAAATCTGTGAGATTCGAGTGTGCTTACCTGCAATAAATAAGTAAACTAGACAATTTTTTGACAGTATTGATTTTTTGTCATTTTTAGAATAATGTGATCTTTGATTATTCTGCTCTAACAAGTTTGTGCACATTCAATGATGATGCTGCGGTAGGTCTTTCTTTCATATAAATCTAAAAATGTTAAATTACAAATTTCAGGAACTTCCTAAAAAACCTTTGCATAAATATTGTCCTGATCTTCGGTTAAGTTTAACTGTAATTCCTCTTATATTTTTACTTACAATCTTTAATCATTGTTCTTTTTAGGCCCGTTATTCTTCAACTTCTGAAATCTCATATATTCTTAATGCACAAAATACAAGTCTTCACATGGTTCATAATCTTACAATTATTGTTGCATTTCATTCTTTGCCATTCTTTGATTTTTATACTGTATTTGATGAAGATTGTAAATTTGATGAACAAGTTTTTGCTCGGGCATATATTGATTCACTTTGTCCTGGATCTTCAAGTATTTGCATTTTGGATTTGAAGAAACCAATTCAACCTCCAGTTCTTGTGACATTTTCAACAACAAGTGCAATTCCATATCCACCACTTTCACCTATTCGAACGGAAATCTATTTTAAAAAAGTTATTCGAGAACTTCAAAGAACCCCGAACAATGTAATGAAACTTCAACATTCATATCTTATTACACATTTTGATGCTTTAATCACTTATGAAACTTATCAACAAATTCGTAGAACTTCGGATAAGCGGATTCCAATGATGTGTTTGAATAAAAAGGAAAAGAATGAGGTTTGTTTAAAAGTTGTGTTGGGACTTTTTTTAGGGACACATTTTTGGGGACGTGATATATTCATAGAATTTAAAGACAAGATTGTTAGAAAAAGATTTAGGACAGAATTTGGGGACATGATATTTATGGATTCTTTTTGATCTCATGAGGCAGAAAGTATCGCAAAAGACAAATATCCCATTACCGTAATATTTTTTCAAATCTATTATAAATACATTATTTTAGACTTACCATGGTACTGCGTGTATTTCGATCCAAGCAGCAAATACAATTTGGAATGGTAAATGTACTGTCGAGAAAGTATATAAAACTTTTATTTCTTCATTGTTCCCTCGAAAGTCTCATGTTGTTGGATATCTTCCTATCAAAGATATCCTTGTTGAACTTGCTCTCAATGTTTCTGTTGATGCAAAAGGCGTTCATATTATTTTTCTTACACCTCTCAAAAAGCTTACTGTATCTTTGCAAAAACAACTTGAAATTAAATTTAATGTAAGTTTTATATATTTTTTGAATCATGCTTAAGCTCGTTTTTTGCTTATCTGATTCCTTTATTACCGTATACCTTTTTCATTGTTTAATAGTTTCTGTATTTTTCAGAGTCTTGTTTTGCTTAGTAATCACGTTGAAGAATGTACTGTTCCTCGCCTTAATTATATGGAAGAAAAAGAAATGATTCAAAAGGGCCGTTACAAAGTTGAAAATTATACTTCAGTTTTGAGTCAACATGTTATTAATCTTTTGAAAGATGTAATTGAAAAGGATCTTGGAGATAATTTATAATATTGTTATGTTTTGGGTTGGTTGAAACTTGATTTTTTGTGATAATAAATTTTGTTGTTTGATTTTAAAAGAGTTTTTCATGTTGCTATTACAGTAATTTACAGCATACTTTTACAGTAATCCATTGAAGTTGTTAACAATTATTGATTTTTCTGACTTGGATCATTGTTACCGTAATCCCAGTGGTTTTTTGGATAGCAAGTAAACATTCAAAACATGAAAGTTTTTGAGCAAAACTTCAAATTTGTTGTCTGCAAAAATTTTAACACAGTAATATTTTGTTAAAATTCCAATCTTCTTACAATTGAAATAGTTTAAAAAAAGCATTTTTGTTCATTGAATTTTTCTACGAAATCGGTTTTTTAAAAAAAGAATTTCTTAGAAAATTAACTTCTTTCTTTTCTCTTTCATCTTTGAAGGAACAAAGATATCCAAGCATATATTAAATTAGATTTTGCCATTTTTTATTATTAAATTTATTGCAGTTCCAGACGTGCAAAAAACATGGAGGAATTCATTCATGAATAAAAAATTACTTCCATCTTTTTTTCTGCGTTTTTGGTTGTGACATTCTTTTTATGAATCAATCTTCTTCGTCTTCGACTTTTTTTGTGTCAAAAATATGTTTTTATACATAAAAAGGATTTTATTAGAAATGCCAAAAAAAGAAAGAAAGGTTTCACGGAAGTAAAAAGAAAAAAAAGTTGCAAAGTTTTAGAAATTGCACTTTAAAAAACGAAGGTTCTGTGACAAAATTGAGCAATGTCGTCTTTTTCTTTTTTTCCTTAAAGGCTTAAAACAAACATTAGTTATTAAAAAAGAAGTTTTTTTATAGATAGGATTTGCGTGGAGGAAATTAATTACGAGAAATAAAAAAACTATGAGACAGAAAATAAAAAGTTGAGGAATAGAAGGAGCGCGCTTGTCAATGTCAAAAACTTTTTTCGAAGGCGGAATTTGTAAAAAAAAGTTTTATTTCCTTTTTCTTTGAAAAAAACAAACTTTTTTTGTATTTTTTGTTTAAAAAAACGTGAAAGGAAACTTTTTTAAAAGACACGGGTTTCAAATTTCTGCTCCGCTTAAACTCAAATTTTTTTGTGACAAATTTAAATTCGTCTTTTTCAGAGAACAACAAAAACAGCAACAAAGAAGCTGTCATTTAAAACACTTCTTCCAACAACAACAAGAATTAATAATTTATTGTTCTTCAACAACTTCTCTTTTTTGATCTTTTTCAATGTCCTTTAATTTTGAATATTATAAATCTTGTATAATAATATTTGAAATAATTACAAATGTAATTTCTGCTGCAACTTTATTAATGTCAATAATTTCAATTCAAATTATTTTTACCAAAACTTCAAACATTGCAAAATTATATCGTCGTCTTCTAATTGGACATATTCTTGCACAACAAATTAATTGTTGTCATTTTTTATTCTTTAAAACCATATATTTACTTCCAACAAATGCTTTCATTGTTAAGACTACCGTATTCATATCCGGACAATTGATTACTTTGATCTCGCCGATAATAGAATTACTAATGATAGTAATAATTGCAGACTTACTGTTATGCATGTTTGTTGAAAGATATTTTTCCATGACCAAAGGTGTCATAAATAATCATCGAATTTCACAAGAACTAACATTTGTTGGAATTTTTATTTCTAATTTTTTACTGATGGCATCTTACGTCATTGCATTGGTTCCCGGAGGGCATCTTTTAAACACTGATCAATCCAAAAAATACATTTTTGCAAATTTTCAAAATATCAACACAAATATTTTATCACAAAATTTTGGGGTCACTACAGTATATTCCTCCTTGTCATGGTATACTGTACCCTTTGGATTATTTGTAGCATTTTTTATTTCATCTCGGATTTTTGGGTATCTTTTTTACACTCATAAAATTGTAAAATGTCTAAAAATGGTTCGATCTCAACACAACTTTTTTTCATATTGTTATAATATAAATGCAGTAAAAACTTTGTTAATCCAATTATTTACGCTTTTAATCTTCGGGTGTATTCCGGTTACAGTAATTGTAATCTTTTATGTTTTTAAAACTCCAACCTTTGAACTTTATATTGTTTTACAATGTTTTTATCATTTTTATTTTTTAATTGATATGTTTTGTGTTGTTTTTCTCATTCGACCGTATCGAAAAGCTTTATGTAATTGCATTTTTAAGCATACAAGAAATTCGGATATTTTATCTAAAATTTTTATGGAATAAATTATTACTTATAAAACTTCTTTTTATAAACATTGAAATTTTTAAAGGTTAAATTTTGAAGTAAATGTTTCAGAAGTTGAAAAAAATAATGTTTGCGAGAAAAATGTGAAGGCTTGTTTTACACTCAAGAGAAATATGGTTAAACACTATTGTTTCAGTGCGGTAATAATGGACACAAATTTCTCTGATAATCCTTTTATTGATCGGGTTCTAAGAGAATGCACTACAAATTATGAATTTTCTCAACAAGCATAAATTAATAAAGTGTGAAAATACAAACAAAAAATGGCGCGCATTTTTTAAGGCAAGAAATATTTTTAATTTTGCTGTAAAATTTTCAGTTATTTCATTCTAAAAATAAATTCATTTATTGTTTAAAAAAATTCAAACTGCTGCAAAAATGGAATTTGATGAAGCTAAATTCGTAAGTTTAAATTTAATAAAAAAATCGGTCCGAATACAAAATTTCTAAATATCTTTTTCAGGCAAATGAATGTCGAATTGGTATGAAATGGATAATTAAAGAAGAAGATGTGAAAGATATGCAAGAAGGATATTTACAAAGTAAAACCTTTAAAACAAATATTCCTGGTGTTCAATATTCTCTGAAATTATATCCTAATGGAAGTGATGAAAGTGAAAGAAATCATGTTAGAGCATATTTACGGCTCGATTTTGAAATGACGAAACAAATCAATGTTGATTATACAATCTCTGTTAAATCCGCTTCTCAAAATCTTACTTTTACAAACGAAGTTTTCGAATGTTCCAAGGGTTGGGGAAGAACGCTCTGCATTCGTGAAGATATGCTTAATCCAGAAAAAAAATTTTTCAATGACGGAATTATGGAATTGGAAGTTGAAGGAACACTCAAGTCTCAAGGCATCAAAAGAAAAGCTGCAAAACCTTTATCACTTGGTGAATTGCTTTTCGAAGATGATGAAGATAAAGATGTTACAATCGTTGTTGGTGATAAGGAAATAAAGGTATGGCGGTTTTTTTCAATTAAAAGTTAATTAATTAAACTCTTTAGATTCACAAATTTGTTTTAACAACCTGTTCCCCTGTTTTTAAAGCTGAATTAAATAATTCTCGATTCAAAGAATCAAAAGAAAAGAAAATTTTTATTTCTGATTTTTGCTTTGATACTGTTGAAAATGCTGTCCATTTTTGCTACGAATGGGATATTGATGCTTATGATGATTTCGAAGAGACAGCTTTCGAACTTTTGCATTTTGCTGATAAATATGATATGCAAAAATTGCATGTAAGTTATTTTTGTTAGTTAGATAATGTTTATGAATTGCTCAAAATACATAATTTTGATGTCGTTTTTTAGGATTATGTTCAATCAAAACTTATTGAATACATGTCTGAAGATAATGTTGTTGAATATGCAAATGCTTCTGTAACTTCAAATTCTGCTGACCTTCGTGAATTTTGTACCTGTTTTTTGATCAACGCTGGAAAAGAATCAACAATGATTGATGATTTTGATGATCTCAACAATGAAATCAAACTTGAAATTGTTCAACGTTCATTCCTTTCTGCTTCCAAATAGTTTTTTTCCTTATTACTTTTTTCTTTTGTGTTTTATTTTTTTTTCTTGTAATATGGCTTTTTTTTCAAAAAGAAAATAAAAAAAAATTAACATTTTTTGAATTAGAAGCCAACATACATGTAACTTTATTACATTTTAAGCGAAAATTGTAAATAATGTTTGAACGTTTGTAATTTTGTTGCTATATTTTTGGATGGTCGTGTACTTACTTGATGATAGTACTAATACATTTTTAGCTAGTAATGTTTGTTATTAAGTTCAAGGATTTAATTTTATTGGTTCAGAAAAATTCAATTTTCTGATTACAAATGTAACAGATTTTTGGACTGCAGGTAAAAGTGATAACAATAATAAATGGCAATTGATTAATGAACCCTTTTTGAATAATTTCCATTATACTTTTTGGGACAAATAAAAACCGAAAAAAGAAACAAATAATAATTGCAATGCTTCATCAACGATAAACGGGAAATAGAGCCTCTTTGACCCGTCTATTAAAGAGGACTCATGATTGTGAACAGAAAAACAAACAAAACTACAGTATAAATAAGAATATTCATAGTTCCCTGAATTTTTAAAAATGTGCAACTTCAAAATACAATTAACTTTTCGTAAAATTACTGTTGATTTATACAGTAACATTCTGTTTATAAAAGATTTGAATCAAGTAATTTTAAACATTCAAAAAATACAACAATGAGAAAAAATAAACACATGCTAAAACGTTTTTTTTTAATTTAAAAAGAATGAAAATATCCAAGTTTCACGAGAAGGAAAGGCATTATGCTTTACTTTTCAGGTTTCATAGCCAATCGTAACCAATATGTAATATCAGTATTCATATGTTTGTGTTGTTGATACCAACCAAATCCCTTAAAATCATACAAATTAATTAATATTCATTTTTGAGAACGAAACAATGGCAAAAAAAACTATTCGTTGCCACTTCAAATGTGAAATCAAAGAGGTTTCAGCAAAAATTCGACAAACAACAACGAAAACTCATAAATGCGTTTTTTATTATCTCAAAAAAATTACTGTAGTTCCCAAAATATGTCCAGTTTTGGATTATTTTTGTTCACTTAAAATAATCTTGACCCTATTTTGAGAGAATAATTATAACATGTTAAATATAAAAACTTACCATAAGATTTTTATAACTTGTTCGACGTTTTTCATCCTTTTCCAAGCATTGTGAAACAAAACGTCGAAATTGTGAAGTAAATTTTGGGCCTAATTCCGGCGAGGGAAATTCAGTTATCATAATTTCTAATTCCAATTCACTTTGAAATTTAAAAGGATATCCAAGATATGCTAATTCAACAAGACACATTCCTAAACTCCAAATATCTGATCGATGATCACAACATTTATTTAGGTATCTTTCTGGAGAAATATACATCATTGATCCGGTGCCAGGTGTTCGTTCGTAAGTATCAGCATTCAACTTCTCAGCTGTTCCAAAATCTGATAATTTAATGCATCCAGTTTTAACGTTGATTAAAATATTTGATGGCTTTAAATCTCGATGCATTATATTCTGGAAAAAAATGTTGAAATATTTACAGTGAATTTGAAACAAAGAAAAAGGTTGAAAACTATTGAACGTTCTTAAACTACGGAAATTGACAAGGTTTTGACAATAGTTTTCCATCATTGCCTAAAATACCAAAACTTACATGATTATCTTTAAGATACCATAAAGATTCAACTACAGCTATGGCAACCTTTGCCAATTGAGCTTCACCAAATCGCATTTCTTTTGGTTTCACAAAGTGTTCATAAAGTTTTTCAAGACAAATACTCATTGGTTCCATCAAAATGTGAATTTCGTGCTAAAAAAAGATTTATTATAGATGTAGAAGAATTTAAGTATTGCTCATTTATTTTAGAAGAAAGATAAATACTTGCTTCATTTAAAATATATCCATAATATTTTACAATAAATGCGGAATCAGCTCTAGAAATAATTTCAAAGTTAACATCTTTGAATCCCTTTCTTCGAGTATTTTTGACAGCCACTTTTTTACATTTAAACATCCTCAAAGTTACAGTTCCAAAGGCCCCACGACCTAATTCTTTAATAATTTCTTCAATGTCACTTTCATTAACATTGGTGTGAAGATTTTGTCCAATTTGAATAATACCAGAACGATCCATCACTTTTTCTATAAAATTTCATAAAAAGTTTAAAAATTATTTGACAGAAAAAAAATCATAAAATAAATTACAAATACTGAAATGGAACTGTTCAGCGATAAATGTAGAAAAATCTAATACAACCAAGCAAAAAAATAAAGTCGACCAATAATTTATTTGTAATTTGGTCGTTCTTTATTCAAATATAAACAGTCAAAAAACAACAACTGATTATTTTTTATAAAGCAAAAAATAAGAATTTGATAATATTTTTGAAAAAATCATTCGTTTATTTTTTTGTGTTTTTCTCTTCTTTGCGACTTTGGGTTTCGAAAGACCAGCGACTTTAATTTTATCAATAATATTTTTTTTGTTGCCCCCTGCTATCAATTTTTAGCATGATTGATAAAAAAACTTTAAGTTGAAATTTAAAGGAAGTTTTCAACCTTCAAATTCAATATGTTGTTTTTTATTTTTTGGAACACATCTGCTCTGTGAAGCACAAATCTTTGGTGCATTTTTTTTGTCGTTGCTTATTTTTTTCAATCAATAATAGAAAACTGTGCTTGAAAACATGTTTGGTTCCTCCTTTTTTGTGTCAGTTTTTTTTCAATATCATTATAAAAATTTGTTCGAACATTTCGTATTTGACAAAAACTTCAACGTCTTCCAATTACTGTTTCAAAAAATTTTTTAATTGATTTTTGTGACTTCAGCGGATATTCTATATTTTTAATTTTACGTGCAAACAAATACATAAAAAATTTAAATAGCAAGAAAAAAGGTGCTGACCAAAAAGCAGAAGAAGAAAAACAGTCAGCAAATTTGTGCAATTTTCTAAAGAGCGCAAAATAAATTTTTAAATAAGAAAAACAAGGGAGCAACAAAATTATATTAAAATCTAAACAAATACATTTTTTCAACATGGATTAACTCAATTAAATAATTTAAAATGATATCAGATCTTATCCATTACAGTATAACCTTAATGTGACACTTTCTTGGTGGATTTCTTATTTTTCAAATAAAGTCCCCTTTGATGTTGTTTTTCGAATTTGTTTCGTAGGAATGCTTAGATTTCTAGAAGCAATTTTAGCATTTTTGAATTTCCAGAAATAAAACGAAGCATATTCTTTTCTCACAGATTTACTAAAATTTTTAAATTTAATAATAAGCAAAAAAATTGTGAAAGATTAAACCTTAAAATTAATAAAGAGATACTTCCAGACAATGCAAAGATATCAGTGCTAATTGGTAAAATTTGAATAAAAACTGCTGTTAATGCATCATTATTTGGCCAAAAGAATTGTTGAACGGGATATGAAGTTCGTAAAACTTTGGCGAAAAAGGTTACAAGTGAAACAACTGAAAAATTTCAACGGTTATGCAAATTTTATTGAATTGTTTTTTTTAATTCATGTTTAAACGTGTTTCAGATTATCACAAACTTACACAAAAGTCGTATTTCATTTACATTTATTGTTGCAGATTTATTTATGCATAATTTAAACAACGAAAGTCCATTCAAAATTGCCCCCAAAATTGTTGTGACCAAATAAATAATTAAAAAAACCAAAAAATTTAGGGATGAAATGGTTGGATTAAGATATATTAATTTTGCGGTATCATCTGTCACATAAATATATTGAACAGGTTCATGAATTCTCCAACAAATATTCAAAATTGGCACAAATAAAAGCAACAGAATATACCATTGTCGATTCCATAATTTTTTATAGAAAATTGGAAACCATAAAATTGTGAAACGATTAAAATTCATTAAAAAATGCCCAAAAAATATTATAACAATTATGTAACAAAAAAATGTTTGATTCAGGGAAGCAAAAAGAATACTCCGATTGGAATACAGTATGCCATAAACGTTTTAACATGGATTTGGATTTCATCAAGTCCATTGTTGGATCATATGGCAACTTTAGCCGGACTTCCCCTTCCAGCAAGTTATGCTCCTCGTCAATTATTACCAATTTAATTTTAATGATTACAGTACCCCCTTTACAGCTGCTGTTGCTGATTTGGGTGATTTCCTAACATTTTATGAAAGGTTCAAATCAATTATTGGACATACTGTAACTTCACATGTCGTAAAAGAAATGCTTGCCAATGATGAAATAGCAATTTTTCGACATTTTATCGATCCAAAGTTTCCTCATTTATTTGATCTTGCTAAAACTGCACCATTAATTTTTGTCAACTTAAATGAATTTCAATGATTCAAAAGCAACCTGTTCAACCGGAAACTTTGCTAATTCGATGGACAGAATTTGTTGCAGAATTAAAAACTTTGGATAATTTAAGGCCTGTTGGGGCTTCTTTGGATACTGTAACATTTTACAATATTGATATTTATTCTTTAATTGGTGCAAAAATTTTTGTAATTTTTTGCATTATTTACAAATTAATTGTTTTTGTAATCCGCAGAATTGCTAGATTATTAAATTTTGTTAGAAAAGAAAAAGCAGAATAAATATAAAAAAATGGACAAATTCCATCTTTTAGTGTTGTAACACAATGTTTTTAGTCACAATTACAGTAATATAGGTTCAACACTTTTTACAAATTGGTAAAGTGTATTCCAAAAGAGAATATTTAATGATTATTATCAGTTTATTACCAAAAATTACATTTTAAAAAATTTAAAATTTTGCAAATTTATCAAATTTTATGAAGCATTTGGGGATGCCCCTGAGGATGCCCGAGATTGAAACATCCTTGGATTAATTGTTGAAGAAGACTTGGGTTTTTTAAAAAAGCTGTATAAATATTTGCAAAATTTAATAATTGCTTCTCGATACCCAGCCATCACAGAAAGAATAATAATAGATTCAAGAAAAATTCGAAGCTGCTTAAAAGCCGGATAAATTATTGGACTTTCCAATCCAAGGCCTCTAGGTTCATCTTCTAACCATTCAGGAAGTTGTAAAAAATCCCAGCATATCCAATAATCGGCTATGACATCTTTACAAAGCATATGCTTTTCAAACCGAATACCAAAAACATCTAGAAAGACGTCATCGATGGATTCAGTGAATTCAACAAAGACCAAAATAGAATTTATGATAGTTTGAAAAAGGATAACCATTGAAATTCGAAAAGACACAAAAAAATCTCGGCGATTATGTTTTATTTGAAATTTTGCTTGTTTTCCAATTTTTGCTAAAATCATAACTGCTGCAAAAATCGATAAACACAAAAATATGATAGGTTTTAACAGAACAAGCAAACGAAAAATACTGTAAAGGACGGATAAAAAAATATACAGTAGTTGACTGTTGTACCATTCTACACAATCTTTCGCAATATCATTTCTGCCACAATATTGATTAAGTCGTTTTCGAGTATCCAGGAGAATTCTTTCCCAAAGTGCCGAAGTATGTAAGAAAATGATAATCAAATTAAATAAAATAATTGTAACAAAAACTCTTTTTTTGGCAGTTATTCGATCATAAAAACTTGAGAAATATAAAGCCAAAAATCTTGACCAAGACAGTAATAAAAGTGATGAAAATGGATTTGTATCAATTATATCAACAAGAAATTCAAGATAAACTTTTGTCGCAAAACTGTAATATGTTATAATTCTCCCTGTAGAATAAAATTCATAAATTGTTCCATTTTGTGAATAACTGTATGTTATTCCAATATCCCAAATAGCTTGATTCAAAATAAACCATCGATAATCTTCTTTTATTTTACCAAAAAGTGAAATAATAACAATAATTAATAAAAGGGCAAAACAGACATAATCCAAATGAAAATTATACAAAAATAGAGTTATATTTGAAAGGAAACATTTCATTTCACTGATATCCACGATTTTTTTACCATTTAAAAAACAAACATCTGCTGTTGTGTTTCCAGACATAACTTTTTAGGTACAATTTTATACAGTATATAACTTATCACCGACAAAAGTTAAAAAATAGCTAGCTTTAAATAAAATTCAACTGCTTTACAGCTAATGTAGTATTTGTGTTAAATGATTTTAGATAAAAAAAAGTAGAAAATGTCCAAAAAGTTTTTATTTTTGGTAACCAAGGTAAAAATGAGATAACTGCCATTTTCATATTCAAACTTTTTGAGATAATTGTCCAATATCTTTTTATGGATTACTATTACGGGGGCTTAAGTGCATACTTTGCCTTTAAAAACTGTAGCAAATAAACTACAAAAAGGTTTTGGGTAATGTTAATGATAGAGTTATAACGATTTTTTGGCTTTATTTTTGCAAAATTTAACTGTATATTATTAGTTTCGAGCACTAAATTTTATAGCTGGGTGAACGACAATAGTGTTGCTAAATAAAAATTTAAAAAAAGTTGATTGAACAATAAATTTCAATCTAACACTTTCGTGTTATTGTAATAAAGTAAAATTATGAGACTGTTCTTCAACAAATTTGCCATTTGGATCTCCCCAAATGACTTATCCAAAAATTTTAAGATTTAAAAAAATCTTATTTTTAGTACAATTGAATACCTTTAAAACGGTTTCAATATAACCAACGAAGAAAACCAAAAGAAAAATAAATAAAGCAATGACAAAAGGAATGCTCAACAAAATGGAGAGGGATGACAGACAACGAAAGAGGGACACTTTTTGTGTTAATGTTCTTTTTTTGCACGCGTGTTTTTCTTTCGATGCCCTTTTTTCTTCCTCTTCTTCGAAGCAAAAAATAAACCAACATTTTTTAAAGTTATTCTTTTCTTTTTTCAGCTTTCATAATTTTTTACATTTTCTTTTTAAAATTGCAGAATTGCAAAATTTGTTAAAAATTCACACTTGAAATGTTTTTTATAATGATTAGGTGTACTGTAATCTTAATTGCATTTCTTGGACTGGTCTTGTTTAAAATAATAATAATAAAATCAATTCTTTTGTCAATTTGAAGACCAAGATTTTAATTAAAATGGATGCATTTGAACATTTTCATCAAAGTTTTCAATTTTTTAAATTTTACGTGTATTTTTAAAGACGTAAACAACTGTTTTGGTATTGCCTTGTGTCCAAAATACATATATCATTGAATGATTGAGCATAAATCAGAACATAAAATGTGCACAAATGAACACAGAAAAATGAATTTTTTTTTTGCTCTAACTCTTCTCAAAAATAAAAGGTTGATTTTATTGATTCGTCATAAACTACAAAAACACAAAAACATCAACATCATCTGCAGTATAAAAAAATGAAAAATTTCTTATTTTTGTTTGTTATTTCTTATTGACCTTCAGTAGAAGAAAAACATAAACCATTCTTAAACATAACTTCTGTTTTAATCAATAAATAAAACTTGTTTAATGATTTTAGACAATATCCGTTTTATTTCTTAATGTTAAAATTTATTTTGATTTTTGTTACAGTATTTTACTTTCAGATTTAGACAAAATTTATTTAAAGCTTTTAGAGAAAAATGTTTTTCGGACAATTAGCCTTGATTGATGCCTCACTTTTTGCGGGTGCCGCTGCCGTTATTTCACTTGCCGAACAACCAGCTCGATTAAAAATGGACGATGATCGTTCATTGTTGATTCAATTCCAAGAATCCTATTCTCGAGCAATTCAAATGCAAGCCCCTTTAGCTGTTATTGGTTAGCTAACAACTTTTAAAAATTTATGCAAAATTTTTTCTTTTTAGGTGGCATTTTTGGACTTTTACAATGGATGATTTATGGAGGATTCTTTTGGTTTCTTGGAGCTTTGTTAATTGCCGGAAACGTCCCATTTACTTTTGCAACACTTATGCCAATCAATAAACAGTTAATGGGAATGAAAGTTGCCGTAAATCCTGAAACCCGAAATTTACTTGTTAAATGGGGTGAATTACATTTTATTCGAACTTGTCTTGGATTAGCTGCAACGCTTTCCTTTTTCTTTGCTTCTTTCTTTTAAAAATTTAAATTTTTTTGACTTAAAATTTTGGTTTAACAGTTTCTACTAAAGATATTTCTATTATCCTTGTACAAATGTCACGGCTACCGTAATCACTTGAACATAATAATTTTATACAATAACACAAACAAAATAAAAAATATAATAAAAAATAAAGAAACTTAACAAGCATTATTTACATCAAAGGATAAAAATTTCCAAATTATTCTTTGCAGCAGCTTTTTGAAAAATAACTTTTTGAGATTTTGATAATTTGAAAGTTGTTGAAAGACGAATTTCTGCAATTTCAGCATTCAGGAATGATTGAGTTTGAAGTTTCATTGCTTTCAAAAATGCAGCAATAACTGTTTCTTGTGGAATCAGCCGAGGACCAGATTGAGTTTCAACTTGAAAATACATAATTCCATCAGTTTCAATAACCTCAAAACCCCATCTTGGATCAATTTGAATTTCATTGGATGGTTTTCCAATAATTTTAAAAACATCTAAAAATTAATTATAAGATAATTACGTAGTTATAAATGAAAACAAATACCGTAAATAACATATTTGGAAAATCTTTTGTAATCATTTCTAGCTTTTTCTCCAATTTCAACAGTACCATCTGCCATTGAAAGATACAAAGGAATCCACTCATTGCCTAAAATCGTACAATTATACAGATACCATATGATTTGCAAAACGAAAAAGCATACCATAAGAATCTGTCAAAAACTTTATAACACCATTTTGAAGGATTTCAACAGCATAAAAGTTATCACGAAATATAAATTTGATTTCTTGTGAACCACTACCACTGCCAGATAAAGAAGAATGTAAGAATATTCCCGCATCTGAAGCAGCAGAAATATCATTCTTGACTGGATTGTCATTTTGGGATATCGGAACTTGAATTTTACTTTGATCTTCTCCAATATCGGATTTTCTTATTTGTCGATAATTCCCAGCAGCCTTTGAAAATGATGAAAATGGAACGCCTCTATCATCAACGAATCCAATGACTTGTTTTGATGACCCGGACAATCTTATCATATCCTTGATTGCATCTCTTCTGGTTGAAACAAGTCGGCTATTCTGTTGATGATATTCCAATGAATAATACACCTGAAATAAATTATTTACAAGCATTAGATTAGAAAAAGACTATTTTAATGACCATATTTGTTCTGATACTACTATAAGTGCAAATTGAAACTTAAAGCAGACCTTAATTGGCTGTGTAATTCCATTAATGCCATAAATGTTACAAGGAAGTGAAGATCGTTCTGGCAATAAAACATGTCGATCTTGTCTTCCGCTTCTTCGATTCGAAATTATTGCTTCATATCCACTTGAAAAATTTGCAATGTGATATCTTGTATCAAAACCATCTTCATCAGACATTGCTCGAAAAAGTCCACCTTTCATAAGAAGAAAATCAAATTTATCAAAAGTACTAATAAAGCACATTTCAGGTTGAAATTCATCTCGAACTTCTTCAACAACTTTAAGTTGATCTTCATGGACAATAAAAGTTGTTGAATCTGGAACATAATAATCATAGAATTTTGGGAACATTTCTTTGCATTCATTTGGTTGAAAATGCTCTAATTCAGCTACACATAATTTAAAGCTTTGATCTCGACGGAGAATTACAAAATCAAGAAATTCATTCGTCAAAATGACAACCAAAATAACTTCATTTGCAGGTGGATTTCGAAATCGTGAAATATCTTCCACGGCATAAGTCAGCAAAGCCAACAAAGATGGAATTACCGTAACATTCTCAGCAAATTTATCAGCGACTTCAACACAGGTTTGAATCATTTCAAAATTTGATAAGGTTGAATTAATAATAACCAAATTATCGAGTTTCTTTGGAATCATTTGAAGAACTTGTTCAACACGATCTTTCAATCTTGATGGTGTAAGAATGCCTAAAATAACAAATGTTTACAGAATAATTAGTTTAATAAGCAAGCGATTTACCTTGATTTGGTGTTGGACGATTTGGCAAAACCTTGAATTTAACCCCTTCATCGTCTTTATATCGAATATGTGTACTGCATAAAAGATAACTTGCAACAACCATTTTTCTTTGAATTCGTAAATCAAATTTGATTTAAAAAATGGGAACAAAAATGTGCGCGAAAAAAAGTTTGGAAAAACAAAACTTTTTTCTTTTCACTGAAACTTGGCATGCAGTTTCATTTTGCCAAAACAGGAAAATAAGAAATGTAGGATCTTTCCCACATTATTTGGGGCAAATAACAATTAGATTTATTCATTATTTCAAGTATTTTGTCTTTGAATTATTGTTTTAAAAAATTTATTAGTTTAACAAAAAAAGGATTTAGAGAAAAATGTAAAATTAGGGTTTGAATGTTATATTTTCTACATGAAACTTTTTAAACATAACAACATTGAATCGTTAATTTTTGAATCCCGATTCTTGTCTTTTAAAATTTACAATGTTGGAAATAATTTAAGGCTAAAATGATATTTTCTTTTTGATGGTCGCAGAATGGTATTTTTTACTATTTTTGGGACACTTAAATACTTTTTTGGCAATAAATCAATGCATGGCAATCATATTTCGGCAAAACCATACAATGATATGTTGTTAGTAAATTGGAATATTTAAAGTTGAAAAGGCTTACAAAAAAGTTATGAATAATACGATAACTAACTTAAACAGAATAAGAAATAGTATTGTGTATGAAAAATATTATTTATAATTAATGGGTGGAATGATCCCATGTGACTTACAAATTGATAATTTTTATTTTCTATTGGTTGCTCGAAAATAATAATTTGCAAACTTATATAAAATAAAATATTCAAAACATGAAAAGCCAACAATTAATCAATGTTTTAAAAAAGCTGTAGTTCATTACAAAAAATAAAAGCTTTTTTCATTTCAAATATTTTTTTGTTTAAATAATTTTTATGATTTTTAAGCGACAATCGCGAATCGCGATTGCATTCGGTGACTTTTTTTGCTCTTTAGTTTTACAACGTCACGCGATCGCCAAAAAACGAAACATAAAAATTAAATGAACTATCCGAGCTCCAAAAACTGCAACTTTTTAAAAGAAAAGCTGAACCTATTCTCAAGTTTTTTTCGATGTTTTTATCTTTGCCTTGATCGGTTTTATACATCTCCGATTTTTGAAAATATCGTTTTTGCTTTCATAAACAAAAAGTTTTCAAAATTTTTAATGTTTCTTTGTTTCATAAAATTTTTTAAAAATTATTAATGATTTAAACTTTTATAATATCAAATACATAAATGTATCATTCTTTACAGCTAATTTCAATGACATTAAAAAATATAAATATCATTCATAATAAAGATGAATTGAAATTTGTGGTTTTTCGTTGCCCGGAAAACAAAAATAGATCGAATTTAAAATTTCATTTTTACAGGCCGTCATTGCATCACCAATTTCTTCCCATAAAAATGGAGATTTAATGGTTATGTCTACTACAGTCTGTGAAGAAACATTATTCTGGAATTAATTAAATGTTAATTATGAAATAACTATATAAAAACCTACAATTAAAAATTGAATTAAATATTTTGGATCAAAATTTTCAACATTTAAAATTGAATCAATAAAAATACTTTTTAATTTTTCATTGAAGAAAAAATTTGTCGATGTTTGAAATGTTGGTGTTGTAACATTGAATTCGGATAATCTAAATTTGCATAAAAAAACAGTAATTTTTGGGGGTCAAACTATAACGAAAAACAAACTTCAAAGTTTTAACATTGGGAGCAAGGCTTAATACTTTGTCAAGTTGAACTTGTTCATCCTTTTTATCATCATCAAAAATTTGAACATCCAAAAGTTCCAATTCAACAACTTTTCCAGATCCAATCAATAATTTTAATTCATTAAAAGATAAATTTTGATGTTCAATTGAAACATATTCAACATCAGATTTTTGAATCATATTTGAAATCAAATTCGATAATGCAAATCGATTTTCATGGAATCCAAACTTTAATACTGTAACAATAGAAATACTGTAAGAAGATGGAAGCTGTGAAAAATATAGTAAATTAATTAAAATTGTATTATGCCGAAAATGGATTGGATTTTTGGAAAAATTCTTTGTAAGAAGTTTGTCACAAATTAAACTTGGATTTTCAAGGAAAAAATATTTGCAACATTTTTGAAGTTTTCGTTGAAGCTTTAAACTTTGATTCTCCAAAATATACTGTAACAGGATTGATCGAAATGGAAATGTTTGAGAAATTACGTTTTTTGTAGAAAAATATAAAAGTGGTGATTTTCTTTTCTTCTTTTGAGACTTTATACTGATGGAGGAAGAATCAGTTTTCGAAAAAATATTTCTGTCGTTGGATTCAGGGACAAAAATATCATTATCATTATTGAATCCATCGAAAAAGTTATGAAAATCCATTCTCGTCTCAACGAGTTATCCTTAAAAATAATAATAATAAAGACAAGAACAAAAACATTGCAACCTTAAGGTTGCACAATGTTGGATAATCTAAAAACAGAAAACCGATATAAAATTACACGTTTATTTTTTGAAACATTTTTTGGACTTGCAAAAATTCAATTGTTTAGATTCAAAAGGTCTATTAACATAGGAGTGAAACAATGCAATAAAACTAAAGCGAATTTCTAAATATTTTTGTTAAATATAATGATAAAGAAGACTTTTCAATATTTAAATGAAAACAGTGTTGACAACGTTACATTGAAAGTACAAGAGAAACAACAAAAGCATCATTTAAACTATAAAAACTATAGTTTCTTCACCTTGTTATTCAAAGAGAAAGTATTGATTTAATTATTATATATTATAAAAATTAGTGGCCTAAGTATTGGGAAAATTCGGGTATTGCTTCAAAAAATCTGAAAAGTTCCTATTCCCACCTCCGAAGTATGGTGATGTTTACAGTTTTAAAAAGTTTTATGAATATTATATTTTATTGAGACAATTGTTCCACACTAAAATTTAAACTAAACAGACTCATAACATATGTAACTTGATTAAAGTTTATAAAATTGCACGATTGTATAACATTAAAAGATTTCTAAAGATACAAAAAATTGCAATTTTATTTGTCATTTTCATTTGTTGCATTCAGTTTGTTGTTCTTTTGCAAACACTGTTTAACACTTTGCTTCCACATGGCAAATTATAGTTATCCCATTCCGTTGGACCAATATCCCAACTGCCTCCACTACATCGTTGTCCAATCCAAGTTACAGTACACAAATTTTGGCCTTCAACAGGTGCCCCTTTAACCCAACTGGAATAATCAAATGAAGTGCCATCAGTCCATTGAAAATCTTTGCCGTTATAAACAATACCAATCCATGCTTGATTAGCCATGCTACATGTATTACTTCCTATTTTGTTGCTAATATCTAAAAGCATATGTTTTAAAAATTGAGAAAATGAGACTTAAATTTTTACATGCAATAAAAATATTTTCATCAATACTGTGAATGGAAGTTAAATGTCCGCCTTGATTCACACAATTTAATTCAGCATCATACCAGGTTGTACTTGTTTGGAAAGCTTTGTAACAGAAATTTGTTACATTAAAATATGTCCATGTTTCAGGGCATTGATTTGGTTCTTTTATTGTTGTGGTGGTAGTAATTTGCTTTGTTGTTGTTGTTGTTGTTGGTGTTGTTGATGATGATGAAGTTTGTTGAATTTCACAGACAAATGGTTTTTCGACAAAACAATCATTTGCTTGCCATTTAGCTCCATTCATATTTACTGAAGCACAAATTGAATCGGTTGTATTTTGTGGTTGACCTTTATCCCAATCCATGAAATCAAATGAACTTTTATCAATCCATGACCATTTCCCAGGACTTAAACTATTATAAATTGCTCCGATCCAAAAATCAACATTTGTGCTATCTGTAAATATTGATGCTGCTCCTCCTAAAATTTTGTATTGTTATTTTTTAATAAATTGAATGTTATGTTTACCACTAATAAACATATTCTCAAACATGTCATGAATAGAAACCAAATTTCCTCCTTTTTCTGTACAGCTTTCCATCGCCGAAAACCAATTCATATTTGTTTTTTCAAAGGAATAACAAATTGTCGGATCTGAGAATGATACAATTTGTCCATTTTGACAGCTTCCTAGAATCAAGACAATATTTGCCAATAAAATGAATAAACAAAACATCCCGGTCGTAAAGATAATTTTAATTTGTGGAAAATCAAAACAGTTTCTTTTATGTGATAGAAAAAACTCGATTTTTAGCTTTTTTGTTTTGCTTTGTTATCATTACTGATAACAAAATGTCATACGTGGCAGTTAAACTGTAATTTGGAATCTTACTTAACAAAAGTTAAAAATATTCATTGATTGAAAATCAAATAATCAACACAGATTTGGGTGTTAGCTTTGTATTGTTTTTAGCGTACAACAACAAATTACTGGAGTTATTTTAAAACACATGCAAAGTCAGTTAAAAATGTAAAAATCATTTGTCTTCAATTTTTACTAATTTTTTTTGGAAAAGCAAAACTCATTTTTATCTTTCTCTCTTTTACGTATGTGTTAAAGGTACAAAGTAATAAATTCAAAAGTGTCATTCTTCCAGCTTTTAAATATAGACTTTAAAAAAAAATAAAAAAAGAAGATTGAAAATGTAGAAAAACTGTGACAAGGTTTTTTTGTTTAGAAAAACGTTTTGATAGAAACAAAAATTGAAACGGCAAAGATTTTTGAATGATTATTTTAAAACTTTTAACAATAAAAAAAAGTTGCAGAAAAAAGAGTCACGTTTGAAACACCGTTGAAACAATATATTAAATTAAATGAGAAGCGATCTGTCAATCAAGCTTCTTTTTTATTACAACATTTTGCTACCGACATTTTGAAGTAAAAATAAAAGATAAAAGTCCAATTTTAGAACAAAAATTTGATTGCAAGTTGCGAATTCAAAGATTTATTGTAGTTTTTTGTTGGGTCATGACACAGTGGTGTTGATTTGTGTCTTAATGATGATGCAAGAAAATGAATTATTATTAAGTGCCAAAAACTCAGGTGCAGGAAATTTAGAATATAATTTCACATGACAAAGGTCATACAGTATTCATGTCGAGTTAACATCTTTTAGGAGCAAGAGAAAATATTTCAATGTTGCCGCCAGATTCCTGTTACAAACAATGTTATTACTGTAATTGCGACTGAAATAAATAAAATCATCAGGCATTATCAATATCTTTTTAATAGGAAGTTTGTGTGACTAAATTCAGTTTATTAAGTTTCACTTTGTATTTTCGATTTTAAATTCAACTGCGACATAAAATTTATGTTTTTACATGATTACTGTAATTTTTTTAAACTCAAAAACAATCGACACAGATCTTGTAGTTTATGCCAATTGTTGCATTATAAATAATTTTTTGCCACAGTTTTATTGAATTCTAAAAATGTTGATAAACTTCTTCGGTGCTGTCCTGAAATTACGTCATCTGGGAGGGAGGAGTAAGTGACCGTGCTGCCTTTTATGTGCGGCAAAAAAATACCTTTGATGTTGAGGGGTAAATCATTGATTGATGAGAATAATTTTCACGCAGATGTTCATTCCACTATTTTTAAATCCAGCTTTTTGTAATCAATTTTTTTATCTTTTATAATTGTTGGATATTTTGTTGCTGTAATTTTTTCAACATTTTCAGTGTAGGAAATAATTTAAGGCTATAATTCTTTTTGATGATTGCAGAATGGTATTTTTCACTATTTTTGGGACCCTTTAATACTTTTTTGGCAATAAATCAATGCATGGCAATCCTATTTCGACAAAAACATCCATTGATATGTCGTTCTTAGTAAATTGGAATGTTTAAAATTGAATAGGTTTTAAAAAAAGTTATAAATAACACGATAACTAAAACAGAATAAGAAATATTATTATGTTTGAAATATAAACTAAACTCATTGTTTATAATTAATTAAGATGATGTTCGTGTTGCCAGTGTTACGTCAGCGTTGGCGTCAATAATTTTTTTCGGCGTCTATTTTGGCATTGACGCCGGAGACATAATAAAATTGTACAAAAAGCATTGAATTCTTTGTTTTTAACATTAATCAGTAATTATTTCGCTTTTATTAGTTGTATGTTTAACATAAATATAACTTTCTATTATGTTCTGAAGGAGTTTTCATATTTTTTAAGTCATTGAAAAAAAGCTCTCGACGTAATTTTTTTTTAAATAATGTTAAGCTTTCGAATTCGTTCAATTTGCATCCCTTTTTACAACTGGATAATTTTTAGTTTCTATTGGCCGCTCGAATATATTAATTTACAAATTATTAATTAAATATTCAAAACATGAAAAGCCAACATTTAATCAATGTTTTAAAAAAGCTGTAGTTTAATACAAAAAATAAAAGCTTTTTTCATTTCAAATACTTTTTTGGATGAATAGTTTTTATGATATTTAAGCGACAATCGCGATTGCATTCGGTGACTTTTTTTTGCTCTTTAGTTTTACAACGTCACGCGATTGCCAAAAAACGAAACATAAAAAATGTGAACGTATGATCGCAGTTTCAAAAAACTTCAATTTTTTAAAATCAACAACAATTCTCTTTTTTTTATGTTTTTATTTTTGTCTCGGTCGTTTTTTTGCATATCCGATTTTTGAAAATATCGTTATAAATAATGCATATCAAACCATATCAAATTTTTAAAAATAAAATAAGATATTTTTAAGATATAAGAATTGAACAATATGCCAATGTATAAGATATACCTAAAATAACCTGAAAATGGCACTTGCGGGTCAGGGCAGCTAATAATTACGATAAATAAGTTTGAACCCATGGGAAACACGATAAAGTATATCACGTTCCAATCTGCGTGTTACAGTTGAATCGGTTCCCTTGTTAATCAAAACAATGTTTCAAGCAAGCAAAGAAAAAAATATGAGTAAACAAAATTTTGAAAAGTTCATAAAAAAAATCAATAAGTTCTTTGGTCGAAAATCATCTCCAAAATCATCATCAGCTGGAGAAAGAAAGAAAAAAAAGATGCAATCAAGGAAGCAACAAAAAATAAGATACAAGCATAATTTGAATCATCAATTTTTGAATCCGAATTCTTTTCTTTTCAAATTTTCAATGTTGGAAATAATTAAAGGCTAAAAAATTTATAGCCTATAATGATATCTTTTTTTGATGATTGCAGAATGGTAATTTTAACTATTTTTGGCACCCTTGATTACTTTAATTAATGCATGGCAATCCTGTTTCAGCAGAAACATCCAATGATATGTTGTCTTTAGTAAATAGGAATGTTTAAAATTGAAAAGGTTTATAAAAAAGTTACAAATAACACGATAAATAACTAAAACAGAATAAGAAATATTATTATGTTTGAAATATAAACTAAACTCATCGTTCATAATTAATGCAGATGATGTTCGCGTTGGAAGTGTTACCACGACGTCGACGCTGACGTTGGCGGCTCCGTTTTGTGGCCGGCGTCTATTTTGGCGTCGATGTCGAGACGCCGGAGATATAATCTGCCAAAATTGTACAAAAAGTATTAAATTCTTTGTTTTTAACATTGATCAGTAATTTTTTCGGTTTAACTAGTTGAATATTTAACATAATTATAACTTTCTTACATGTTCAGAAATAGTTTTTCATATTTTTGATTAAATTGAAAAAAAAGCCCTTCGGCTTCAATTTTTTTAAATAATGTTAAGCTTTCGAATTCGTTCAATTTGCATCCCTTTTTACAACTGGATAATTTTTAGTTTCTATTGGCCGCTCGAAAATAATAAATCACAAATTATTAATAAAATATTCAAAGCATGAAAAGCCAACATTTAATCAATGTTTTAAAAAAGCTGTAGTTTAATACAAAAAATAAAAGCTTTTTTCATTTCAAATATTTTTTTGTTTAAATAATTTTTATGATTTTTAAGCGACAATCGTGATTGCATTCGGTGACTTTTTTTTGCTCTTTAGTTTTACAACGTCACGCGATTGCCAAAAAACGAAACATAAAAAATGTCAACGAACTATCGCAGTTTCAAAAAATGCAACTTTTTAAAATCAACAACAATTCTCTTTTTTTTATGTTTTTATCTTTGTCGCGGTCGTTTTTTTGCATATCCGATTTTTGAAAATTTTGTTTTTGCTTTTTTAAAGAAAAAGTTTTTAAGTTTTTTGAAATTTTTAATATTTCTTTCCTTCATAAAATTTTTCATAAATTAAGTATGTCTTAAACGTTTGTAATATCAAAAAAAACATTATTCTGAAATTAATTAAACGTTAATTATAAAAAAATTATATAAAAACATACAATTAAAAATTGAATTAAATATTTTGGATTAAAATTTTCAACATTTAAAATGGAATCAATAAAAATACTTTTTAATTTTTCATTGAATAAAAAGTTTGTCGATGTTTGAAATGTTGGTGTTGTAACATTGAATTCGGACAGCCTAAATTTGCATAAAATACAGTAATTTTTGGCTTACAAATTAAATGCCAAAACTGACTTCAATATTTTAACATTAGGAACAAAGCTTAATATTTTGTGTTAAATATGTTTTTCTCTAACAGATTATTTAAATTTTTCAAGTGTGTTTTATTAATTGTAAGATTTGAAATAACAATGGTTTTGTTGCACACACTTTCCACCGGTGACATTTAAAGCAGTTCAAAGGGGTTTGCTGAAGATTAAAGGCCACGGTATTTTTAAAGAAACAAAAACACTAATTTAAAACAAGACTAAATCAATAATGTTTGACTAAAACTTTTTTGCTCTTTTTTCTTCTGAAACAAAACTTCGGTTTTGTTTTTTGCGGTATTTCATCTTCGTCTTTTTTAGAAAAATGCAAATATTTCTCGGAAAGAAAGTAGTCTGCGTTTTCGGCTATGGCAGAAGGTAATGAAAAAGTAATCAACATCATGCCGATTATAAATTCTTACAAAAGCATCGCAAAAAATTTATAATACTTTTTAATTTTTCATTGAATAAAAAATTTGTCGATGTTTGAAATGTTGGTGTTGTAACATTGAATTCGGATAATCTAAATTTGCATAAGTTACAGTAATTAATGGGGGTCAAACTATAATGAAAAACAAACTTCAAAATTTTAACATTAGGAACAAAGCTTAATATTTTGTCAAGTTGAACTTGTTCATCCTTTTTATCATCATCAAAAATTTGAACATCCACAAGTTCCAATTCAACAACTTTTCCAGATCCAATCAATAATTTTAATTCATTTAAACATAAATTTTGGTGTTCAATTGAAACATATTCAACATCAGATTTTTGAATCATATTTGAAATCAAATTTGATAATGCAAATCGATTTTCGTGGAATCCAAACTTTAATACTTTAACAACAGAAATACTGTAGAAATGAAAAGAGTCCGTTTTTGAAATATCAATTCTCGTGTTACATTCAGGTACAAAAATATCATTATCAGATTCGTCGAAACAGTTATGAAAATCGATTATGTTTTTAACGTTTAATCCTTAAATAATGATTATAAAAAAATAACTGCAGTTTTTAATAAAGAAAATAAAATAAAAACGTTGAAACTCAAAATGTTGCACAATGTTGGATAATAAAAATGCAGAAAAAGAGATGTAAAAAATTAGTTGGACTTGTAAAAATTTAATTATTTAAATTACAAAAGGTCAACATGAGAGTACACTATAAAACTATCACCCATTTCAAAATGTTTTTTTACATATTAATAGTAAAGAAGATTTATATTAAATTAAAGATTAATTTAAAAAAACCTCGTTGACAAAGTTACTTTGAAAGCGAAAAAGAAACAAGAAAGTCAACAAAAGCAGTAACTATATAAAATATAGTTTTCTAATGTGGAGAATCTATAAGAAAATTTCAAGTATTCGGTAGGTATTTTAACGAATTTTATTCCAATTTTCACAATAAACAAAACATACCTAAAATTTTTAATAAAATGTGAACGAACTATCGCAGTTTCAAAAACTGCAACTTTTTAAAATCAACAACAATTCTCAATTTTTTTATGTTTTTATTTTTGTCTCGGTCGTTTTTTTGCATCTCCGATTTTTGAAAATATCATTTTTGCTTTTTTAAAGAAAAATTTTTTAAAATTTTTCATGTTTCTTTCCTTCATAAAAGTTTTTAAAAATTATTAATGACTTAAACGTTTATAATATCAAATACACATATAAAAAAATGTCATTCTTTACAGTCAATGACATTTAAAATAATATTAATATCATTCATAATAAAGATGAATTGAAATTTGTGGTTTTTCCTTGCTCGGAAAGCATGAATTGATCGAATTTAGAAAACAAAACAAAAAGTCTACCAAAAATAGCCGAAAACAAGATAGTTTTTTTTTTTTTTTTTTTTTTTTTTTATTTACGTGTCCACATTTATCACGCTGGGAAAATGTGTTTCTTACCACGAAAATAGTAGAGGAGCTACCGTAACCTTAAAACTTTAAGCTATTTTTTTAAAGCCACGATTAATCGTATACTGTTGAAATTTTACTGAAATCACTCTTTTACTACAGGTGATCAAAGCTAAGGGATCTTTTCCCCTAAATGTCGAATTTAAAAAATGACGTTTTTTAAATTTTTACCCATTTTTTGTCGATTTTGGTCATATTTGAGTCTGGAAAAACATAACTAATGCATACTTTTAAAAATCCTCCCGTACATGCCTGCTAGACACCTCAAAGAAGTTATGGTGAAAGTTTGAAAGAAATCTATGGGAGCATCGCTTCAAAAAAACGTTTTGTCCGCCCCTTTCCCAGCGTGCATTTACTTACATTTTTGAATATTAAATTTTTCAGGATCTAATAAGTTTGTTGCAAAAGTGTTTTCATTTTAAATTTTGATGTTTGGGTAGTTTTTGATATGACCTTTCCAAAAATATATAATTTGAGACTCAAAGACCTTGCCATCATACTGTAAATTGATGATTTAATTACCCACAGGCATCAAACCAGTAGATAACTAAATCATCAAAATGGCAAGGTCCACAAAATTTTATTTGATATTTGGAGTTTTATAATAGTGCTGAAAAGTGTAGTTTGAATGCCATTCAAGAAAACGCTGACTACTTTGTTTCAGCGAAATTTTTGCATTCCTCCCGTAAAAGAGACAATGTAACGTTGTCTGTGTCATTTTATTTTAAAGGAAGCGCTTTTTTGGCAAAATTTCGCATTTTTGATGAAAAAAATTTTTGCTGTTGCTTTTTGCGGTTAGAAAATGTTTTAAAATCAAGCAAATTATATTTTGTAACTCTTTCTTTATTTTTTTGCTTAAACTTTTAGCTACAACAAATTTTGCAACGCTCTGTCAGCAAATGTAACACAAAAAGGAAGAACAGAAGCGCAACGAGATTTATTTTCTCATGGTTAAGAAATTTTGAGCAAAGAACGAAAAAATGTAAATTTAATTTTACTGATTCAGAAGCTCGAGTAAAAACTGTTAATCAAGATTTAGAGTACGATAATTAAACGTCCTTATGAAAAAAGCTTTAGGCATTTTTACTGGTTTTTTATTACTTTTAGCCCAAGTAAACCTAAATTTTGTCGTACACGGAAAGGATACTATTGTATCTGAAAATAGCAAGAATCAGCTAAAAATTATGCAAGTACTTCAAAATAATATGTTAAAAGAAACCATGGTGTTTAAATTTGGATGATATTTAAACTTTGAGTACAGTGTTAGCTCAAATTAATAAATAAGACAAAGTTTTTTTTACAAGACCCCGGTACATGAGTCAATGGTGGCCGCCCCGTAGGGGCGGGGGCACCTCTAGTTTTTAAAAAAAGACGAAGATGAAAAACCCCAAAAAACAAAACCTAAGTTTTGTTTCAGAAGAAGACAGATCAAAAAAGTTTTAGTGAAACTGGTTTTTTCTTAAACATTATTGATTTAGTCTTGTTTTAAATTAGTGTTTTTGTTTCTTTAAAAATACCGCGGCCTTTAATCTTCAGCAAACCCCTTTGAACTGCTTTAAATGTAACTGGTGGAAAGTGTGTGCAACAAAACCATTGTTATTTCAAATCTTACAATTAATAAAACACACTTAAAAAATTTAAATAATCTGCTAGAGAAAAACATACTTAACACATAATTTTTAATTAATGGCGTTGTTCAAGTGCTTGTATATTAATTAAAATGTTGTTAAGAGTTAATGCCTTTGTTTTAATAAAAACAATTAAACAAATAGTATATATTTTTTTTAAATCAAATATTCAAAGAAATTGAGGTTTTAGACATATCGACATTACTTAACAGAGCTGTTTGAATATTTTTTTTAAGAAACGAAAGGAAAAACTGGCAAAAATTTAAACAAATGCTTTTTTTGATAAAATGCGATAATGAAATACAAAAAAAATAAAGCACAATTTTGTTTCAAAAGAAAAAAGTCGGCCAAAAAAGTTACAAACAAGACAGCTTTTTTTAATGTTTTTAAAAAAATCAGCAACAAAAAATTTTTGAAAAAGGCGTCTGCATTTCGGAAAAAAATGATGATGAAATATCGAAAAAGAGAATTTGATTTCAAAAGCTAAAACGATATATTTTGATCTTTTTTAGTCTTTTTTCGGTGGTAAAATAAAAATGAACAAAAACGGAAGTAGAAAAATTATTTGAGAACAGCAGAAAATGAAATTTTTGATTTTTTTCTTCAGTTTTTGATTGCTCATCAGGAAAAAAGTTTAAGAATTTTGTTTAAAAATAGATTGTTAAAAGTTACAGTAATTAAATACTTAATCAAAGCTTTGGTAATATATTACCGTATACCTTTTATAAATTAGATAAATCTCCAAAATTGAACCATCGAGAAAAATTGTAAAGCATAATCATCAATTGATCTTAAAAAAACTGTACATTGATATAAACTTTAAAATACGTCCTTTAATGGTAAAAGAATGTTTTATTAGAGCATTTTTGGAGGTCATCATTTCCGAGAATCAGCTAATAATTTTTTTCTAAATGTTTCAAGCAAGCAAAGAAAAAAATATGAGTAAACAAAAGTTCAAGAAGTTCATAAACAAAAAAATCAATTAGTTCATTGGTCGAAGATCATCTCCAAAATCATCATCAGCTGGAGAAAGAAAAAAAAGATGCAATCAAGGAAGCAACAAAAAATAAGATACAAGCATAATTTGAATCGTAAATTTTTGAATCCAGATTCTTTTCTTTTAAAATTTACAATGTTGGAAATAATTTAAGGCTGTAAATTTTATAGCCTCTAATGATTTTTTTTTGTGATGACTGCAGAATGGTAATTTTAACTATTTTTGGGGCCCTTTAATACTTTTTTGGCATTAAATTAATGCACAGCAATCCTGTTTCAGCAGAAACATCCATTGATATGTTGTTCTTAGTAAATTGGCACAGCGAACTGACTGTTGATTTTTTGGCAAAGCGTCAAAATCAAAAAATGCAAAAAAAGTGTCGTATTGTTTTTAACCGCAAATAATTTTTGGATTATCAAATTAATATTTTTTTGTTTCTAGGGTAAAAAACACTGAAAAAACTGATTCTGCCATGCATGATATACCCAAAATGGACGTTTTTAAGGGTTTTAGGACGTGATGAAAATGACCCTACCTTTCAAAAATTAATAACTCAAAATTTTACCCAAATTTTTTTCTCACCAGTGTTTGCATAATGTTCAGCAGGTTCAGTTTAGTAATTTGTCCGCTCATTTTGTTAAAATTATTGTACGTTTTAAAATTAGAGCAAAAATACTGATTTTTACCGTATTTTTGCACATTTTTATACTCTTAAACTTGTATAATTAATGTTTATTCATTATTTATGTGTCGAATATATTGACAAATCATCAGGGATCGAGTTAAAATACTAATTGTGGGTTTTGGTGCTGGAACAACATAATACAAATGAGATAAAGTACAGGTAAATTCATCAACACGTACTGTGTGATATATTACTTTATTTTTAAGTGTTTTTAACCATATAAGCTTATAAATGTTATTAACTGATGTACAACTATCATACAATTATTGAACAATGATTCAAAACTTCATAATCGAAAAAATTTATCTTTTTCCGTTAGGACAAAATTGATGAAAAAATATGCTTTTTTACCAGAGAATGTAATTGTTTTAAAAATACCAAAAGCTATATTTATGAATGAAATATCCTTGGTATTTTCATTTTCCAGTTTGAATGTATATAAAAAACACGAATTTAAATAGCAGGACTTAAAAAACCATTGTTTTTTAGAATGAGAGGTTTTGCAAATTAAGGGAAAAATTAGAGTATTCATGTTGTTGTAAAAAGTTGAATACAGTGCATTTTTGATACTGTGTTATGTTTCTTAACTATTTGCCAATATATTCGACACATAAATGACGAATAAACATTAATTATACAAGTTTAAGAGTATAAAAATGTGCAAAAATACGGTAAAAATCAGTATTTTTGCTCTAATTTTAAAACGTACAATAATTTTAACAAAATGAGCGGACAAATTACTAAACTGAACCTGCTGAACATTATGCAAACACTGGCGAGAAAAAAATTTGGGTAAAATTTTGAGTTATTAATTTTTGAAAGGTAGGGTCATTTTCATCACGTCCTAAAACCCTTAAAAACGTCCATTTTGGGTATATCATGCATGGCAGAATCAGTTTTTTCAGTGTTTTTTACCCTAGAAACAAAAAAATATTAATTTGATAATCCAAAAATTATTTGCGGTTAAAAACAATACGACACTTTTTTTGCATTTTTTGATTTTGACGCTTTGCCAAAAAATCAACAAAAGAAAGAATTTCAGTTCGCTGTGAATTGGAATGTTTAAAGTTGAAATGGTTTATAAAAAAGTTACAAATAACACGATAAATAACTAAAACAGAATAAGAAATATTATTATGTTTGAAATATAAAATAAACTCATTGTTTTTAATTAATGCAGATGTTTTTCATGATTTTAGTGTTACCACGACGCCGACGTTGGCGGCACCGTTTTGAGGCCGGCGTCTATTTTGGTATCCGAGACGCCGGAGACATAATAAAATTGCACAAAAAGCATTGAATTCTTTGTTTTTAACATTGATCAGTAATTTTTTCGGTTTTATTAGTTGTATGTTTAACATAAATATAACATTCTTACATGTTCAGAAATAGTTTTTCATATTTATAATTAAGTTGAAAAAAAAGCCCTCCGTCTTTAATTTTTTTAAGTAATGTTATATTGAAAGCTGTTTCAATATCATTACTTTTACAACTGGATAATTTTTATTTTCTATTGGCCGCTCGAAAATAATAATTTGCAAACTATTATAAAATAAAATATTCAAAACATGAAAAGCCAAGAATTAATCGATGTTTTAAAAAAGCTGAAGTTTAAAACAAAAAAAACTTATTTCATTCCAAATATTTTTTTGGTGAATAATTTTTATGACAATCGCGATTGCATTCGGTGACTTTTTTTGCTCTTAAGCTTTACAACGTCACACGATCGCCAAAAAACGAAACATAAAATATAAAGCGTGAAAAACTAAAAGTATTTGAAACTTGAAAAAAAATTTCCAGATAAGGCATTTTTTGTAAATTTGAATGCCAAACCTGTAATCATCCAAAAAATTTACAATATTTCAGGGCAACGTCAGTAAAGGGCATTTTTGTAAATGAAATTTACAAAAACAAGCCAAAAACCACATAAACCCTCTATTTGTAAATAAAATTTACAAGAACTGGGTTAAACCGCTACAAACCCTTGTTTTGTAAAAAAAAATTACAAAAATAGGGTTACAATCAAATCATATCATTTTATGTAACTGCATTTACAAAAAAGCATCATGCATTTTTGTAAATGACGATTTACGAAAACGCATCATACATTTTTGTAAATGAAGATTTACAAAAACGCATCATGCTTTTTTGTAAATGAAGATTTACAAAAATGTATGATGCATTTTTGTAAATTTGGCAAAGTGTGTAAAAAAAGCCGCGGAAAATAAATTTTAACTACGATTTGCGCTTATCATGATTAAAAGTAAGTTATTCCCGGTAATAAGGCTGGTAAAATTTTACAGTAATATTTGTGTAAAATATTACTTCAAAAAAGTGATTAATAACAAAAATTTGCAGCAAAAAAGGACAGCAATGCTTACAAAACAGCAGAAAAAAACGATGCGCGTCTAACAAGCGGAGGGAAACGCGTTATCAGCAAAATATAAAATCAGTAATTTTTATAAAGATAGTAATAAAAAGTAAATATTATAAAAGCACGAGTAATAAAGATTAAATGAGGGAAGCATCTGTATTTTTTTCAACAAGAGTGAATGTTACTACCTTGCTACAGAACACGTTTTGCCAAAGCATGTAAAATAAGGAAAATCAGCAAACAGTTTCCCTCATTTAATCTTTATTACTCGTGCTTTTATAATATTTACTTTTTATTACTATCTTTATAAAAATTACTGATTTTATATTTTGCTGATAACGCGTTTCCCTCCGCTTGTTAGACGCGCATCGTTTTTTTCTGCTGTTTTGTAAGCATTGCTGTCCTTTTTTGCTGCAAATTTTTGTTATTAATCACTTTTTTGAAGTAATATTTTACACAAATATTACTGTAAAATTTTACCAGCCTTATTACCGGGAATAACTTACTTTTAATCATGATAAGCGCAAATCGTAGTTAAAATTTATTTTCCGCGGCTTTTTTTACACACTTTGCCAAATTTACAAAAAAGCATCATACATTTTTGTAAATCTTCATTTACAAAAAAGCATGATGCGTTTTTGAAAATCTTCATTTACAAAAATGTATGATGCGTTTTCGTAAATCGTCATTTACAAAAATGCATGATGCTTTTTTGTAAATGGAGTTACACAAAACACCTTTGTTCTCTACCATCCTTCTTTTTGTAAATTTTTTTTACATTTTTTGGCATACTTCGACGGAATGCTTGTTTTTGTAAATATTTTTTACACTTTTTAGCTTCTCTTTAAAGAAAGCCTGTTTATGTAAATGAAATTTACATTTTTTGCCTTGTTTGGCTTTACAATCTCAAAAATTTACAAAAGTGCCCTTAAAGCATAGGAAAGGTTGTTTTTGTAAAAAAAAAATTACAAAAAATGCCTTGTTTGGCATTTTTTCAACAAGTTTTAAATACTTTTAGTTTTTCACGCTTTATATGTGAACGAACTATCGGAGTTTCAAAAGCTTCAGTTTTTAAAAAGAAAAAGCTGCACAAATTCTCACGTTTTTTTCGATGTTTTTATCTTTGCCTTGATTGGTTTTATACATCTCCGATTTTTGAAAATATTGTTATTGCTTTTTTAAAGAAAAAGTTTTTAAAATTTTTAATGTTTCTTTGTTTCATAAAATTTTTAAAAATTATTAATGACTTAAACGTTCATAATATCAAATACACATATAAAAAAATGTCATTCTTTACAGCCAGTTTCAATGACATTTAAAAATTATATTAATATCATTCATAATAAAGATGAATCGAAGTTTTTGATTTTTCTTAAATATCATTTTATAAAAAAATTTTATCCTTTTTACAGGCCATCATCAATTTATTCCCATAAAAATGGAGATTTAATGGTGAGGTCCGTCACAGTCTGTGATGAAACATTATCCTGGAATTAATTAAATGTTAATTATAAAAAAATTATGTTAAAAACATACAATCAAATATTTTGGGTCAAAATTTTCAACGCTTAAAATGGAATTCGGTATGTGAGCTAACAGTGATGGTAATCATCGTATTCCTAAAGTTTGAAAATCCCCAATAAAATTCTTTTCACTACCGTAATCCAAGGATTTTCAAGCATGGGGAATATGACTCTCTCAATCACTTTCGCTTTAAAGCAGATTCTATCAGAAACCTTAAATTTTGAAGGTAAACTCAAGTTTTGTGACAAACTATATTTACGCAAAAACCTAACATTTTGTATTTTTCCCTATTTTAGAAATGCGCTAACAAATAATTTACAAATTGCAGTTTAATTATTCAATATAAGAGCATAAGGTTTTCAGCACTTCTATTCAATATGAAGCTTTTTACATTGTCAACAGTGCAATAGAGAGAAGCCCTCCGGCTTCAATTTTTATAAATAATGTTCAAAGATGTAGTAACATTATTTATAAAAATATATCATTGCTAAATACAACTGGATCATTTTTAGTTTCTATTGGCCGCTCGAAAATTATAAATCACAATTGATTAATAAAATATTCAAAACATGAAAAGCCAACATTTAACCAATGTTTAAAAAAAGCTGTAGTTTAATACAAAAAATAAAAGCTTATTTCATTTCAAAAATTTTTTTGTTAAATAGTTTTTGTGATTTTTGAGCGACAATAGCGATTGCATTCGGTGACTTTTTTTGCTTTTTAGCTTTACAACGTCACGCGATTGCCAAAAAACGAAACATAAAAAATGTGAACAAACTATCGCAGTTTCAAAAACTGCAACTTTTTAAAATCAACAACAATTCTTTTTTTTTATGTTTTTATCTTTGTCTCGGTCGTTTTTTTGCATATCCGATTTTTGAAAATTTTGTTTTTGCTTTTTTAAAGAAAAAGTTTTTAAATTTTTTATGTTTTTTTACTTCATAAAATTTTTCAAAAATTATCCATGACTTTAATGTTTGTAATATAAAATACACATATAAAAAAGTATCGTTCTTTACAGCTAATTTCAATGACATTTAAAGGAGATCTTTCATTTGATTCATTGTTTATTATTTCGCAAAAAAGTTCGCGAACCGCAAATAACTGATAATCAGGAACTGTTGCTTTTTTCTATTGTTTTTTGTCAACAAAAAAAGTTTTTTCTTTGAAATGATTATGAAATATTTAAAAAAAACTTTATTTTGTGACAAAAAACAATAGAAAAAAGCAACAGTTCCTGATTATCAGTTATTTGCGGTTCGCGAACTTTTTTGCGAAATCATAAAAAATGAATCAAATGAAAGATCTCCTTTAAACATAGTAATATCATTTATAATAAAGATGAATTGAAATTTGTAGTTTTTCTTTGCCCGGAAAACAAGAATAAATCGAGTTTAAAATTTTATTTTTATCACCAATTTCTTCCCATAAAAACGGAGATTTAATGGTTATGTCTACTACAGTCTGTGACGAAACATTATTCTGGAATTAATTAAATGTTAATTATAAAATAATTATATAAAAGCATACAATTAAAAATTGAATCAAATATTTCGGGTCAAAATTTTCAACATTTAAAATGGAATCAATAAAAATACTTTTTAATTTTTCATTGAAGAAAAAGTTAGTTGATGTTTGAAATGTTGAAGTTGTAACATTGAATTCGGATAATCTAAATTTGCATAAAAAACAGTAATTTTTTGGGGTCAAACTATAATGAAAAACAAACTTCAATATTTTAACATTTGGAACAAAGCTTAATACTTTATCAAGTTGAACTTGTTTATCTTTTTTATCAGCATCAAAAATTTGAACATCCACAAGTTCCAATTCAACAACTTTTCCAGATCCAATCAATAATTTTAATTCATTTAAACATAAATTTTGGTGTTCAATTGAAACATATTCAACATCAGATTTTTGAATCATATTTGAAATCAAATTTGATAATGCAAATCGATTTTCTTGGAATCCGAATTTTAATACTGTAACAATAGAAATACTGTAGGAAGATGGAAGCTGTTGTGAAAAAAACGGTAAATTAATTAAAACTGTATAATGTCGAAAATGGATTGGATTTTTGGAAAAATTCTTGGTAAGAAGTTTGTCACAAATTAAAGTCGGATTTTCAAGGAAAAAATATTTGCAACATTTTTGAAGTTTTCGTTGAAGCCTTAAATTTTGATTTTCCAAAATATACTGTAACAGGGTTGATCGAAATGGAAATGTTTGAGAAATTGCGTTCGTTGAAGAAAAATATAAAAGTGATGATATTTTTTGCTTTTGAGACTTTTTATTGATGGAGGAAGAATCAGTTTTCGGAAAAATATTTCTGTCGTTGGATTCAGGGACAAAAATATCATTATTATTATTGAATCCATCGAAAAAGTTATGAAAATCCATTCTCGTCTCAACGAGTTATCCTTAAAAATAATAATAAGAAAGAAAATAACAAAAACGTTGCACCCTAAAGGTTGCACAATGTTGGATAATCAAAAAACAGAAAACTGATATAATATTACACGTTTATTTTTTGAAACATTTTTTGGACTAGCAAAAATTCAATTGTTTAGATTAAATTGAATTTTTGCACTAATGCAATAAAACTAAAGCTGAATTCTAAAGATTTTTGTTAAATGTAATGATAAAGAAGACTTTTCAACGTTATATAAATAAAAACATTGTTGACAAGGTTACATTGGAAGGGGAGAGAGAAACAACAAAAGCAATATTCAAATTATAAAAACTATAGTTTCTTCAACTTAGAGAATCTATGAGAAACTTTCAAATTTTAAGCAGGTATTCATTTTTTTAAATTTATTTTTTTGGTTCTAAATCGACCATATAAATTGTATCATAAAAAGACTATTTTAAAAATAATATGCTTATACATGTTCAGATTCATATTTCTTTTTGATTCAACAATATGAAATCTTTTCAATGGGACATTGTAAACCGTTGCAATTTCTTTTAATTGACAAAAAGAAAGATTTAAGTGAAAATTTGACACTTTATTTTTAAATTTCGGCATATGAAAAGTACTTGTCCCGGGGTATTGAAATCTTGCATAAATACTTAAAATGTGCCCTACTTACAGTAAACGTCTAAAACTGTGGATGTCTTCCTATGTTGATGCCATTTCGAATAAGCTTTTAGTTAGTATGCTTTTAAATGATATTTCTGCATTTACTTTACATATTATAAATAGTGACGCAATTTAATCATCATTGAAAAAAACAAACTTTTTGAGATTTGTAGTTGAGCGATTGATGTTGCTAATTTTCGAAATGTCAAACTGATGGCAACTTCGAAATCAAGTCAAAAATTTCTAAAATTATTTTTTTATTTTTTTTATTTGGTCCCATGGAATAAAAATTTGCTCGACTACATTTTTAACACCTTTCTTGCTGTCTCTCTAAACACTGAGAAAAAAAGTGTTACTGAAAGAGGTCAAAAATGTTACCAAAACGTAACACTTGTGTTTCACTCTGCTCCTTGGTACCAGGTGTTACATTTTTGTAATCCAAGTGTTACCGACTGTAACACTTGATGTATTTAAAATTATTAAACTAAAATTTAAATGACCTAATTTTATACATACCTCTAGGGGTACTACATTTGCAAAATTTGAAGGGGTACCGTACCCCTTATACCCCATGTGAGGGAAGGGGTTACACCCCCTTTTCATCCATGTTACCCCTAAATGGGCATCTGAACGGAATGAATGGTTTGGGTAAAAACCGGCAAAAATTTATAAAATTTGTAATAAGAATGCAATGTAAAACACAAAAAGAAAACAGAGAAACAAAGACACAATCTCTCTCTCTGTGTAATAAATGCGACACTTAGTGTTACTGTTAAGTAACATATATTGACCTTTTTAGGTAGCACTTTTATCGCAGTAACACAAATTTTTGTAACACTGTGTAACTTTTTTTTCTCAGTGAAAGAGAAAGAAATGATCATTGGTTTTACTTATTTTTGCATGATAATAACTTGATAGGGAGCAATTTTTTTAGGTAAAAAATGGCCATAATAATAGCACACTTTCAATACTTTTGTTATCTTCTGTTTCTGAAGTAAATATTGTATTATCAAAAATTCCATTGTTAAAAATATTCATGTAATTATTTTTAATTGCTTAAGAATGCAAAACTCTTCAACTTTTTCATATAACAATCACAAGAAAACTCATAACTGAATGATTCTGAATCAGTTTAAATCAGCCAAGTTTTTAAAACTTATGGATGACGGAATACTGAAAGAAAAACAATTACATGAGGAACAGAGCAGAACAGAATTTAGGTTTTGTGCTTTCTTTTTTTTACCCGTAAAGATTTTTATTTGTACACGAGTAAACTTCGGACTTTAATGATAAGAAACTCCGGTCTCCATTTTCTCACTTCACTATAACGAAATTCTCCTGTCATTAGTTTTAATTTTTTAGTTTTAACAACAACTGCCTTTTTGAATTAGGTAATGGAATATAAATTTCTTTGTAAGAAAGAGTGTGAATGTTCGTTGTGCCATTGGAGCACACGATTGAAAAATTGTCAGTATCCAAAACTTACAAATTGCAATCACCGATCATGTCTATCATGTTTAAGAAAAGTCAGTTCAGTTTTCAAATTTTTGTTCAACGTTTTAATAAATTTTAAAATTTTAGTACGTCCAAATCACAGGAATGAAAGGAAAAATTGTATGTCCAATATGCAGTCAACCACTTGTTGAACTTGATATTTATTATATCATACAAAATTTCGGATATTTAATTGATGAATATGAGAGATCGTTTCTGAAAAAACGGAGTACTAAAGCTTTAAAACCTTTGAATTATACTTATGATTCCCTTGCAAATTTTAATTGTGAATATTCTCACAGCAAATTGAGAACCATTGTAGCCATTCGAGAAATAATTCGAAAAAGGCCACTTTTTGAAACTTCATTCAATCATAATATGAAATTCAAAAGTATGCGTTTTTAATTCATAAAAATGTTACAGCGAATTTATAGCTCTCCATTATTACACTGCTAAGAAAGACATGAATTCTATTATTAAAATGATAACACAAGGATGTGATATAAACGCTCAAACTTCTAAAGGAAACACTCCCCTGCACATTGCAGTTGCATGTAGTTTACTTGAAATTACCCGTACATTACTGGTACTTGGAGCTGATCCAAATATTATAAATGAGAGAGGGGAAACTCCTCGGCATATTGCTGCAAAGCTATGTACCCTGAAGCCTGAGCCTTTTTCAAAGCTTGAATCGTATGTCCAAAACTTTTAACCAATTTTTTTTATATTTTAATTTTTCAGCCATGATCTTCTGAAAACATTAATTATCGGCGGGGCAAAAAGATGTTCGTCATTTAAGAGAGATTGCCAAATTGATTGTAAAAATCACTTTTTACAAAAAGATTGGGATTCAGCATCACTATTATTTTCTGAATTAAAAACACTAGAAAACAAAACATTAGATATATCATATTCAAAAATTTCTATCCAGGAGCAATATCAAAAGGTGGAAACATTTTTTAAATAACAACTAAATTATTTTTTAGGAAATTATTGACGGTAATAAAGAAGCTGTGATTGAAAAAAATAGAATTGGAGACAAAAATTTAATAAATATATTGTCACTTGATGGTGGAGGAATTTGTGGCCTTGTAATTTTGCAAATTTTAATTGAAATTGAAAAAGAAATGGGAGAACCAGTTTTTCCATATTTTGATTGGGTTGCTGGAACTTCAACTGGTGGAATTATTGCCGCTGCTTTGACAAAAGGAAAATCACTTCGTGATTGTCAAAAACTTTATCTTCGATTTAAAGACATCGTATTTAGTGGAATAAGGCCATTTGAAACCGCAGTTATCGAAAAATTTTTGCAAGACGAAATGGGCCATACAGTTAGATTAAGCGATATACCATGGCCTCGATTAACGATTCCTGCGTTAAAAGTTGACGAACGCCCTGCACAAACAATCTTTATGCGAAACTACAATTGTTTAGCTAAAGAAGATGATATACTACTTTGGAAAGCATTAAGACGAACGTCAGCTGCACCAATATATTTCGAAACAGCTGAATGCAAATATGTTGATGGTGGATTATCATCAAATAATCCAATGAACGATTTATTGACTGAAATTACAAATGAAAATTTAAAGGTGTCTATTGGTTGTGCTCTTAGTATTGGCACCGGGAAAAAAACAAGTGTTCCATCACCACAGATAATGCGATTCTCGATAAATCCTATCAAAGGTATACCTACTGTAAAAAGTTTTTTTAAACTTGGCACTGTGCTAATTGATCAGGTATGTTATTTGAATATTAGATTAAAAGTGAGGATGGACTAGGGCCTAGGATTTTTATGAAATTAAAGCCCTTGTCCATCCTTATGTTAAAAGCTAACAAATAACATCTTTTTATTCTGTTAATACGTGTATTTTTTCAAAGGCTACTGCAACAGAAGGAAGACCAACAGATCATGCGCAAGCGCGGTGCAAAGAATTAGATATTCCATATTTTCGTTTGAATCCTCCGCTTTCGAAAGATATTGCTTTGGATAGCAAAGATAATTCAGAGCTTGTAAAAATGATGTGGGAATGCATGGAATATGTTTATATGAATACAGAAAAAATAATACAAATTGTGTTATTATTAAAAGAAAATGGTCCATCATTTACCCGGAAACATTTGTTTAGAAATACACCCGAGCAAAAAGTTACTAAGTTACCAATCAGTGAATATTTCATTCCAGCAAACAGTAATGATCCCGATATTAAGCTTCTTGCTTTAAGGAAAATACATGAATCATTTATGAACCTTACGCAGCCAAGTGAGATAAAAGCTCAAAGTCAAGAAATTTTAAATAGTGAAATATATTCTGTTCTTGTCAGAAGCTTGAAAAGTTCAAAGTAAGATCGTTCTTCACAAATCTCGTATTTAAAAAATTTTGCCGTTATGTTTTGTTGCACACTTTATTTATGCATTTTGTGTATTTCCCTATAATAAGATTTTCAGCACTTCTATTCAATATGAAGCGTTTTACATTGTCAACAGTGCAATAGAGAGAACAGAAAACAAGCATGTTTTTCTTCCTGATTTAATTCCAGTGTTTTTTGAACTTCTGAATTCTGGAGAAGAAAATGTTCGTGGAGAAGCTATTAGAGCTTTGGAAATTTGTATGTGGAATATTCAACATCGTGATTTGTGTATTAATCTTGGTATAATTCCAATTTTGACTGCCATGATTTTAAATGAAACTGCTGTTAGTTTTCTATGTAAATCAGCATCTGTATTTGTCATTACCTGAAATTCTTTCCTCCGAGATAGCACAGAAAATGGGTCCTGCTTTATTAAAACTAATTTTACAGCCAGATCAAAGTATTTGTGATTCAGCTTTGTATGTCATTATTCGATTCATTGAACAAGGATATATTCAAGAATTAAATGATATCGACATATTTAACATAATGGCCTCTAATGAAAAAAATCTCAAACGTTTATTAAGCTCTGATATTTTACATTATCTGTTATATGAAAAAAATTTCTTAACGTTACCAACGCTTACTTTATTATCAAAAATTGCAACAAATACAACAATGCAAATTCAAGCTTTTATTGAATCAAAATTCTTTTACTTAGTTATTGAGTTACTTGATAATGATGATATCGAAGTCAAATATGAAGCCCATGATATTTTATCACGCTTAATTTGGGGAAGAAACCCGACACAAATCGCAAAAATTATTGATTACTCTAATTTTTTGCTTTTATTTTGCAATTATTTGGACGACAACAATGAAATCAAGGTTAACAAAACGTTGTCGGTTTTAAACATAATTTTGAGATACGTCGGTATTGGAAGAAAAGAATTCTGTAAAAAGCTTGTTGAATGTAATGTCCAGGAAAAACTTGAACGTCTTCGTAATAGTTCAACTTTTGAATATTTGGAGAAATACATAGTTAGCAATTTGATCACTGAGTTAATAAAAATGAGGTTAGTGTTTTTTAAATCACAGTTTCTTTATTGGGATCTAAATAATTTTTCACCATTTCCAGCAAATCAAGAACGGTTACTGATGTGTAATTGAAGAGTACGAATTTCTAAAAAGACACATAAAATAAATGATAATGTTGTAAGAATACTGTATTTTATTTGAAAAATGAATATTTTTAAACAGTTTATTTGCGACAACGACACCGTAATCCGAGTTCCATAAACTATTTGCCAAAGTATATTAAAAATTACTTCTTCATTTTTGTAAAACATAAATTACTTCTTTGAAAAGCATTCTTATGTATTTTTAAATACAAAAACTTATAAGCCAATGCTACCAAAATTATATATTTAGCTAAACTTTGAAAAAACAGTGCACTTCTCTACATAAAACTTTTACAATTACTCACACGTTGGTGGTTTTACCTTTAAAAAACCTTTTAAGATTTCACTACTTACATTAATTATAATTATATATCGTTAAAAGTCAAAAAAGCCCATTCTTAGTGTTTGCTTTGCACGTATCCCATTATTATGTGGGTTGATGAGAAAACAAAATTTACAAATTTTAAAATACTTATTGGAAACTTGCAATTTGTTTTTTTTGTAATTATTATGTAAGGAGTTACACTCGATAAAGTTTTTTAAAAAATACATTTAAAAAGCACATTTGAGTTTTTAATATTTTTCTTTTTAATATATAAAATCTAAATAACATGACTCTCAGTACTTTGATTTATCTAAAATGGGCCATTATTGTAGTTTTAACAATCTTTCATTGTTTTGTAACGTATTTTGTATTTTTAATGCGAAAAAGAAAAAACAAAAGCTATCAATCACATTTTTTTCTGTTATATTTAATGATGTCGGTAGCAGATATTTTAACATTAATAAATAATTTCTTTGTTTCAAAATTTCCAACTGTTGATTCATGGAAACAATGGTTTTTTGATCATCCGATTTGGGGTTCTGTTTGTTATATGACATCCGGATATTTAATTTATTTTCAATCATTTTTACACGTTGCAATTGCAGTTAATCGAATTTATGTTTCATTTTCTTTGATTCACGGAAGTAACAGACTTTCAAAATTTGGTGAAAAAATTACATGGCTTATTTTACTTTTGCCTGTGTGTATTTTATTTCCAAGATTTTGGGGACATACGCTATATGCTTGGACAGCAACTGGAAATTTATCGGGATATTATGTTGAACCGTTTATGAGATTGGTAAGAAATTGTTTTTATGGAGGAAAGATGTTTTCGAAGAAATCCTTTTAGTAAGGATTAATAACAAATACAGTTATCTATAAACAAAAAACTATAAATGACACTTTTCAAAGTTACTCACAGTATTTCAAAAAAATTTTGAATAGTTCAATTATAAGCTTGTTCAGGGACGTCACCAGCGGGGGGCACAAGGGACACTTGTCCCCTCCGAAATCGAAGAATTTCTATGATCCTGCACGTGCCATTTTCGGTAAAAGATCAAAAGTGTGCTCTTCTCCGAAATGAAAATGTCCAGCCCAAAAAAATTCCTCCTTTAGCCTGGTTGGGCGGGGGACGGGGTAATTTCTTTAAAGGGGAAGATAATTTTGATATCTTAATATCTTAAAAAAAACTTACCATATTATCCCCGTTTTCAGTATCATGTAATATGTGGTCAAACGATTGTAATTTCTGCATCTTTGATAAATTTCGTTTTAACAATGATTACAATATTTCGATATCGATTCCATTTTAAAACTTATCAACAAATTACATATTCGATGAAACAAGACATTTTATTATTTTGTCAAGGACTTGTGACATTATGCTTTCAATTATCTCTTGCAGCCTATTATGTTATGACAATGACTGGAACAATTTTTGAATTACCTGGACTTGTGGCATTTGCATGGGGTTATGTTGATTATGTTCTTGATGGAGCGAGTTTAGCTAATCCAATTTCGTTATTAATTGTTTGTAAATTTGTTAGAAAAGATTTCATTAAATTTTTACATGGTTATAAGCCAAAAGTGACATTTTTTGGAAGTCCATTTACTACTACCGGTGGTACAACAGCAAACCAAAATAGCCTTTTTTGAATGTTTGTATTTATTTTATTGTATATAACTTGTATAAGAGACATTGGCACTTTTTCTCACTGTTTCTTTCTGATTTCATTTCATTCACAAAATATGCATAAATATGTTGAGTTTCCACAACATCATTACGACCAGGGCGGTGCCTGGTTGTTGGGACGCTGATCGGTTGTTTTTTTTTTCAGATAAAATTTGCATAAGGTTATGTTGATTATGTTCTTTATGGAGCGAATTTAGCTAATCCAATTTTTTTTGTTCTTATTTGTTTGTAAATTTGTTAGAAAGGATTTCTTTAAATTTCCCGAAACTTAATAATAAAAATAACTATAAACTTCTTTTTTTCAATATGCTATAAAATGTGTTTCGGCTTTTAACAAAACAATTGTTTTTCTTTTAACAATGAGCAAAAATTAACTAAAGAAGTTTGAAATGACAAAAATAAACAACAGTGAATATTTCGATATCTGAAATAACATGGGCAAGAAAGCAAAGAAAAGTGCATTTTTGTCTAAAAATTACAGTCGGACTTGGAATTCGTTCTTTCTGAGAGAATGGGATTTTCCGGGACGAAACATGCATTTTAGATATATCACAGACGACCTATAAAGAAAGATTAAACATTTAAATTCTTTAATGATTTCTGCAATTGTGAAACTTTCAATTACTTAAAATTTGTTTTTTTTTATTTTGTTTTCTCTTCAGCCCCCATAATAATGGGATACCTGCAAAGCAAACACTAAGAATGGCTTTTTTGACTTTTAACGATATATAATTATAATTAATGTAAGTGGTGAAATCTAAAAAAGTTTTTTTAAAGGTGTAACCACCAACGGGTGAGTAATTGTAAAAGTTTTATGTAGAGATGGTGCACTGTTTTTTCAAAGTTTAGCTAAATCCAATTTGGATTATAAGTTTTTGTATTTAAAAATATATAAGGATGCTTTTCGAAGAAGTAATTTATGTTTTACAAAGATGAAGAAGTTATATTTAAAATACCGTGGCAAATAGTTTATGGAACTTGGATTACAAACAAATAAACTGTTTATTAATATACATTTTTCAGATAAAATACAGTATTCTTACAACATTATCATTTATTTTCTGTGTATATTTACAAATATTCTTCAGCAGTTATTAACTTTGTTTTAGTTTTTCAGCATTATATATTTTAAATCATAATATTATGAAAAGTCATAATATTAATTAAAAAATTAATAAGGTAAAAATCATTCCTCTTCCACTTTTTTTAATAATTTTTTGTAAAAATAAAACTCATTTCTCTATTTTTATTTTTCTTTAAAGAATTCTATCTTTGACGTATGTGTTAAAGGTACAAAGTAATAAATTTAAAAGTGTCATTCTTCCAGTTTTTAAATATAGACTTTAAATAAAAAAAAGAAGATTGAAAAACTGTGACAAGGTTTTTTTGTTTAGAAAAACGTTTTGATAGAAGCAAAAATTGAAACGAAAAAGATTTTTGAATGATTATTTTAACAATAAAAAAAAGTTGCAGAAAAAAGGAGTCACGTTTGAAACACAGTTGAAATATAATATATTAAATTAAATGAAAAGCGATCTGTCAATCAAGCTTCTTTTTTATTACAACATTTTGCTACCGACATTTTGAAGTTAAAATAAAAGATAAAAGTCCAATTTTAGAACAGAAACTTGATTGAAAGTTGCGAATTTAAAGATTTATTGTAGTTTTTTGTTGGGTCATGACACAGTGGTGTTGATTTGTGGGTTAATGATGATGCAAGAAAGTTAATTAAGTGCAAAAAATCAAGTGCAGAAAAGTTGGAATCAAATTTCACATGTCAAAAGTCATACAATACTCTTGTCATGTTAAGAATTTTGAGTAACACGACAAAATGTAAGAATGCTGAAAATCGAATTTCTGCCATTTGAAGTGATTACTGTAGATAAGCCCAGTCAATCAATATTTTGCGATCATTAGGTTTATCGAAGATATACAGACATTTATGAATACCTGATGATTTGATTGAAAAGAAATAGTTGACGTTGGGTGTAAATTGAGTTTTCATTTAAATTTTGCATTTTCAATTTCAAGTCAGTGTTGTGCTTTTTTGTTTTAGTCGCCTCGGAGGCGACTCAGAGGCGCCTCTGGAGTCGCCTTCCAATCGCCTCCTTACCATTTTTTGTATTAAACACGTTATGGAAATTGAAATCGATTTTTTTCACTGTTTTCATACATTATTAGCAATTAAAGACAAAAAATGGTAATTTTAAATATTTTTTTCTTATTTAAAATCGAAAAAGTAGATTACAGTATATTTGCGGTCCAATTTTTACTTTGATGTAACAAAAGGCAAATAAATTTTATGCTAGTATTTTTCCATTTAAAAGATTTTCGACAGTGGGGAATCCAGAAATGGCACTTCTGGAAGCACCGAAATTCCGAAAATTCCACTTTTCTTACATATTCAGATGAAAAACTAATCACAACAGGGAGGCGCCTCCGAGCACGTGCCTCCGCCTCCGGAGTCGCCTCCTCGCCTCTGGAGGCAGAGGCGCAACAACACTGTTTCAAGTTCACAAGCGACATAAAATATGTGTTGTATCATGACTACCGTATTTTATTTCTTAATCAAAAACAATTTTCATAGACCAAAAAGTTTGTTGTTCTTTGAGTACACTTTTGTTTACTATCATATTTTTATGCAAAACAATGCATCAAGAGTTATAATTATTTTGTTTCATAAATCTGCCAAAAAAGTATTTCAATTTTTTTATTACTTTATTTACCTCTTTTTTTTCTTTTTTCTCTCCCATATGGTCTTTTCCCCTTCTTCCAAAAACACATGTGTTCAAAATTTATTTATTTTTTTGTTTTTTTATTATATATTTATTTATTGGCAAAAGATCATTACCAAAAATAATTGCTTCCCATCAGTTTTTCTCTTTTTCCAACATCAAAAACAAAAAATGCCGCGCACAAATTTGCCGCAGCACTCCCACTTTTTTTGCGGCAAACCTTGTTTTTTTCTACTTGAAAAGCTTGAAAATGAACAGATCGTCGTCAACAAAAGCTCGTAAACCTTTTTCTTTTTCAGAAGTCAACGATCGTAAAACTCAAAACAAAATTTCCATAAAAACCGATTTAAAGAAAGAATGGAAAAGGAACAAAGAGACATTTTTAAGAACAACAAAGATGTGACCCAAAATGCACTTGCATAATTTTTTAATTCTTTTTGTTTTCTTTCAAGGACAAAGAAAAAAAACAGACAAAAAAACAAAAGCGGTAAATTTTGGCTATCTGAAAATGATTTTTGGAAGGGCAAAAATATAAAATAATAATTTATGTGTTTTTTAATATAAATTTTTTGCCATTTTTATGAAATTTTTTAATTAAAATTAAACAATAGAAAGATTTATTTGTTTGTTTTTTTACAGCTGATTTTAAAAAAGGGAAAGAAGGTGTTCAATGATCATTCAAAAAAATGTTTCAAAATAATCAGCACCGAATAAAAATAATAATAATTAAAAGTAATTGTTTGTGTTTTGTTTTTTAAAAGTGCAAAAACAAATTCAACGTGTTTTTGCGATTGAAACAAAACTAAAAACATCTGCACTCATTTTCTTTCCAGCTGATTTCTTTCTGTTTTGTTTTGTTTTCTATGTAGTTCGGTTACGAAAGTTTTTTTTGATTAAAAATAGAATGACAAAAATAACAAACGGCTACAGAAGACACAGACAATTTATGATGAAAAGAACATGTTTTGATGGAAGGCTTTGATGAAAAAGTGATTGAAATTTTTAAAAACTTTATTTTAATTGCAGAGTAAAATCGTTAATGAAATAACAGATGGTTTTAATTAAAAGTCTAGTTTATGCCAAATGTTGTATTTTAAAAAACAATTTTTGCCAGGATTTTATTGATAGCTAAAAATGTTGATAATCTCTTTAGATACTACTGTATACATTGTATACAATTTGGGTAAAATCAAAAAAGTATACTGTAATTTAAAGATATTTGTTCTTTAAATTTTAAGCTTTTGAAAAAATCTGTAAAGTAGACGAAATTTAGTCTAGTAAATTTTTCTTTTCTTGATTTATTAATTTTCCTCTAAATCTCGAGTCTTCCAGTCTGAACAAAGTTGAATTTTTTTAATTGCAACATTTTTCACATTTTTTCATCACTCTTTTTTCTCTCTATTTTTTTCCATCATTCCAAAGGAATTAGCAGCAGCAGCTGATTAGCACGGTAAGGCTCAAAAACTCAAAAAGTTCAATAAAAAATAATCATTATTTTTTCAAAGAAGCACGTCTCCTCTGTTGTTGCATATTTATTTATTTATTGCATCAGTCTTGTTTTGTTTTTTTTGTTCTTTCAAAGTTTTGATGGACTCTTTTTACTTTTGCATCGCGAGTTTTTGTTTTTGCATTTAAAATTTCTGTCACCTCTGAATTTTCTTTCTTGATTGACTGACCAAGCTAAAAAAACTGCCGTGGGAAAAAGCAGCCGTCAACAGCAGGAAGAAACAAAGATAAACCAGCTGAAATGAAATCACTTTTTTGTGTCTTTTTTGTCTTTATCAAAATCTCAAATCAGTTAAAGTCAGGCATTTTTATGCAACAAAAAAAGAGCAAAACAGCTGTCATCACTTTGAAAAAAATCAGCAAAAGAAAATTGCAAAATTTTAAAATTTTTGACACGCGTTTTTTTGTGTGTGCCATTCTCTGCCTGTTGATGCTGCTTATTTGATGATGTTGGAAATGCTTTTTCTATCTTCGAAAAAAATGAAAAATTTAACAAAAATTTGATCTTTTTTAGTCTTTTTCGGTGGTAAAAAAATGAACAAAAACGGAAGCAGAAAATTATTTTAGAACAGCAGGAAATGAAATTTTTGATTTTTTTTCTTCCATTTTTTCTTCATTTATTTTTGATTGCTAATCAGGAAAAAAGTTTAAGAATTCTGTTTAAAAATAGATTGTTAAAGGCTACAGTAATTTTAAAGAATGTAATATTTTTATGGTTTTACATAAATTCTTAATCATAGAAGGTGTATTTTGGTAAAATAATACTGTACTTTTTATAAATTTGATAAATCCCCAAAATCGAAACATCAAGAAAAAATCATTATGTTTTCTATGTTCGTAAAGCATAATCATCGAATAATCTTTAAAAAATCGTACTTTGATATAAACTTTAAAATAAATTCTTTAATGGGAAACGAATGTTTCATTAGCGCATTTTGGGAGGTGTTTTTCATCATTTCCGAGAATCAAAAATCAGCTAATAATTATTTTTCTTAATGTTTCAAGAAAGCAAAGAAAAATATGAGTAAACAAAAGTTCAAGAAGTTCATAAACAAAAAAATCAATTAGTTCTTTGGTCGAAGATCGTTCTCCAAAAATATAATATCATCAGCTGGAGAAAGAAAAAAAGATGCAATCAAGGAAACAAGCAACAAAAAATAAGCAACAAGATACAAGCGGCAAAAGCGCAAAAAACTCTGAGAAAAGCAAGAAGAAAAAAATCAACACATTTCATTCAAGGGCAAAAAAAGAAAGAAACAAAAGAAAAAAAACACAACAACAATAAACAAAAAAATCCTTTTTCCTTCCTCATTTTTTTGCTGCTTTTCTTTGTTATTTTTTGTCTTTGCTTTTTTTGATGGTGTTTTTCGACCTCTAAAAATGTAATAAGAAAAAAAATGCGATTCATCTGTTTTTTTTCTGGAGCCGCCATTTTTTGAAGGACATTTTGAAAGCACATGGAAAAAAGTGATTTTTGAATCCTTTCAGTGCTTTTCTTCTTTTTTCTTGTTTTTCTCCAAAAAAATACACATTCAGAATGTTCTTAAAAGATAAACAACAACATTTTCTTTTCAATGTTGCAAAACATTCAAAAAAACTGTAATAATGATTCAAAAAAAAATAGAAGCAAAAAAACAGTACAAAATTTTACAATCTTACTTTCTTTATTTTTTGTGATAAAAATAAATTTCAGAGAAGGAAGTGATCAAGTTTTTGATGTCTTAAAATAAAAAATCAGAGATAACAAAAATAACAAAAGTTATTACTACAAAGTTTTTGTTTATTTTTTCAAACATCTGTTTTTTTGGTGGCACGTGGTGGCTAATAGTGGTCGAGGAAGGTGGTGGCGGAAATATCAAAGAGATCAATGAATCGGATATAAACTATAGTGTGATAATGATAATAGGTTTTTGATCAATTAAAAAACGGATCTTTGATTAAGAGCGATAGCAAGAATTTTGAAATAATATCAGAAAAAAGCATAAAAGTTCTTATTTGAAGTTGATCAAATTTGCATAAATAAATTTCAGCACAATCAGAAGCTTCTTTTGCAGAAGTATATTTTGCATAAACACCAAAATACCATTTTTTTAAATTTTCGTCACAAAAATTCGTTAACAGAAATCATCAGTTAAGCGTTTCCTAAATTTGCATATGGGCAGAAAACGTATTTTTATAACATTGGTTGGAGTGATCTTCCCTTTAAGAGACTAAAGCACAACTATTTTGTTTTCATCAAAATAAAAAAGCTTCCAGATGTTTATATTTATCCATCAATTTTTAACAATTATTCATTTTGCAGTCAATTTATTTCTAGGCCACATTACAGTAATCACCTCATTCCAATATTCCCATCATCTTTTTATTACTCTTTTTAAAAATAATGGGGTAGAAGAAGATACTTCAAAAAATGGCAGCTCATTTTCCCCTCCCATTTAAGCCATTTTTAAATGGCTGCTAATTTCGAAAACAAAAATAACGACCTTTTACATATGCATTTTTTCTCTCTTTGACCTTTAACAACGATGTATCATCGACATCGAAAAAAATAGAGAGAGAGAATTCTATCTATTTTCTGCTCATCCTTTATTATTTTTGTGGTCGAAGACCAATCCTTTCCTTTCCTATTTTTTTCAACAACAAAGGGTTTCCTTGCCATCGTTGTCTCCAAGATACAAAAAAATAAAACAATCAAATTTCGTGATTTTTTTTTCTTTCTTTCTTTCAAGTCAGCCATCAAGACAACCACAAAAAAATAGTTAGCAAACAAGCAATCAAGAAAAAGCTGTTCTCTGATCTTTTTTTCAAACACCATCATCTCCAACATTAACTTTGCCTCGCCTTAACTCGTCTCTCCCTCCAACTTTTTTTATGTATTTTATGCGTTTCTTTCTTTCAAAAAAATAAAATATAAAAATAGAACCTCGTGTCTGATGTATGTATATGCCTATGTGAATATATGTGGTGATTGGTATAAACAAAAAGTTCAATAAATACACGTTTTATTATATTTTTTGCCACCAAAAACAAATCTTCTTTCATTTTCAAAGATTGTTAATAGTGCTTTGAGAACAACAAGGTATAAAGAACAATAATAATAATAATAATTATGAAAGCAGAAACAAAAAAATTTAAATTTTTTAAAAACTTAAAAAAAGAAACAATAAAAAAGAGCCCGCTTTTTTTCATTCTTAACGAAGACGAAGAAGAAAACTTAATAGTTCAAGGACGACGACAAAAAAAATATATTTTTTTGCCTTCAGAAGGAGAAGAAAGTTGAAGACAGAAAAATAAAACTATAAAAAATAGAAACGAAAAAAGATGATCGAAATTCATTCATTTAAAAATTGCCAAAGCAAAAAAAATGGAAACATCAAAAAACAAAAACAAAATGGAAAAAAGTCACCAGTAAAATTTTAAAAACAATACAACTTTTTTTGTTTTTAGTGATTTAAAAGGATAAAAAAAAGTCTTTAACAATGGTAAAAAATCAATATTATGCAAAAAATCTTAACCCAAAATTTAAAATTTCGTGGCAAGACAGATATTTACAGTAAAATTTTTTACCATGTTTAAAGTACCTTTTTAAGCACCCTCTTAACGCACCAATATTTACATCAAAAATAAGTACAATATAATTTTTTTGAACATTTTTAAAGAGTAATAATTATAATTTTTGGGAATTAATAAAGTTTGATTTTTAATTTAAGTTATTTTAAGAAAAAAGTTACTATCAAATCTAATAAAATAAAAAAACTACTAAAAGCTATTGTTGTTGGAGCAGGAAGAAGATTCATGTGAAGCCGAGGATGAAGATTCTTTATCACAATGGCGCTTTTCAGAACTAACTGCATCAACTTTTGAATGATTTTTACGTTTTCGGGCCATTGAACCGCCATCATCTGCTTCAATGTTTTCTTGTTCATCAAATTCTACTTGTTCCAAGTTTGTTGGTGATGTTGGGACTTCATGATCAGATGTTGAAGTACTTGATGAAGAGGTTGATGAAGTTGATGGAGAGGAGATACGTTGAATTGGAGCTTGTTCAAATGTAACAACAAGTCGAGGAGCACGTTTTTCAAGGAGATGTGAACATTCAGGTTCAAATCTAAAAATAGAAAAAAGATAAAAAAAAGTTTTTTAATAGTTATTTTTAAACACAAAAAAATTAATGGCTCCGACGAATCAAGAAAAATAAATCGGGTGGCGGCAATTAAAAAAGCGTATCTTTCAAAAAAAATATTTTTTTAACGTTTTTAAACGAGATTTCTTTTTTGGTTCTATGATTTTTGCGATTAATTACATTTTCAATAACAAAAAATTGGAGAAAAAGAATCAGACACTTCATTTATCATTAACAAATGTGTTACAGTAAGAAAAGAAGTTTTTTAAATATTGATTTGTCTTAACCCAAATGTGATATTCACGTTTTGGTCTATTACTACTATAACAGTGTTTACTCTAATGACTGATAGCAACCCCATAATTTTTTGCAAACTATTTGCTTCATTTTAAATCTATTTTTTGCTTTTTTGCAAAAACCATAAACTTTTACGTCTTAAACGATCGACAAAAAGATAAAAAAAACTTTTTTCGTCGTATCACTTGGTACCAAAAAAATAAAACTTTAAAGTCAAATGATAAAAGTCATAAAAGCTTTTTATTTTAACTGCCGCCCTAAGATTTACAACAACTTCCTGACAGTCAAACTAATACATTTTTAGAAGACCAAAAAAGAAACGAAAAAACAAACCTAGCATTTTCATCATGTGCATTCTTGAGAACAGATAAAATTTGAATTTGTCGTCGCAGGACATCAGGTGATCGACGGCATTTAAGTAATTTATCACAACTAAGTCGAACAAGAAGAGCTCGGCATTTTGATTCTGTTGACATGATCATATTTGATTGTGGAATAATAATAATATTTGAGTAATAACAATAAAGTAGTAGTAGTAATAAGTGTGTTTTCTGAAGAAGTTCGAATATAAATACTTGAATCAGAATATTCTCGAGAGAGCGCCCGCGCACACTCGGTTTCAGAATATCAAAAATATATAACAATAAAAATTTTTGTTGGTTGAAAGAAAATAGAAAAAGAGAGTCTTGTCGGAAGAAAAAACACAAAAAAAAGTGGGCAGGAACAAAAAAATATTATGGGCAAAAAGGAAGAAGGAAAAAAACAAAAATGGGCGGAGCAGCAACAAAAAAAGATGGAAGAAGCGTGAATCGTTTTTTTCGAACCAGCCGTTTTTGTTTGTCGAGTTTGTCTGTAAAAAATAAATATTCATTCTACTCCAACTAAAAAGCAGCCTACAAACTTATATTTTTTTTCTGAAATACAATTTTCTATCAGAAAAAAAGAGAGAATGTTAAAGTTTTTTCACGTTTTTTCTTTTGATTACTTTTCAATCATAAGAATTCTTCTTTTTTTCACCGACATTTTTTTTACTTTGTCTGATGACATTTTTATGCTACATTATATATCAAAAATTAAAGTTAAAGTTATATCATTATTATAAATAAATATATTAGTTTTAGTCTTTTTAGTGTTCAAAGATACGCAACACTTTTTTAAATGACTAAAATTTTAAACAAGAATAAAGCACAAAATAAAAACAATGCCCTAAGGGGATTGATAGATGATGAAGGTGGATGTGATAGAAGAAGAGATAGACGGAAATGGATCAATCAATAAAACAGGAAATTTGCCAATATTATAAATATCTGGTTTTTAAACAAACAAATAATAATAACTTACACAACAAAAAAAAGCATTGCTAAACCTTTGTTATTCTCTATGTTTTTTTCAAGAAAGTGACAAACCTTTTTTTCTTGCTCAAAACACAAATATAAAAAAGTTCAAGTTTAGCTAACAAAAAATTTTGTTCTTCGATGAAAACTTTGTTGAAGAGAAAAAAATTTGAAGGCAAAAAAGTAGCAAAAAACCTTGTTTAAATTATTAGTTGAAAAAAAATGAAGGAGAAAAAGTTTCAAGTTTTTTAAGGATTTTTTGAAGGTTGTTTTTTCTTCAATTTTTAAGCTTCACTGAAAATGGCAGAGGTGGGTTTTTGAAAAAAAGGAAGAGGATGGGGGTGGATGAAAAATAGAAAATCTTTTCCAAAAAAGGCTTAAAAAATGCAACACGTCAATTTTGGAAGTGCTTCTTTGAAAATCGAAACAAGAAATAAAAATACTGTAAGACATGTCTCAAAAGTACTGTCACTAGATTGTTGTTACCGTATACCCTCTCTCTGACTAAATTTCTGTAAAATAAAAATCAGATTACAGTAAGACGTTTTTTTTAAAAAAAAGAACTGTAACATTACAGTATTCTACAGTAACCCTATGATAATCTTGATTAGCCTATATATCTCCAAAGTGATTCTATTAATCTCTCTCATTCTCATCTTTTTCTTCTCTCCAAAGCACGTTCCGCCACAAGAAAAAAAATTTTAGTACATTTTCTATTTATAACCCTTCAATTTTGTGGTCCTTTTATATTGGCTTCAATTTCCGCTGTTGTTTCTGTTCGCGGGGCTTGGTCTGCTGAGATCAAAGCATACGAAAAAAATATAATGTTTCTAAAAACAAAAACGCCTCCTTTCTCTCTCTGTGTTTTCTCTAAAAGGAAACAAACTATTTTTTTCTTTCATTTTTGTGTTAAAAAATGTACTCTTTCTCTCTCTCTTTCTCTCCTTCTCCAAATAGCTTTCTTCATTTGGTGGTGATAGTTTGGGTGGTGGTGAATAATGATGATGATGAATACAAAGTAGCTCAGTTTTTTGAATGTTATATTTTGATTCTTCTCCTCTTTCTTCTAAGTGGTGTGCTACAAACATCTCTCCTCTCTTTTTTTGTCATGTTGATGATGATGGTAATGTAAGAGTGATGAAGGAGATGATCAATTACAGAGTTCGTCTCTTGTAAATAAAAAATTTATATGAAAGAAGGAAAGAAAAGTGATTACCAAAAAAAGTTGTTTAATGATGGCAACACCTTTCATGACTGGTTGTCTCTTTCCTTCCTTGCCTGCTTGGGATGGGTTAGTAAGACGACGACGACAATGTTAGTCAATCAGGCAGTCAGTCAGTCTTATGCAATATGACCAATACTTTTCATTTTACCTCGTCTCCTCTCCTAACTATGAATTAAAAAAAATAAACAAAAAAAAAGTTCGATTTTTATGTGTTATCAAAAAAAGTTGAAGAAGAAAGAAACCTTGTGATGATGATAAATTGCTCTCCTGCTGACTGGGGGCTTTGTTCTTTGCTCCTTTTTTTCTATCTTTTTCAAACACACGATGAACTAAGACAAGGCAAGAAACAACGTCCTTAGACTGCACTCATTTGATCTTTCTCCCCCTTTTTCTTTGCTGCTGCTACTTTCAAAAAAAGTAGTCTTATGTTCTTCTTATGTCAGATACAAGAAAAAAAAAGGAAAAAAATGAAAAAAGACAGAATTAATTTTCTTTTCTCTCTCTTTTTTTGCAGTCATTTTTTTCTTTCTGCCACGGAAACACTAAAATGAACTTTTTTTGATGAATTTTAAAATTTTGTGTTTTGTTTCGGAAAATTTTTTTTTCGAGCAAAAACGATTGAAACTCAACTGCTGCCTGCATCTCATTAATTTTGCAAACCCCAAAAAATGCAAAAAAAGTTTTAACAAAGAATAAAAAATCGGATAAAATAATAAAATTTGTTGGTCAAAAAAACTAAAAAACTCAAAAAAAACTAAAAAACTTTCTTTTTAGTTTTTTAATTATTCACGTACGCTTTTTTCTTTGGTGCTGAACATTGACAATAAAAAATTAAAAAACACGGGATCAATTCATCTCATTCTTTTTTGGAGTTGCTGTACTTTGACATATTTGTACAAACAAAAAAAGAATTAATAGCAACAGGCAGCAGAGAATGGTACAAAACTTGGATTAAAAAATATATAAAAAATGTTAATCAATGAAAATATTTTTTATCGATTTAAAAATGCAATGAACAGGTTTTTAAATAATTAATTTCAAAATGAATTTTAAATTTAAAAATGCACGTATAACTAAAATGAAAATTAAAAGTTTTATGTATCGAAAAATTGAAATCGCACAATTTCTATAAACTAGGGTTTTTAATTAATTTTTAACAGTTTTTTGCTATTAAAATTTGAAAGCAATAAACCCACTAAAACACAAATTACTTTCCATGTGATGTTAAATACAAAAAATACAGTAACCTTAAGAAATGCTAAATTCACTTTGCATAATGACACATAAAGAAAAAATCTGAATAACCCTGATTCAATGAAATTGTATGACTTACTTTTATATTAATCAAAAAATGGGGATGGAACAGAAAAAGATAAGAGTGCAAACATGCAAACAGTCTTTCTGTCTGCTTTCAAAAAAAAGAGGATTCCTAAAATGGGCTTGGTACAAAAGATTGAGGAATGTACATGTTAGAAAATGGGTTTCGAAATCATTTTTGTTAAATGATTGTGAAATAACACATTTTTATCAGAGTTTCAACAGCCATGACAAAAGCTAAAGTTGTAATGAACTTTGCCCTTGAGTTAGGTGTTTGGCTACAGTATCCCATCTTTATTTTAATAAAAAAAATATTTTAAGCTTTAAGTTAATCCAATTTCAGCACTTATATTTTTACAAAAACTATTGAAGCATTTTCTTCCTACATTATTGTTTAAGCTTATTTTTTGTGGTCTAGCCTATTTTCTCGGAAATCCCAAAACAAAAGTTTTGCAGTTTTTTATTCCGGAAAAGAAAATCACAGATTTTATCTTTTTATCATTTTTCATAAATATTATTTTTGTGGAAGAAAACCAAACTTACAAAAACAAAACGTGTATGTTTTTTCCCATTCCCTTAAAATCATGGATGCTCATTTTTGTAATTTTCTCAAAACAAAAAAGGTGTTCCGATTCACATCCCCCGTTTTTTCATTTTGCTTGTAAAAAAATAAAATTTAAAAAAAAAGCGGAACGAAAAAAACAAACACATGGGAAAAACTGCAGGGGAAAAGATATACACGTAACACCGGATATTTATGGCGCCATTTTTTCCACAGCTTGCTTGCTAGCTATGATATATATAAAATTTGCAATATTTTTTTGCAAAAAAAGAGATGACGACATCGAAGAAGGAGATGGCCACGTAAGCTTATTTTTGTTGAAAAAAATGTTGCAATAATTTTTTTGTAATCAAAAAATGCAATGAAAAAAAGATGAATATTAATCATCATTTTTTAACAACAGAAAAATATGACATTGGAGTCTTTGTAGATCAAAGACAAAATGCCGCCATTTGAATTTAAAATCGATACACCATGTATATATTCGACTGTCGTATTTGAAGAGATTTAATAGACTATATTTAAGCATAATTTACAAAAGTGATCTGATGCAATGCTTGCTTAAATTGCATCAGATCACTTAATTCTTTCTGTGCTTTTTATAAAACACTTCCTTATTTGAAATTTACAAAAGAACTTTCAATTTGTATTTATTTGTTTTCTGCCCTTTTTTCTTCTTCCGCCGAAAAACACTATCATCATTATTTTTTACAAAGTGATTTGAACATTAATGCTTAAGCAAATCAACAACAGCAACAACCCCTTAAGGCATTTATGCTTTTTAAAAGAAAAAACTTTTTTGGTAAACAACTAAAAAACACCTTATCATCAGTGTACTGTAACCCAAAATAGGATCCTTTTCTGCCTTAAAAACTAATAAAAATTTACAGCTATTTTTTGTGACAAAAATAATTTTTTTTTATTTCTTATCAATTAAATAAATTTTTTTAACGTTTCTTTGTTTGATTTTTTTTTCATTGGAGGTCCTTATTTTTTGACAGTTTTTTTTTCTTTGGAAAAAACAAGTTTTATCAGTGGCAGCAATTGAAGTTGAAGATGTTCTAACGTTAAAGAAAAAAGGGGTGAAAGAAAAAAAAACGTCTAGACTTCCAACAACACCTTTTTAAGAAGAACAGGTAATTTTTTTGCGGACTAAAAAGGTCTAAAATAAAAGATGAAATGATAAAAATGCAAAAAGGCAAAAGAGTAACTTGGCAATTTGTCAATTTTATATCTATCATAAAAATGATAAGAATAAAAAGGAGAAAAGAAAATGGTATGGATAGAAGAAAAGTATTCTTGGAAAAGCAAAAAAATGGGAAGTAAACAGTTTGCAAAAAATAAAGTATGAAAACCATATCAGAAATGTAATAAAAGCCTAATTTATGGTTGTAAATAAATCTTTTTGCTTCGATTAAAAGGGAATTTTGGTATTATGGGTTTAAAAAAGTAGACGATTTTAACAGTTAAATAAAAATGAATAAACACTTGTTCCTTTTTATGATCAAATAAGGACAATTTATATACCCAAAAAAACAAGGAAAAAATACGTAACAAAACAAGATCTGATCAATCTATAAAAATAATTACTAACTGGTTTTGTTCTGTTTTGATGAACCTATTTTTAGAAGTTCCGTTTCTATTTTTGGTATTCTTAAAGATAAAAGTCCATTGTTTGCCTTTAAAGAACAAAAGTTCCTCCTTAAGAAATATTTTATTGAGAAAGTGTCAAAAATTAAGGAACAAAAAACTAATTTTTGAAAAATGTATTTTTTATTTTGTAAGAAACACAATCAGAAATTCTAAACAAAAATGTTTTTTTTCAAACGCAATTATTCATCGCTGCTTTTTTGAAAATATACTTTTTTCTGTTCATGATTTCAATGTTGCTGCTGTTTTTAATCAGCGTTGTTTTTGCTTCTGTTGCTCAAGAATGTTTTAGAATGTTTAAAAATGTGAAAAAAACAAAGAAATGGAACTTTTTTTATGTTTGGAAGAATCAACCCAACTTTTAAAACTTGACCGAAAAAGACCAAAACACAAAAACTATAAAAAAAGAAGGTGTTCCAAAAATTGTAGTCATTCTTTTAAAAACTTCCTTGTTGATATTTTTTTCTACAATAATAATTATTACTTTTTTTTGTTGAAAATAAACACCTTATTTTTTTCAATATCGTTGATTTCCAAACTTTCACGTAATTATATTTCTTCTTTCTTTCTTCAGATTTTTTCGATTCTTCAATTTTTGAGAAGACTTTTATTTTTTACATACAAAAGTCAAAAATCACTTTTTTTTCATTCCGGTTAAGTGCTTCCTTTTCAAATTAAAAAAAAGAATTGAGTGCATTGAAATCTTAAAAATAAAAATCGAAGGGGAACAAAATTAAAACACTTCAATTTGAAGTTAATTTTTTTTTAAATTAAGAAACCTCTTCAAAATGACTGTCATTTAACTTCTTTTTAAAAAGTATGGGAAAATTAATTTGATCTTGGTGTGTTTCAACTTCTCTCTTTTATGATTTTATTTTTTTCGTTTTAGGGGTGGTTTAAAGAAATTTTTAGAGAGATTACGGCTTTTTTTCTAACTTTAACTAACACGTAAAATTCAACCCGCAGTATCATCTATCTAACCTCACATAGTGTACTGTGTCCAAACCTTTTTTTAAAGATTACTGTATTTGAAATTTTGGTTATTAAGATTTTATTTATCCAGAATTTTTCACTACTTCACTAAGATACCTTGTTTGAAAATGAAATAGAATCTGTTGGCGCAAAAGTGCCATTATTTCGTATTTGTTTTCTGATTTAAGTCATTTTCGATTCTGAAGTCAAATTCAAAATCGATTTCATTGATTGATGAGAACCATGATTGCAGCAGACATGTTTGTCCTAAAAATTCAAGCAGTCCAGATTTCGAAATTAAAAGCAATGAATCATTTATTGTTTGAAGAATTGAAAGTACAGAAATCCGAATTTTCCAACTGATTAAAATAAACAAAAAATAAGCAACAATCAAAACAACTGTGTAAACAAAAATCATTAAAAAAATAAATTTAAATGATCTCTTTTGTGGAAAACGACTATTTTTAGAAAAGGGCTTCTGTTACAGACTTCAAACAAAGAATAACTTCAAAGAACTTTCGAAAAAATAAAAATTGGAGTATTGAAAAAAAGAGGGAACAATACTTAACCGAACCTGGATTTAACGTTCAATAAAAACATAAAGTAAAATATATATTTGTTAAATAAAATTTTATTGTCGTTACCCCACAAAAAAACATAAAAGAATCATCAAAAACTTTATTTAAAAAAACTGTAATTATTCAACAACATTAACATTATTATTGCTCTTCTTAAGATTAAATCGCTTTACCACATATGCATCATAATGAGATGAATCCGTTTCTACAGGAATCCCATAGGCAACAACCGCGGCACCAGTTAACAATGGAAGGCGACAGGCTTTTCTTGCTTCAATCATTGCTTTAATCATTAAACGATTAGGACTAAAAAGAAGCAATATTGGAAAAATTAATAAAAAATTAAAACATACTATATTCTAACATTTGGATCACACTTTAATACTTGGCAGTTTAGATCAATTGAATTAATTCGATTTGACCATTCTGTTGCACAAAGTTCAATAAATTTGATAAAGAATTTGTCGAGTTCTCCATCCGAGACCATCCAAAGACATCCAATCACGGCAGGTGCCCCAGCAATCATAAAATCATGAACCACAGAATTTCCATCAAATCCACGACCTTCATCTTCAATTCGAACACTTGAGCATCCCATCAGAATTGGCACAGTCCGACAATTTTCAACAGATCGAAGAGCCACATAATTAAAGCTTCCATGGCCATGTCCAAGATATCTAAAAATAATATAATAAATTAAAGTATACCAAATGATGGCAAAAAAAACTCACAGAAAAATATCTGTATTTTTAATAATATTTAAAAAATTTTCTTGTTCCATTTCTTCATCAGTACTATATCCTGCGAATTTATCGATATTCAATTCTCCAGTCATTCGATCAACAGTTTTATAAAGTAATTTTTCAGAGGCACTGAGAAAACAATATGATTTTTCTGTGTCGATTAAAAGTGGCACTTTCCATTCGCATTTGACAAGCAGCCTTACAAGAAAATGAAAAGATTGAATCCTTGTAACAAGCGAATTCTCGGCAAAAATAGGTAAGCATTCCCATGGATATGTACTTAACTCCTGAAATAATTAGGTTATGAACAAAGATTTCTAAAAAAAGACATTTTATGAATTAAATATGAGTTTTTAGCAATCTCGATGCATAAAATGTATGAAGAATGTGAACCATAATAAAAGAAATTTTAAATTTTAATAAATAGGGTTTTTTAAAAATCCACGCTAAAAAAACTTAACCATTCATAAATATAACAAACCTGTGAAACTGCAAGTACAACATATTTATCGCTCATTAAGGAATGTTCAGATAGCTGATATTCATTTGAAAAAATATTCATCAGGGTATTAAAGATATTTTCTGGAACATTTGTATCCAAAATTTGATTTTGAAGAAAGCAAAAAATCCGAAGCATAAATTTAAAATCGTTTGCATCAACATGAAAGAAAAGAACTGCAAGAAACTAAAAAAAGAAATATTTAAACAGAAAAAAAACTTTAAAAAACAAACATTTGCATAATCATCAAGGAATCCATATTCTTCAAAAACTTCTATTACTTTCATAATATCATTTTTCATTTCTCGATCAATTGGTCCAAAAGGTTTTAGCAAGCAACGAAAACGTCGAAACCATACATTTTGAACATCTTCAATGAGTTGTTTCATTCTAGCTTCTAATGATTCCCGAATTGTCCAATAATCTGGTGATTCATAATCTTTCATGCATTTATCATTTTCAGTCAAAAGATTCAAAAAACTTTGAGAAATGCTCGATGAAGAGGTGGAAATTTGTGTGATTGGCACAACAATTGGATCAAAGTCATCAGATAATCGAATAAGCCATAAAATATTTTCATCATCAACGACAAATTGAATGTAAGTAAAATCGTTTGGCAATTCACACACTACATGTTTGAATTCTTTAATATTTTTGAATCGTAAATCCATTTGATGATGATCTTCAATTCGTAGATATTGACGCAATGAAGTTCCAAAAGATTCAATGAAATAGAACGCAGATTTCCATGCATCAATTTGAAGATATCCTGCACCCAAATATAAACAAATTCGACGACGCCAATCCCTAAAAAATGGGTTCATAGAAAAGTAAAACAAATACAGTACTCAAGATTAACATTCTACAAAAAATCAATAAACTTTGTTTCCCATAATAAAAACATACATGGTGAAAGCATGACCATAAAGCTCAAAATCATCTTCCGCTTCAGAAAGCATTGAATAATCCTCAGAATATGTCTCCGACGAATTCTTTCGAAGTTCCATAATTTCCTTTATAATAGTATCTTCATCGGCATCAGGACTAAGCCAAGGAAATTTATCAACCAATCCATCTTCTGTTCTTTTCATTTGACGAGCGAGTAGCCAATAAGACCGAAGATGAGATGGAAAGACATTTGCAGAATTAATCACAGAATCACATATAGCATTTCTATCCAGTAGTGGCATGTCAGGATTAACAAGTAGACAGTTGCAAATGATCATACAAATATCCATCAACAAAGGCAATTTCCAAATCTAAAAAATACTTTTTTATTAACCAATTCTTTTTCAATGAAATGAACCTACTGTATTTACTGCTGAATTTAAGCAAAAAGTTCGATAAAGTTGTTTTTGAGCCTTTTCAAAAAGGAGAGAACCAGAAGATTGAATTTCATCAATATTGTTTTTGTAAATATCAAGTGAAAGATTTTCCAATAAAAGCATACTGTAGGATTGCTGTACAAAAACACTTGGATTATTTTTAACTTCATAACAAACAAAGCATCGACAAGTTTGATGATGTTTAGCAAATGGTAAGGTATTTGAAATCGCAGATTTTACAGTAATTGATTGATCCACGGTTTTACTAAAAAAAATCGATTAAAATATGTACTGTCATATACAAAAATACTTACATTTCGAATTTATAATCACTTTCAAGAAGCTTGGTTCTGAAAGATGAAACAGTTGTGCCAGATGAATCTTCAAAAACTCTCTAAGAACAATGAATTGAGTATTCACTTAAAAAAAAATAAATGCACATACTCCAATCAATAATGTTGTCATAGCTCGTACACCTATCAATTTATCATGATCATTTGCAGTTCGAAGTTTAACAAAATGTATGAGATTCAAAGGATCAAGGACTCTAACAGGTGCAACAACTTTTGTTCCAATAAAAAAGTTACAAAGAATTCGAGTTTCACAATCATTTATACATCCAGAAGAAAATAGGGCTTGACAGTAAGCTTTTTCTGTCACAAAGTAATCTGTCATTGATAAAGCATCCACAACTAAAAAGACATATCGTTAACTTTATTGGAAAGCAAGGTAATGTGGAAAATGTTGATGGTTTAGCAAAACGCTTACTGAATTCGGAGGCATCAGAAAGCTTTGAATAACTGTAGATTGTAAGAGGAGTAGTAGCTCGATGCATAAAACCTTCAATCCGTACTGTAATAATACCCAAAGAACATTCAGCTGCTTTTTTCATGTGATAGTTGTAATCTCTGTATGTGTGAATATCAGCCGAGGGCATCATTGCAGCATTACCAAGGATATGATGAATGAGATGACGAGCATAATATGATTGATGTGAAGCTCCTTCGCTTGTTGAAAGAGGCTTTTCAATTTCCATCAAAGAATCCAAGATTTCTTTCATTTCATCGGAAGAAGGTTGAACAGGATCAAAGAATTTACAACAGAGACGACATACACGTAGCAGTTCATCACAGTCTTTAAGACATTCAGGATGATGATTTTGATCAAGCATTTTAAAAGTATCAAATTCCCCAAGCAAACACGACCATTTTATTGATAATGCATAAACGAAGGAATTCCAAGGTTCTATTTCTACTGTCGTAATCAGATATGTAAGACCAAGATGATACTAAAAAGAATAAATATTAATAAAACAAAATTAAAGGTATACATAATAATATATCCTATTCTGGAAACTATCAGTTCTAGAAGATCAATATCCTCAGCTGTACTCCACACACAAAAAATGAAGCATTTCACTTTCTTGAAAAGTGTCAGTGAAAGGATAATGATCAATATCTATATGTGTAACATAAATAGCACAAAAAGTCATCCGAAAAGGTACGTCAGAAATAAGATTATTTGTTTTGAACAAAATAGTCTGGAACGGATAGTTCACAAGAAGGCACAAAATATATGTATTCGATATATGTAACTTACATTTCCAAAGAGAAACGCGAGACCTGTCAACATTTTTCCATAAAAACCATAATTGAATTCTTTGTCGGCGTAAAGAAATGGATATTTAGAAATGCATGGATAGACTTCATTCAACCAAATATCCTTGCATTCTTCCATCAAATCCTTCAGCTTAGGATTTGCCCATTCTGTTGCAAGCATATCTGCGACTTTGATATGTATATTCATATTATTCAAAGAATGCATCTTCAAACCTTTCTCCTTATCATATTCATCTTGAATCTGAAAAAGGATAAATATCAGTAAAAGTGTAATTACAACTCTGTCTTCGGAGACAATAACTTTGAAATATCAGAGACAACAGCTCTTTTGGGACTGAATAGAATTGGTACAATTCAGTAATGCATAAATATATGTAGTAAACATTAAATAGAAAAAACACAAACCTTTTGTTGACGAGATTTTAAAATTGCAATAATTGTAAAGATTTTCTTTTCCAAATTCAATAAAGTGCATCTCATACGATTCCATAAGAACAATTTATGCATGGGAAACATTTAGAAATCCAATGATAAAAATAATTTTTAAGAAAAAGAGATACCAACAAATAATTAAACACAATTGGTAAAGACGTGTTGAACAAAAAATTGAACACGATTTTCTACAAAAACTTTTTGTAGGAAGCAAAACGAAAGATAAATTTTCTTTGCGAGAGCCGCGTCCGATTTTGCAAAGTTTAATTTTTTTCAATGAAAATGAAAATTACGGTTACTCGAGATCTAAAAAGACAAAATACATAAAAATGAAATTATTTCTTGCTTTCTGATATCGAAATTAAGATCATGAAACAATGGTTGCTATTTTATTTTCTTCGATGATTTTATATCTCAATGCATCAAAAAAGGATCATTGACATGTATATTCTAAATTGTAGTTTGTGCACTGCTTAACTGCTTGTGTTAAAACCGTAGTCTTGGAACAGGAGTAATTAACAGAAAATAACAAAATCAATCTAAGTGTCTCGATACAAATTAATAAAGACGAAACAAAAAATATTTACGAGTGTAATCAATGTTGTTTACTTCCAATATCTTAAAAACACATTTTTCTCAACAGAAATTCTTTTCCAACTTTTTAAAAAGAAGTATTAATCGATTATCAAGATTATTATTTGTTTGTCATAAACTTTAAAAAATAATATTAATAGAAACAAATATTTGATTTCAGATGATTACAAAATCTTTCCCGTTTTTGATGACTTTGTTATTACAAAACAGGCATGTTTTATCAATGATTACTGTAACTTTAAACATAGAATATCAAAAAAGAAAACTTGGTTGATTAAATAGCTTTTAAAAACAGCATAGATTTATGATGTAAGAAAAAGATGAAAAATTTGTAAAACTTTGCTGAAATGAGAATGTTCAAGAAGGTAAAAAATCAAAACACATGAATTACAGCTCCTGGAAGAGCATACATACTTTAATCTTCAAATAAAGAGTTTTAAGTCTTTGAAACTTTAAATGTTCGTTCAAACTTCAACAATAAACTTCCACTAAAGAAATTCAAAAAGAATCTTTCATTTGAATTTTAATACTCACTATTACTCTCTGTAAAGTAGTAAAATCTTTAAAACTCAACTCAAAGAATCTACAAATAATAAAACAAATGTGAAAAACAAAACATTTTCAGAGATACTTATTTATTGCACAAAAGATAATAATAAAAATAGAGATCACATGACAAAGATAAAAATAAACAAGAGAAAAAAATATTTAATCAACTTCTTCCATACGAGAGGCATCATCTTCAGCACCTTCAACTTTGACTTCAGTGGCACAGGAACTAGGACCAGCAACTTCAGCGGTATCTTCTTCTTCAGCAATATCAAGACCAAGTTTAATCATACGGTAGATACGATCAGCATGTGGTTGAGGTTCATCCAATGAGAATCCAGAAGTAAGAAGAGAAGTTTCATACAAAAGAACAATGAGATCTTTGGTAGCTTTGTCATCCTTATCGGCAGCAACACGATCACGAAGATTCCTAAAAAAGAAGAAACAAATTAGTATAGATTAATAACAAATAATAAAAAAACTTACTTAATAATAGAATGTTCAGGATTTATTTCAAGATGTTTCTTTGAAGCCATATATCCCATGGTAGAAGAATCCCGAAGAGCTTGAGCTTTCATGATACGTTCCATATTGGCAGACCATCCATATTCACCAGTGACGATACAACAGGGAGAAGATTCAAGACGATTAGAGACAGTAACCTTTTGAACTTTCTTATCAAGGATATCTTTCATGACCTTGCAGAGATCTTCATATTTGACCTTGTCTTCTTCAAACTTTTTCTTCTCTTCTTCAGATTCAGGAAGTTCAAGACCTTCTTTGGTGACAGAAACAAGCTTTTTACCATCATATTCCTTGAGTTGTTGAACACAATATTCATCAATAGGATCAACCATGTAGATAACTTCATAGCCACGTTTCTTGACCCGTTCAACGAATGCAGAAGTTGAGACAACATCAAGGCTTTCACCAGTAATATAATAAATGGAAGATTGATTTTCCTTCATCCGAGAAACATAATCGGCCAAAGAAGACATTTCTTCACCAGATGCAGAAGTATTATAGCGAAGGTATTCAGCAAGCTTCTTTCGATTGGTTGAATCTTCATGGATACCAAGCTTAACATTCTTTCCAAATTGTTCGTAGAACTTCTTGAAATTATCCTTATCTTCAGCAATTTCATCAAAGAGTTGAAGACATTTCTTAACAAGATTTTTACGGATGACCTTGAGAATCTTGGATTGTTGAAGCATTTCACGAGAGATATTCAATGGCAAATCTTCAGAGTCAACAACACCTTTGACGAAGTTAAGGTAATCAGGCATGAGTTCTTCACAATTCTCCATGATAAAGACACGACGAACATAAAGCTTGATAGAATTCTTGGACTTCTTATTTTCAAAGAGATCAAATGGAGCACGTTGAGGAACAAAGAGAAGAGCACGGAATTCAAGTTGACCTTCAATGGAAAAATGCTTTACAGCAAGATGATCTTCCCAATCATTTGACAAGGATTTGTAGAATTCAGCATATTCTTCATTGCTGATATCATCGGGGTTACGGGTCCAAAGAGGCTTTGTCTTGTTGAGCTCTTCATCTTCAAGATACTTTTCTTTGATCTTCTTCGTCTTCTTTTCGTCCTTCTTGGCTTCAGTTTCTTCTTCAACTTCAGCACCATCTTCAGAGATCTTCTTTTCAGATTCTTCCTTTTCTTCAACCTTCTTTTCGGTGGCGTCATCTTCAGCTTCATCATCAGAGACTTCCTTTTCACGTTCTTTTTCAACAACGAGCTTGATGGGATAGCCAATGAATTGAGAATGCTTCTTGACAATTTCTTTAATCTTCTTTTCATCAAGATATTCAGTTTGGTCTTCCTTCATATGAAGGGTAATCTTGGTACCACGGGTGAGTTCAGGATCATTGATAGTTTTGATTGTGAATGATCCGCCAGCAGAAGATTCCCATTGATAGCATTCATCATCATTATGCTTGGAGGTAACGACGACACGATCTGCAACAAGGAAGGCAGAATAGAATCCAACACCAAATTGACCAATCATGGAGATATCAGCACCAGCCTAAAAATGAATAATGATTAAATACAGATAAACAAAAAATATGAAAGAAACTTACTTGTAAAGCTTCCATGAAGGCTTTTGTACCAGATTTAGCAATTGTACCAAGATTGTTAACGAGATCGGCTTTTGTCATGCCAATACCAGTATCCATAATGGTAAGGGTCTTATCAGCTTTATTTGGAGTAAGCTTGATGAAGAGTTCTTTTCCAGTATCAAGTTCAGCAGGTTCAGTAAGAGCTTGATAACGAATTTTATCAAGAGCATCAGAAGCATTGGAGATAAGTTCACGAAGAAAGATTTCTTTATTGCTGTAGAAGGTATTGATGATAAGGCTCATCAATTGAGCAATTTCAGCCTGGAAGGCAAAAGTTTCTTCTTGTTGAACGTCAGCCATGGTTATCAGCGTAAAGCGTTAAATATTACCTGAAAAATAGAGATACTTCAGTATGTGTAAAGAACCAACAAACAATATTCAACACGAAAAGAAACACAAATTTTGTACAATACACGAAAAGAGCAAATAAAAAATGCGTAAATTAGAGGTATTTTACCATTGAGAAGCAACGAAAAGAGCGTGATTGTTTTTCATGGGCAAACTAAGAACAATAAAAAAGAAAAAGATAGCAGTTTAGAGGTGTAAAAATAGGGATTTACCTCCAAAAATAGTGATTTCAAAGGCAAAAAATTTGGTTTAAACTGTCCATTAATAAAGAACAGAACAAATTTAAACAAAAATAGACAGAAAAAAACAAGGCAAAAAATAAATTTCAGCATTATTAACAACAAAAACAACAACATCCAGGAAAAAAGCAGCGTTCTGCAGCAACGTCAAGGTCCAAAAAAATGAATGAATTTCTTTGATTTGCAAATTTGGGGAAAAAAGGCTGCAACAAAAAAAACATTGCTTCTCGAAGTTTCTCTCTCTCTTCTTTTTTTAGGGGCAAAAAAGGAGAGAGAGAGAAAATGGAAAGAAGAAAAGAAGCGAGCGTTCTAGAAAAAAATCATTGGAGAAAATTTCAAAAAATTACTTAAACGTTTGCCGTTTTTCTCCTCTTCCTTTTAAAAAGTTTGTTACAAAAAAACAACGATCAAGCAAAGAGATTGTAGTTTAAATTTTTTATTCTGTAAAAATGCTAAAATAAATAATTAAAAGAAAGAGTTATTTGTGTAGGAATTTTTCAAGTTTAATCCAAAACAGATATGCAAAACAAAAGATATGGAACATTTTTAAGAACAAAAGCGAAGAGGGTTACTAAATATTCTTTTAACTTGGATGACACTGCAAAATTACAATAAAAAAATGCATAGAAAAACATTTATCTCAGTTAAACCCATACAAGCTGATTTTATTTGCTAGACATAATTAACATTTTCAATTTCTTAATACCTGTAAAAAATTGGCTTAAATTTGTGTGCTGTAATTTTTGTATAAACTCGTTGATTGACATAATGTATTATTACCCAACATATTTCGGTGACGACATTAAAATGAAAGAAATGTATTTTAGCCTTAAGGATTAAAACGATAACCTTTCTGTTTCAACATTGTCTTCATTTTTCGGAGGACAAAAGAGTAGATATTGCTAAAAATATTTGTTTGAAATATATGGCAAATTCAATTTACGAAAGATGTTTGAATTTTCTAAACTTTTCGCCCCCATCCACCAGCTTTTTTTCTTGTGATCTTTCCCGCTTTTACGATGCACATCAGGCTTTGGTTGATATCCGACTGTTCTCCATTATCGCGTATCCGTTTTTCTGTTTCAATTTTATTGAACATTATGTTTTTTAACTTTTTATTAAAAAGTTTTCGTATATTTTAGATTTATTCTTTGAAAACTCATTGAATATTATTGATTCTCAGGATGGCCCAAACTATTGATATTACAGCTGTTGAGGATGTAAGTTCCTATTTTTTCTATTTCTATTTTTTTCTATAAGGGTTACAAAAGGAATCTTTTTTAGGCTACAGTATTCTATCCACTCCATATTGAGTATGCCTTCGAAAAATCAAAGTTATCTACTTGTAACAATGTAGAACCTAAATCTGGCAAAGTCGAAGGTATTGAACATGCTGAATGGACTTTAAAAATGGCAAAGTACCCTGGTACTTCTTCATGGAGCATTCATTTGGAAGTCAAAACTAAAATTCCGCTAAAATGTGCAGTTTCTTTGGAAATTTCTTCTGAAAGTGATTTACGTATGTGTTTTTGGGAAAAACATTGAATATTATATTAACAAAATTTTACATTTTAGTCTCTCAAACTTTTCATGATGTTGTTGAAGGTATGAAAAATATTGGCGCAAATGAACTTCTTAAATATGATCATGTCATAAATAAATTCAGAAACGATAAATTGCTTATTGTTCGAGTTAACGCTTTATTTTCGTACAAAACAACTGAAGAGCAACGAGTATATGGAACACCTGCAAAAATGATTCAAAGCAAAGATTGGTCTCAACGTCTTCAAAATCATGGTGAAAAAGATTTCAAACTTATTGTTGGAGATGAATCTGTTGAAGTAAGATCTTTTATTTTTTTTGTATATTTTATTACAATTTTCCAATTTCAGATTCATAAATTTTTTCTTGTTCTTGAATCAACTGTGTTTGCAAGAATGTTGCAAGAAAAAAAATATAAGGAAACTCAAACTGGTGAAATGACTATTACTGATTTCAAGTTCAATACTGTCAAAGCTGTTGTTGCGTTTTGTTATGGTGAAGATATCGCGGATTTTATTAAATTTACTGAAAATGCAATTGAACTTTTTATGTTCGTTGATAAATATGATATGACAAATTTAATAGTTTGTTTAGTCATTAAATTATTATTAACAATGTCCATAAAAAGAAATTATGGCAGTTCTTTTAAGGCAACATTTGAAGAATACTACAGTAAGAAATTGACGAAAGGAAATGTTGCAAATATTTTTTCTGCTGCTAGCAAAGTGAATGCAAATCTTTTGAAAGCTAAATGTGTCAACTTTATTCAATCCCTTCCGGAAATTGAAAAAGCTTCTATTGTTCATGGTGCCATTGATGAAGAACTTCGGGAAATGTTTCTTGATGAAAACTGAATCCTCATAAATTCATATGATTATTTTCATTTTGTTTCTTTTTTGTTCTTTTTTTAATAAATCTTTTTATCAATGAAATTTTATGGAAATGCTTTTCTTCACAAAGTTTACAAAAGTTACATAAGAAAATGATAACAACATATATGTAAAAGTTAGCATAAAAAGTATTGAATTATTGTTGTTGCGGTTGAGTTGTTGTTTGATTTCCATGAATTTCTAATGTTGCGACAAGCAAAGTTGGAAATTTCTCTTGTAAAAATTGTTTTGATTCCAAGATTGAAACATAAGAATCGCCATCTTGAAATCCAACCACATTTTCATTGTAAAAAACAGGTGCCCCGAACAAAAATTTTTCAAACATTTTATTTTTTTCTTTATCGCTTTTTGAAATGGGACGTTTTTGAAGTTCAAATTGTTGATTTTTAAATTGAAAAATATCAATATCTTTTATTTTGTCGAGGTCTTTCAAGGATTCATCAAACAAGAATATTGCTTTTTTGGTGTTATTAAAGATGGGTTCAGTGAACTAAAATAAGTTACAAATGGTTAACAATTTTTGAATGTACAAGTTACGAAAATATTAGGAGTAAGATTGACAAACTTAGGTGATAGGTAAATTAGCATAATACTAGATAAAGTATACAAACCTTAACAAGTTTAAGCATTCTGGTATTAGAATCTGAATGAATAATTTCAGGAAATTTTAAAATGCCATTAATCATTAATGCAATCTAAATAAAATTAATTTAAATATTTTATGGTGATAATACAGTATCCTCAGATACTATTACAGTACCTTTATCTTTTCACCATTTCCAAAAATTTCAAAATTATCCAATGAATCCAGTACACTTGATGGAACAATAGCTTGATCATCACTGATTACGGTAGCTAATCCAATTGGAATAAAATCAAATTTGGTTTTATTTTGGATATTTCCAATTAAAACAATTCCATCGGGTCCAAAAGTTTTCAAATTTTGACTAATTTCAACTGCATTACAGTAGGCAAATTTGGCTGGAGATTCTTTTACATACATGCATTTATCGTAAAGCGGAAAAGTGTAAATAGAATCAACAACCAAATCATAGAGGGTTGCATTATCGCTGGTTTTTGGGGCTGATAATCCAACAATATATGTGACATTATCGTAGGTGACCATCAAGGGTATTCCTGCTTCAGTTACATTTCTTGCTTTTGCACATATTTGCGTATTTTTGTTAAAATTTGGGAAAAATTCAATGCATTCTTCATCGGATTTTTTAAAAATTTCGATATTTAAAATGTTATGCTCGTAATCAACGATAACAGTTTTGAAATCGAATCCATAATCTATTGGATATCGGCTTATTCTTAACGTGTCATTACGAATATTATAAGAATGAATTGGTCGTGACTGTAACTAAAAAAAAGAGAATATATTTTACTCTAGGTAAAATAAAAAATCTGTACTCCTTTAAGAATAAAAGAATTATCATTTAATTGAACAAGTTCACAATTTTCGAAGCTATACGTTAATGATGAATCTTGAACTCTATTGAAATACCTGATTTCTTTCTATAATTTCCTTCATTATTATTATTATCGGAAACACTTCAAATGCCAGAACGTACAAAATCATCTAGCCAAAGATCAGCATTTCGAGGTAGAAGAATTTGATTATTGGGAATTTTTACACCATATAATAACAATATTTCGAATATTTTGTTGGGCAACATGGTATGAAAAAGTGTGGAGTTGAAAAAAGCTACTGCACTTTCAACAAGTGGATCAGCTTTTAAACCAGAAACAAGAATCAAGGTTATAAGCACAACTTCATAAGAAGATCGAAAAAGAAGCCCCATTTTTGTTATGAAACTTTCGACAACAATAAATTTTTTTCAACAACTTTAAAAACAACAAAGAATTTATTTTATTATTTTTCGATTTTTAAAATGAATCATGAGGAAGAATTTTTAAAATTTTTCGTTGGAAATGATAAACAATTTATAAATTTGGAATCAAAAGGTTTTATGAAATTTTTTTAATATGCATTTTACGTGAACAATGTTGTTACGGTTGATTCTATAACAATTTATTTGTAATAATTTCGATCTTTTGTTGAAATATAAATTTTTAACAAATTTTTATTCTGACAAATATGCGAATTGCATTAATTTTTTGTCGCATTTTTTATTGAAAATTAAAGAAAGAAAAACAAAATCGTGAAACCCAAAACAAAAAAACTTAAAGAAGGGCTGATCGAATTTGAAGATTTTAAATTTAATGTTGAATTTGTTTCTAAAGTTGTATTTAACAATTCTGTAGTTGTTTGTGAAGGAGGTGAAGCGGTTGAAGATGATGAAAATGCTGGCATTTCTGTCGTAGGTGTTGTTGTTGTTGACACATAAAGCAAAGTTGGAACATTTTGCTCCAAAAACTCTTTCACTTCAAATGCTGAATAAAAAGTACCGTATTCTTGAAAACCAACAACATTTCCACTTTGGAAAACTGGGGCACCCAATGATAATTTGAATGAACTTTCAGAATTGCTACCATTTTCGACAACTAATTTTTGATGATCATTAATTTCAATAAATTGAAGAGTTTCGAAATTTGTAAAATCTGTGGCAATTGTAAAGGTTTCATGAAAGGAAAATGTTGCCCTTTGCATGCCTTCAAATGGTTTCTTTCCAAACTGAAACAAATTAAAAAATAAAATAATATTTTTTGTGTTTAACAAACAGTCAAAAGTTTAAATTTGTTTATCCCAATATCCGTAACAACCATTTTCTCAAGAATTTGTTGTCTTTCATTTATCATAAATTCTACCTAAAACAACTAACAATTAATTTTCTATATAATCCATTTTTACTTACATCCTTTCGTTCACCATTTCCATAAATTTCGGGATTATTTTGTTGTTCCAAAACTTTAATAAAATCAGAAAATGCAATGACTTGATTATCACTGACAATCACTGCAAAACCAGATGGAACAAAATTATCTCGATTTTCTGTGTTTCCAATTAAAATAATTTCGGGATGACTAGAATTGAACAGATCCTTGGAAATTGCCATTGAGTTACATTTTGCATATTTTGCCATGGACGACAACAAAAAGCTGCAAGAGTCATAAATTGGAAATTCATCGCATTTTTCAACTAACAAATCAAAACTTTTTTCAAAAAAGCTTTCAATTAAACGCCCAACAAGAAATGGCATTTCTTCAACGAATGTAACAAAAGGCGCCCCAGGTTTGCTATCATCACTTAATAATGATGATTTACAAATTTGATTCTTATGATTTATGCTTGAAATGTTTGATTTGCATTGAATACTTGAATTATATTGAAACACATCAGAAGTATTCTCAGTGTACATTGCAGTGTATCGATAGTTTACTTTAATTGTTGACAGCAATGAAGAATCACAAATTGGATGTCGACTTATCCCAAGATTTCGATTTCCTTCTGTGACCTTTGAATTATTACTCAACTAAAAATTTAACATCCGAAAACCTCCTTAACAGAAAACAAAGTTACTTTTATGATAGAAATTTCATCATTAATTTTTTTCAATTTGTGTGATGTAAGCTTATACTTGATTCCATGGTTCAGATCCCTTCTATTCATGTGTCTGTATTGATTTCTGTTTGGTGCATGTACCCAATTATCAAGACGTGCAAACATGTTCTAAAAATGCAGGAGTTAATCGAAATGTTTGAGAAGTTTTTTGTTCTCAAAAACTATTGTAACTAACCAATTGTTGAAAAATGCCATCAGAAGATTTTGGCAAAAGTACTGTATCACGTGCAACAATAACACCGTATCCTAATTCATTTCCATTTCTATCCAACAAAACTAAGGTACTGTTATAAAAAGCCGCCACAAAACCAATAATATTAAAAACAATTAAAAGTTTCATTTTTTGAAAAAAACAATCAAATATTATTTTGCAAATATTTTTATAAAATTTAAAAAAATCTTTTTTTTTCATCCAAAATTTTTTAGAAAGAAGGAATTTAATAGGGGCTTCATTATAAAAATTAATAGAGAGAAAAATTCTTTTCTTTTTAATCACCATTGTTTTTGTTAACAAAAAATAAAGCAAAAAAGAATGTTAAAAATAGATGGAAAAAAGCATTGATTAAATTTTTTTGTGAAAAATAGTTGTATGATTTTTTTGGTAATTGCACAGAGGTTCAACACAAATAACAAGTTAGCTATTTTTATTAAAGTTTTATACTCAAATCAAATAATAAACAAGTCAAAAGTGAATCATAATTCATCAAAAGTTACAGTAATCCTTGAAATAAAAGCCTTTTGGATATAACTTTTTAGCTATGGTTTAGTTTTTTCTGCGAAAGATCAAAGGAATTTTTACCATTTTTTCCGAGCAAGATTCCCATATGCCCTCCGGCGTGTCTTTATGTCCTTGCAATCATGATGTGAGACACCTGAGTTGGAGATTTTGAAATCACACCAAAATTTGGAAAATGTATACAAACAATTTGTGAAAGATATTGTCGATATGGAGTTACAAAATAAATTGTAGCAAAAAATTCCATAAAAGAATGAGTACAAAGAAGACAACAAATAATAACCATACAATTTTGGGTATGATATAATACAAAGGCATAAATTCCCATATATGCAATAGATGGAATAATACTAAACAAAATTGTAACAGAAACTTGAACAATTGCAGAAATCATTAATGAATTGCTTAATTTTGTTGTTGTTGCAGTTATATGAGTTTTAACGAGATAAATAAAATATGCAATAGTACAAATTGCAAGAAATAAAACTACAAGTAGCATAGAAAACAAGATTTTTAAATATGTATCAGAAATTTCATGTGAAATATAAATAAATCCTGGCTCACTAAAATAATACTGTAAACATGGGTCATAGCTGAGGGCCATTTTATGAAAATCTGATGCATCATATGAATAAAAAGGATAAAGAAGACCAAAAAGGCCAATAATACCAAAAACCAAAATAATTCCCATAAAAATTAATACACGTGTTTTATTTAACCAATTTGAAGCAGGAAACACAAGCATATATCGGCATATTAAAGTTGCCAACAATGCAAAAATAGAAATTGATTCAAGGACAAATGTAGCATATGTAATCCAAGCAGTAATTTTTAGGGATCCGTTTCTTATCATCCCAAGTGGAAATCCTGCGATTGCCGAAGGCAAATTTAAAGGTTTTACAGTTGTTAAAAGAATTTCAAAAAGTAAACACCAAATTGAATGATTTAAAATTAACCATTTAAAAGATTTTAAATTTTTTGATTGTGTTAAAATTATATAAAATAGTAAGGGAGTAATTGACAATGATAAAAACAATGCAAAATATGAATAATAGTAATAAAAATTGATAAAAAAGGGGGAGGGTGGAATAATTTTTGTACAATTCATTTTAGATTATTCCTGTACACTAATAATAATTAAAAAATAAGAAAAATAGTAAGCACTTGTCCAAAAAGAAAAAGATTTAAAATTGTTGTGGTTTTAGGAGGAGATTGTAAAGCAGGTGAACACAAAATTCCACAAACAAAGGTTTTTCTAATACTCTGAAAAATATGTTGCTTCCAATTTATTCAACGGGCAAAAAAAGTAAATAAAAATTAATTAAAGTCACAGTTTCCATGGGCTGGTTCATTTTTAAAAGTTGGGACAGATGTTTTCAGAATTACATATTTCAGGGGATTGCTTTCTTATAATGTCATATTTATTATAATAATAAATAATGCAAACGAAAAGTTCATGGAAGAAGAAAAATGTTTACCTCCGCAATTTCCCTGAAATTTTTTAAGCTTTTTTAAAGAAATTGCCGACATACTTAACAACTATATTTGTGATATAAATTTGATACAGAAATTTAAGTTCAATTTTGTTGCAAATACAGTAATATCCCACAATACTTATTGTATCTAACGAGACCAGGTATAAAAAAGAATTTAGTAATAAAGAGATAACTAAAACATAACAATGCAAGAAAAATAAATAAAAAATGAATTCAAAAATTAAAATTCAATGAAAACAGTGGAAGAATTTTGAGAGATAAAATGATTTTTATTTTATTTTCTCCAAAGGGTCAATAATAATAGATGCAACAAGAAATTTAAAAAATGACAAAAAATTAATGATGGCAGATAATAAAGTTGTTGAAAAATATAGCGTTGTTGACATGATGCTATTTAAGAATGCAGCATTCGCGTTTGTCATTGCTGGGAGAAGACTTCCATCTGCTGCAACTAAATAATTTCCAGGTTCATGAAGTCTCCAACAAACAAATAAAAATGGTAATAAAATTAGTAGAAATGTTTGCCAATGCTTTTTCCAAAGATTTTCATGATTTAAAGGAAACCAAATTAAAGTGAAGCGATTCAAAGCTAAAAATAAATGCCCGAGAAATTCCAGAACAGTTGAAAAAGTGAGAATAACAAAAACGGTGCCAAGATGATGGGGAAAATCTTTCAAAAATGGCATGAGAAGTCATAAAATATTTTTCGATGGCAAAAATAAATATATACAATGGGTTTTAAAACTTTCATACTTTTTTTTTCATGTTTTTTCATGTTTTGATATTTATAGTTCAAATTTATCCAAATAAGCTGTTTTTGGTATCAAAAAATGTGTAAAAAATAAGTTCAGAGATGTTGGAGCAATTAAAAACATGTTTTGGTGGATTCTGATTGGATTCTGAATCCGATAACAGGATTCTGAAGGTAAAAAATGAAAATTCTCCAAATTCAATAAATTTGGTATCCACGGATTCGTCTTGATGAGAAGATTACAAAAATGGAAAATTTTTTTTATTTTCAAGGATTCTGAATCCTAAAACAGGATTCTGAAGGCAAAAACTTTTTTCTCCAAATTCAATAAATTTGGTATCATTGGAATCGCCGTAATGAGTAGATTACGAAAAATGTAGAATTTGGAGAGAAAAAATTTTTACCTTCAGAATCCTATTTTAGGATTCAAAATCCTCAAAAACCAAAAAAATCTTTCATTTTCGTAATCTTCTCATTACGGCGATTCCATGAATTTGGAGAAAAAAGTTTTTGCCTTCAGAATCCTGTTTTAGGATTCAGAATCCTTGAAAATAAAAAAATATCTTCCATTTTTGTTATCTTCTTATCCGAGAATTTTCATTTTTACCTTCAGAATCCTGTTATCGGATTCAGAATCCAATCAGAATCCACCAAAACATGTTTTTAATTGCTCCAACATCTTTGAACTTATTTTTTACACATTTTTTGATACCAAAACTGCTTATTTGGATAAATTTGAACTATAAATATCAAAACATGAAAAAACATGAAAAAAAAAGTATGAAAGTTTTAAAACCCATTGTAGTTAATTTTTAAACAAAAATTTAAAAAACTTAAATAAAAAATTTATTCTGTCAGACATTAAAACAAATTTTTTTATCAGCTGCAGCTTTTACATTGGCATTTCAAAAGCGAGATGTTTTTTCGATTTTTTCAGGCAATCTGCTAAGGTTTCAAGTTTAACTTTAGAGAAGTGAAACAAAAGTGATAAATTTTTTTATGATTGATTGACAACAATCACGGTCTTTTGAATCTGTTTTTTGAAGGCAGGGGCTCTTGCAATAACATATGAATTGAATAAACCACTGGTAATTATTCCAACTTTTACAAAATTTCCTGCATAAAAACTTGGTTCTATTGTAAGAATCTAAAATATCATTTTTAAGTTTTTCTTTCTTCTCCAACAATTCATTTAACTTACGTAACGACAATAAGCAGTTAAAAAATTTGGTATTAAATTAAATACAAATTCAGCATAAATTGTTTGATGAACTAATTTACCAACCTTAAATATTACTACAGTAATCTGATATTTATAGTTATTTTTGAAAGCTTACATTGTATTTTGAATGAATATGTTTGTGATTCCATTTAAAAAGTACAAAAAGACAAATCCCTGCAACAATAAGGTATACTGTAGACAGAATAAGTTTCCCTGAAGTAAAAAATACAGCACCTGAGGGTGAAAACATGCATGCAGTTGTCCAACATTCTAAATATAAATAAATAAATGTGTTATGATTTTGCGGACATTAAAATTTCGGACATTAAATTACAGTATTCTTTTAAAAAAGGGTTTATCAGTTCTTTGATTCTTTTACAGTAATATCAAAAACTGGAAACAGCGGTTACTTTCTGGTATTTAACAGTTATGCAAATTTTCGAGAGTAACTTTGTAGTCAAGAAAAAACCTGATATCAATTTTATGTAAAAAAGTAGATTTTAAATAATTGCTTTAATTTTCTAGTTCATTAGAAATTTAATTACAGTAACCATGAATAGGACAAAAGAAATTAAAAGATTATTTTGACTTTTAAAGTAATTTTAAGAAATTCTATTTTAATGACAACTTTGAGAAAAAGATGTCATCAATAAAATAACACTAATGATGTCATTAAAATATTGTTTGTATGAAAAAAGTGTACAGTAACGGTGTTATACTTTTTCTTCCACATTCCATTTGAAAATTGCAGGAGTAAAAATGAAATAACTTACTTGTATTATCCATAACAGTAATTTTATTACTAAAATAAATTACTGAACACAGAATCCCGAAAATACATTGTATTATAATTCCACTAAAACAATATACAGCCGAAGCTTTTGATAAGTTTTTAGTTTTTTTAGTTTTATTTATACGCTCCAACTACCGAAGCAGTGGAACGAGGCAAACAGATAAATATTTACAAATCAAGAAAAATAGAAAAATTTACATGGAAAAGTATATACAATAAAAAAACAAAAATTTAAGAATAATAATGATCGATTTCGGTATTCATTAAAAATTGCTTGAAGTGTTTCTTTTGCGTGAAGTTTGAGATGTTGATTTTGAGCTGGTTCATGAAGCTTGAAGTTGTTGAAGGATTTGTTAATAAAATTGCAATTCTTTCAATGGCAATTAAAAGTGATGGCATTTGAATTACAAAAGATAACATAAGTTCCAAAGAATTAAAATAAAAATATGTATCGTAATTATACAAAAATGTTGGATTCCAATTAATTAATAAATATGTTTGATAAATTACTGCTAAAATGGAACGAAAAAACCATGTAAAAATGTGCAATAAAATTGTTGGAGTAATTGTTGAATTTATTAATGTTAAATTTTTAGAAGTAAATTTTTTTAAAAATACCAAAATTTTAGCATTTATTATTACAATTAAAACTGCTGCAAAGAAACAGTAAATATTTTGTACTAAAATAATATACGGTAATGCAGACATTTAGATCTCGGATTTCAAAACAAATTTCCGTAGTATCACGGAGAAAAAAAGAGCACAATGTGTCACAAAAATTAGTGCCACCACCAAAAAAGTGTCACGAAAATGGGGCAAAAGGTGTCACAAAGTGGTGACACTTTATGTAATATTCTTTTCATAAAGAGAGAGAGTCTGTCTTTGTTTCTCTGTCGCCAAAGTGTGCTTAGGCTTCTATTATTCTTTCTATAGAAATAAGTAAACTTCCATCTCCGGTTTTTACCCAATTTAAAACATTCCTCCATTTTAATATTAATGGAAGAAAATATGCCTTCCCCCCATAATATGGGGCTGGGTTGGGGCCGACGGGGCATGCCGTTGAAATTTTGCAAATGACCCCGCCCCTCAGGGCATCTACAAAAATATATTTAAAATTAAAGTAATATAAAAAGGTAACACTTTTGTCACATTTTGTGACACTTTGTACATGTTTTGTGACACTTTTTCCAAGTGAGCAAAGTGTGACACTAAGTGCCACTTTTTGGATACGAAAGTGTCACGTTCTGGTGACACTTTTTTTCTCCGTGTATAAAAAAATTCTAAATTAATATTTTAAATAATTAATAACAATAAACTTCTTTTATTAAACGTTATAGAACGCCTTTTTTTGTGTCGATAATTTCTTGAACGAATAACTCAACTACGATGAACTATGAAGTAATGTATTTTTCAAAGAAAAAATTTTTCATTAGACAAAAATTAATTTTCAGTTTTTTGTTTTTAGTTTTAAGCAATTAAGTCTTCAAATTATTAATATATGTTAATTCTATTTTAGAATAAAATGAAGCTTAAATATGTTAGAAATATTTATGTTCTAATAATAACTGATTAAACACCAGTACAAAAATAAATATTTTGGCATTTGTTTTTAAAAGTAAAAGCCTGAACAAAAATATCAAAAGTAATTAAGTTTTCATTCGAAAAATTCTGACACTTTGATTCTCTGTAACTTTAAAGTTATGGAAAACATTATTAATTTGCTTTTGTGAATACGTAACCCTACAGTTTTGGTCAAACATGGAAAGTTGGAAGTTCCCGAAGCATGTCAAAAATTTTTGACCTTGTTGATCTTCGACTGTTTCTTAAACATAACAGTCGACACTAGTAACCTGCCATCAAATGATCCAAATGTTCATTTTTCTATGATAAAACAAGTCATAGGGAATATAGAATTTTTGTTTTTGGGAATCTGAATAGATCGATGAATGGTTATTGTTTTTGTTAAAAATCTATAAAATTGTTAAATTTTCTTAAATACAATTTTATTTTTTTCCTGTAGAGGAAGAATAAACAATTTTAATTCATTAATTTTGGTTTTTCTTTTTCATTTTGTAACAGCAAAAAATATAATTTGATCATTTCTATAAAATGTTTTATTCATGTTACGCCAGTTTTGTGTAATTATAATTAATAAAAAAACAACAAAAAACGGGAACTATGTTTTTGTAACACTTTTTAAGATAAACCCAAAGTAGATAAACTCGGATAAGAAATAATTGAAATAAAAAATGAGCTCACTTATGCAAAAGTGACTCTGAACCCCCAAAGAACCCCTGATAACGATACACAAGTTAATAAAACTTTATCAAAAAAAGAAGAATAAAAACAAAAAATAAAGAATCAAAGCTTTTATTTATTTTTACAATTACAACAAATATTACATACAATAAAAATTACAATAAAAACAAATACATAAAAGAAAAGAGAGAATAAGAGCAATGAGTTGATTCAGAATCAGAAGTTGGAGAAGGCAGATGATGATTGAAGCTAAAAAGGGAAATAAAAGGGAGGGGATCGATGATCGAAAGAATGGGTCAATCAACAGAAGGAATTATTGTGATGGAAATGGAAAAAAGGTTTTCGCAATGAGCCTCGTATTCACAAATAACATACACTAATTTTAAAAACTGATGCAGTTATCGCAAGGGAGAAACAGATTCCGGATCCTAAGCCGCAAGCACGGTTCTTTGTGCTTGAAAGAATCAGTCCACTGTGACGTTGGTATTCAATGCTACTAACCTTTTTCCAAAACCAAACACAAACATCCAACTGCTGATTTACCATTACAGTCAGTCATCGAAAAAGGGGGGGGGGCAAAAAAGGGTTAAAAAAACTTATCTGAGCAGCGACCAGAAGTTGAGCACCACGAGATTTAGCACCAGGAATATCAGAAGCAATTCGATGAAGAGGAGAGAGAGCAGAGACCACTGAAGCTGAAGAAGTTGAGAGCCAAGAATGATGTGTTTGTTGCAGCACTTGCAACTATATATACAAATTTATAGTAAGAAAAAGAATGAACGATTAGACTGATTTTCCCATACATAAATTTGCATATTCCCACAAAAACGATAATATTCATTCAGAAATATGGGAAAAACCAAAAAATTTGAATGAATCCTTATAATTTTCTCATGTCAAAATTTGCATATTCCCACATGAACAATGATATTTTCCCATTCATGAAAACTAGGCCTCGGGCGGCCCTTCGGGCCGCTAACTTCAAATTATAGTTCTTTTTATGTAGCCCATATTTTAATTGCATGATTAGTCTTATAAACGTAAAATATATTTTCCGTTTTGAGTCTTTCCCTTGAGCTGCGCAAATGGAATTAATCAGAGAAACAAAGCAAATCAATAGCTAACAACCGATTTCTAATCGATGTAAACATGACATATTTCCTATTTCGGGCGCTTTCCATTATGCATGCGAATAATACTCAACATTATTAATTTTTAATACTGAAAGAGCAGAAAATGCAACAAAAGCTACTTCACAATCATGTTTTCAAATGAGACACATGTGCCATTTTAACCATACAAAATACCGAATTAATGACAGAAAGACTTCTAATATTAATATTGCATGGTCTAATACCTGATTACCTAAACGTATCCCTAACTTGTCTAACAAAACATGATATCGTTCATTCCCCATTGTAGTTTTTGTCGGATGCACAGTTCTTCATTTTTACGTAAACCACCTATTATCAAAAGTAAATAACGGTCTTCCGTACCCAAAATCTGCTTCCCAGATCAAAACAGGCTTTCTAAGATCTTAGAATGATGACTATTCTACTTATTTTTATTATCATGTAAATTTTGCCCAACTATCATTTTATATGTCCTCTTTGCTTGCTTTTAGCGTATTATACCCCAAATGTACCAATTTCTACTGTCTTCATTCCTATTGTAACAATGCATTCCCATCTATTCATTTTACATTAACTCAACTATTATTCATTCTTGATTAATTTGCATTAGCTATTTTCATTTGTTTGGATCTCAACTTAATTTGCTTATAAAACTCTTCGCTATTCCAAAATACAACCTTTCTCAACTCCCTTGCTTGATACCCAAATGAACCGATTACTCATGTCATCATTCCTTTTATATCATTTTGCTTATGCATTCCCCTTTCCATTCATTTTTATTCATTTTCAGTCATATTTTTTATTCCCCGCTTAATTTGCATTTCCTTTTTCATTCACTCATTTTTTGGACCTTTAAGGGTCCATAACTTTCCTGGATGCCTACCTCCGGACTTAGCCACTATTATTTTCGTTATTGCCATAATTTTATCTTTATTTTAATACCAAACACAGCCACTTAAAAGCTTAATGCAACTCACTAACAGTCTCCGTTAGGAGGGAGGATGCGAAAAAAAATTTGAATGAAGTGACGAATTTTCACATACTAACAAGGGAACCTTGTAAATGTTTAGCTTTTTTAAGAACGCGTTCCGTTCTAAACAGTGATAAAAGGTCGCCATTTTTATCCCCCTCCCCTTCCCCTTTCCCCTGTAGGGTCCAAAATCGTCCCCTTTCCCCCGCCCTTTCCCCTGCGATTTTAAAAATTCCCCCTTTCCCCCGCCCTTTCCCCTCCAAAATCCCCTTTTTTACCCTTTTTAAATTTTTTTTTGATTTTTCGAAAAATTTGATTTCAATCTTAATTTGTATTATCAAAAACAAATAAATCCAAAACAATGTAAAATAATGCTGAAATAATGCAAAAACTTGCTAAATAACGTTGCATCTCAAAATTTTGCTAAAAATTATGCAAAAACAGGTAATTTTTTGTTAAAAGTATGGTATTTCAGAGACCTGTGAACAAAATTCCCCCTTTTTTCCCCGCATGACTTTCAAAATCCCCCCTTTCCCCTCCGCGTCCCCTCGAGTTTTTAAATTTTTCGCCCTTCCCCTCCCCCGAACCCCGGGGGAGGGGAAAAAAGGGGCCCCCGGGGCGGGGAAAGGGCGGGCGGCTTGTATCACTGGTTCTAAACGTCAAGAACAGGTATCCTTTTCCAAATAATAATATTAAATAAACACTATTTAAGCAATGAATAGTCTAAAAACATAAAGGGAACAGATTCCGTTCGTTTTTCCAGAACAGAAGTGATACCGCGTTGAGGCTGTCATCCAGCACGCCACCGTCAACAATGGTATCACACTTTTGTTATCAAAAGTAAACCATGCATGTTTTAGAATTTTCCCACAAATACGATGACTTTTTTCATTCATAAAAATGCGTGGAAAAACTAAACAATTTACAAAAAGACGATAGAAGAAAGAATTAAAAACTGGAATGACTTTAGTACTAAGAAACCCCAGCTTCACCAGGTCTTCTAACAAGTCACTTTTACTTTTATTTTCATGTTTTTGTCTGTTACATTACATCTTTGTTCTCAGCACTACATATTACACTTTTTATTCCCACAAATATTCGCAAAAAATTTTTTTAACATGACATGTACCTGGTAAAGTTCAGCAATTATCCGGCTAAAAAGAATTGTGCTAATTTGTCGGCTATCAAATTGTCATCACAATTTACAATATGAAAAACAAAAAAACCCTTGCTAATATTTTTCGATGATGTTTTATATTTGAGCAAGAATTATTTCATATCGGATAATTACAGATGGTTTTTCATCTGCTGGTGTCCAGTTTCGAAATTCAGTTTTCATTAAATCTTCCAAATGATCGACATATTCTTGAGTACTTTTTAATTCAATATAAATATGGGAATTTGGTGCTGCATGTTTCTAAAGATTTTTATCTTTTAGGCATAATGAGGTACTTTATCTTATCTTATATTTACGATTAAAATGAAAGAAAGCTTACCCAAATGAAACTACAAATTTTAAGTGGATCTTCAACTTCTGGAATATGCAAATTACTTATTTTTGAAGTTTTTTCTTTGTTATTTAAAATTTTTGTTGTGGGATCATCAAATGCAACCGTTCCATTAGTGAGAAAATTTATGTATGCCACTTTTGGCATTATTTCAATCACGTCCACAGCAGATAAATTTACTCCATTTGATTTAACTTCAGAATACCAAAAATCGAGCTTTTCAACATTTTCAACCAAAAAATCAAAATCTTGAAGGCTTATATCTTGGTTATAAAGTTTCAGGAATTTCACGTTGCATTTATAAATTTTTGGAATAAATTCAGTCATAACATTTTGGCTTTTGGCGCAAACAATTAATGTATTAGACAAAAATAATTTTTTAGCATTTCCAATTTGAATATCGTTGTTTGAAATGAATAATGACTGTTCAAAGGATACGGTAGTCACAAAATCATTAATTTCAAGTCGATGACAAACTGGAATTTTTGTTATTGAATAAATCTGTTTTGAAGAGGAATGAAGTTTGTGGAGTTGATGGGGGTCGCATTTTGTCAAAATTGAATAAATTAAATTTGGTGGAAATGCAAAATCTTAAAAAATCGTTAATTTAAAATCAACGGATTTTGTTGTTCGAAAAGGCGAAAATCCGGTTTCATCAATTGCATAATCTGGAATACTCGGGTCATCTTTATCATTTTTTGAATCCATCAACTTTAATTCGGCTTCCAATTCTTCATCTTTTAAATATTTCCCAAAATATTCTTTCATTAAGTTTTTTGCAAATTGAGAAGAACCAAAATATTTTTCAATTTTGGTCAAATCAATCTTCCATTTTGTAACATCAAAATCAAGAGTTTCAATTCTTTCAATTTCATTTCGATATTTCACTCGCATTTCCAAATCATCAATGAAAAATCGGCAAAATCGAGAATAAACATTCAACAACCACTAAAACGCATTTTTGTTATTTTCTGCCATTGATTTTAAGCATTGGTGTCGGTTATCCAAAAGTTTTCAGGTTTCGGCTTCGGTATACCGAAACACAGGCTCGAGAACCCAAAAACTGACATCATTGAATTTAAAACTTACTTTCCAATGACTTTTTTCCTTCAAAAATTCAATGTACGCAAACTAATATCTTTTGTTAGCAAGTGACATCCATTCTTTTTGATATGGATGATATTGCCGAATTTCAGCAAACAAATCCCTTGTTGTTTTAATTCTTTCATATATTTCATGATCGAGGGGTTTTGCTAAAAAACAACATTAAATATTGCTGATTCTTTATTATTAATCGACCAAAAAAAGTTGTAAATATTTTAAAGTAGGTGGATTTAAAAAGATAAATGACATACTAGAATGTTCTTCGAGATACTCCACATATCGCAGTAATCTGTCATTTGGAAATGTCAAAGATTTTTTAACAAATTGTAAATAATACAGTAACGGGGTTATACTTTTTTTTCCCCATTCCACATGACGATAAAAAATTTTACTCCAAATTAAATCCTAAAATTTATTATCAATTGTAAGTTTTTCAACATTATCTAAAATCCGTGCACATCAAAAATTTGCATATACCCCTTAGGGCAATTAAAGATTAACTTGATAGTTTTTGTTCAATATCTAAAAAGATAACATTTTAGTTCCGAAAATCCACGTGTTTAATCATAGCTTCAATTGTTACATGCGTAATCAAAGCTTTCATGGATTTGTTTACCGTAACATTTCTCTATCGCCGTCGGCATAAATTTGGTGCCAACAAAAAACAATTTGATAAGGATATTCGACTTTTTTCTGTTTCCGTTGTTCTTCTAATTTGTCATCTTTTTTACACTTTTATTACTGTAAGTTTTACCAAATTTGAATATTCATTGGTTTTATTTTAAAATTTTTAGGTTCTTGGATTTCTTTACGGTCGAGAAGACCGAGTTTTTGCAACAACAATTTATTATCCTGCAGAATCAATTGCCTTGGATGTGACTTCTCTAATTTCACCATTTTGTATTCTAATTTTAAATCCAAAATTGCGGCAATTATTTTTCCAAAAATTGGGTTTTTATCGACATCGAAGATTCAGTATTTCCTCTAGTAAAGTTAATATCAGCACTATTATGATTATTTAAATTTATCGTGCAAAAAATAAATCTATAATACTGTAAATAAATTAAATTTAAAATTTGTTTTTGTTTTCTGGATTGCATTACCAGATACTTAATTTCTCAAAATTATTTCCATTGGGAAGAATGTGTCATAATACAATATTATTGAATTTTTTCACCTGGTGCAAACTCATAAATTAGATTGATTTTGAAGACCTTGATACAAAAAAGATCATCGAAACTGTTTCATTACAGAAAGAATTATTTTATAAATTTTTCAAATTATATTGTTTCTTTGGGTCATTTTTTTGTGGAATGTAAATCTAAATTTGATTTTATTGCCATCCTAAGAATTTTTAGCAAATTTGCTTGTTTATTACATCAAATTGGCATCACAATTTACAATAAGAAAAACAAAAAGGCCTTGTCAATATTTTTTGATGACATTTTTATATTTGAACAAGAATTGTTGCATTTTGGATAATTACAGTTGGTTTTTGATATGCTGGTGTCCAATTTCGAAATTCAGTTTCCACTAAATCTTTCAAATGATTGACATATTCTCGAGTACTTTTTAATTCAATATGAAAACGAGAATAAGGGGCCGCATGTTTCTAAAGATTTTATTCTTTTAGGCATAAAATAATTTAGATTGCAAAAAAACTAACCCAAATAAAGCTACAAATTTTAAGTGGATCTTCAACTTCTGGAATCGCATGTATGCGTAAAAAACTAATTTTTGAAGTTTTTTCTTTGTTATTTAAAAGTTTTGTTGTGGGATCATCAAATGCAACCGATCCGTTGGTGGCAAAATTTATGTATGTCACTTTCGGCATTCTTTCAATCACATCCACAGCAGATAAATTTACTCCATTTGACTTAACTTCTGAATACCAAAAATCGAGCTTTTCAACATTTTCAACCAAAAAATCAAAATCTTCAAGGCTAATATCTTGGTAAAAAAGCTCGAGAAATTTTACAGTGCATTTGTAAATTTTTGGAATAAATTCAGCCAAAAAGTTTCGATTCTTAATTTTTGGACCAATAATGAAGGAATTGGTCAAATACAATTTTTTGGCATTTCCAATTAGAATATCGTTTTTTGAAATGAATAAAGATTGTTCAAAGGATACGGTAACTTCAAAGTCATTAATTTCAAGTCGATGACAAACTGGAATTTTTGTTATTGAGTAAAGCTGTTTTGAAGAGGAATGAAGTTTATGGAGTTGATGGGGGTCGCATTTTATCAAAATTGAATAAATTAAATTTGCTGGAAATGCAAAATCTTGAAAAATCGTTAATTTAAAATCAACGGCTTTTGTTGTTCGAAAAGGCGAAAATCCGGTTTCATCAATTGCATAATCTGGAATACTCGGTTCTTCTTCTTCTTTCGATTCCATCAACTTTAATTCAGTTTCCAGATTTTCTTCAACATTAACATGTTTCCCGAAATATTCTTTCATTAAATTCAATGCAGAATCAAAAGACCCAAAATCTCTTTCAATTTTAATCAAATCAATCTTCCATTTTTTAACATCAAGATCAAAAGTTTCAATTCTTTCAATTTCACTTCGATATTCTTTCCTCATTTCCAAATCATCAATGAAAAATCGGCAAAATCGAGAATAAACATTCAACAACCACTAAAACACATTTTTGTTTGTTTTTTATTTTGCCGTTGATTTTAAAACTTACTTTCCAATGACGTTTTTCTCTCAAAAATTCAATGTATGCAAACCAAAATCTTTTATCTGCAAAATTCTTCGTTAATTCATATTCAAGATTTTGAATAACAAATTTATCGTCTCCAACTTTTTCCATATGTGACATCCATTCTTTTTGATATGGATGATATTGCCGAATTTCAGCAAATAACTTTCTTGTTTTTCTACTTTTTTCATATATTTCATGATCGAGAGGTTTTGCTAAAAATGCAATATTAATGTATGATGCTCCTTTTTATCATCCAGAATCTCAAATCAAGCAGTCAATGGAACTGCTCTTTATGGATTGCGTCCGGAAGGTCCCGAAACACTCTCCTTCTCCTTCTGTTATCTTGATCGAGCAATTGCTTAAGATAAAAAGTTGTAAAGATTCTAATTAAAAAGATAAATCTTACTAGAATGTTCTTCGAGATACTCTAAATATTGTTGTAATATGTCATTTGGAAGTGTCAAAGATTTTTTAACAATTTGTAAATAATACATTAATGGTGTAATACTTTCTCTTCCCCATTCCACATGACGATAAAAAATTTTACTCCAAATTAAATCCTGAAATTTATTATTAATTATTCGATTACGTTCATTATGCTTTTTTTAAAACGGTTAACATCAAATTAATACGTGGCCGCAAAAATGAAAAATGAGGATTCTGAATCCAACAAATTTTTTTTTCTGATTTGAACGGCAATTAGATAATTTAAAGGGGGAGACCCACTTCATATAAATTTTTTAACAGAGGGAGCAGAGAAAAGGAGACATCTCTGCCAGTCAGAGAAAAGAACAGAGTGCATCTTTTCTCTTTTTCTTCCCTGATTTTCAGTACCGGTAAACAAAAAAGATTTATATGAAGTAGGCCTCCCCCTTTAATTAATTTGAACTGTTTTCATCCGCATTAAAATCACATCAAACTACCCACTTCTTCAGGGCTTTTTGACCACTGAGAAAAATCATAATCAAAAATTTTGCAATAAAAATGCGACATTGCTTTTATCCATAAAAATTTTTTATTTTCTCTTTGGACTTCAACAGATTGATTTTCGTTTATAATCCTAAAATAAATATATTAAATTATTTTTTAAAATTATTTTTAAGCATTACCGAGCCCATTCAATCCAAATTTTTGGAATTGTTGTAAATTTTTTCGTAAATTCTTCAAACAATTTTACTTTGTCTTCTACAGTTTCTGCTTCATTAATTTTTTTGAATAATATTTTAACATTCGAATCATACTTTGATTTTTCATTTTCGATTACTGAATCCATAGAAAATATTGAGAAGAAATATTTAATTAAGAAATTCCCTGCAACAAAAATTAAAAGCAGCAATACGAAAAAAAACAGATAGACTTGTCAAAAAAAGTGACCCGAAAAAAAAGCAAATCCATTGCAAAAATCGATGGTTTGTTTTGCTTGCGTTTGTGCGTCGTCTCTATGGTTCATGGATAAGTTATTTGTGATTATAAAAATCATTGCAATGGATTATTTTAGTGGTGATACAATGTGTGGACTGAAGATAAAAAAACTTGCAGTGTCCGCTGCCACCAACATTAAATTACGACTGTAAAACAATTATAAGAAACAAAAGCAAAACAAATAAACTTTTAATGGTCTGACTTAGGGGCTGTCCAGATATTACGTCATCAGGGAGGGAGGGGTAAATGACCATGCCGCCTTTGATGTGCGGCAAAAAGTGACTTTGAAGTAGAGGGGTAAAGCAGAAATTGATGATGACGTAATATCTGGACAGTCCCTTATTAAAAAAACACCGCTTTCAGAATTGTAAAAATACGGTACATAAACATAAAGCATTTTAAACTGGTCCAAGATCTTGCTGATGATTCCGCGAAGAGGGATTGAAAACTGGAGTTGAAAATTCAACAATTGGTAATTTTGTTGATATGTAGTTCCTAACTTAAATCATCTTAAACTAATAAACCTAGATCTCTTATCGAAGATTGATTATTTGGCAGTTTATACCCATTGAAAAAATAAGAGATGTTTGGATTCTTTTTGGGAAGGCAATGTAAAACATTGCATTTGTTGCGAGCCACCTCAAGCTTATTTACATTTGTTGAGATTTCAAGCTTGGCGAGAAATTGATGAAGCGGGGAATCATCAGCTGATAGTGAAGCAGAATATGATTTTAAATCATCAAGTTCATTCTCAACTTCAGGAGTTTAACAAAATGAAACTAAGTCACAGATGAAAAACGAGAATAACAAAGGCTAATAAACAAACAATAGAAAAGAGATTAAAGTTTGGAAGTGTACCACACCTGCTTGATCATTGTTTAATGCACTACATTGTAGCGAAATTAACATTTTCCGGAAAATCACAAAGATATAAATTAATACGATAATTCATCACTTTAACATGATTAACTGTGCAAATGTTAGAACTAACATAAAAGGAATCTGAGAAAATTTTGAGAATTTAAGAAAAATAGTGCATTTTCCTAATAAATTGAGGAAAAAGTCGTTAAAATTCAAAGACTTCATTTTAACTTTTTTTCAGTTTTTCACGTACTCCTCCCTTACAACTTTTTTCCCAAAATTTTCATGCAAGGGGGGAGGGGGGTAGGGTGGGAATTCCCACCCCTTCTTCACGTATGCGGTACATTTGTGCAACAACTGATTCTTTTAAAAAGAAATCGAAAATTAAAAGTACAATAGTTTTGGACACATTTCAAGGCTCCATAATCTCGTTTTTGTACAAAAGTGAATCATGTGAAATAAAAAATAAAAAATAGATTGGCAATAACAAAAAGTTATATATCTTGCGTCTGAAAACATTTGTCAACCGTATTGTATAATAAAAGCTCGAGGCCATAGTTTTTTTAACTAACACAATGGTTCCTTTGTTCAATTATTTCTTTATTATAAACTAATATAAATAGTTATACAAAATTCAGAAATGATACATTATTTTTTGTAACAATCATGAAATTATTGTATTTTGTTTTTATGTTTTTTGCAGTTGTTGCATTTACAGAAATTGCAAGTGTAAATGCAAAGTCGAAGATTCAAAAGAAGTCGATGTCTCAATCTTCATCAGAAAAAATGTTTCTTCGATATCAGCAAAAAATATCCAACTGCAACATTTAAAATTAATAAATTCTCTTTCATGACTGAAGATGAACGAAAAAGGGTAAACCATTTTTTTTTATTAAAACAACATTGCCCCTGATATTTCAAGTTAAAACTTCAGGTGAAATAGAATTAGCTCGAGATTTTGAAATAAATGATTTCATTTTTTTCAAAATTTCTTCAATCCCTTTTCGGTACGGTATAACAACGTAAAAAATAACAAAAGATTCCAAAAGTGAATGGGTAACAAAGAAACAAAAAACTATACACAAAAGATTTTCAGAATATGGAATTTGAAAACCTAAAATTCCGGTAAAAACCGCAGTTGGAACAAATAAAAATATTAGAGCAATGAACAATTGAAAGATTACGGTAAAAGTCATGGAAAGTTGCAATTTTGGAAGAGTTTGAAGCTTCTGTGATCCAATTAAATATATAAAATGAATCAATAATAGAATTCCATAAATTATTAAAGCAATAAAAATTAAGAAAAGAATTTGCATAAAAATTTGCATGTATTCAGTCGAAAGAAAAATGAAGCTTGGCTCATTTAAGAAATATTTTTCCAAACATGGGTCAAATTTCACGGCTTCCTCAAAAACTTCATTGTTATCTTTTGCAAAAACTGGATAAAAAATTACGGCATCAACAAAAATGAAAATTGAAGCCGCAATTAAAGCCATCCAAATTGCAGCTTTAAAAAGATGCGGATTTGTTTCCGTTGAAGGAAGTACAGCAAGATATCTATTTAATAATACTAAACCCATTGAAATTATCAAACAAAATATTAAAAATATAATTAAAGATATGGCAAATATGGAAAGCTTTGAATTTCCATTTTTTCAAAAAATTTAAAGAATATCCACAAAATCCAGGTGAAAGAATTATCGGTTGTACAGATGCAAAAATAGTTTCAAAAAAGAAACACCAAATTGTATTGTTTAGAAGGAGCCATTTGAGCCTTTTTAAATCTTTCGATTTTGATAAAATTAAATAAATTACCAAAGGTGTAAATAGTACACTTAAAAATAGTGTAAAATTTGAAAAATAAAAATAAATATTGATGAAAAGGGGCAATGGTTCAATAATTGTAGAACAATTCATTGGTAAAAGTTTTTATCACAAGAAATGCTTTTGCTGTGTTAAATTCAAAATTTTATAAAAAAAGTTTAGGGTTCTGTAAATTTAAAATTTAAACGGGAAAAAACTGAAAGACAAAAAACACCTGGTGATTTGCTTGAAATAAAATTAATTAAGTGTTAAATTTTAAATCATGTTCCTGGATGACGTGGGTTAAAAAAGTTGATGCGCTAGAAAATTTAAATTGCTTATTTGGTATATTTGCAGTGGACAAGGCCCCCAAGGATCTGTGTCATCCTACGATCCACCGAGCACCAGTTTGTAGTTTTTAGAGACAAACATGGACTTGAACATGCGACAACGACAACGAGAGTTAGAAAATTAACCAAGTCCATTAACGTCGGATTTTTTTAGTGTTTCTGACATTTTCATTTCAAATTTCTTTAATTTTCAATTGTTTTAAATTTAGTGAAACAACTTCAAATTACTTTCATTGAAAAAGAAAGTACGCGTACAACAGCTCAATTATTCTGAGTAATGTCTGATATATTAAAACAATTTAACACCTGTTTTGGTCATTCAAATATCTTTGGAACATGAACGAATACAAACTTGAAAAAAAAATTTGAATCTAAAAAATGCCGAAAGTAACTTTACCATCTTCGACAAGTGTTGAATTTTATTATTATTTTACAACATTTACGTTATTTTTAACATGTTTATCAGCTCCAATAGTATTTTATATTATTCACACACAATCCAAAAGTTTAATGAATTTTAAATGGTTTTTATGAAATCATTTATAATATAAATCAATTATAAATTTAAAATCAAGAATTCACTCATAAAAAGATTTATAAAATGGTTATTGTTGAAATTCTGTGCAACAAATTGATGATGTTGCGACTTGACTTGCAGAAATTTGTTCACTGTGATAAAAGCAATTATTTCTGGGTGTGAATGGTGCACCTTCTTCCATGAGAGTTTGATTTGAAGAAAAAATTATTCTTCCAATCATGAAAGATGGAGTTAAAGGATCAACAGTACTATTGAAAAAGCTGCCCCGCAAAAGCCATTCACCATCAACCCCTTGGGGACCATACAATTGACAAAATGTTGGGATCGAGGATTGACTAAAACATATATTTTTTTGAGAAATAATTTTCAATTTTTTGACGCAAAAGCTTACATTTGACAATCCAAGGTTCCTGAATTTGGTGCCCAAATTGCACCACCTTCTGGGGTTCCAGTGTATGTAAAATTAGCAGCAAGAATATTACCCTGACGAGTAAAATTTGCTTGAGAGGATCCGAAAATGCTGTAATTATCGTTGACATTGTAAACGGTGGAACGAGATTTGAATTTTTTACATGTTGGGGCATTTATTGGTAAATCAGGGATTCCGATGAAAGAAGTGCAGCAGGAAGTTCTATTCAATAGTCCAGTATCTAAAACAGATATAAAAAGGTATTAAATTTTCTTTAAAAAATATTCAAAAATTTTACCAGCAATTGTTAGGCAAGGCATTTCGGGAGTGAAAATGCCGCCATCTTCAAAAACAAAGCGTCCATTATCAAACATTGCAAAAACAGGAAAGAAAGTATCCATTTCATCTTTGTTAACAGCAAAATCAACATCAATTCCAAATGTCGAGTTTTCGAGGGGAAAACTAACATTAAATGGAAGATTATCCGAACAAACAGGTTTTTGATTCTCTGGTGTTACACAAACTACAACATTATTTACTCCAACAACACTGATATTACTAACAGTGACAATATTCTTTCCTTGTTGGGTTTCAACAGAAAATTGTGAAAATGATGTAAAATCATCTCCATCAAATGTTTGCACGTAATAATTTGTAACAGCTAAACATTCATGTCTCGCAGCGGTTGTCACAATTAACGAGAGCAATGTGAAACAAAAGGCACCAATCATCATTGAATTTAAGCTTGGTAATAAATTTTAAGAATAAGAAGTGGAAAAATTTTTCCAAACATTAAATTTTCAAAAAAGGTGTGCTCAACAGATAAAAAGAAAAAACCATCACCAATCTTGAATGTTGAGGCTTATCACTAAAACCAAAGTATAAACAAAACAACAATCAAAGTAAACATTTTTAGCAGCAAGAGCCACCCAAAATTAACCAACTTTGTGCTGGAGAAGTACCATTGGCTTTATTTTTTTTAAATTAGTATTAATTTTTAATTATCAGGGTGTTCCATAAGTTCTGTCCCCTCGGTTTTTCCTTCGGCAATTCTGTTTGAGGGCTTCAAAAAATCTGCAATTTTGCATGGAGGTAGCCAAATAGGTTATAAAAACGATGTAACATTTATTTTTACGATATCTTGAATTTTCATGGAATCTTGGGGGATTTTCGTGGCGAGATCCGGAATTTGTGAGGTCAACGTGGAACGAGCTCTGGTAATTTTTTTTAAAGTAAGTAAATTTATCGACATTTCCCATGTTATTTCAGTTTAGTCAATTTACGTTTTTTGAATCAAAAACAATGTCTTATGTGTGCTTCGTATAAAACTTGAATTTCTTTAAAAATAGCATTTTCGTGGTTGTTCTTTACGAAGAAAAATGAATCACTTTTGATAAAATGTTGTTTCAAGAATTGATATGGTTTTATCGAAAATATTTTCAAATCATGGAATGTTAAAAACTATTTTCAGCAATTCTTCGAAGATTCACCATTATTTTGTTATTTTTGTTTTAAAATATCAAAGCATATGTTTTCCAAATTTTTTAAAGATAATTTTTTATTGTCAAAACAGAAAGAATCTTATTTTATGAAAAAAACCACCAACAGAAAATGTTATTTAAAAATTAAAAAAATTAGCCAAAATCACGCAAACAAAAATTAAAGCAATAAAAGAAATGGAAAAAAGACCAAAAATAGGGGCCATAAAGTGAGGGCCAACTTGTTGGAGCTATCTGAAAGTGCTTCATATTCAGGTTCTGTAGTTGAACTTTGTGATTCTGTTGTTGTTGGAGGTATTTCTTGAAGATTCACTGTTACTTTTGTTGTTTCTTTTGGTACGGTATCAGGTGATGTTGCAGGGTTTGAAGTTGTTTTTGGGGTTGTGGTTGTAGTAATTATTTTATGTTTCAAACCATCAACATTGTCTTTCAAAAATTTCATAAATTTAAATGCTGAAACAACTGATTCGCCTTCTTTGAATCCAATAATTTTGTCATTGAAGAAAAGTGGATTTATTGTTGAAATTTTCTTTTCATCTTTAATTTCAGTAATTTTTTGAAGAAGCAGTTTTTCATCAACAAATTTGAAGGTTGTAACATTATCTCGATTGAATTTTTTATTTTTAGCTTCAAAATTTGAATCAAAGACAAATTCTGCTTTATCTTTGATATTGTTAAAAACGGGATCATTGAACTAAAAATTGAAATGATTTTAAAATCTTGAAAATGCTTTTTTCCAAACCTTCAAAAGTTGCAAAGTTTTTTCATTTTTGTATTTTTCAGTACTTGTAACAATTGTATAATTTTTATCATGGATCACTTTATTGTTCAGCATAAATGCAACCTAAAAAATTAAAAACACCTAGAATTTGCATAATCCTAAAAAACCAACCTTAAGCTCTTTTCCTTCTCCATAAATTTCATAATTTTTAAGTGAATCGATGATATCCGATGAAACAAGCAGATGATTTTTGCTAACTACAGTACCAAATCCGAGTGGGATAAAACTATTGTTATTACCAGTTTCAACATTTCCAACAACAATAATTTCAGGATGGGAAGATTCTTTCAAGCTGTCACAAAGTTCAACAGAATTTTGAATTGTATAAAGTGATGAATTTGTTTTTACCATATCCAATTTTGCAAAAGTTGGAAGATTGTTATTCTTTTTTGCAATCAAATCAAAAAGTGTTTTATTTCCATTTGAATCTTTATGTTGAAAACCAATGATATAAGTTTTGCCATTGACGGTTCCAAAAAGGGGGAATTTGCTTTGAATATCTTGATAGGCGCATACTTGTTTATCGGAATTATAGGCAGGAAAAGCTATTTGACATTTGGCATCAGAAAGAAGTTGAATATCGATATCACCGTTTTCAGTATTTTTGGATAAAAGTTTTTCAAAATATCCAAGACCGGGATATCTGTTAATCCTTGCAACTCGATCCGTTGGAAATGCAGAAAAATTCGCCTAAAATGTAATGAAAATCAATTATTTGGAAAAAATTTTGAAAAAACATGCTTTAAAAAGGTAAAATTCATTATTAAATTTCTCAAAGGAACCTTCAGGTAGGGCAGCATAATCGTCCCCGCGGTAATTTAAGTATGTGTACTTTGCCTAAAATTATATTATACCGTATTAAATGGATTGTTGTAATTCAACCAACCAATTTATTCCAGTTTTCAAAAGGGGAATCATATACAATTGCAAAATTCTCAGATACCATTGAACCATATGAAGTTAAATTACCACTGCTATCATAAAAACGCAGAACCATTGTTCGTAAATCTAATTCCCCCAAAGCATTTAAAAACAGAAACGCAAAACCAAACAGCAGAGGAAACCACATCTTTTTAACATAAAAAATGTTAATAATAAAATTTTCTTCAAAATTGCTAAATAAATACGGTTTTCAATTTGTTATCATTTCCTCAAAAATTAGTCATTACCAAAACGAAAAATTGGAGTTTTTGATGATTTGTTTTTGAATACGAAAAATAAGAAAAATAAATCATCAAAAATGATAAAAAAATTTAATGAAGAAAAAATTTTTGGTGGTTTTTAAAAATTAAGAAAACACAATTGGGGAAATATTATTTTTTATAACATTTTTTATCAAAATAAGAAACGTTGAAACGAAATCAGTGGTATACTGTACAAAATATTCTTCGTTTCTTTCTTTCACCATTTTTATAATAAAAATTTTATTTCACATTAATTTTATTATTTTTCAGGTAAAGATGCCAAATACAAGCCCCTGATAATTTTTCATTGATAAAAAGTATGATATAGCTTTAAAATCATTTGCGGTTTAAAACTTGTTATTCACCGATTAACTTTTCTAAAAAAATTTTAAAAGGTTTGACATTTGTTGTTCTGTTATTTTTTTCAAATTTTTCGTAAAATAAAAATGTTGATCTCGGATGTTCATCAGAATCTAAAATTCATGCCAAAAGAGCGTTCCTTATTTACTGGGGCAAAAACTATGATGTCCAATATAAATGTGACCCCATTGCATATTAGTGGCGTGGCCATTTTTGCGGACAGACTTTTGGGGATATGATATTTGGGAATGATTTTTTGGGGACAGAAATTTAGGGAAAGACTTTTGGGGAAAAATTTTTGGGGACGGGAATTTTGCGGATATGATTTTTGGGGACATGATATTTAGGGACAGACATTTAAGGACAGAAAACTGGGGATGTGAATTTTGGGAATGATTTTTTGGGGACAGACAATTAGGGACGGGACAATTGGGGACATAAAATTGGGGATAGACATTTAAGGATATGATTTGTGGGGACACACTTTTGGGGACGGAAATTTAGGGATGTGACGTTTGAGGACAGAAATTTGAGGACATGACATTTGGGCCTATTGCTCCTGTAGTTCGGAGGTCGAAGATTTTTGAATTTTTTTTCGCATTTATTCTTAGATTTACATGTAGTATCCGATGGACGGTTTTTTATGACCTGGGGATTACCGGTGCGAGACAGGGTAAAAACACACATTACCATTTGGTATTCCAAAGTCTTAAGAAATCGTCCATTGCATTCTCCGTGATAATTTAAGCATAACTGCGAAAAAATTATCAAAAAATCTTCAACCCCCGAGCTACAGGAGCAATATGCCCAAATGTCATGTCCTCAAATTTCTGTCCTCAACTTTCTGTCCCTAAATTTTTGTCCTCAAAATTCACATCCGCAAATTACTGTCCCCAAATTTCTGTCCCCAATTTTCTGTCCTCAAAAGTCTGTCCCTAATTGTCTGTCCTCAAAAATCATATCCTCAAATGTCCATCCTTTAATGTCTGTCCTTAAATGTCATGTCCCCAAAAAATCGTTACCAAAAATCATATCCGCAAAATTCCCGTCCCCAAAAATTTTTCCCGAAAAGTCTTTCCCTAAATTTCTGTCCCCAAAAAATCATTCCCAAATATCATATCCCCAAAAGTCTGTCCGCAAAAATGGCCACGCCCATATTAGTGTTTCATTTTTGTCAGCTAATGCAACATTACAGTAATGAATAATGCTTGAATCAACAAAAACTTTTTATAACTAGCTAACATGTTACTGTGAATTTTTTGTAAAAATATATTATTAATAATCAACATTTTCTTATGTGATAAAAAAATTACTGTAACAAACACAAGCAAAAGAAATTGTAGAAAAAGCATTTGAGTTAAATTGGCAAAAAGAACCCGAGTGCAAATTTGAAAAACTTCGTTAAAGGGACCTGTTGCTAAACTGACGAGAAAGTGCCAAGGTTTTACAGGCAACGCGCGCGAAATTTAAAAATTGCGTTGCTGTTTTTTTGCAAAAGAAAAAATTTTTTGCTGCTGCTTTTTTCTTCTCCTCAACTTTTTTTATACCCGTGATATTTGCCGTGTAATTTTAATTGTTTTTTATGTTTTTTTGTATTAAATTAATAAATAAAGTACATTTCTTGTTTTTGTATGTGATATATTATTGCTGTATAATGCAAAGGTTTCACCTTGTCATTCTTTTTCATTTTTTACATGGATTTTAGAGTTGCTGCTCGTAATGGATGGAAGAAGAGGTAAGTTTATGCGTATCAGGTATGTTTCTGTATTGTTTTTTCTATTACAAGAACTAATCTTATTCGTTTTTTAGGCATGTTGATGAAGAAGATATGGAAGAAGGGAGAAAGAGGATATGGATATACCAATAAATATATATGATTATGTATTTTTTGGCATCTCCTCTTGTTTTGTGCCTGAAATCTTTTCTAATGCTGTATGCCTCGTGATATTCCCCTCCTGAATTATTTCGTCTCGGAGCCGTGATCATCAACCTCGAAGTTGTTGATCACCTTAGGTTTAGGCTCCATGATGTTTGTGTTTTTGTCATCTCCACCATACTGACCCACAAGCATATTATAGCAACAACTTTTCATTGCCTCCAGTAGTAACACATCTTGCAGAAAATCAGTAATGTTTTTTATCAAAAAGAATGGCACAGGATGTTTACAATGGATAAACTTTGACAAATTCTATTTCACGTTGCTGTTTGCTGCTGTTCATACAGCATGTCTTTTTAGATATTGTCTCACCATCTTTAAGACAATGAACGGTTTAACAAAATCGTATTTGTATTCCGTTGTTGCAGATGTAATAATTTTACAGGTTGAAGTTGTCCGAAAAATCATACTTCCACTGCATTTTCTTCATCAACATAATAAATTTATATTAAAAGGCATCATATTTTCAATCACTCATACTAAAAGCGTTGTAAATTTCCATTGTGAAATCAACTAAACCAATCCTTATCGCAGTTTGTTCTGAAAAAGTTTAATACACAAGTAACGAAATAATTACAGTGACGAGAGATTGATTCAGATTTTTGTTAGAATGTGTTAATGTTGTCAAGCAACATATTTGCATTAAATATCAAAGGTTCATCATCAGCTAAAGTATCCTAATATATTTCGAATTGTTTTTGAGCATATCACATTTTATCATCACTTGGATCAATGTGTAAGATTTCAATATCAAACGTGTTTAGAAAACGAATTATTTATTGAAGTTGCATATTATGACGAGCAACACATGACAAAGATAAAAGACTGATTGTCGATATCCAACGCTTCACAACAAAGAGATTATTATAAGCAGTACTAAATAGTACCGCAGCCAAAATTTATTAGGAGCAAGCTCCACTAAAACTAAGGTATCCGAAGATACCCCGGTTTCGTTTAGGATGAACAATCCTCTCAGAAAAACTCCATAACGGAGTACAAAACATATTTATAGCAGCAACTAAATCGATGGAATCACAAAAACATGCACGAGGACTGTATATATATATTATGTCGGAACTGGAGAACGATAAAAGCGATCCGCAGTTCCGACGTCGATTTTCGAGAACCGACATATACATATCCTCTTCCACCAACCATCTCTCCATTTCTTCTTCATCAACATGCCTAAAAAACGAATAAGATTAGTTCTTGTAATAGGAAAAACAATACATAAACATACCTGATATGCACAAACTTACCCGTTCATCCATTATCATCACAAGCAACTCTAAAATCCATACAAAGATAAAAAAAGATAAATTTAAACCGCAAGAAACAGATATATAACATACAAATAAAAGAAATATACTTTATTAATTACTTTAACACAAAATATAAAAGCAGTAAAAATATACACGGCAAAAAAAATCACGGATTAAAAAAAGTTGAGGAGAAGAAAAAAGCAGCAGCAAAAAATTTTTTCTTTTGAAAAAGCAACGCATTTTTTAAATTTCGCGCGCGTTGCCTGTAAAACCTTGGCACTTTCTCGTCAGTTTAGCAACAGGTCCCTTTAACTCAAAAAATTGCAGCAATACTTTTTCTTTCGCAATTTTTTGCTTTAAAATTATTTATTTAAAATTCTTTTATGATCTTTTTTTTATAATCTGTTATTACTGTATATAACATACTTATATCGACACGCTAAAATAATAATATAATGACTGAACCTGAAGGGAATGAAGTCGAAGATGTTGCAGAAGAGGGTGAAATCTTGGAATCTGATAATGATGAAACGACTCCTGCAGTATTTGATCGACATGCAATTGAAACAGATGAACTTGAATTTGCAAATTTACCTGGAGTTCAAGCATACTCTGCTACAGCTTTAGAACAGGGATTTGTTGATCAGGTAACTTATTCTTGATTGAATAACAGTTTTAACAAGCTCTTTTGTCTTTAGGCAACACATGCATTTGAAAAAACTACAAAGGATTCTCAAAAGAAACCTGAAGCACAAATCCTCAGCTTTGATGATCAGATTGCAACTGGAGAGCTTACACCATTTGAACTTCTTCAAAGAAAAAATAATCAAGAAAAGTTGCAAAAGATTAAAGATGCATATGCCAAAGAGAAAGAAGGAGAAGGAAAAAAGCCAAAGAAGCGTAAAAGCGGTGATCCTGTTCCATCAACTTCAACAAAACGGGCAAGAAAGGTTAAACAAGAAATTCTAAATGATGATGAAGAAGAAGGAGAAGATAGCACATATAATCCTGATACAGAAGCGGGCGAAGAAGATGAAGATTGGCTTGAAGAAGATGATGTCGATGAAAAGCCTAAAAAGAAGGGCAAAAATCGTGGAAAAACTTTATTATCAAAAGGCCGAGATATTTTAAAAAAGATAAAGGACGATGGGAATGATGCAGATTACAATGAACGAATTCGGTTTGTTTTAGTTCGATTACTTCATCAAAAGTTTAAAACGTGGTCAACTGACTCTTTCCCTTGATCGGTGCTTTTTTAAATTTGATGTTCTGCTAGTTCTTTAACCCTTTTATCTTCTTTTAAAGCATACTGAAAGTTTTCTTTTTAGATTATATCAAGATTCACATTCCATCGAAAGCGGTGATTCCTCTTTGGGAACTGAAGATGAAGAATATCACGAACTTGAAAATAATTACAAGATTCATGGAACAGTATGGAATAAGCTGTATAAATATCAAAAAACTGGTATTCGATGGTTGCATGAATTACATGAGCATTGTGTTGGTGGTATTCTTGCTGATGAAATGGGCCTTGGTAAAACCGTTCAAATAGTTGTATTCTTAAGATCTCTTGCTGAAAGTAATATCAAAAGTCGAATCTTTGAGTAGGTTTTTTGGTTTTCCGCTATTTTTGAATATACATAAATACAGTACATTTTTTTAGTTTCAAAGGTCTTGGCCCAACTTTGATTGTTTGTCCAACAACTTTAATGCATCAATGGGTAAAAGAATTAAATACATGGTTTCCACTTTGCCGGGTCTTCATCTTTCATTCATCTGGAAGTTTCAGTGGTCGAAAAGATGAATTAATTCAAAAAATGGCTGTTAAACGAAAGTAAGCTTTCACAACTTTTATGGACTTATAATACTCTAAAGCTCAGGGATTCTTTCTTGTTTTTGTAGCCTCTAGTAAAAATTCATTTAATTACAAACCCTTCCACATAAATATCTACCTTAAAACGACATCAATAACTTTTACTAAAATGATTACGGTATATTTTTATAGGAATGGAAGCGTCATGATTACTTCGTATGATACCTTTGCAATTGAAATAGATTTATTTTCAAGAATTGATTGGTATTATGCAATCTTGGATGAAGGACATAAAATTCGAAATCCTAATGCTCGAGTTACCCTCGCTGTTAAAGAACTTCGAACTCCACATCGAATAATTTTAAGTGGTTCACCGATGCAAAATAATCTTAAAGAACTTTGGTCCTTAATAGATTTTGTATATCCTGGAAGACTTGGTTCTTTAAAGGATTTTACCGAAAGATTTGCAATCCCAATTACCCATGGCGGATATGCAAATGCAACAGCCATTCAAGTTCGAACTGCTTTTAAATGTGCTGTAATTCTTCGAGATGCAATAAACCCATACATGCTTCGACGAATGAAAAAAGATGTTGAAATGGCAATTCAATTACCTGAAAAAGTTGAACAAGTTTTATTCTGTGATATTACTCCTCATCAACGATCAGTTTATCGTGAATATATTGGATCAGAAGAATGCCGAAAAATTCTTACCGGCACAATTGATGCTTTTGTTGGACTTTGTTCACTGCGAAAAATATGTAATCATCCAGATTTGCTTACGGGTGGTCCAAATAAATATGGATATCATGATGAAGATGCCGATCCAGAAAAGGCTTTTGGAGATCCCTCTCGAAGTGGAAAAATGATGGTGGTTGAATCACTGCTTAGTCTTTGGCATCAACAAGGTCATAAAGTTTTACTTTTCTCACAATCCAAACAAATGCTTACAATTTTGGAAAAATTTATTATTTCAAATGGTTACCAGTATTTACGAATGGATGGAGGAACACCGATTGGAAGTCGCCAGACGCTTGTGAATAGCTTTAATACGGTAAGTTTTTTAAATTTATATTAATGGAGATTTGCATTGTTACAGTAGTACTAATTGTGTCACGTTTTCTAGAAACCTGAAATATTTGTATTTCTTCTTACAACTCGAGTTGGAGGACTTGGTGTTAATTTAACTGGTGCAAATAGAGTTTTAATTTTTGATCCAGATTGGAATCCATCAACAGATGCACAAGCCCGTGAAAGAGCATGGAGAATTGGACAGCATCGAGCAGTTACAATTTATAGACTTTTAACAAGTGGAACAATTGAAGAAAAAATTTATCAACGACAAATCTTTAAACAATTCTTAGCGAATCGGGTTTTGGTTGATCCAAAACAAAAGAGATTTTTCAAAACGAATGATTTGAATGAATTATTTGTGCTTGGTGATCCGAGATCTGATAAGGAACATGGAACTGAAACAGCTGCAATATTTTGTGAACAAGCTTCTGAAGTGAATAAAAAGAACTTTTTTGATCAACGTGCAAAGTGAGTTTGAAATAATTTGATAGCGTTACAGTAATACTTTTTAGGGAACGTAAAAAGCGTGAAAAAGAATTGAAGAAAGCTGCAAAGAAGAAGCAGAAGGAAGAAGATGATGAAGAAATTCCATCAGATATTGAAGGCGAAGTTGAAATAAAATTGACTGATGCTGAAAAGGCTGCATTGTTGAAAGAAGCAGAAAAGAAAAAGAAGAAAGAAAAACTTCCAAAAGAGCTAAGAAAGAAGGAAAGAAAGTTGAAGAAGAAAAGCCGGAAAGAGTTATTTGATGGGAAATACGAAGTACCGTATTTAACAAAGCAAAAGAATATGAAGGAAGTGAAAGAAGATACAATGAATGGTGCTGCTACTGGTGCAGAAAGTAGTACATCGACGACAACAGCAGATTTAAAGAAATTTAACAAAGAACAGGTTCGTTGTGTTTGGAAAGCTTAGTAACATATTAACATAAATATTTTTAGGATGATTATGTACTAGGACGACTTTTATCTTGTACTGGTGTACATTCCGCTTTAAGACATGACGAAATATTAAATGAAAATTCAACTTCAGATATGCAGCTCATTGAAGATGAAGCGGAATCTGTTGCAAAAAGAGCAGCAGCAGTTTTAAAGCAATCAAAAAAGTTTGTTTTTTGGACTTGTATTTGATCGTTCCCTACAGTAACATATCTTTTTACAGAAGACATAATGAATTTATTGCTGCAACAAGATCTCGTTTCCAAGTGAATAAAAGTATTGCTTCAAATGGAAGCTCAGCATCACGATTCAAAAAATCTGCTGCCTCGACAAAATCTGATGATGAAGATGAATCGAAACCAGAAATTTTCAATGGTGGAATGAAGAAAAGTGCTGGAATTAAAAGTGGTTCGGATTTATTGGCTAAAATTCGGGCAAGAAAAGCTGCAATGATGGAACTTGATGATGAAGTTGATAAAGCCACAAAAACTGAAGAAGAACGACAACGTCGAGGTTTTGCTGAAGGTTTTGATGATGAGGTAAGGAATTATTATTGTTTGTTACCGTAACTTCATTTTAACGCTGGCATGATCAAAACATCAATTACCGTAACTTTTCATTTTTAGCCAACAAGTTCAAAACCAATTATTCGACCATTGAATGATAGATTTGAGAAATTAGCTGATCAAATTCGTTCCTTCTTTCTTCATAACAAAGGCCGGGCTTCAACAAATGCAATTATGACAAAGTTTCAACCAGAAATCAAACCTTCTGACTCTTTTATTTTCAAGTCAATGCTGAACAAAGTTGCAACTTTAACAACTGGTTCAATATGGGTTCTTAAGAATGATTATAATTGATATGGTACATGGTAAATACGTGTATTTATGTCGCAATATAAATTTCGTATCATGGTTGTGATAAATGGCTATTAAATTTTTTTGTATATTTTTTTAATAAATTATTACTTTTTTGTGAAGTTGTGTATGAATAAACCGTTGAAGATTAACTGAAATATTTGAAAATTAAAATGTAGTTTACTGAAGCAGTGATTCATGGATTTCCGACATATTTTTTGACTCCCCATTTTATTTGAAAAAGCAACTTACTCATTTCATTGTACCGTAATTCTTCCACACAAACAAGGCACAAAGTGTTCCCTCTCTTCTCTAAACAGTTGCATCAAATTGTTCTCCGTCAAAAAGTTTTTTGTTAATTTTTTTTTCTTCTCCTTCAAGTACCTTCACGTTTTTACGGCTTTGAAACTTCGTTATTTAAGCTTTAAATGTTAAATATTCTTACGATTCACCATCTTTAAAATACCTTCCTCCTACGCTTTATATCGTGAAGTTTTTGTATTACTTTTAACCTGTTTATCGCGTTAATGATATTTATTTATCTTTACGGCTTTCTAACCATATAAACCATTTTTAGAGAGAATGAATCAATTTCAAAACAAGCATCACGTTGGACATACTGCAGAACAATCTCTTCGTTCTGTTTTTGGTAAGAATCAACTTTTGCAAGAGTCAACTTCACGTTCATTTCATTTTTAGTTGGAAATATCGCTTATGCTGTTACCGAAGAAGAATTAACTGAACTTTTCAAAACTGTAAGCTTTTAATTATTAGAATTAAGATGACTTTATACATTTATATTTTTAGGTTGGACATGTAATTAAGTTTCGGCTTGTTCGAGATCGGGATACAGGAAAGCCAAAAGGTTTTGGATTTTGTGAATATCAAGATGTTCAAACTGCTGAAGCAGCAATCAGAAATTTAAACGAATTTGAACTTCATGGAAGAAATTTGAAAGTTGATTCTGCTGTAAATTCTGCCAATGAAAAGCATGGGCCTGAAGAATTTCTTTCTCAAACTTGCACCGTTGAAGGTGGTCCTGAAAGATTCGAAGAAGAAGATTCACAATATGGTCCTGTAGTTGATCCTGAACATGTTCTTGAAACAATTACCCATGCAGTTACAACTTTTCCAGCTGAAAAAATGTTTGATCTTATGAAAGAGATGAAGGAAATGGCAAGGAATGATCCAGAAATGTGCCGGAAGCTACTGGCAACAAATCCACAATTGAGTTATGCTTTGTTACAGGTTTGTTAAACTTTTTTAATTGTGTACAAATGTTCGGGGATGTGACAATTTGGAAAAAATTATTATCTCGTTATCCAAGTACCGAATTCCCTAACATTTGTGCTTAAAAATTATTACGTTATTATTGTAAAATATTTTATCGATAAAATAATATTTCAGTTATCAGTTGTGATGAGAACTATCAATGCTCGAGATGCTGTTTCAATGCTTCATGTTGAACCACCACGTTTGGATTTTCCATTTTATAAGAAAAGTGCTGATGAAGAAGGTCCAAGTTTTAGTAAGTCTTGTTTTTTTCATTTACATAATCTTATTGGACTCATTTACAGTATCTGCAAAGCCATATCAACCACCGGCTCCACTCCCCGATCATATTAATGTTACATCACATCGAACCCTGCTTCGGAATCCTCCAAAACCACTTCCTCAAGAACAACCGCAACCTTCTGCTGCTCAACAAGAAGAAGATGATGAAGAATCTGCGAAACTTCTTGTTGAATTGTTGCAGCTAAGTGATGATCAACTTGCAATATTACCAGAAGAAGATAGAAATAAAGTTCGGGAACTTCGTGAAAGATTGCGAAATATTGATTAGAGTTTTGATTTTGTATGTATTTTTGTTGGAAGTGAAGAATAAATTATTGGTTTTTTAAAGTTTTTGAGTAGTGACATTTGCAGAATTTTTATCTTACCTGCTAATATTCAGTTTACCGTATACAGGTACTGTATTCCTGTTTGTACTTTAAAAACTTAAAAAAATAGATAAATATAAATAAATGCTTAAACAACACATTTCAAATGATTTAAGATGTAATCAACAAAAATTTATTATGTTTACAAATGTAATCAAAAAGCAAATAACGAAAATTCAAATTTCATTAGCGAAGAATCCATGAAGTTCTTCATCAAGAGCACCATAAATGATAGAAGTTTTTTCAATTATTGAAAGAGATTGAATAAAGCTGACACATTTAGCTTTCAAAACATTTGCATTCACTTTGCTAGCAGCAGAAAAAATATTTGCGACATTTCCTTTCGTTAATTTCTTACTGTAATATTCTTCAAAGGATGCCTAAAATTGTACAAACTGCTATAATTTAAGTCCTTTAATTATTTAAACACAAAAATTGAAATACCTTTAAATTTGCCATATCATATTTATCAGAAAACATCAGAAGTTCAATTGCATTTTGAGCATATTTAATAAAATATGCGATATCTTCACCATAACAAAATGCAACAACAGCTTTGACAGTATTGAACTTGAAATCAGTAATAATCATTTCTCCGGTTTGAGTTTCCTTGTATTTTTCTTCTTCCAACATTCTTGCAAAAACAGGTGATTCAAGGGTAAGAAATAATTTGTGAATCTAAAAGCTCCTTTAACATGAAAAGTAAAAATATAAAAATGACTTACTTCAACAGATTCATTTCCAACAACAAGTTTAAAATCTTTTTCACCATGATTTTGAAGACGTTGAGACCAATCTTTGCTTTGAATCATTTTAGTAATTCCAAAAATGTGTTGATCTTCTTTTGATGTATGAGAAAATAAAGCTTTTACTCGAAGAACAAGCGTTTTATCATTCTTAAACTTGCTAGCAATATCTTCCCGTGTTAAAAATTCGCTTTTACCAATACTTTTTGAGCCAATAACAGTGTCGTGAAAATGTTTGAAGACTAAAATTTATACGTTAAATACTATGCTTAGCTATATCACATAAAATATACCTGAATCAGTTTCAGAAGCAATTTCAAAGCTGACTTCACATTTTAGAGGAATTTTAGTTTTAACTTCTAAATAAATATCCCAGTGGTACGTTGATGAAACAAAATTGTGCAGCTTTTTCATCTTCAAAGTCCATTCAGCATGTTCAATACCTTCAATTTTGCCAGATATTGGTTTCATTTGTGCACGAGATAGCTTTGATTTTTCAATGACATACTCAAGAATGAGCTGATAAAATGTTGTAGTCTAAATTAATAAATTTAGAAAAACTCTTTACAAAAATAACAACTTACATCTTCAACAGGAGTAAGATCGTAAATTTCAGCCATTTTGATAGTTTAAAAAAAGCAAAACAGATTCTTACTAAAAGAAAAAATAAAGAAAAAATTCTAAAAGTTGAAAAAAAACAAGAAGAGAAAAAAATTATTCGCGTAAGAGAAGAAATATCGTGCTTTCCTGCAAGGAACTAAATATATGCATTTCATTTTCTGAATTGAAATTTATTATCGTTTTATTACTGTATACTGTTTTTAATTCAAGTAGCGGTTAACACTAATAATTAATGTTAATTTTTATTACTGATATTTTAAAAAAGTGTACGTCATCATCGCGTGTAATGAAGACAACATTTACCATTTAAATATCTATTTTATAAAGTGTTTCGTCCAGGACAAATTGATTGTAACAATTTTGATAATGAGAAATATCCGTTATTAACCTGAGAAAAGATTAGTGAAAAGGATGATAAAGATTGAAAACTTTCAACTATTAAAAATTATCATAAAAGATTGACTGACAGAAAAGAAATTCAGAGGTACCGCCCTTAAAGCTTCTAGCATCCAATTTATCAACCTTTGAATATGGTAGATTGAGGACATTGATTTTGAATCCTTGCCAGAATGGTTTCCACTTCAAATCATAACCATTAAATTTTTTAATATTTAAAGATGAGATCCGTAACGGTTGTGGACAATAACCATTTTCTTCCAACACAATTCTTTTAACATTATTGGAAATGGCTTTATGTGTTTTCTTCCGGCGCGATTTAATCATCTTTTCCAGTATCATCATTTCGCATAGTGTTGGATTTTGTTCGAAGTTTCTCCAATTTTTCATTCCATTTATCATGATCTTCTTGCATCAATGTAATTGCAGCATTAAATTTTATCTTTTGTAGCTCGGACAATGGTGGAGAAGTTTGTTGAGATCATTGTAGATAATCATTATAATTTTGTGTAATATCATCTGATAATAATCCAAATCTGTAAAAATTCTGCCAACCATTTTTTCGACTTTTTGTTGATTTTGTAGAAACTGTTGCAGTAACCAATTTTATTTTATCCATTATTGGATAAATGTGTACTGTATTTAGATTCATAAATTTTGTTCATTCTTCTGTTTTTTGATAAAAAATTTATTGAGCAAAACAAAGTCAATCTACGATAAGAAAATAATTACTGTTTTTCTAATTATCAGGTAACAAAGAATCTCTTAAAGAAAACCCATTTTCTTTATTATCGGATTTACGAGATTAAAACTAAAATAACCAACAATTTCCAATATTTTTCAGAGACTCTGCGTTTAAATTAAAATTTATTCAATGCAATTGACCCCCTGACAACCCAGAAGAATACTTAGAGTATTTTCCTTAACCAATATTTATAGATTGATAAATAAAAAAAGAGGTTTTCGTTCCTCATCTTTGGACAACTCATTAATCACATCTGCAAAAAGTTTATTGTTTTTGTGCAGCAGATTAAATTTGCACTCAAATCTTATTTATAAATTGTTACGTATACTTTAATAGTTATTCTCATTTCAGTTACAAATTTTTTACAAAAAAACTTTTTTAAATGGGTAGTCCATGCAAACATTTGTTTGTTGAAATAGATGAAATAAAATTTGTAAGTAATTCATTTTTTTTATGAAATACATTAAAAAGGATATCATATTTCAGGCAAATGAATCTAAAATTGGAATGAAATGGAAGATTAAAGAAGAAGATATCAAAAATATCCAAGATTATGGATATCTGCAAAGTAAAACCTTCAAAAGTAATATTCCTGGAATCGAATATTTTCTTCGAATGTTTCCAAATGGAAGAAATGAAATTGAAAAAACCCTAGTTCAAGTATATCTGCATGTTGAATTTCAAAATAAAAGAATTTTTGTTTCTTTAACAATTTCTTCTTATTCTGCACAAAATACTAAAATTTTTGAAAAGAATTTTAAAGAATCCGGAAATTCCGGAGGCTTATTCTGCAAACGTGATGAGCTTTTTGATGCCAAAAAACAATTTTTTTTAAATGGATTTATGGAAATTATGCTTGAAGGAACAATAAAAGTTCAAGGAATGAAACGTAAAACCCCAAAATCTTTAAGCCTTGGTGAAGTCCTTCAAAATTGTGAAGATGACAAAGATATTACAATTGTTGTTGGCGAAGAAGAAATCAAAGTAATACTTTTTTCAAATATCTTAATAACTGTTGTTTTTAGGTTCATAAATGTGTTATATGTGCTTGCTCCACAGTTTTCAAAACTGAATTAAATAATTCTCAATTCAAAGAAGCAAATGAAAATAAGATTGTAATTACAGATTTTCGTTTTGATATTGTTAAAATGGCTGTTAATTATTGCTATAAAAGAAACATCTGTAAGGTCGACAATCAAAATGCATCAGAACTTCTTCACTTTGCAGATAAATATAATATGAAGGAATTACATGTTAGTGTATTTTTTTATTAAAGTATTTAAATTTTCTTCTTTAGGATTACTTGCAAAATGAATTAATTGAATTGTTGGATGAAACAAATGTTTGTACTTTTGCCAATGCTTCTCTCACTTCAAATACTGAAGAACTTTTGGAATACTGTATTTGTTATTTAGTCAATGCTGATAAAAAGTCAAAAATTATCGATGACATCGACAAATTGGATGATACAATTCATAAAAAAATTATTCTTCGCTCAATTCTTTCTTCTTCAAAATAGTCAACTTTTTCATTGTTGTGTTTTTTATTTGAATTTGAGTTGAAATTTTGATTTTTACTGTATTTATTTTCTGTTTTTCTGTTGGAGTATTTTTTTAAAAGTTTTGTTTTGAATCGAAAATTTGAAAAATTCATGATTTTAAGTTTACATGAACTTATAATGTATGAAAAACGGTTGAAATTTTACAATTTTAGAATAGTTGTCCGTCTTACGATGGCTTTAATGCCAACTTTGTTGCTTCTTCTCAATATCTGGGTTTTCTATGTCATTTCCATATATATGCTACTTCTATATTTGTGATAAATCCGATTGTTCCTACAGTTAGAGTAACTAATAATTTTTTTTAAACAATTTATGTTAAATTTGGCTTTTGTTAACCTGGAAAAAGTTTTTTTAATCGGTTTTTAAACTTTTTTGTGCTTATTTAACTATTTTCCTAAATGTTTTTGGTGTAAATTCAATATTCTTGAATCTTTTGTTATCTCAAACCAAATAATTTTTTTTTGAAGCATGAATATTCAAAAGGACCAAAAATATTTTTAAACTTTGTGATAGCTCGGGAACTCACAATTTAAAATGATCAACATCCGTGTAAAAATATAGCACATCAACTAAAATTTGTTGATTTTTTATGCAGAAGCTTTATGATTTTATAAAAAATGTGAGTTAAGTGTCGTATATTTTTTTTCAAAAAGCAATGGCTTCCATGAAACATGTTTTATATTTTTTGTTGCTTATTTCCTTGTTCATTCATTATGATGTCCCTCTTTTTTCTTTCAATGACTCATCTCTGCGAAAAAAAAGGAAAAAAAGAAAAGACCTTTCGAAAGGTGGAGCCTTAAAAACAAATAATACAAGGCGATGAAAAGAGAAAACCCGAAAAAAGTAATTCAATGTTTGCGAAATACTTTTTGCTTTATAAATATTTTTTAGTTGTTGTCGACGATTTATGACGACGTGTCGGTTTTCGTGAAAAATATTTTTGTCATAGATCTTACAGCTTTTTAAATTTTATTTCCTCCTTTTTTGGCCAAATTTTTTTTGCATAATAATAATTTTTGATGAAAGTCTAATTTTTATAGTTTCGATATCCATATATTTTTGGTTGTCAAGCAACACTGCCATTTTTGATTCTAACATTCACAATTATTTTTATTAAACGTGTTCTCATTTTTTAGTTCAAATTCAAATTCGTTTAACAACTTTAAATTCAATAAAAATTCAACACGGATTTCTTCAAAAATTTATTCTTTTTATTAAAACTTTTTCTTCCACTTTTAATTTTGGATTCAAAAATGAGTTTTAATCGAATCTCGGATATCCCAGAATTGGAAGCTGAAGAGCATTATTCCCTTTTAACATCGGATAAACTTTGGCTTTTTTCAATGAAATGTTTGTTTAATTTTTATTATCTATCTATGGTGATTAAAAGTTCATATTTTAATTTTAGTTCATGAACAACCAAAATATAATTCTGGTCAACGCGTAACACATAAAGGTGGATATTCGTTATATTTTGATTTAAAAACACAAAAATGGTCAGAGATTGAGCCGTTTAATGCATTATCAGAGGATGAACATGTTGATGAATTAATTTTTGTGCATCAAGATAAAATTTGCTGTTTGCTTTATTCAAATTTAGGAAAGATTGAATTTTTGCAGTTGGCTGTTTTTGATGTTAATGAAAGACAATTTACAATGTGGAATGAATTTGAAGTTAGTTTTTACTCAGCTTTTGTAAGGCCTTAAGGGTGCTGCAATCAGTGATAATTAGTATACTGTAGTTGATAATTACTATCACAAGCAGTAGAATTTGTAGTAATCTATAACCCTTTGTTCTACAAAACTTACAGTTTCCTTCTTTTTTTCAGAACATTTCTGTGAAAGCTGAAAATGAAGATGAAACATTTAAGCAACGTTTAATCCTTGCTGATGGCACACTTTTGGATAATAGCCGAGTCCTGATCGCATCCGTTGAAGGCAATCTTCATTTATTCAAGCTTTCAATTGATTTCTCTTCTAAACAAGCAACGATATCCCCTGCGGCAAAATATTCTGAAGAAGAGCGACAATCCGCAATGTTAATCCCAACGAATGCCGCGGTCGACAACGATCAAGTTATTCTTGAATTTGCTAGCCGTGCCGGATGCATTGTTCGATGGGAACCATCTAAATTTGATCGTTTAACAGTCGATGACAAAAACTTTAAAAGAATCGAAATTAAAGAAGGCCCTTCAAATTTCTCATTTATGGGGGCAAAATTGACCTCTTTGGTTGCGGGAGATCAATGGTTACATTTTTGTGGAAATGCCCAACATGGAATGACTGATCGAAAATTTATTGGTGAAGTTTGGAGCCTTGAAAAAACATTCTCTGCAAATCCAGAATGGAAAAAGATTGAAGGAATTCAAGTTCCAAAGGACGCTGAAAATGCTGAATTCGCATTCGACAATGAGCAGAGAGTACTGTACATCATTGATCCAAAGAATGGGTTATTTTCAGCACAATTGTAAATTTGATTGATAATTTTTAACAAATCAACTAACTTTAAATATTAACACTTTTGCAAAACCCATGAATTTCCTACTGTAATTAAATTGTTGAAAACGTTTGCGTAAAAAAATTGATAAAAAACCAAAAAAACATTTATAAAAACTTTTTATCAATCTCGGGAAAACATAATTTAAAATGATCAACATCCGTGCAAAAACTCAATTTGAATGCTTTTTGAACCATTTCTTTAACTTTGTCAAATTTTCCAAGCATTAAATAACAATGTGCAAGATTAATTACGATATTTGTTATGCCAAAAGCATATTTCATAGAATTTGGTAATACATTTACAGCTTCATTAAGATATTCAATACTTTTTTCCACATTATCAATATCAAAATACAAATCAGATAAAGTGATAAGCATTGAAGCCAAAGTAATATTGAATTCATTTTCTTTGTCACGAATCTGAAAAGCATGATATGATAAAACAGAGGTATACTGTAACCATTATAAACTCAAAAAACGTTTAAAACGGCTTACCTTCTTCAAATCTATTTCACCTCTGGCTATTACTTCTTGAATACAATTGTTCTTTTCCTTGGCGAATTCTTCAAATTCTTTCATAATTTGATTTCTTTTTGAATAAAATTCATCTTTCGCTTCAATTTCACAAAGTCTACAATCACATGTAAATCTCCAACAATTGAATGTTTTCTTTCGATCTCCGTAATCAGTTAACGGACTAATATAAGAATGACAAATTTCATCGCCTTTTTTAATATCCATGCTTGCATGAATAACCATCACATCACCATAGAACGTTCGACGAGCATTTGCTAAAAAGAATGTTGTATTTTAGATCCTACGTAAAAATATGCACAAAAATAAATTAATAGAAGTTACGGTAACGTCGGTGTTTCCTTCACGAAATGTCAAAGTAAAAAATGCGGCAAAAGCGGCGCTTGCAAAGAAGCCAAAGCTAATTACGTTTTTTGTTGTTTTTTTAAATTGCTTTTGTTGTTTGCCAATGCTGACATTCAAAAATCGAAAAGATAGAAAAAATCTTTTCGTTTTTCAAAACCAGATTACGGTAGTCACTTATTATTTATTTGACGACTGCTCCAATTTATTTTGAAACACTGTAAATACAGTAAGAATAACGAACGAACCTGTGCATGAGTGATTAATATAAGATGGAAAAAGAAATAAATGACAATTATCACCAGCTAAGCTTCCGCGATTAGCCATTTCAGCTTTTTCATTTGGAGTTAAATCATCGGAAGCGAATCGATTTGATGCACTTATTTCTTGTATTCGAGCAGCATCAATAACTCCTAAAAAATTGCCCACACATACAAAAAAGCCTTTATGAGAAAACACATACCAAAAGGAATCTTTTCATTTTGTTCTAAATCACCAGAATCCAAATCATAAACTTCTTTAGCCATTTTTGGATTATTTTGTAAGTTTTTCATTGCTTTTGTTACTTGTACCATTTGAGCCGCATTACTCATTTCTTTTCGAATTAAATTTACTCCAAGCAAAATTCCGGGAAATTCGTGACTATATCCAGATGCAAATGCTTTTGATACAACCAATAATGTTCCAAATTTAATGTCTTTTGATGCAATTATTCCACGACCTATAATTTTAAAAAGGAATTAATTCATTCTAATTTACACCTGGATACTGTAATAACATTTTTTGAGACAGAAATAATGGTTATTACGGTAGACAGTAATATTAAAAGTATACCTTTTCCGGGTATTTCTGCAATCTCAATAGGTCCATTATAATCTGATACATCAAATTGTGCATTTTCTTTTTTTGATTCCAAAAACATAAATTTAAAATCAAATTTTCCAGTTCTTTCTTCATTCAATCTTGCAGAAGCCCGTTTAAATAGTTTTAAAGCATCAACATTGTTTGAAAATTCTTTTAAAACTTCTTCCATATGATTAACAGCATTTTGCCATTCCCGCATTCCATATGCAGCTTGACCCATTCTGCAAATAAATAAGATTTAACAGAACTTTTTGGATTTAAGGGCTTCAGATCTTACCTATACAAAGCTTTTTCTCGATCACCACCTTTTTCTAATGCAATTTTTGCAGCTTCATATGCCATATAAAAATCACCTGTTCGAATACACGTTGCAGATTTATTTAAATATAAAACCGAAAGTTCAGAATTGCATCGAATAGCTCGATCATAAAATTTCAAGGCACATTCATATTTCTTTTCTTTGAAGCATTCATTCGCTTTTTGACGCCATTCTTCAGCATCATCCGACATTGGAACATACCTAAAACATACAGTAAACAAAGGAAATGCTACATTTAAAATAACCATTGTTTTGCACCAATTTTGGACAAAAGTTCTTCATCATTAGGATCAACAAAAATAATATCTGATGGAGAATCAATTCGTAAAGCAGGAATTTTGTCATGTGAGCCATATCTCAACCATGGTTCTTTGATGATAAATATTGTACCGGGAGATAACAAATCCAGATCACCAAAATTGTAAGAAAAATTATAAATTGCAGCTTCTTCGACGTCACCTAAAATATTTGTAGTTAAAAAAATTGGAGAAAATGTATAATTTACCTTTCACATCTTGGATTAATACGGTAACACCAACATACAAAGATGGCATTGCAATAACTTGACAAACCAAATACCGTTTGCTATGCACCATTGGAACTTTCATTTCACGCAAATGAATGGGTTTTAACTCTTCAAATGGAAGTTTACAGCTATAAATATCACCTAAAAGATCCTACTAATATATAATATTTAATGGATTAACAGCAAAAGTTAACAAACTTGATAAGATTGTTGTTTTAGGTAACATCTTCTCCATCTCTTTCATCTTTTCATCCTTCTCAGATTCCATAAATCGAAGTTTCCAACGCGCAATCATTTCATTGCGATTTCGATTTGGACGAGGTTCTGGCTTACTCAAATTTAAACGACGAGAATCTTCAGCTACTTTCCATAAATGTGCAATATCATTCATCTCCGTTCTAACTACAAATACAAATATTAAGAAATTCTTTCAGTTTAAATTTTTTAAAGAAAGAGGAACCTCGAAAACATTTTACACGAACGTTCGTACTATGAAACTTCATAATACAAAGTACATTTGAGAGGGAAAAAGGGGAGATCCGATAAATTATCGGCGATAATTTTTAAACAAAAATTTAACTTTAGAAAAAAATGATAGTATTACAGAATAGAACATATTTTATTTTAACAAAATTAAATGTGCAAAAGGGGAATGAGAAAAAAAGATAAACTACAATTCAATTGAATCAAATATGAAAAGAAGAAAGATAAGTATTTTTTTATTGCTGCTTGGATTTGTATAGGATCCATCTATTCAGGTCTGGAAAATAGGATCCATCTAACCAGGTCTGGAAAATAGGATCCATTTATCCAGGTCTGGAAAATAGGATCCATTTATTTAGGTCTGGAAAATAGGATCCATCTATCCAGGTCTGGAAAATAGGATCCATTTATTTAGGTCTGGAAAATAGGATCCATCTATCCAGGTCTGGAAAATAGGACCCATTTATTTAGGTCTGGAAAATAGGATCCATCTATCCAGGTCTGGAAAATACGATCCATCTATCCAGGTCTGGAAAATAGGATCCATCTATCCAGGTCTGGAAAATAGGATCCATCTATCCAGGTCTGGAAAATAGGATCCATTTATTTAGGTCTGGAAAATAGGATCCATCTATCCAGGTCTGGAAAATAGGATCCATTTATTTAGGTCTGGAAAATAGGATCCATTTATTTAGGTCTGGAAAATAGGACCCATTTATTTAGGTCTGGAAAATAGGATCCATTTATTTAGGTCTGGAAAACAGGATCCATCTATCCAGGTCTGGAAAATAGGATCCATCTATCCAGGTCTGGAAAATAGGATCCATTTATTTAGGTCTGGAAAATAGGATCCATCTATCCAGGTCTGGAAAATAGGATCCATTTATTTAGGTCTGGAAAATAGGATCCATTTATTTAGGTCTGGAAAATAGGATCCATCTATCCAGGTCTGGAAAATACGATCCATCTATCCAGGTCTGGAAAATAGGATCCATCTATCCAGGTCTGGAAAATAGGATCCATTTATTTAGGTCTGGAAAACAGGATCCATCTATCCAGGTCTGGAAAATAGGATCCATCTATCCAGGTCTGGAAAATAGGATCCATTTATTTAGGTCTGGAAAATAGGATCCATTTATTTAGGTCTGGAAAACAGGATCCATCTATCCAGGTCTGGAAAATAGGATCCATTTATTTAGGTCTGGAAAATAGGACCCATTTATTTAGGTCTGGAAAATAGGATCCATCTATCCAGGTCTGGAAAATAGGATCCATCTATTCAGGTCTGGAAAATAGGATCCATCTAACCAGGTCTGGAAAATAGGACCCATTTATTTAGGTCTGGAAAATAGGATCCATTTATTTAGGTCTGGAAAATAGGACCCATTTATTTAGGTCTGGAAAATAGGATCCATTTAACCAGCTCTGGAAAATAGGATCCATTTATTAAGGTCTGGAAAATAGGATCCATTTATTTAGGTCTGGAAAACAGGATCCATCTATCCAGGTCTGGAAAATAGGATCCATCTATCCAGGTCTGGAAAATAGGATCCATTTATTTAGGTCTGGAAAATAGGATCCATCTATCCAGGTCTGGAAAATAGGATCCATTTATTTAGGTCTGGAAAATAGGATCCATCTATCCAGGTCTGGAAAATACGATCCATCTATCCAGGTCTGGAAAATAGGATCCATCTATCCAGGTCTGGAAAATAGGATCCATCTATCCAGGTCTGGAAAATAGGATCCATTTATTTAGGTCTGGAAAATAGGATCCATCTATCCAGGTCTGGAAAATAGGATCCATTTATTTAGGTCTGGAAAATAGGATCCATCTATCCAGGTCTGGAAAATAGGATCCATCTATTCAGGTCTGGAAAATAGGATCCATCTAACCAGGTCTGGAAAATAGGACCCATTTATTTAGGTCTGGAAAATAGGATCCATTTATTTAGGTCTGGAAAATAGGACCCATCTATCCAGGTCTGGAAAATAGGATCCATTTATTTAGGTCTGGAAAATAGGATCCATTTATTTAGGTCTGGAAAATAGGATCCATCTATCCAGGTCTGGAAAATACGATCCATCTATCCAGGTCTGGAAAATAGGATCCATCTATCCAGGTCTGGAAAATAGGATCCATTTATTTAGGTCTGGAAAACAGGATCCATCTATCCAGGTCTGGAAAATAGGATCCATCTATCCAGGTCTGGAAAATAGGATCCATTTATTTAGGTCTGGAAAATAGGATCCATCTATCCAGGTCTGGAAAATAGGATCCATTTATTTAGGTCTGGAAAATAGGATCCATTTATTTAGGTCTGGAAAATAGGACCCATTTATTTAGGTCTGGAAAATAGGATCCATCTATCCAGGTCTGGAAAATAGGATCCATCTATTCAGGTCTGGAAAATAGGATCCATCTAACCAGGTCTGGAAAATAGGACCCATTTATTTAGGTCTGGAAAATAGGATCCATTTATTTAGGTCTGGAAAATAGGACCCATTTATTTAGGTCTGGAAAATAGGATCCATTTAACCAGCTCTGGAAAATAGGATCCATTTATTAAGGTCTGGAAAATAGGATCCATTTATTTAGGTCTGGAAAACAGGATCCATCTATCCAGGTCTGGAAAATAGGATCCATCTATCCAGGTCTGGAAAATAGGATCCATTTATTTAGGTCTGGAAAATAGGATCCATCTATCCAGGTCTGGAAAATAGGATCCATTTATTTAGGTCTGGAAAATAGGATCCATCTATCCAGGTCTGGAAAATACGATCCATCTATCCAGGTCTGAAAATAGGATCCATCTATCCAGGTCTGGAAAATAGGATCCATCTATCCAGGTCTGGAAAATAGGATCCATTTATTTAGGTCTGGAAAATAGGATCCATCTATCCAGGTCTGGAAAATAGGATCCATTTATTTAGGTCTGGAAAATAGGATCCATCTATCCAGGTCTGGAAAATAGGATCCATCTATTCAGGTCTGGAAAATAGGATCCATCTAACCAGGTCTGGAAAATAGGACCCATTTATTTAGGTCTGGAAAATAGGATCCATTTATTTAGGTCTGGAAAATAGGACCCATTTATTTAGGTCTGGAAAATAGGATCCATTTAACCAGCTCTGGAAAATAGGATCCATTTATTAAGGTCTGGAAAATAGGATCCATTTATTTAGGTCTGGAAAACAGGATCCATCTATCCAGGTCTGGAAAATAGGATCCATCTATCCAGGTCTGGAAAATAGGATCCATTTATTTAGGTCTGGAAAATAGGATCCATCTATCCAGGTCTGGAAAATAGGATCCATTTATTTAGGTCTGGAAAATAGGATCCATCTATCCAGGTCTGGAAAATACGATCCATCTATCCAGGTCTGGAAAATAGGATCCATCTATCCAGGTCTGGAAAATAGGATCCATCTATCCAGGTCTGGAAAATAGGATCCATTTATTTAGGTCTGGAAAATAGGATCCATCTATCCAGGTCTGGAAAATAGGATCCATTTATTTAGGTCTGGAAAATAGGATCCATCTATCCAGGTCTGGAAAATAGGATCCATCTATTCAGGTCTGGAAAATAGGATCCATCTAACCAGGTCTGGAAAATAGGACCCATTTATTTAGGTCTGGAAAATAGGATCCATTTATTTAGGTCTGGAAAATAGGACCCATTTATTTAGGTCTGGAAAATAGGATCCATTTAACCAGCTCTGGAAAATAGGATCCATTTATTAAGGTCTGGAAAATAGGATCCATTTATTTAGGTCTGGAAAACAGGATCCATCTATCCAGGTCTGGAAAATAGGATCCATCTATCCAGGTCTGGAAAATAGGATCCATTTATTTAGGTCTGGAAAATAGGATCCATCTATCCAGGTCTGGAAAATAGGATCCATTTATTTAGGTCTGGAAAATAGGATCCATCTATCCAGGTCTGGAAAATACGATCCATCTATCCAGGTCTGGAAAATAGGATCCATCTATCCAGGTCTGGAAAATAGGATCCATCTATCCAGGTCTGGAAAATAGGATCCATTTATTTAGGTCTGGAAAACAGGATCCATCTATCCAGGTCTGGAAAATAGGATCCATTTATTTAGGTCTGGAAAACAGGATCCATCTATCCAGGTCTGGAAAATAGGATCCATTTATTTAGGTCTGGAAAATAGGATCCATCTATCCAGGTCTGGAAAATAGGATCCATTTATTTAGGTCTGGAAAATAGGATCCATCTATCCAGGTCTGGAAAATACGATCCATCTATCCAGGTCTGGAAAATAGGATCCATCTATCCAGGTCTGGAAAATAGGATCCATCTATCCAGGTCTGGAAAATAGGATCCATTTATTTAGGTCTGGAAAACAGGATCCATCTATCCAGGTCTGGAAAATAGGATCCATCTATCCAGGTCTGGAAAATAGGATCCATTTATTTAGGTCTGGAAAATAGGATCCATCTATCCAGGTCTGGAAAATAGGATCCATTTATTTAGGTCTGGAAAACAGGATCCATCTATCCAGGTCTGGAAAATAGGATCCATCTATCCAGGTCTGGAAAATAGGATCCATCTATCCAGGTCTGGAAAATAGGATCCATCTATCCAGGTCTGGAAAATAGGATCCATTTATTTAGGTCTGGAAAATAGGATCCATTTATTTAGGTCTGGAAAATAGGATCCATCTATCCAGGTCTGGAAAATAGGATCCATCTATCCAGGTCTGGAAAAAAGGATCCATCTATCCAGGTCTGGAAAATAGGATCCATCTATCCAGGTCTGGAAAATAGGATCCATTTATTTAGGTCTGGAAAATAGGATCCATTTATTTAGGTCTGGAAAATAGGATCCATCTATCCAGGTCTGGAAAATAGGATCCATCTATCCAGGTCTGGAAAATAGGATCCATTTATTTAGGTCTGGAAAACAGGATCCATCTATCCAGGTCTGGAAAATAGGATCCATCTATCCAGGTCTGGAAAAGAGGATCCATCTATCCAGGTCTGGAAAATAGGATCCATCTATCCAGGTCTGGAAAATAGGATCCATTTATTTAGGTCTGGAAAACAGGATCCATCTATCCAGGTCTGGAAAATAGGATCCATCTATCCAGGTCTGGAAAATAGGATCCATTTATTTAGGTCTGGAAAATAGGATCCATCTATCCAGGTCTGGAAAATAGGATCCATCTATCCAGGTCTGGAAAATAGGATCCATTTATTTAGGTCTGGAAAACAGGATCCATCTATCCAGGTCTGGAAAATAGGATCCATCTATCCAGGTCTGGAAAATAGGATCCATCTATCCAGGTCTGGAAAATAGGATCCATCTATCCAGGTCTGGAAAATAGGATCCATCTATCCAGGTCTGGAAAATAGGATCCATCTATCCAGGTCTGGAAAATAGGATCCATTTATTTAGGTCTGGAAAACAGGATCCATCTATCCAGGTCTGGAAAATAGGATCCATCTATCCAGGTCTGGAAAATAGGATCCATTTATTAAGGTCTGGAAAATAGGATCCATCTATCCAGGTCTGGAAAATAGGATCCATCTATCCAGGTCTGGAAAATAGGATCCATTTATTAAGGTCTGGAAAATAGGATCCATTTATTTAGGTCTGGAAAATAGGACCCATTTATTTAGGTCTGGAAAACAGGATCCATTTATTTAGGTCTGGAAAATAGGGCCCATTTATTTAGGTCTGGAAAATAGGATCCATTTAACCAGGTCTGGAAAATAGGATCCATTTATTAAGGTCTGGAAAATAGGATCCATTTATTTAGGTCTGGAAAACAGGATCCATCTATCCAGGTCTGGAAAATAGGATCCATCTATCCAGGTCTGGAAAATAGGATCCATCTATCCAGGTCTGGAAAATAGGATCCATTTATTAAGGTCTGGAAAATAGGATCCATCTATCCAGGTCTGGAAAATAGGATCCATCTATCCAGGTCTGGAAAATAGGATCCATTTATTTAGGTCTGGAAAATAGGATCCATCTATCCAGGTCTGGAAAATAGGATCCATCTATCCAGGTCTGGAAAATAGGATCCATTTATTTAGGTCTGGAAAACAGGATCCATCTATCCAGGTCTGGAAAATAGGATCCATCTATCCAGGTCTGGAAAATAGGATCCATTTATTTAGGTCTGGAAAATAGGATCCATCTATCCAGGTCTGGAAAATAGGATCCATTTATTTAGGTCTGGAAAATAGGATCCATCTATCCAGGTCTGGAAAATAGGATCCATCTATCCAGGTCTGGAAAATAGGATCCATTTATTTAGGTCTGGAAAACAGGATCCATCTATCCAGGTCTGGAAAATAGGATCCATTTATTTAGGTCTGGAAAATAGGATCCATTTATTTAGGTCTGAAAAATAGGATCCATCTATCCAGGTCTGGAAAATAGGATCCATCTATCCAGGTCTGGAAAATAGGATCCATCTATCCAGGTCTGGAAAATAGGATCCATTTATTTAGGTCTGGAAAATAGGATCCATCTATCCAGGTCTGGAAAATAGGATCCATCTATCCAGGTCTGGAAAATAGGATCCATTTATTTAGGTCTGGAAAACAGGATCCATCTATCCAGGTCTGGAAAATAGGATCCATCTATCCAGGTCTGGAAAATAGGATCCATTTATTTAGGTCTGGAAAATAGGATCCATCTATCCAGGTCTGGAAAATAGGATCCATTTATTTAGGTCTGGAAAACAGGATCCATCTATCCAGGTCTGGAAAATAGGATCCATCTATCCAGGTCTGGAAAATAGGATCCATTTATTTAGGTCTGGAAAACAGGATCCATCTATCCAGGTCTGGAAAATAGGATCCATCTATCCAGGTCTGGAAAATAGGATCCATTTATTTAGGTCTGGAAAACAGGATCCATCTATCCAGGTCTGGAAAATAGGATCCATCTATCCAGGTCTGGAAAATAGGATCCATCTATCCAGGTCTGGAAAATAGGATCCATTTATTTAGGTCTGGAAAACAGGATCCATCTATCCAGGTCTGGAAAATAGGATCCATCTATCCAGGTCTGGAAAATAGGATCCATTTATTTAGGTCTGGAAAACAGGATCCATCTATCCAGGTCTGGAAAATAGGATCCATCTATCCAGGTCTGGAAAATAGGATCCATCTATCCAGGTCTGGAAAATAGGATCCATCTATCCAGGTCTGGAAAATAGGATCCATCTATCCAGGTCTGGAAAATAGGATCCATTTATTTAGGTCTGGAAAACAGGATCCATCTATCCAGGTCTGGAAAATAGGATCCATTTATTTAGGTCTGGAAAACAGGATCCATCTATCCAGGTCTGGAAAATAGGATCCATTTATTTAGGTCTGGAAAACAGGATCCATCTATCCAGGTCTGGAAAATAGGATCCATCTATCCAGGTCTGGAAAATAGGATCCATTTATTTAGGTCTGGAAAATAGGATCCATTTATTTAGGTCTGGAAAATAGGATCCATCTATCCAGGTCTGGAAAATAGGATCCATCTATCCAGGTCTGGAAAATAGGATCCATTTATTTAGGTCTGGAAAACAGGATCCATCTATCCAGGTCTGGAAAATAGGATCCATCTATCCAGGTCTGGAAAATAGGATCCATTTATTTAGGTCTGGAAAACAGGATCCATCTATCCAGGTCTGGAAAATAGGATCCATTTATTTAGGTCTGGAAAACAGGATCCATCTATCCAGGTCTGGAAAATAGGATCCATCTATCCAGGTCTGGAAAATAGGATCCATCTATCCAGGTCTGGAAAATAGGATCCATCTATCCAGGTCTGGAAAATAGGATCCATTTATTTAGGTCTGGAAAATAGGATCCATTTATTTAGGTCTGGAAAATAGGATCCATCTATCCAGGTCTGGAAAATAGGATCCATCTATCCAGGTCTGGAAAATAGGATCCATCTATCCAGGTCTGGAAAATAGGATCCATTTATTTAGGTCTGGAAAACAGGATCCATCTATCCAGGTCTGGAAAATAGGATCCATTTTTTTAGGTCTGGAAAATAGGATCCATCTATCCAGGTCTGGAAAATAGGATCCATCTATCCAGGTCTGGAAAATAGGATCCATTTATTTAGGTCTGGAAAACAGGATCCATCTATCCAGGTCTGGAAAATAGGATCCATCTATCCAGGTCTGGAAAATAGGATCCATTTATTTAGGTCTGGAAAATAGGATCCATCTATCCAGGTCTGGAAAATAGGATCCATTTATTTAGGTCTGGAAAACAGGATCCATCTATCCAGGTCTGGAAAATAGGATCCATCTATCCAGGTCTGGAAAATAGGATCCATCTATCCAGGTCTGGAAAATAGGATCCATTTATTAAGGTCTGGAAAATAGGATCCATTTATTTAGGTCTGGAAAACAGGATCCATCTATCCAGGTCTGGAAAATAGGATCCATCTATCCAGGTCTGGAAAATAGGATCCATTTATTTAGGTCTGGAAAATAGGATCCATCTATCCGGGTCTGGAAAATAGGATCCATCTATCCAGGTCTGGAAAATAGGATCCATTTATTTAGGTCTGGAAAATAGGATCCATCTATCCAGGTCTGGAAAATAGGATCCATTTATTAAGGTCTGGAAAATAGGATCCATTTATTTAGGTCTGGAAAACAGGATCCATCTATCCAGGTCTGGAAAATAGGATCCATCTATCCAGGTCTGGAAAATAGGATCCATTTATTTAGGTCTGGAAAATAGGATCCATTTATTTAGGTCTGGAAAACAGGATCCATCTATCCAGGTCTGGAAAATAGGATCCATCTATCCAGGTCTGGAAAATAGGATCCATTTATTTAGGTCTGGAAAATAGGATCCATTTATTTAGGTCTGGAAAATAGGATCCATCTATCCAGGTCTGGAAAATAGGATCCATTTATTTAGGTCTGGAAAACAGGATCCATCTATCCAGGTCTGGAAAATAGGATCCATCTATCCAGGTCTGGAAAATAGGATCCATTTATTTAGGTCTGGAAAACAGGATCCATCTATCCAGGTCTGGAAAATAGGATCCATTTTTTTAGGTCTGGAAAATAGGATCCATCTATCCAGGTCTGGAAAATAGGATCCATCTATCCAGGTCTGGAAAATAGGATCCATCTATCCAGGTCTGGAAAATAGGATCCATTTATTTAGGTCTGGAAAACAGGATCCATCTATCCAGGTCTGGAAAATAGGATCCATTTATTTAGGTCTGGAAAACAGGATCCATCTATCCAGGTCTGGAAAATAGGATCCATTTATTTAGGTCTGGAAAACAGGATCCATCTATCCAGGTCTGGAAAATAGGATCCATCTATCCAGGTCTGGAAAATAGGATCCATTTATTTAGGTCTGGAAAATAGGATCCATTTATTTAGGTCTGGAAAATAGGATCCATCTATCCAGGTCTGGAAAATAGGATCCATCTATCCAGGTCTGGAAAATAGGATCCATTTATTTAGGTCTGGAAAACAGGATCCATCTATCCAGGTCTGGAAAATAGGATCCATCTATCCAGGTCTGGAAAATAGGATCCATTTATTTAGGTCTGGAAAATAGGATCCATCTATCCAGGTCTGGAAAATAGGATCCATTTATTTAGGTCTGGAAAACAGGATCCATCTATCCAGGTCTGGAAAATAGGATCCATCTATCCAGGTCTGGAAAATAGGATCCATCTATCCAGGTCTGGAAAATAGGATCCATCTATCCAGGTCTGGAAAATAGGATCCATTTATTTAGGTCTGGAAAATAGGATCCATTTATTTAGGTCTGGAAAATAGGATCCATCTATCCAGGTCTGGAAAATAGGATCCATCTATCCAGGTCTGGAAAATAGGATCCATCTATCCAGGTCTGGAAAATAGGATCCATTTATTTAGGTCTGGAAAACAGGATCCATCTATCCAGGTCTGGAAAATAGGATCCATTTTTTTAGGTCTGGAAAATAGGATCCATCTATCCAGGTCTGGAAAATAGGATCCATCTATCCAGGTCTGGAAAATAGGATCCATTTATTTAGGTCTGGAAAACAGGATCCATCTATCCAGGTCTGGAAAATAGGATCCATCTATCCAGGTCTGGAAAATAGGATCCATTTATTTAGGTCTGGAAAATAGGATCCATCTATCCAGGTCTGGAAAATAGGATCCATTTATTTAGGTCTGGAAAACAGGATCCATCTATCCAGGTCTGGAAAATAGGATCCATCTATCCAGGTCTGGAAAATAGGATCCATCTATCCAGGTCTGGAAAATAGGATCCATTTATTAAGGTCTGGAAAATAGGATCCATTTATTTAGGTCTGGAAAACAGGATCCATCTATCCAGGTCTGGAAAATAGGATCCATCTATCCAGGTCTGGAAAATAGGATCCATTTATTTAGGTCTGGAAAATAGGATCCATCTATCCGGGTCTGGAAAATAGGATCCATCTATCCAGGTCTGGAAAATAGGATCCATTTATTTAGGTCTGGAAAATAGGATCCATCTATCCAGGTCTGGAAAATAGGATCCATTTATTAAGGTCTGGAAAATAGGATCCATTTATTTAGGTCTGGAAAACAGGATCCATCTATCCAGGTCTGGAAAATAGGATCCATCTATCCAGGTCTGGAAAATAGGATCCATTTATTTAGGTCTGGAAAATAGGATCCATTTATTTAGGTCTGGAAAACAGGATCCATCTATCCAGGTCTGGAAAATAGGATCCATCTATCCAGGTCTGGAAAATAGGATCCATTTATTTAGGTCTGGAAAATAGGATCCATTTATTTAGGTCTGGAAAATAGGATCCATCTATCCAGGTCTGGAAAATAGGATCCATTTATTTAGGTCTGGAAAACAGGATCCATCTATCCAGGTCTGGAAAATAGGATCCATCTATCCAGGTCTGGAAAATAGGATCCATCTATCCAGGTCTGGAAAATAGGATCCATTTATTTAGGTCTGGAAAACAGGATCCATCTATCCAGGTCTGGAAAATAGGATCCATTTATTTAGGTCTGGAAAACAGGATCCATCTATCCAGGTCTGGAAAATAGGATCCATTTATTTAGGTCTGGAAAACAGGATCCATCTATCCAGGTCTGGAAAATAGGATCCATCTATCCAGGTCTGGAAAATAGGATCCATTTATTTAGGTCTGGAAAATAGGATCCATTTATTTAGGTCTGGAAAATAGGATCCATCTATCCAGGTCTGGAAAATAGGATCCATCTATCCAGGTCTGGAAAATAGGATCCATTTATTTAGGTCTGGAAAACAGGATCCATCTATCCAGGTCTGGAAAATAGGATCCATCTATCCAGGTCTGGAAAATAGGATCCATTTATTTAGGTCTGGAAAATAGGATCCATCTATCCAGGTCTGGAAAATAGGATCCATTTATTTAGGTCTGGAAAACAGGATCCATCTATCCAGGTCTGGAAAATAGGATCCATCTATCCAGGTCTGGAAAATAGGATCCATCTATCCAGGTCTGGAAAATAGGATCCATCTATCCAGGTCTGGAAAATAGGATCCATTTATTTAGGTCTGGAAAATAGGATCCATTTATTTAGGTCTGGAAAATAGGATCCATCTATCCAGGTCTGGAAAATAGGATCCATCTATCCAGGTCTGGAAAATAGGATCCATCTATCCAGGTCTGGAAAATAGGATCCATTTATTTAGGTCTGGAAAACAGGATCCATCTATCCAGGTCTGGAAAATAGGATCCATTTTTTTAGGTCTGGAAAATAGGATCCATCTATCCAGGTCTGGAAAATAGGATCCATCTATCCAGGTCTGGAAAATAGGATCCATTTATTTAGGTCTGGAAAACAGGATCCATCTATCCAGGTCTGGAAAATAGGATCCATCTATCCAGGTCTGGAAAATAGGATCCATTTATTTAGGTCTGGAAAATAGGATCCATCTATCCAGGTCTGGAAAACAGGATCCATTTATTTAGGTCTGGAAAACAGGATCCATCTATCCAGGTCTGGAAAATAGGATCCATCTATCCAGGTCTGGAAAATAGGATCCATCTATCCAGGTCTGGAAAATAGGATCCATTTATTAAGGTCTGGAAAATAGGATCCATTTATTTAGGTCTGGAAAACAGGATCCATCTATCCAGGTCTGGAAAATAGGATCCATCTATCCAGGTCTGGAAAATAGGATCCATTTATTTAGGTCTGGAAAATAGGATCCATCTATCCAGGTCTGGAAAATAGGATCCATCTATCCAGGTCTGGAAAATAGGATCCATTTATTTAGGTCTGGAAAATAGGATCCATCTATCCAGGTCTGGAAAATAGGATCCATTTATTTAGGTCTGGAAAATAGGATCCATTTATTTAGGTCTGGAAAACAGGATCCATCTATCCAGGTCTGGAAAATAGGATCCATCTATCCAGGTCTGGAAAATAGGATCCATCTATCCAGGTCTGGAAAATAGGATCCATTTATTAAGGTCTGGAAAATAGGATCCATTTATTTAGGTCTGGAAAACAGGATCCATCTATCCAGGTCTGGAAAATAGGATCCATCTATCCAGGTCTGGAAAATAGGATCCATTTATTTAGGTCTGGAAAATAGGATCCATCTATCCAGGTCTGGAAAATAGGATCCATCTATCCAGGTCTGGAAAATAGGATCCATTTATTTAGGTCTGGAAAATAGGATCCATCTATCCAGGTCTGGAAAATAGGATCCATTTATTTAGGTCTGGAAAATAGGATCCATTTATTTAGGTCTGGAAAACAGGATCCATCTATCCAGGTCTGGAAAATAGGATCCATCTATCCAGGTCTGGAAAATAGGATCCATTTATTTAGGTCTGGAAAATAGGATCCATTTATTTAGGTCTGGAAAATAGGATCCATCTATCCAGGTCTGGAAAATAGGATCCATTTATTTAGGTCTGGAAAACAGGATCCATCTATCCAGGTCTGGAAAATAGGATCCATCTATCCAGGTCTGGAAAATAGGATCCATCTATCCAGGTCTGGAAAATAGGATCCATCTATCCAGGTCTGGAAAATAGGATCCATCTATCCAGGTCTGGAAAATAGGATCCATTTATTTAGGTCTGGAAAATAGGATCCATCTATCCAGGTCTGGAAAATAGGATCCATCTATCCAGGTCTGGAAAATAGGATCCATCTATCCAGGTCTGGAAAATAGGATCCATCTATCCAGGTCTGGAAAATAGAATCCATCTATCCAGGTCTGGAAAATAGGATCCATTTATTTAGGTCTGGAAAACAGGATCCATCTATCCAGGTCTGGAAAATAGGATCCATCTATCCAGGTCTGGAAAATAGGATCCATCTATCCAGGTCTGGAAAATAGGATCCATTTATTAAGGTCTGGAAAATAGGATCCATTTATTTAGGTCTGGAAAACAGGATCCATCTGTCCAGGTCTGGAAAATAGGATCCATCTATCCAGGTCTGGAAAATAGGATCCATTTATTTAGGTCTGGAAAATAGGATCCATCTATCCAGGTCTGTAAAATAGGATCCATTTATTTAGGTCTGGAAAACAGGATCCATCTATCCAGGTCTGGAAAATAGGATCCATCTATCCAGGTCTGGAAAATAGGATCCATCTATCCAGGTCTGGAAAATAGGATCCATCTATCCAGGTCTGGAAAATAGGATCCATTTATTTAGGTCTGGAAAATAGGATCCATTTATTTAGGTCTGGAAAATAGGATCCATCTATCCAGGTCTGGAAAATAGGATCCATTTATTTAGGTCTGGAAAACAGGATCCATCTATCCAGGTCTGGAAAATAGGATCCATCTATCCAGGTCTGGAAAATAGGATCCATTTATTTAGGTCTGGAAAACAGGATCCATCTATCCAGGTCTGGAAAATAGGATCCATCTATCCAGGTCTGGAAAATAGGATCCATTTATTTAGGTCTGGAAAACAGGATCCATCTATCCAGGTCTGGAAAATAGGATCCATCTATCCAGGTCTGGAAAATAGGATCCATCTATCCAGGTCTGGAAAATAGGATCCATCTATCCAGGTCTGGAAAATAGGATCCATCTATCCAGGTCTGGAAAATAGGATCCATTTATTTAGGTCTGGAAAACAGGATCCATCTATCCAGGTCTGGAAAATAGGATCCATCTATCCAGGTCTGGAAAATAGGATCCATTTATTAAGGTCTGGAAAATAGGATCCATTTATTTAGGTCTGGAAAACAGGATCCATCTATCCAGGTCTGGAAAATAGGATCCATCTATCCAGGTCTGGAAAATAGGATCCATTTATTTAGGTCTGGAAAATAGGATCCATCTATCCAGGTCTGGAAAATAGGATCCATCTATCCAGGTCTGGAAAATAGGATCCATTTATTTAGGTCTGGAAAATAGGATCCATCTATCCAGGTCTGGAAAATAGGATCCATCTATCCAGGTCTGGAAAATAGGATCCATCTATCCAGGTCTGGAAAATAGGATCCATTTATTTAGGTCTGGAAAATAGGATCCATTTATTAAGGTCTGGAAAATAGGATCCATTTATTTAGGTCTGGAAAACAGGATCCATCTATCCAGGTCTGGAAAATAGGATCCATCTATCCAGGTCTGGAAAATAGGATCCATTTATTTAGGTCTGGAAAATAGGATCCATTTATTTAGGTCTGGAAAACAGGATCCATCTATCCAGGTCTGGAAAATAGGATCCATCTATCCAGGTCTGGAAAATAGGATCCATCTATCCAGGTCTGGAAAATAGGATCCATTTATTTAGGTCTGGAAAATAGGATCCATCTATCCAGGTCTGGAAAATAGGATCCATCTATCCAGGTCTGGAAAATAGGATCCATTTATTTAGGTCTGGAAAATAGGATCCATCTATCCAGGTCTGGAAAATAGGATCCATTTATTTAGGTCTGGAAAACAGGATCCATCTATCCAGGTCTGGAAAATAGGATCCATCTATCCAGGTCTGGAAAATAGGATCCATCTATCCAGGTCTGGAAAATAGGATCCATTTATTTAGGTCTGGAAAATAGGATCCATCTATCCAGGTCTGGAAAATAGGATCCATCTATCCAGGTCTGGAAAATAGGATCCATTTATTTAGGTCTGGAAAATAGGATCCATCTATCCAGGTCTGGAAAATAGGATCCATTTATTTAGGTCTGGAAAACAGGATCCATCTATCCAGGTCTGGAAAATAGGATCCATCTATCCAGGTCTGGAAAATAGGATCCATCTATCCAGGTCTGGAAAATAGGATCCATCTATCCAGGTCTGGAAAATAGGATCCATTTATTTAGGTCTGGAAAATAGGATCCATTTATTTAGGTCTGGAAAATAGGATCCATCTATCCAGGTCTGGAAAATAGGATCCATCTATCCAGGTCTGGAAAATAGGATCCATTTATTTAGGTCTGGAAAATAGGATCCATTTATTTAGGTCTGGAAAATAGGACCCATCTATCCAGGTCTGGAAAACAGGATCCATCTATCCAGGTCTGGAAAATAGGATCCATCTATCCAGGTCTGGAAAATAGGATCCATTTATTTAGGTCTGGAAAATAGGATCCATCTATCCAGGTCTGGAAAATAGGATCCATTTATTTAGGTCTGGAAAACAGGATCCATCTATCCAGGTCTGGAAAATAGGATCCATCTATCCAGGTCTGGAAAATAGGATCCATCTATCCAGGTCTGGAAAATAGGATCCATCTATCCAGGTCTGGAAAATAGGATCCATTTATTTAGGTCTGGAAAATAAGATCCATCTATCCAGGTCTGGAAAATAGGATCCATCTATCCAGGTCTGGAAAATAGGATCCATTTATTTAGGTCTGGAAAACAGGATCCATCTATCCAGGTCTGGAAAATAGGATCCATCTATCCAGGTCTGGAAAATAGGATCCATTTATTTAGGTCTGGAAAATAGGATCCATCTATCCAGGTCTGGAAAATAGGATCCATCTATCCAGGTCTGGAAAATAGGATCCATTTATTTAGGTCTGGAAAACAGGATCCATCTATCCAGGTCTGGAAAATAGGATCCATCTATCCAGGTCTGGAAAATAGGATCCATCTATCCAGGTCTGGAAAATAGGATCCATTTATTTAGGTCTGGAAAACAGGATCCATCTATCCAGGTCTGGAAAATAGGATCCATCTATCCAGGTCTGGAAAATAGGATCCATCTATCCAGGTCTGGAAAATAGGATCCATCTATCCAGGTCTGGAAAATAGGATCCATTTATTTAGGTCTGGAAAACAGGATCCATCTATCCAGGTCTGGAAAATAGGATCCATCTATCCAGGTCTGGAAAATAGGATCCATTTATTTAGGTCTGGAAAATAGGATCCATCTATCCAGGTCTGGAAAATAGGATCCATCTATCCAGGTCTGGAAAATAGGATCCATTTATTTAGGTCTGGAAAACAGGATCCATCTATCCAGGTCTGGAAAATAGGATCCATTTATTAAGGTCTGGAAAATAGGATCCATTTATTTAGGTCTGGAAAATAGGACCCATTTATTTAGGTCTGGAAAATAGGATCCATTTATTTAGGTCTGGAAAATAGGATCCATTTATTAAGGTCTGGAAAATAGGATCCATTTATTTAGGTCTGGAAAACAGGATCCATTTATTTAGGTCTGGAAAATAGAATCCATTTATCCAGGTCTGGAAAACAGGATCCATCTATCCAGGTCTGGAAAATAGGATCCATCTATCCAGGTCTGGAAAATAGGATCCATTTATTTAGGTCTGGAAAACAGGATCCATCTATCCAGGTCTGGAAAATAGGATCCATCTATCCAGGTCTGGAAAATAGGATCCATTTATTAAGGTCTGGAAAATAGGATCCATTTATTTAGGTCTGGAAAATAGGATCCATTTATTTAGGTCTGGAAAACAGGATCCATCTATCCAGGTCTGGAAAATAGGATCCATCTATCCAGGTCTGGAAAATAGGATCCATTTATTTAGGTCTGGAAAATAGGATCCATCTATCCAGGTCTGGAAAATAGGATCCATCTATCCAGGTCTGGAAAATAGGATCCATCTATCCAGGTCTGGAAAATAGGATCCATTTATTTAGGTCTGGAAAACAGGATCCATCTATCCAGGTCTGGAAAATAGGATCCATCTATCCAGGTCTGGAAAATAGGATCCATTTATTAAGGTCTGGAAAATAGGATCCATTTATTTAGGTCTGGAAAATAGGATCCATTTATTTAGGTCTGGAAAACAGGATCCATCTATCCAGGTCTGGAAAATAGGATCCATTTATTAAGGTCTGGAAAATAGGATCCATTTATTTAGGTCTGGAAAATAGGACCCATTTATTTAGGTCTGGAAAATAGGATCCATTTAACCAGGTCTGGAAAATAGGATCCATTTATTAAGGTCTGGAAAATAGGATCCATTTATTTAGGTCTGGAAAACAGGATCCATTTATTTAGGTCTGGAAAATAGGACCCATTTATTTAGGTCTGGAAAATAGGATCCATTTAACCAGGTCTGGAAAATAGGATCCATTTATTAAGGTCTGGAAAATAGGATCCATTTATTTAGGTCTGGAAAACAGGATCCATCTATCCAGGTCTGGAAAATAGGATCCATCTATCCAGGTCTGGAAAATAGGATCCATCTATCCAGGTCTGGAAAATAGGATCCATTTATTAAGGTCTGGAAAAAAGGATCCATTTATTTAGGTCTGGAAAACAGGATCCATCTATCCAGGTCTGGAAAATAGGATCCATCTATCCAGGTCTGGAAAATAGGATCCATTTATTTAGGTCTGGAAAATAGGATCCATCTATCCAGGTCTGGAAAATAGGATCCATTTATTTAGGTCTGGAAAACAGGATCCATCTATCCAGGTCTGGAAAATAGGATCCATCTATCCAGGTCTGGAAAATAGGATCCATCTATCCAGGTCTGGAAAATAGGATCCATTTATTTAGGTCTGGAAAATAGGATCCATCTATCCAGGTCTGGAAAATAGGATCCATCTATCCAGGTCTGGAAAATAGGATCCATTTGTTTAGGTCTGGAAAATAGGATCCATCTATCCAGGTCTGGAAAATAGGATCCATTTATTTAGGTCTGGAAAATAGGATCCATCTATCCAGGTCTGGAAAATAGGATCCATCTATCCAGGTCTGGAAAATAGGATCCATCTATCCAGGTCTGGAAAATAGGATCCATTTATTTAGGTCTGGAAAACAGGATCCATCTATCCAGGTCTGGAAAATAGGATCCATCTATCCAGGTCTGGAAAATAGGATCCATTTATTTAGGTCTGGAAAACAGGATCCATCTATCCAGGTCTGGAAAATAGGATCCATCTATCCAGGTCTGGAAAATAGGATCCATTTATTTAGGTCTGGAAAATAGGATCCATCTATCCAGGTCTGGAAAATAGGATCCATCTATCCAGGTCTGGAAAATAGGATCCATTTATTTAGGTCTGGAAAACAGGATCCATCTATCCAGGTCTGGAAAATAGGATCCATTTATTAAGGTCTGGAAAATAGGATCCATTTATTTAGGTCTGGAAAATAGGACCCATTTATTTAGGTCTGGAAAATAGGATCCATTTATTTAGGTCTGGAAAATAGGATCCATTTATTAAGGTCTGGAAAATAGGATCCATTTATTTAGGTCTGGAAAACAGGATCCATTTATTTAGGTCTGGAAAATAGAATCCATTTATCCAGGTCTGGAAAACAGGATCCATCTATCCAGGTCTGGAAAATAGGATCCATCTATCCAGGTCTGGAAAATAGGATCCATTTATTTAGGTCTGGAAAACAGGATCCATCTATCCAGGTCTGGAAAATAGGATCCATCTATCCAGGTCTAGAAAATAGGATCCATTTATTAAGGTCTGGAAAATAGGATCCATTTATTTAGGTCTGGAAAATAGGATCCATTTATTTAGGTCTGGAAAACAGGATCCATCTATCCAGGTCTGGAAAATAGGATCCATCTATCCAGGTCTGGAAAATAGGATCCATTTATTTAGGTCTGGAAAATAGGATCCATCTATCCAGGTCTGGAAAATAGGATCCATCTATCCAGGTCTGGAAAATAGGATCCATCTATCCAGGTCTGGAAAATAGGATCCATTTATTTAGGTCTGGAAAACAGGATCCATCTATCCAGGTCTGGAAAATAGGATCCATCTATCCAGGTCTGGAAAATAGGATCCATTTATTAAGGTCTGGAAAATAGGATCCATTTATTTAGGTCTGGAAAATAGGATCCATTTATTTAGGTCTGGAAAACAGGATCCATCTATCCAGGTCTGGAAAATAGGATCCATTTATTAAGGTCTGGAAAATAGGATCCATTTATTTAGGTCTGGAAAATAGGACCCATTTATTTAGGTCTGGAAAATAGGATCCATTTAACCAGGTCTGGAAAATAGGATCCATTTATTAAGGTCTGGAAAATAGGATCCATTTATTTAGGTCTGGAAAACAGGATCCATTTATTTAGGTCTGGAAAATAGGACCCATTTATTTAGGTCTGGAAAATAGGATCCATTTAACCAGGTCTGGAAAATAGGATCCATTTATTAAGGTCTGGAAAATAGGATCCATTTATTTAGGTCTGGAAAATAGGATCCATCTATCCAGGTCTGGAAAATAGGATCCATCTATCCAGGTCTGGAAAATAGGATCCATCTATCCAGGTCTGGAAAATAGGATCCATTTATTTAGGTCTGGAAAACAGGATCCATCTATCCAGGTCTGGAAAATAGGATCCATCTATCCAGGTCTGGAAAATAGGATCCATTTATTAAGGTCTGGAAAATAGGATCCATTTATTTAGGTCTGGAAAATAGGATCCATTTATTTAGGTCTGGAAAACAGGATCCATCTATCCAGGTCTGGAAAATAGGATCCATTTATTAAGGTCTGGAAAATAGGATCCATTTATTTAGGTCTGGAAAATAGGACCCATTTATTTAGGTCTGGAAAATAGGATCCATTTAACCAGGTCTGGAAAATAGGATCCATTTATTAAGGTCTGGAAAATAGGATCCATTTATTTAGGTCTGGAAAACAGGATCCATTTATTTAGGTCTGGAAAATAGGACCCATTTATTTAGGTCTGGAAAATAGGATCCATTTAACCAGGTCTGGAAAATAGGATCCATTTATTAAGGTCTGGAAAATAGGATCCATTTATTTAGGTCTGGAAAACAGGATCCATCTATCCAGGTCTGGAAAATAGGATCCATCTATCCAGGTCTGGAAAATAGGATCCATCTATCCAGGTCTGGAAAATAGGATCCATTTATTAAGGTCTGGAAAAAAGGATCCATTTATTTAGGTCTGGAAAACAGGATCCATCTATCCAGGTCTGGAAAATAGGATCCATCTATCCAGGTCTGGAAAATAGGATCCATTTATTTAGGTCTGGAAAATAGGATCCATCTATCCAGGTCTGGAAAATAGGATCCATTTATTTAGGTCTGGAAAACAGGATCCATCTATCCAGGTCTGGAAAATAGGATCCATCTATCCAGGTCTGGAAAATAGGATCCATCTATCCAGGTCTGGAAAATAGGATCCATTTATTTAGGTCTGGAAAATAGGATCCATCTATCCAGGTCTGGAAAATAGGATCCATCTATCCAGGTCTGGAAAATAGGATCCATTTGTTTAGGTCTGGAAAATAGGATCCATCTATCCAGGTCTGGAAAATAGGATCCATTTATTTAGGTCTGGAAAATAGGATCCATCTATCCAGGTCTGGAAAATAGGATCCATCTATCCAGGTCTGGAAAATAGGATCCATCTATCCAGGTCTGGAAAATAGGATCCATTTATTTAGGTCTGGAAAACAGGATCCATCTATCCAGGTCTGGAAAATAGGATCCATCTATCCAGGTCTGGAAAATAGGATCCATTTATTTAGGTCTGGAAAATAGGATCCATCTATCCAGGTCTGGAAAATAGGATCCATTTATTTAGGTCTGGAAAACAGGATCCATCTATCCAGGTCTGGAAAATAGGATCCATCTATCCAGGTCTGGAAAATAGGATCCATTTATTAAGGTCTGGAAAAAAGGATCCATTTATTTAGGTCTGGAAAACAGGATCCATCTATCCAGGTCTGGAAAATAGGATCCATCTATCCAGGTCTGGAAAATAGGATCCATTTATTTAGGTCTGGAAAACAGGATCCATCTATCCAGGTCTGGAAAATAGGATCCATCTATCCAGGTCTGGAAAATAGGATCCATTTATTTAGGTCTGGAAAACAGGATCCATCTATCCAGGTCTGGAAAATAGGATCCATTTATTTAGGTCTGGAAAACAGGATCCATCTATCCAGGTCTGGAAAATAGGATCCATTTATTTAGGTCTGGTAAACAGGATCCATCTATCCAGGTCTGGAAAATAGGATCCATCTATCCAGGTCTGGAAAATAGGATCCATTTATTAAGGTCTGGAAAAAAGGATCCATTTATTTAGGTCTGGAAAACAGGATCCATCTATCCAGGTCTGGAAAATAGGATCCATCTATCCAGGTCTGGAAAATAGGATCCATTTATTTAGGTCTGGAAAACAGGATCCATCTATCCAGGTCTGGAAAATAGGATCCATCTATCCAGGTCTGGAAAATAGGATCCATTTATTTAGGTCTGGAAAACAGGATCCATCTATCCAGGTCTGGAAAATAGGATCCATCTATCCAGGTCTGGAAAATAGGATCCATCTATCCAGGTCTGGAAAATAGGATCCATCTATCCAGGTCTGGAAAATAGGATCCATCTATCCAGGTCTGGAAAATAGGATCCATCTATCCAGGTCTGGAAAATAGGATCCATCTATCCAGGTCTGGAAAATAGGATCCATTTATTTAGGTCTGGAAAACAGGATCCATCTATCCAGGTCTGGAAAATAGGATCCATCTATCCAGGTCTGGAAAATAGGATCCATCTATCCAGGTCTGGAAAATAGGATCCATTTATTAAGGTCTGGAAAATAGGATCCATTTATTTAGGTCTGGAAAACAGGATCCATCTATCCAGGTCTGGAAAATAGGATCCATCTATCCAGGTCTGGAAAATAGGATCCATTTATTTAGGTCTGGAAAATAGGATCCATCTATCCAGGTCTGGAAAATAGGATCCATTTATTTAGGTCTGGAAAACAGGATCCATCTATCCAGGTCTGGAAAATAGGATCCATTTATTTAGGTCTGGAAAATAGGATCCATTTATTAAGGTCTGGAAAATAGGATCCATTTATTTAGGTCTGGAAAATAGGATCCATTTATTTAGGTCTGGAAAATAGGATCCATTTATTTAGGTCTGGAAAATAGGATCCATTTATCCAGGTCTGTAAAATAGGACTGTTTTCCAGACCTAAATAAATGGATCCTATTTTCCAGACCTGGATAGATGGATCCTATTTTCCAGACCTAAATAAATGGATCCTATTTTCCAGACCTGGATAGATGGATCCTATTTTCCAGACCTGGATAGATGGATCCTATTTTCCAGACCTGGATAGATGGATCCTATTTCCCAGACCTAAATAAATGGATCCTATTTTCCAGACCTGGATAGATGGATCCTATTTTCCAGACCTAAATAAATGGATCCTATTTTCCAGACCTGGATAGATGGATCCTATTTTCCAGACCTAAATAAATGGATCCTATTTTCCAGACCTGGATAGATGGATCCTATTTTCCAGACCTGGATTGATGGATCCTATTTTCCAGACCTAAATAAAGGGATCCTATTTTCCAGACCTAAATAAATGGATCCTATTTTCCAGACCTGGAAAGATAGATCCTATTTTCCAGACCTGGATAGATGGATCCTATTTTCCAGACCTAAATAAATGGATCCTATTTTCCAGACCTGGATAGATGGATCCTATTTTCCAGACCTGGATAGATGGATCCTATTTTCCAGACCTAAATGAATGGATCCTATTTTCCAGACCTGGAAAGATAGATCCTATTTTCCAGACCTGGATAAATGGATCCTATTTTCCAGACCTGGATAGATGGATCCTATTTTCCAGACCTAAATAAATGGATCCTATTTTCCAGACCTGGATAGATGGATCCTATTTTCCAGACCTGGATAATTGGATGCTATTTTCCAGACCTGGATAAATGGATCCCTTTTTCCAGACCTAAATAAATGGATCCTATTTTCCAGACCTAAATAAATGGATCCTATTTTCCAGACCTGGATAGATGGATCCTATTTTCCAGACCTAAATAAATGGATCCTATTTTCCAGACCTGGATAGATGGATCCTATTTTCCAGACCTGGATTGATGGATCCTATTTTCCAGACCTAAATAAAGGGATCCTATTTTCCAGACCTAAATAAATGGATCCTATTTTCCAGACCTGGAAAGATAGATCCTATTTTCCAGACCTGGATAGATGGATCCTATTTTCCAGACCTGGATAGATGGATCCTATTTTCCAGACCTAAATAAATGGATCCTATTTTCCAGACCTGGATAGATGGATCCTATTTTCCAGACCTGGATAATTGGATCCTATTTTCCAGACCTGGATAAATGGATCCTATTTTCCAGACCTGGATAGATGGATCCTATTTTCCAGACCTAAATAAATGGATCCTATTTTCCAGACCTGGATAGATGGATCCTATTTTCCAGACCTGGATAATTGGATGCTATTTTCCAGACCTGGATAAATGGATCCCTTTTTCCAGACCTAAATAAATGGATCCTATTTTCCAGACCTAAATAAATGGATCCTATTTTCCAGACCTGGATAATTGGATCCTATTTTCCAGACCTGGATAAATGGATCCTATTTTCCAGACCTGGATAGATGGATCCTATTTTCCAGACCTAAATAAATGGATCCTATTTTCCAGACCTGGATAGATGGATCCTATTTTCCAGACCTGGATAGATGGATCCTATTTTCCATACCTATATAAATGGATCCTATTTTCCAGACCTGGATAGATGGATCCTATTTTCCAGACCTAAATATATGGATCCTATTTTCCAGACCTGGATAGATGGATCCTATTTTCCAGACCTAAATAAATGGATCCTATTTTCCAGACCTGGATAGATGGATCCTATTTTCCAGACCTAAATAAATGGATCCTATTTTCCAGACCTGGATAGATAAAACCTATTTTCCAGACCTGGATAGATGGATCCTATTTTCCAGACCTAAATAATTGAATCCTATTTTCCAGACCTGGATAGATGGATCCTATTTTCCAGACCTGGATAGATGGATCCTATTTTCCAGACCTGGATAGATGGATCCTATTTTCCAGACCTAAATAAATGGATCCTATTTTCCAGACCTAAATAAATGGATCCTATTTTCCAGACCTGGATAGATGGATCCTATTTTCCAGACCTAAAAAAATGGATCCTATTTTCCAGACCTGGATAGATGGATCCTATTTTCCAGACCTGGATAGATGGATCCTATTTTCCAGACCTAAATAAATGGATCCTATTTTCCAGACCCAAATAAATGGATCCTATTTTCCAGACCTAAAAAAATGGATAATATTTTCCAGACCTGGATAGATGGATCCTTTTTTCCAGACTTGGAGAGATGGATCCTATTTTCCAGACCTAAATAAATGAGTCCTATTTTCCAGACCTGGAGAGATGGATCCTATTTTCCAGACCGGGATAGATGGATCCTATTTTCCAGACCTAAATAAATGGATCCCTTTTTCCAGACCTAAATAAATGGATCCTATTTTCCGGACCTAAATTAATGGATCCTATTTTCCAGACCTAAATAAATGGATCCTATTTTCCAGACCTGGATAGATGGATCCTATTTTCCAGACCTAAATAAATGGATCCTATTTTCCAGACCCAAATAAATGGATCCTATTTTCCAGACCTGGAAAGATAGATCCTATTTTCCAGACCTGGATAGATGGATCCTATTTTCCAGACCTGGATAGATGGATCCTATTTTCCAGACCTAAATAAATGGATCCTATTTTCCAGACCTGGATAGATGGATCCTATTTTCCAGACCTAAATAAATGGATCCTATTTTCCAGACCTGGATAATTGGATCCTATTTTCCAGACCTGGATAAATGGATCCTATTTTCCAGACCTGGATAGATGGATCCTATTTTCCAGACCTAAATAAATGGATCCTATTTTCCAGACCTGGATAGATGGATCCTATTTTCCAGACCTGGATAATTGGACGCTATTTTCCAGACCTGGATAAATGGATCCCTTTTTCCAGACCTAAATAAATGGATCCTATTTTCCAGACCTAAATAAATGGATCCTATTTTCCAGACCTGGATAATTGGATCCTATTTTCCAGACCTGGATAAATGGATCCTATTTTCCAGACCTGGATAGATGGATCCTATTTTCCAGACCTAAATAAATGGATCCTATTTTCCAGACCTGGATAGATGGATCCTATTTTCCAGACCTGGATAGATGGATCCTATTTTCCATACCTATATAAATGGATCCTATTTTCCAGACCTGGATAGATGGATCCTATTTTCCAGACCTAAATAAATGGATCCTATTTTCCAGACCTGGATAGATGGATCCTATTTTCCAGACCTAAATAAATGGATCCTATTTTCCAGACCTGGATAGATGGATCCTATTTTCCAGACCTAAATAAATGGATCCTATTTTCCAGACCTGGATAGATAAAACCTATTTTCCAGACCTGGATAGATGGATCCTATTTTCCAGACCTAAATAATTGAATCCTATTTTCCAGACCTGGATAGATGGATCCTATTTTCCAGACCTGGATAGATGGATCCTATTTTCCAGACCTGGATAGATGGATCCTATTTTCCAGACCTAAATAAATGGATCCTATTTTCCAGACCTAAATAAATGGATCCTATTTTTCAGACCTGGATAGATGGATCCTATTTTCCAGACCTAAAAAAATGGATCCTATTTTCCAGACCTGGATAGATGGATCCTATTTTCCAGACCTGGATAGATGGATCCTATTTTCCAGACCTAAATAAATGGATCCTATTTTCCAGACCCAAATAAATGGATCCTATTTTCCAGACCTAAAAAAATGGATAATATTTTCCAGACCTGGATAGATGGATCCTTTTTTCCAGACTTGGAGAGATGGATCCTATTTTCCAGACCTAAATAAATGAGTCCTATTTTCCAGACCTGGAGAGATGGATCCTATTTTCCAGACCGGGATAGATGGATCCTATTTTCCAGACCTAAATAAATGGATCCCTTTTTCCAGACCTAAATAAATGGATCCTATTTTCCGGACCTAAATTAATGGATCCTATTTTCTAGACCTGGATAGATGGATCCTATTTTCCAGACCTGGATAGATGGATCCTATTTTCCAGACCTAAATAAATGGATCCTATTTTCCAGACCTAAATAAATGGATCCTATTTTCCAGACCTGGATAGATGGATCCTATTTTTCCAGACCTAAAAAAATGGATCCTATTTTCCAGACCTGGATAGATGGATCCTATTTTCCAGACCTGGATAGATGGATCCTATTTTCCAGACCTGGATTGATGGATCCTATTTTCCAGACCTAAATAAAGGGATCCTATTTTCCAGACCTAAATAAATGGATCCTATTTTCCAGACCTAAATAAATGGATCCTATTTTCCAGACCTGGATAGATGGATCCTATTTTCCAGACCTAAATAAATGGATCCTATTTTCCAGACCTGGATAGATGGATCCTATTTTCCAGACCTAAATAAATGGATCCTATTTTCCAGACCTGGATAGATGGATCCTATTTTCCAGACCTGGATAGATGGATCCTATTTTCCAGACCTGGATTGATGGATCCTATTTTCCAGACCTAAATAAAGGGATCCTATTTTCCAGACCTAAATAAATGGATCCTATTTTCCAGACCTAAATAAATGGATCCTATTTTCCAGACCTGGATAGATGGATCCTATTTTCCAGACCTAAATAAATGGATCCTATTTTCCAGACCTGGATAGATGGATCCTATTTTCCAGACCTGGATAGATGGATCCTATTTTCCATACCTATATAAATGGATCCTATTTTCCAGACCTGGATAGATGGATCCTATTTTCCAGACCTGGATAGATGGATCCTATTTTCCAGACCTGGATAGATGGATCCTATTTTCCAGACCTGGATTGATGGATCCTATTTTCCAGACCTAAATAAAGGGATCCTATTTTCCAGACCTAAATAAATGGATCCTATTTTCCAGACCTAAATAAATGGATCCTATTTTCCAGACCTGGATAGATGGATCCTATTTTCCAGACCTAAATAAATGGATCCTATTTTCCAGACCCTAATAAATGGATCCTATTTTCCAGACGTGGATAGATGGATCCTATTTTCCATACCTATATAAATGGATCCTATTTTCCAGACCTGGATAGATGGATCCTATTTTCCAGACCTGGATAGATGGATCCTATTTTCCAGACCTGGATAGATGGATCCTATTTTCCAGACCTGGATTGATGGATCCTATTTTCCAGACCTAAATAAAGGGATCCTATTTTCCAGACCTAAATAAATGGATCCTATTTTCCAGACCTAAATAAATGGATCCTATTTTCCAGACCTGGATAGATGGATCCTATTTTCCAGACCTAAATAAATGGATCCTATTTTCCAGACCCAAATAAATGGATCCTATTTTCCAGACCTAAAAAAATGGATAATATTTTCCAGACCTGGATAGATGGATCCTGTTTTCCAGACCTAAATAAATGGATCCTATTTTCCAGACCTGGATAGATGGATCCTATTTTCCAGACCTAAATAAATGGATCCTATTTTCCAGACCTGGATAGATGGATCCTATTTTCCAGACCTGGATAGATGGATCCTATTTTCCATACCTATATAAATGGATCCTATTTTCCAGACCTGGATAGATGGATCCTATTTTCCAGACCTGGATAGATGGATCCTATTTTCCAGACCTGGATAGATGGATCCTATTTTCCAGACCTGGATTGATGGATCCTATTTTCCAGACCTAAATAAAGGGATCCTATTTTCCAGACCTAAATAAATGGATCCTATTTTCCAGACCTAAATAAATGGATCCTATTTTCCAGACCTGGATAGATGGATCCTATTTTCCAGACCTAAATAAATGGATCCTATTTTCCAGACCCAAATAAATGGATCCTATTTTCCAGACCTAAAAAAATGGATAATATTTTCCAGACCTGGATAGATGGATCCTGTTTTCCAGACCTGGATAAATGGATTCTATTTTCCAGACCTAAATAAATGGATCCTATTTTCCAGACCTAAACAAATGGATCCTATTTTTGAGACCTAAAGAAATTTATCCTATTTTCCAGACCTGGATAGATGGATCCTATTTTCCAGACCTGGATAGATGGATCCTATTTTCCAGACCTAAATAAATGGATCCTATTTTCCAGACCTTAATAAATGGATCCTATTTTCCAGACCTAAATAAATGGATCCTATTTTCCAGTCCTGGATAGATGGATCCTATTTTCCAGACCTAAATAAATTGATCCTATTTTCCAGACCTAAATAAATGGATCCTATTTTCCAGACCTGGATAGATGGATCCTATTTTCCAGACCTGGATAGATGGATCCTATTTTCCAGACCTGGATAGATGGATCCTATTTTCCAGACCTGGATTGATGGATCCTATTTTCCAGACCTAAATAAAGGGATCCTATTTTCCAGACCTAAATAAATGGATCCTATTTTCCAGACCTAAATAAATGGATCCTATTTTCCAGACCTGGATAGATGGATCCTATTTTCCAGACCTAAATAAATGGATCCTATTTTCCAGACCCAAATAAATGGATCCTATTTTCCAGACCTAAAAAAATGGATAATATTTTCCAGACCTGGATAGATGGATCCTGTTTTCCAGACCTAAATAAATGGATCCTATTTTCCAGACCTGGATAGATGGATCCTATTTTCCAGACCTAAATAAATGGATCCTATTTTCCAGACCTGGATAGATGGATCCTATTTTCCAGACCTGGATAGATGGATCCTATTTTCCATACCTATATAAATGGATCCTATTTTCCAGACCTGGATAGATGGATCCTATTTTCCAGACCTGGATAGATGGATCCTATTTTCCAGACCTGGATAGATGGATCCTATTTTCCAGACCTGGATTGATGGATCCTATTTTCCAGACCTAAATAAAGGGATCCTATTTTCCAGACCTAAATAAATGGATCCTATTTTCCAGACCTAAATAAATGGATCCTATTTTCCAGACCTGGATAGATGGATCCTATTTTCCAGACCTAAATAAATGGATCCTATTTTCCAGACCCAAATAAATGGATCCTATTTTCCAGACCTAAAAAAATGGATAATATTTTCCAGACCTGGATAGATGGATCCTGTTTTCCAGACCTGGATAAATGGATTCTATTTTCCAGACCTAAATAAATGGATCCTATTTTCCAGACCTAAACAAATGGATCCTATTTTTGAGACCTAAAGAAATTTATCCTATTTTCCAGACCTGGATAGATGGATCCTATTTTCCAGACCTGGATAGATGGATCCTATTTTCCAGACCTAAATAAATGGATCCTATTTTCCAGACCTTAATAAATGGATCCTATTTTCCAGACCTAAATAAATGGATCCTATTTTCCAGTCCTGGATAGATGGATCCTATTTTCCAGACCTAAATAAATTGATCCTATTTTCCAGACCTAAATAAATGGATCCTATTTTCCAGACCTGGATAGATGGACCCTGTTTTCCAGACCTGGATAAATGGATCCTATTTTCCAGACCTGGATAAATGAATCCTATTGTCCAGACCTGGATAGATGGATCCTATTTTCCAGACCTAAATAAATGGATCCTATCATATATGTATGTAATTTTTACTTACATGTATGTATGTATGTAATTTTTACTTATATATATGTATGTAATTTTTACTTACATATCTGTATGTAATTTTTACTTACATATATGTATGTAATTTTTACTTACGTATATGTATGTAATTTTTACTTACATATATGTATGTAATTTTTACTTACATATATGTATGTATGTAATTTTTACTTACATATATGTATGTATGTAATTTTTACTTACATGTATGTATGTAATTTTTACTTACATATATCTATGTAATTTTTACTTACATATATGTATGTAATTTTTACTTACATGTATGTATGTATGTAATTTTTACTTACATATATGTATGTAATTTTTACTTACATATATGTATGTATGTAATTTTTACTTACATATATGTATGTATGTAATTTTTACTTACATATATGTATGTAATTTTTACTTACATGTATGTATGTATGTAATTTTTACTTACATGTATGTATGTATGTAATTTTTACTTACATATATGTATGTAATTTTTACTTACATATATGTATGTAATTTTTACTTACGTATATGTATGTAATTTTTACTCATATATGTAAGTAAAAATTACCTACATACATATATGTAAGTAAAAATTACATACATATATGTAAGTAAAAATTACATACATACATACATGTAAGTAAAAATTACATACATACATACATGTAAGTAAAAATTACATACATATATGTAAGTAAAAATTACATACATATATGTAAGTAAAAATTACATACATATATGTAAGTAAAAATTACATACATACATATATGTAAGTAAAAATTACATACATACATATATGTAAGTAAAAATTACATACATACATATATGTAAGTAAAAATTACATACATACATATATGTAAGTAAAAATTACATACATATATGTAAGTAAAAATTACATACATATATGTAAGTAAAAATTACATACATATATATAAGTAAAAATTACATACATACATACATGTAAGTAAAAATTACATACATATATGTAAGTAAAAATTACATACATACATATATGTAAGTAAAAATTACATACATATATGTAAGTAAAAATTACATACATATATGTAAGTAAAAATTACATACATACATATATGTAAGTAAAAATTACATACATACATACATGTAAGTAAAAATTACATACATATATGTAAGTAAAAATTACATACATACATATATGTAAGTAAAAATTACATACATACATATATGTAAGTAAAAATTACATACATATATGTAAGTAAAAATTACATACATACATACATGTAAGTAAAAATTACATACATATATGTAAGTAAAAATTACATACATATATGTAAGTAAAAATTACATACATACATATATGTAAGTAAAAATTACATACATATATGTAAGTAAAAATTACATACATACATACATGTAAGTAAAAATTACATACATACATATATGTAAGTAAAAATTACATACATATATGTAAGTAAAAATTACATACATATATATAAGTAAAAATTACATACATACATACATGTAAGTAAAAATTACATACATATATGTAAGTAAAAATTACATACATACATATATGTAAGTAAAAATTACATACATATATGTAAGTAAAAATTACATACATATATGTAAGTATATTTATTATTACTGAATTAATGAAATATTTTACTTTAACTCATTTGTTTTTTTAAAAAGCCAGTATTTTTTACGCGCTGAAAAAAATTAGGTAAAAATTAATGTTTTCCTATTTTCTATAGATATTCTAGGAGTTGTTTTGTTCTCGGAATTGATTATTTTTGGAATTGCAGCCCCGCGCCGTGGAATGTCACCCCTTAGAAATTTTGTGAAGTTTGGTCACTGCAGAAGGTCGAAGGTCCAGCAATAGCAATGCCACACGGAGAGATGAGTGAGAAAAAGATCAATCTTTCATTGCGATCCGTGATTTGTTGCGTTGATCCATAATCCGATATTTTGATATGCGGATCAGATAGCTTTAGAGTAGTCTAGAAAAAATTTTTTTTAACTTTTTTCAAAATATTTTTGTTTTTATTAAAGTTAAACAAACTATTCTTTCATGTACAAAAAAAGCTTTCAGACATTTTTAGATAATGTTAAATTTTTTAATTCAATGAAGGTTTCTTTGAAAAAAGCTTTTAGAATAGTTTTTTACTCTATAAAAGCAAACTGCTTTTAACATTTTAATTACACATTTTATTTTTCCTGTCCTCCGAAAATCATGCATTTTCTTATTTTTGCAACAACTCTCCTTCCATTAATTGTTGCTACTGATTCTGTCAATTTTTCAACTCCCTACACTTCCTTCCCAATTGGATGCCACACTTTTGAAGGCCGTGTCTTATGTGCCAATGGGAATGCCGTTTCACCCGGAGCAAAAGTGATTCTTTCTGAAAAAGACCTCTTGACCGCTGATGATGATCTTGCGACAATTGAAATTCAAAATGCCAAATTTAAGATTCATAATTGTGCAAAGGATTTTCCAACCCCAAATTTGGAGTTATTCTTTAAATTCGTGAATGTCTGTCAAGAAAATTCCAAAAAACAAAGTGGAATTTTAAAAGAAAATGTTTTGATGGAATACATTATTCATGATGATGAAGAATTTGCCCATACTGCTATTAATATTGAAAATTTGTAATAAAATGACATTTGTAAAAGTCCAAAATAAAAACCTATAAATTCAGATTTGTTTCACACTGAAAGTGAAAAATTAATTTCGTTAGAGGCACATACCAGCTTTATCTTTAACGTTTCTGTTTTTATTAACAAATCTTTATTAATGATTTGTTAATTAAAAGTGTTAATAAATTTAAAGGATTGTTCATTGTGGCAGTATCATCAAATATGACATCAACATCCTCTTCTAAAGTTTAATAATTCTTATCCAACACCAAAATTAAACAAATTTTTAGCATTACTATAAATTAATCCAATGGCTACATTTTCCATCTTTGTACAATTTTATCTTTAACAATTTCCTTAAAAATAATGACGTAAATATTTCTGCAATTTTGGAAAATGCACTTTCTTTTCCACATTCGTATTTGGGTGAAGTTTGGAGTTAAAAATACCGTAGAAAAAAAAGAATAAAGCTTATTTTGCTGACCAAGGTAAAATGCTTTTCCCCCTTGTTTTTCTCAATTGACTAGTTAAATGTTGTTCATTTGAGGGTTAAAATAATTTACCGGTCAAATAAACAACACTACTCGTTAAGCATAGTTGACGTTTGTGTCCGCGGTTGCCAACAGAGATAATTGCTTGTTTATAAAAAAATTAAATTTGTTTATTGAAAATAATTTTTTATAATAAATTATAATTTTTATCACACCAATATTCTCTTTTTTTTTTTTTTACCTTTTCTAAAAGATGTTAACAATTGTTGTTTGGATTTCTAATAAACTAACTAATTCGTTAAACAAAAGTGTGATATTTTAATTTCATCAACGTGATATATCTTATTTAAAATTTTAAAAAACATTAATAATAAATGATTTATAATTGGAAGCTTGTTACAAGGCCATCAAAAATGTCAAACGAAGTTTCAACAACATTGTTAGAAATGAAAAACTTTAATGTGGCACCAAAAAATGATAATTCTACGGCAAGTACAGCAGCTGATGAAAATGACCGAATTAAACCAAAGAACACCTTTTCTTCTCGATTCAGATTCCGTCGAGCTGATTTTATTCGACAACGACAAAAACTACTAATTCTTGGATTAGTACTTCTTGATATTTGTTTATTTATATTAGCAAGATTGTACATGGAAAGAAAGGCACATTTTGGTGCAGAATTTGTGAGAAAAGCTGGAAGCGCGCATGGACTTGGAAGAATTTTTATATTTTCATTCTTTCAATTAACTCTAATTTTAATTTCAATATTTGTTTATAAACGGGTTACAACAATACATATTACAAACCGGATTAAACGGAAATTTAAATACTGTAAAACGATTATTATTGTTGCAACTTTAATTTGGATTTTATTAACACATATTTCTTGGATATTTTTTAATATCTCAATTCCAGCGGATTTCTTTTTTCCAGTTTTTTGGTAGGTTTATTTTATTTTGCACTGCTATCTGGAAATTAAAATACTGTAAATATTTCTTTTTTTAAAAAGTTGTTTAAGTTTTACTCTTATAATACTGTAATCATAAATAATTTACAGAGTATTAAATTACTGTAGTTCTAAGACTTGGCTTTTACCATTTTAAAATTGTAAAGACTTTTATCATTTTTAGCTTCCTCGCCTTAGGGGCATATATTCATTGTGCAATATTTCTTTTGCTATTTTTCCTGCTCGAACGAATATCAGCATTTTTGCCAACAAAAATTTTTATTCTTCATTCAAAAACTTTTCATACTTTACTCGCTGTTGGATTTGCACTAATCCTTACAATTCAAGGCCATATTTCAACTCTACAGTATCCAACTTTAAAAACTTTAAATGTTGCAATCAAAAATTTACCACCAAATTTTGAAAATTTTTCTGTCATTCTTGTCTCAGATATTCATGCTGGACCAACAACAGGCAAAAAAAGAGTTGAAGAAATTGTTGAAGTAATAAATGATGCAGATGGAGATGCTGTTGCCATTGTCGGGGATCTCGTTGATGGATATGTTGATTATATTGGGGATCGGATAAGGCCGTTGAAAGATATTAAATCAAAATATGGGACATATGTTTCACTTGGAAATCATGAATATATCCATGATAATGTTGATCATTGGATTGAATTCTTTCGAGAATCCTTGAATTTAACAGTTCTCATTAATTCGGCAGTGGTGATCAAAAAAGATAAAGAAGAACTTTGCATTGTTGGAGTGGACGATTTTTTCACTGAATCTGCAAATATTCAAGGTAATGATATTATTACTGTAATTTCATTAAAAAATCATATTAGAAATGTTTGAGTGTAATGTAACCACAGTAAATTATAACAACTGTTTTAGGCCACAAAATGGACACTGAAAAAGCTTTATCGGAATGTCCTTCAAATGTTTCAACGATTTTAATGGAGCATCAACCAAATGGAGTTGCAAAAGTTTTAAAAACTGTTGAAACTCTTAACAAAAATGTTGATCTGATTCTTGCTGGTATGCTAATTTATTCACTCATAGACATAATTATAGTAAACCGGAATATTTTAATCTAGGACATACCCATGCTGGACAAATGTTTATTGTTTGGCCAATCGGATATTTAATGAATCATTTCTTCTATGGTCTTTACAGTTATCCGCCATCTGGAATCCAAGTTTATGTTTCTTCTGGAGTCAATTACTGGGGCCCACCAATAAAAATGTTTCCTTCACTTTGTGAAATTGTTAAAATTCAACTTCATCGAGATCTAACCAAATGATAAAAAAGTAACACAATAATCATAAAAATTTGTATATATAATCTTAATCATGCCATAGTCATCCTAACAATAAGATAAATTTATTTTATAAATTACACAAAATAGATCTTTCAATAAATATGCAAACTTTTATGCCATTTTTACATCAAAAACAACTCTACGAAATTGAGGTTTTTTCAACAATGTGATCAAACTGTTACGAAATTGATTAAACTCATTAATACTATTTGGACAAAATTTAATACAAATATTAGAACGATTTTCGATGTTTTTCTAAAAAATAAATTTGAAAAAAGCAACTAAATCAGTGGGAAACTGACCTCCAAAAACTCACAAAAATGAACAGTTTCCATTTGGGTTATACGGGAAATGGAAAAATGCTTCAATTTATTTATTCTTTCAAGTTTTGCAAGATTCTCAAACGTTTCATCAGCGAAAAATAAAGGAATATGAAGTCTAAAAAAAATGGTTGAAATAATGTAAGGGGGAATTAGTTAGTAATCAAAAAGACAGAAACAACGGCGAAGTTTTTAAAATTGCTTACTCAATAAATTTAGCAGCAGGAAGAGCTGCAATAATTTTATCAAAAGGAGCAAAATGAAAACCATGTTCGAAAATAAAAACACTCTTCAAATGAATGTATTCAAGCAAATTTGGATTAATAAAATGTTCAAATTCAGCAAACTTAAAAGCTTGAGAAGAGATTCTTAAAAATCGAATTTGTGATTGGCCAATTTTTTGAGACAATTTTGAAAAAATAGAAAGCGATGAACATGTTCTGATATGTATTGCCATTGTTACGGTAAGATTTGAAGGCAATGAATTGAGATTTGATTCGGCAATTGTTAAAGCATTGTTGGAAGCAAATTTTTGTCCATGACGAATAAAGTTATCAATAATCAGTGATCGAAGAATCGGAAGGGGTCGTTTTGCATAAAAATATTTGCAACTTCGATGAAGTTTTTCTAATACTGTAGGTGTTGCATCTGAGATAATACAATTCATTGTATGGAAGGGCAATGAAAATTGTTGCGGAATGTGATTTTCGTTTGAATAATGTAATACTTTTGCAACTGCTTCAACACGCTTTTGCTTTCGAGATTTCTTTGGTGGAAGTAAAATTGAATTTGCTTGCTCCCATGGCAGTAAACTGTTGCACCTGGAATTTATATACTCTTTTTTGAACCTTGTAGGTCGATGTTTGTAATCCTTGAATATTTGATCCAAACTTGTATCATCCAAGAAACGATTTTTGTAACGAGAAAAAACTTCATACGCTGCCTAAAATAAAGTTTTACAATACAAAGAAACTAGTCGAAGTCATTTTTGGGAATCTAATAAGGTGGAAAATTTTCAATAAAAATGAATTAAAGAAAATTCGTTCTCAAGAAATGTCCTTAGGCACTGATAAAACCATACATGCATATTTACATCATACAAATAATTGATATAAGCATGCCACAACTCTCTGTCAAGTTCTTCAATCCTGCCCTCAACATTTTGAATAATAAATTCATCGTCTTCACTTTCAAGCAAACAATTGAACCACATTTTTGCATCTTCTTCAACTTCTATAATTTTTTCATAAAGTTTTTTTGATTTTTTATATTTTGTAGCAGCTTCAGAATAATTTGGGTAATCTAAAAATATTTTCTTAAAAGTGATAAAAATGGAGAAAATGCTGAAACAAAACCTTGGAAAGCGAGATAACAGCTCCAAACTTCATCCAAATATGAATGTGAAAAAGAAAGTGCATTTTCCAAAATTGCAGAAATATTTACGTCATTATTTTTAAGGAAATTATAATAAATAAAATTGTACAGAGATGGAAAATGTGGCCATTGGATTAATTTATAGTATTGCTGAAAATTGGTTAAGTTTGTGTATTTATTTTGGATAAGAGTTATCAAACTTTAGAGGAGGATGTTGATGTCATATTCGATGACATTGCCACAACTGCTTTTACAATTGTACAGTTAAGAATTGTTGATAAAAACAGAAAAATTGGAATTACAGCTGTTTACTTTTGTAGCAATTTTAAAAGATTTATTTAAATGCCATTTGCATTGGTGACCATTCTGCCAAAGAAGGTACTATTTATTATTATCCAGGATATTAAAATGTTTGGTTAAAAAAGCCTTTGACAAAAACCCAGTGACATTTTTCGTAATTTTTTTATTGTTAAGACATAAAAGTTTATTTAGAAAAGCAAAAAAAATAACATGCACATAAAAAATTTTTCAACTTGAGCTAAAATTTGCTTGTAACAACCCCTCGATTTGCAGTATATTTTGAGCTACTTTCTTTCACTCGAATATTCCTTTGAACAATATGTTTGAAATTAAACCATGAAAACACAGTATTCCGATAACTTTTAATTGAACAAATTGTTGTGATTGCATTAATAATGGGGATCCAAGAATACGGTAGAAAAAGAAAAATAAAAATTCCGCCATCATATTTTTCAATAACGTAGGATAGCAAACTGATTATAATTGTATTTATTGAAATTATAAATGGAATTATTGCCTAAAAATACATATTTAATTGTAATTGTGTGTGATGGGTTATATTATTTTTACAAGTTTAAAGCTACAGTAATCCTCCTTAGATTACTGTAGTTTTTAGGGAAATTTGGGTACTGTAAAAATTACGGTAATAATACACTTACTTGTAAAAGTAGGCGACGTCCAAGTTGATTATGCATTTCAACAGTTTTTTGTGTCATTTGAAATTTATGTGACTGCAAGAATCGATATGATTTTATTGAAGTATAAATTAAAGTTCCAAATCCAACAGACATAATTAAATTAATTGCTCCAGCAAAGAAATACACATTTGTTGTTAGCTAAAAATGTTCTTATGCTACTGATACAAATCACAACCAAATCACTTACAAGTCTTCCAACACAAAAACTTTCAATATTTGAAGCAGATTTCCAAAATGGAAACTTTTGAAGTCGTTGTAAGCGTTCAGGATTTTCATAAACTGGAATAAATTCATCATAATAGTAATATCCAGTTCCAATCATTAATGATATGGCAATTATATATGTTGGAATTATATATGACATTGGAATCTTTTTACTTCTACAAAAAGAATACTGTTAAATATTTTAGTGAAGATACTTAAAACTTCTGTTAGAAATGAAGTATATAAAAATTCTGTACTTTTAAAATTGACTACAAATTTTACTACCATATACTTCCGGTCTTTTTTGCCCAAAATTTGATCACAAGCATTTTAAAAACATTTAAGCTTTGATGTTTTACGTTTAAAAAAGAGAATAAAGAAAGTCACAGACAAAAATTTAATGGTCACTTAAAGCTTTACTTGTATTTTCTTTGATTTTAATCTATAATAGTTTTACAAAAAATTTAAATGAGCAAATATTTTACAGTGTGTCATTTTACAATTAATGAAACCAAACATTCAAAAAATTTATTTCCTGGTAATTTTGAAATAATTAAATTTAAAATATAATTTTTGTAAATTTTCTGTATTCCAAAAGTTCATTCGTTCAAATTTCAAAGCTATCCACTTCAGTCAATGGGTTTAATCTCTTGAACATTTTTGATAATATAAAAAGCTTTTTGTTTTGCAAAACTGATTTTTTCTACCATTATTTCGAAAAAGAGAACTAACTTGCAAATAATAAAATATCGATAAGCAGATTGAAATGGAATTGGTAAATATGAAATAATGTAAAATGTTGCAACCAATGGAATAAGCATGCACTGTAATTTTCCTGATAAAAGAGAAAATGATGCCCCACTTCTTTGATAAGCGTAAGAGCCATCAATTTCAAGTTGCTAAAATTAATTTTGAATTTATTTATTTTTGACTTTAATGACCGATTACAGTAATCAAAAGTAATCTAATTTTTTAAATTTTAGCCCTCTTCTTAAAATAAATAAACTTACAACTTGTGCAACACAAAAGAAACAATTTGAAATAAAATCAAGGATTGCAGATTGCAAAAGCAGCTTCGAAAAAGATTTCATGTGATTTTCAGTTTTTTTAAAGGGAGCGTAACAGAAGGAAGAAGATTATTTTTTTTCTTAACGGATGTTCTTAACACGACATCGATGAAAGCTCTCTTCCAAAAAAAAATTTTTTTCAATTAGTAGAGAGATGTCATGTTAGGAACATCCGTTAAGAAAAAAATAATCTTCTTCCTTCTGTTACGCTCCCTTTAACAATCAAATACAACAATAAAATATCAAAAATCCACGTAAGTGTGAATGCCAACAAATACAAATATTTTACAAAAGCAAATAAAAATGATTCCATTTCTAATATAAAAAAATGCTCAAAAATGTTCAAAAGAGCAAAATTTACGTTTTTAACTTTCAAAAAAATTGCACCAAAAGTGTCCAAAAGTTGAACATTAACAAATGGAATAACTCTAACACTCGTGTTCTTCTTATTCAATAAAAATTTTAAAAATTCAATTATTTTTTGTTGAAATTATTTTAATGAAATCATTTATATCAAATGTACACTTTTATTACACCATTTAAAAAGCGAAATGTGGTTAACGTTGGAGTATGAGATTTTGTTCTTTAAAGTGACATAAATTTTCAAAAAAATTAAACACTTAATAATTAAAAAAAATTGTGAAAATTTTTTGCAGTTATAAAAATCACCTGTGAATATTAAAGTCTATGTTAGCAAACTCGATGGTTTTACAAAGATCAAACCGAAAAACATTAAAGTGTTTGTTTCAATAAAGAAATTATGTTTTTGCAAAATATTTGTGGTATTTAAATTATTGATAAAGCCGCGTGCTTATTATTGTGGAATTACAGTTGCGGTTTTTCAAATTTATTTTGAATATGAAAAATAAAACAAAAGTAAGAAACGGAAAAGATACTGTAAATCATAAAAGCCAGATAAAAGGTTAAAAATCATTATTAAATCGACATATCTTTGTTCAATTTTTTAATTTGTCCTTGAAGAATATTTGTTGAAGGCGTTCGATTTTTACGAAGATAAAAAATGCCAGAAACAATGGCACCCAAAATTACGGCAATAAAGGCAACAATTATTAAAACATAAATTTCTCTTTTTGAATTTGATTTTGCTAATGGAATATTTGACTTTTCAACTTCAACAATACAGTTTTTGTCTTCTTCAAAATTTGCATATGTCGTATAATTGGTTGAACAATTTTTTGTTGAAATTTCATCAAAATGCTTTCCTTTCAATTCTTCTGGACCTGAACACGTCAAATAAACTGTGTGAAAAATAGTTAAAGGATTTTTGACATATTTTGAGCATTTTTTTGCCGAATCATTAATCAGCCATGCCATTGAACAATCACAAATAAATGGATTTCGATTGATTGAAATTACTTTCAAAGTATCCCAAGGCAATAGTTTTTCCGAAAGTGTTGAAAGTTTGCATCCTAAACAATCGAAATATTTTATTTTTGATACTTTTGTTTCATTTGAAGAAGCTGTTTCGGCATTTCCAAAAGCATTTTCATGAATGAATTCAAGTGAGGAACAGCCTGCGAGATCGATATCTTCAAGATTTGGAAATGAACAAAATCCACAATCATCAATTTTTCCCAACATTGACATTGATCTCATTCTTAATGTTTTCATTTTATCAAAAACAGTCGTAAAATTTTGAAGATCAAAATTATAAATTCGTGTGCCACTTAAATCCAAACTTCGAAGATTTGGTAAAGAATTTATTGCTGCAGGAAGGGATGTCAAATCGCTTTTAGACAAATCGAGCTCTTCCAAATTCCTAAAATTTGCATAAATTATTCATTCGCTATTGACACTTTCTCATACTCACACAATACTATCAAATAAATTTTCATCGAGTTCTTTCATGGAAACTTTCAACTTTAATTTCTTCAAATTTTTCAAGCTTTTTGAGAATAACCCATTTAATTTTATACCTTCAAATCTATAACTAAATGAAAGGACAAGCTTCTCCAAAATTGTCAGATGTTGAAATGCTTTCGAAGAAATATTTTCAAAATTGTTATCCAAATTTAGTTCTAATAAAGTTTTTCCAACACTTTCGGTAAGGACACCTTCATCAATTGTTGTTAAATAACTGTTTCGGATTTTTAACTTTTTGAGTGAAGAAAAAGCATCAAAAGTTTCATTTTCGATGGTTTTAAGTTTATTGCTTTCAAGATAAATTTCTTCAATTGTATGTTCACTTCCGGGCATAACTTGTCCCTAAAAAAGGTACCAGGTTTGTACAATTTGTAAATTTGCATACCTTTTTTAATACTGGAATTGGATAATAAGCAAATGTAATCGATTTTATGACATAACTTGGATTTTTAGTTTTTAAATTTAATGATAAAAATGGATAATCAATATCCCATGCCCTGCAGATCAGCTCATGGTTGTCACATTTACATGGTGAATCTGAAAATTACCATAAAAATGTATGATTAAAAATGCCTAACCAAAATCATCTTTTTCATCACAAACAGCAATTCTGTTATCAATGATTTTATTTGATTCAGAACAAATCATTCCAGAAACTTCTTGAAAAGTTTTTCCATTTACTTCATTTGGGCCATGACAACTTGGAAGGGCACCCCGAAAGCTTTTGTAATATTTCGGTTTCGGATTTACAAAATCATCGATCAGCCATGCCATTGAACAATTACAAACAAATGGATTTTCATTGATGTTGATATTTTTGATTTTTTCCCATTGAAGCAAATTTTCAGGTAAAAAAGTTAAATTGCAATTATTGATTTTTAGGTTTTCCAATTTTGTGACAAAATTTCCAATGATAGATCCAAATGCATTTTCATGAATGCTGACGAGTTTTCGGTTATACGAAAGATCCAATTCTGTTAAATTTGGGAAACTGCTGAATGCAAAAGTATCAATGTATTTGAGGGTTACAGTATTTGACAAATCCAATTTCTTTAAATTTTGCATAATTTTGAGTTCGCTCGGGGCCAAAATGGTTATTTTAGTGGAAGAAAGCTTTAAGTGATTTAAGTTTGTTAATGAATTGAATGCTTTCGGCATGAATGTTAATGGATTGCCAGAAAGATCTAATATTGTTAAATTTCTAAAAAATTTGCATATTTAATCAAACAATATAGATACACTGTAACGATTACAGTGCCTCTTTTTAAACCAACTTCAAATTTAAAAATACGTCATCTTTCAAGTATGAAATTTCACATTCTTTTATTCTTAATTCGTTCAAAGATGCCGGAAATAATTCCTTGCATAATGATTCCTCAATTTTATTCCCACTTAAATCCAAGGACGTCAAATTTGTTAAATATTTAAAAACATTTGATTCCAACTTTACAAAATTATTATCATTCAAGTCCAATGAATTTAAGGTTTTTCCAATTTTTTGGGTTAATATTTGATTACTAATGGAGGACAAATTACAGTATTTTAAAGAAAGTCCTTGAAGTTTAACAAATTTATCGAAAGCGCCATCTTCAATTCTCCCAATTTTACTGAAATCGAATGCCAAACTTTCAATTGTATGTTCATTTTCAGGCAAAATTTTATCCTAAAAAATAATTTTTTTATTATTAGTTTTTAGGATACATTATTTATTTAACCTTTTTTAGAACATCAGTTTCAACTAATATTTCGGCGGTTAAAAATTTATAAAGTTGACTTGTAAATTTAATATTGGCTGATTTTAAAGGATTCAAGGAACTTGTGCAAAATAAGTTTTCTCTGTAACATCTGCATATTTCTAAAACCGATAAATCAAGGTTAAAAAGTATGGTCAAATTTGCATAAACTGATTACAGACAATCTCATTAAAAAAAGAATTACTTGAAGTTTGTCGATAGCAAGAAGGAAGAATATAGATGTCAGGTTCCGATGAAGTCGTATTTGGTAATGATGAAAATGTTGAGTTTACTGTGCCAAATATAACATCTGGTTGTAATAGTAAAAAGAACGAAAATACAAAAATCGATAAAGTAATCATAACAGTATCACAGTGTTAGGACTTTCCATAAATTCAATTATTTCACTGCCAATTTTCAACAACTACCTTTTCTTTCAACTAAAAGGCACAAAACAAAGAAAAAAATCAAAACAAAATATATGCAATTGAGTGAGTTTATAGCATCTTTTTTGTCCTTTGCCATGGCAATCTTCCAACAGTTGTTCAATCAATTCATCGTTCTGTGTCCCAAAAAAATTTTCATTAACATTGCCAATGTAACCCTTTTAATAATTTTCTCACTGCTCTTATTTATTTTTTTGATTTTGTATAGAAAATTTTCCGTGCTAAAATGAACAATAAATTTTGGTATAAAATAGGCAAAACGTTTTTTGCTAGTTTGCCAATATTGCAGTATTCAATTTAGTGAAAAATTTTCATGGTTTAAAAACTTTTTTGTTCGTGACAAAAAAACGCATTAAATCATGGTTTTTAACCCCAATGGCAAAAAAACGCATTAGTGACCTTTTTTAAGGTTAAAAACTTAAAAAAGGTCACATAATCAAATACTTACAGGAGCTTTTTGAACAACTATACATCATCATCTCGTAGTGGTCCTTGATAATATTCATTAAAAAATCTGGACAAATTTGTTTAATATCATAATACAATTAATGTTCAAAGCCTTCTTTGTTTTCGACATATTGTGCAATAATTTTTTCATTTTTTTAATTTATTTATTAAATATGGTTACAAAAAATAAATCAATAGAAAAACAAAATAATTATTTGTTACAATATTCAGATAAAACCTTAACAATTCAAAAAAATTTATAAAACTTCTTTTGAATTTATGATCAAATATTTCCTTTTTTTAATAATAAAAAATGCTAATAATAAGTCCAATAAGAAGAATAACGGCAAGCAAAACGATATAAAACGTTTTGCTTGTATCTGATTTTGTTGAAGAATAATTTAAAGATACTTTTGTTGTCGTCTTTATTTGAGTTTTAACTTGATGAATGCGATTTTTTGGTTCCTTTGTTACCAAATCTTTGGCGCCCGAAGAAGTTGTAAAATTTGTTGAACAATTTAGCGTAGAAATTTCTTCAAATTTCGTTCCCGCCAATTCTCCTGGACCTGCACATTTAAGCCCCAGAGAAAAGGTTATAAGCTTATTCACATATTTTGGGGATTTATTTGCATAATCATTAATCAGCCATGCCATTGAACAATCACAAATAAATTCATTCGGGTCGATTCTAAAATGTTCAATCGTATCCCAAGGTAACAACTTTTCGGATAAAGTTGAAAGTTTACAAAATCGAACAGTAAAATGTTTCAATTTTGGCCCTGCCGTTTCATTTGAAATTGTTCCAACATTTCCAAAAGCATTTTCATGGATTGTTTCAAGCAAAGGACAACCTTCAATATCAACTGCTTCAAGATTTGGAAATGGACAAAATGCACAATCATCAAAGGATTCCAACTTAAACATCATGTACATATTTATAGAAGTTAGATTGGCAAAATTATTTGTAAGATTTTGAGTGTTAAAATTAATAATACCAGTACCATAAAATTCCAAAACACGAAGATTTGATAATCCATTTAAAGCTAATGGAACAGACGCCATGTTATGAAAAGATAAATGGAGATGTTCCAAGCTTCTGAAATTTGCATATATTTTTTTACTAAAGTTTGTGCTACAATAGCTCGCACACGCTGCTGCGATTTATAACTTACATAAGATTATCAAATAAATTCTCATCGATTTGCGCCATGTAACCTCTCAATTGTAGATACTTCAAATTTGATAGGCTTGGATGAAATAAATCCTGTAAAGGGACTTTGTAATCGTCATTCCATGTAAGGGTCAATTTTTCCAATTTTGTCATATATTTGAAAGCTGTCAATGGAATGTATTCCAACTGATTGCCCAAATTTAATTCCAATAACGTTTTTCCAAGTCTTTCAGTTAAAACACTTTCATTTATAGAACTTAACAAATTCTGATGAATTTTTAAAATTTTAAGAGAAGTAAAAGCATCGAAAGTTCCGCTTTGAATTTCTTTAATTCTGTTCATTTGAAATTCTATTTCTTCAATCGAGTGTTCACGACCAGGCATAATTTGTCCCTTAAAAAACAACATTTTACATTAAAGTGCATAAAAGGGATGATATTTGTGGTCTAGATCTTTCGATAATCAAAATCCTTTAATGTTTTGCCGACGACGGAAAAGATCAAAGGTGTCCCGACGGCAATATTTGTACCGTCATAAATATATCCTGGTTACGGTATTGATATCAACAAAATTATTAATTTTCTACCTTTTTTAATACATTAATCGGATAATAAATAAATATAATCTTTTTTAATGTAAAATTTGTATCTTTTATTTTTAGATTTCGGCAAAATTAATGAATAATTATCGAAAGATTCCGATTCGCACATCATTTCATCATTATTGAATGTACAAGAAAAATCTGAAATTTTTGATATTTAAATTTTAAAATATTTAAATTTAATTCTTCAACAAGTGCAATATGCACTGATCTGTCAAACAATGATAACTTTAAAAAAAATATGCACAATTAAAAAAGTATACCTTTTGAATTTTTGTCACATATCAAAATATTATCATCATTTTCAAGGTTCGATGAAGGCGTTGAAGATGAAATTACAGAGTTATTTGTTGCAGCAGAAGTTGATGCAAAATTTAGTAAGCAAAGACACAATAAAATTTTCATTGGTAATATAGTCATGTCAATTTTGGGAATTTAAATGTTAGAATAGTTGACTAAAGAACTTTAGAGCAAACTCATTTTTCTTCGGAAGATGCCACAAAGCGAAGAAAAAATAAAAAAAAAGAACGAGTGACCCCAAATTATGTTCTAAAAAAGATAATGGGTCTATTAAATAATGAGTACACTGCCAAAGCACAAATGGCAATTGTCCAAAATTTGTTAAATCAATGAAACCCCACCTTTAAAGCTTTGTATGTGCCGTAAAACATTTTTTGTGAAAGCGCCATACTACAATTTGAAAAAAATCACTTTATCGTTTTCTCAAGACACTTATTTTTTTAATAAATTAAAGGAGCACAATTGATGCTAAAAATGCAGCAACAATAGCAACTAAAAATATTCAACAAGTTGTTTCATTTCAAAAATTATTTAGTTTGTACTACGTTTTTCAATTTTTATAAAAAAGCATGTACATTGCAATGATGTGTGTGTTTAAAGCAAAAACATAATCTAACTTTTCTACATTCGTTACAGTATCCAGAACAAAAAATGATTAAATTAAAAACTTACAATATACTTAGATGTAATGTTTATGTTTTATCTGTTATGATCCGTCTAGAAAAGGCCTTCTTTTTTTTTCTTCTCCCTCTTTTTTTCACGTTATTCCTCTTTCTTTTTCTTCGTTTTCATGTGAGTCAAAAAAGAAGAGGCCTGTTCGCTTGGAGTCATACCGCAGTGAAAGCACGCCATCCCGTCCGATCTGGCAAGTTAAGCACTGCTGGGCTCGATTAGTACTTGGATGGGAGACCTCCTGGGAATCTCGAGTGCTCCAAGCTTTTTTTAATTTAAAATTATATTTTTGTAATTTTTTCGTTTAGTTTAATCCCAGTGGTCCCACTTTAATTTTAAAACAGTAATATTTTATATCGTGAATGTTAAAAAAATTGTTTGTTGCTCTATAATTTTTAACTTTAATATTGGGCATGAATTGTTATTATTTAAAAATCCATATTTATACTGTGAATGATCCCTCAAATAAATGGAGAATGTTCGTTGGTTGGTTTGTTGGTTTGATGTCACGCTTTTATTTTTTCATTCACAAAACGAAAAACGAAGAATAAAAACATGAAATTTGCATGCAACAGCAAAAAGTGAATTCAAACGTTGCCCCGCAAATACTGTTGTGTGCAAACTCATGCAAATTAACATAATTTGCATGAGATTGTGAGTGATTACATCTTATGTTTTCTTTTGAGCAGATTGCACAATCGAACGTGTTTATTTGTATTTTTGTCTGTGACTGTAGCTATTTTCAACAGTTCACTCTAAAATTTTGCTACGTTTGGAGCGTCAATTAAATTGGTTAATCCTCTCTTTGTTGTGTATTTGCTATTGAAATTTGATTGAATCTTTAATTTTAAAGAAAACCTCTTCAAGAAGCTGTTCATAAAAAAGAACTAAAAAGAACACAAGCAGAAAGGCAAAGAAATAGGCCTGTTGAGCAAACCGGCGAACAAAGAGAAGCTGAAAATGAGCGTAAATGACAACGGATTTTGTCTCATAATCGAGAACTATTTTCAAAAAAAGCCGTAAGAGCTGAAATAGAAAGTTTGAGATTAGAAGCACAAATTTATTTTTAAAAACATAGTTTTATAGTTTAAACTAGACGCTTGCGGGCCGAAGGCCCGCTTTATCCCTAGTAAAGATAAAATACAGGGTGTAAATTTTAACACGCATGGGTTTTAATCGCGTGAAAAACATAAAAATTTTAGGTTCCAGAACCTCAAATTTTCTCAGAAGGTTTATATGGGCCTAAAGTTTGTTTTCCCAAATTTTCAGCCAAATCGAAGACCTAAACTTTTTTCGAGGATCTAGATCCTAGGTCTTGTCAAAAAATAAAAATTTATAGCTGTTTGGATTCCTTACTTTATGGGCTATCAATTTGCTTTAAAGTTTTTTTTCTTAATTTCTAAATTTAAAATTCATATTTTTTGTCAAGACCTAGGATCTAGATCCTCGAAAAAAGTTTAGGTCTTCGATTTGGCTGAAAATTTGGGAAAACAAACTTTAGGCCCATATAAACCTTCTGAGAAAATTTGAGGTTCTGGAACCTAAAATTTTTATGTTTTTCACGCGATTAAAACCCATGCGTGTTAAAATTTACACCCTGTGCTTGGTAATGTTTATTTAAAACGCTATATGCAAATTTTATCGGAAATGGAAATGTTTGACGAAAAACTGGAGCATTTCAGTTTTTCGTCAAAGCACATTTTTCTTCATTTTTTCAAGCAGCAGCAAATTGTTCAAAGATGTTTGATTATCGTATTGTTATAAATTCATCTGATTCAAATACAGTCTATTGTGGATCTGATATCAATGGAGCCGTAATTCTTCGAAGTGATAAAAAAATTAAAGCTCGAAAAATTGATTTAAAAATTGTTGGTCGTGCTCAAACAAATTGGAACACTGGAAATATTTATTATGGATGTCGTGAAGATTACATTGATGAATATCTAATTTTATGGGAATCTCCTGATGACTCAAATCAACTTCCACCAAATGTTTATAATTTTCCATTCAATATCAGAATTCCAGAAAATGCTCCATCAAATTTCATTGATACTTATGGAGATGTAAAATATTATATTCATTCAACAATTGATGTTCCTCGAGGTTTGGATAAGAAAGCTTTTTATGATTTAAATGTTCTTGATATTATTGATTTAAATATTGATCGAGGATTATCTCTTGAAGCTTGTGCAGAAGCAACAAAAAATGTTAAACGATTTCCTTCATGTTCATCAAATCCAATTTTTTTGAAGGTAAGAATTTCTTTTTATCCAAAATAATGTATTTTCCCAGCAAAAAATAACTCTGACAAGTTAATTATCCGTGATGCTTATCACAACCTCCAGCTCCATTTTTGGGGCCACTGCCGTAGGCAAAACTATTTTTGGGTTAGGCATTTTCATTTTGGGGCACATCTTTGATCTTTTGCCGCAAGCGGGAAAACCCATATCCGGATCCCAATCGCTTAATAAGACGTCTTTGCGGCAGCGGTTTTTTGTGACCATTGTTGTACTATTTTGTTTTAGTAGTCTACGACTCCGTCTCCGGAGGCAAAAAGCGGCACTTTTTCTTTGATGTTTTGAGAAATCGCAGCGCCACTGTCTTTGACTCTAATTTTGGTGACTTCAACGTTTCTTAAAATTTTCTTTCATTGATTCTCAAATTTTTAGGCTTCAATTCCAAGAACTGGTTATATTTGTGGTGAAGAAATTCTTGTCTCCCTCAACATTCAAAATAGAAGTTCTGCCAAAGTCAAATATTTTGAAATTGGATTTATTGAAGATTCTGTTTATATTGGAAATGATTCTGGCATTCCTGCTTTGCCAACCGAAGATTCACTAAAAACGGAATGGACAATCAAGAAATTTCCTCAACGTTTTAAGGTACTTGTTTAGTTAATCTGAATAATTTTATAGGTTCTATTTTGATTTTTAGCCTCCATTCAATGAAACGTATGCAATTACTGTACCAGAAATGTCACCAAGTTTTCTTCATTGTTCTATCATTAAAATTACTTATCAACTTTTTGTAAGTTCTTTCTAAAGCTATTGTTAAGGATAGATTTTTGAAACGTAAAATTTCGAGGCAAATTCATCCAATTTCATTTTTTTGTTCAAAAACGAAGAGTGTGAAAAAGAATGAGGGTATTTAATCCATTGTAATTCAGAAGTTTGGGATTTTTAAATGCATAAAAATTTTTAATTAAGATTTTTTTAGGTTAAAGTTCATGCAGAAACTTTATTTTCAAGTAGTGGTCCTGAAGTTAGAATCCCAATTACAATTGGAACTGTATCAATTCAAGATGATAGTGTTTTCAAAGATGATGACAGTGATAATGATAAGCCTCCAAGTGATGATGATAATGATAGTGATAATGATAATGATACTCGAAAGAATGCGAATTCTAAATTAGAAAGTGATTAAAATATTTTCACTGAAACTGGAGAAATACTGTTATCAACTGAAAAATATAAGTTTTGATTTTTTGGTGTTTCTCTATACCGTAACTGTATAAAAATAATGTCAGTTCATATGTGTTTTATCAGTGTTTGTAGTTTCAAATATACTTTCATATTTTTATTGGGATGGATACTATCCATAGGATATAATAACAAATTAAAACTTAATACAGTATACAATACTTAATTACAGATTTTGTATTTACATAGTTACATTTGTTTAAAATTAACAATGATTACGAGTAATAACAATATCACAATTTGAATGGTTAATTCGATCTTTTTCATAGCATTCGAAGCAAAACTTATGTTTAAAATATTGCCGTTGACTTTGGGCAGATTTTTCTCGAATTATCCAAGCACTGAAGAGTTTGTCATAAAAGATTTTATTACAAGATGTACACATTTGAAAATCAATTCTACCATAAAATAATCGTTTATGGATAACATCTGGAATTTGAGTTTTTTGGACATTGCTGAAAATGATAGTTTAAAATAAATTTGCATAAAAAATAAACTTACGAATTACTGTACCAGGCTCCAGCAGCTAATTCAAATAAGCTTGGAATTTTTGGAGTCCATGTTTTTTCAATATGGTATACGGTATCCAGGGCATAGAAGCCGGTATTGATTAAATTTCGGTCAATTTCGTATTTGAGTGCCGTGGCAGGAAAGAAATTTTGTTTATAAGAATTATTTCTTGAAACATTTATGGTTTTTAGTTTCGGAAGGGTGAAAATCTAAAAATGAATTATTGTTTAAAAACTTTTATTGACTTGACATTTTTTATTATTTGGTTTTAATTACTGTCATTAACTAATATATTACTTACCCGATAACTGAATAAATTATGAATGCAAAGAAATAAATGCTCCAAATTTTTGAGGTATTCAATTGTGTGTGGAATTTGTTCATAGAAAAGTAATCCCAAAGTTGTAATATGGGATGGACAAAAACGGATAATTGCTTGCTGAAAATTAAATTTATTTGAATTAAATTGAAAAAAAGCCTTCAACAATTAATTTTTTAGTTTGTAGTCAGCTGCCATTTTGTGTTTTCAAAAAATGCACGTTTTTAAAAATGTCATCGTCAAAGGATGACCTTCAACCGGCTGGGACAGAGGAAAGATTAAAAGTGCACAAAAGAAAAGATTTTTGCAAGGGCCAAAAATGCGGAAAGGAAGTTTTTTTAAAACAAATTCGCCTTAATTTATCAAAAGCTAAGAAGCTGGCAAATGATGTAAAAGCTACAGTAACTTACAGTATTAACTTCTTTCTCTTTCATGTCCCGATGGTTTGAAACAAAAATCAGCGATTTTACATTTTTGTATTGTTTCATTTTCTTCAAAAAGGCAACAACTAAAGCATTCTTGAATCCAATTCCACAAATTTCAATCTCTTTTAATCCATCAAATCCCTTCAAAGTTTCTACGAATTTAAAATTTGGTTCAAATTCTCCAAAATTTAAACAAAGCTTTTGTGGTTTATAACCTGCAAAACAATATTTATTATAGGATACGGTAGTTTTTAGTGAAATTTTACTTTGAATTTTTGTTGCAAAATTGCTGAAATTGTTTTCCCTTTTATCTTGTTTGAAATTGATTTTGACTCTAGTAAATGAATTTTGATTTAAAGGCATTTGCAAACTTTTGATTGAAAGCCGCAACTCAGCAACAGAAGTTTCAATGTCTTGTCTAAAAAAGAATCAACATTTAAAAATTCAAAGGTATAAGGACCTTTGCAAAGGTGGCCACAAAAAGATAAGAAGCTTACGTCCAAGCTGGTACATTATTTTTAGCAGCAAAACTTTGGTCTTCAAAACATGCAAAAATTTTGTAAATATTTAAATTGTTTGTTTCGTTTTTAAGCTCCAATTGAGTCAATTTTGCGTCATTTGAGTAAAGTTTAATTTCAAGGGTTTCAGAATCGATGATGGAAATGGATCGGGTTGGTGTTATCTAAAAAATGGATAAGCTTAATCTTTAATTTTGATGGATGAGATATACATGATAAAATTTGTACAAAAATTTGTTGAAAATTGATAAAATCATTTAATGAGATTTGATATATTCTATCTTTCACCTTCTTCAAAAAACTGTTAATTTAGAACTTACAGGGAGATAAACTTCTTTGAAAATTTCAGCTCCATCTCCATTTTCTACCGTAGTCAAACAGATACAGTAATCCTTTTCAGGTCGATACATTCCAATAGAAAATTTGCATAATCTATCATCTCCAACTTCTTTCCCATCCAAAATTACAATCTTCGCATAAATATCCGGGATGCTAATGGATGCAGAAAATCCAGCAGGATATCCTTGAATATCAGGCATTTTTAACAAGTAGTATTTTTGAGACAAGATTTTAAATGTTAAAATTGTGAACACTTTTTTTTCAATGTTTTATATTTTGTGTCTTTTTTCAAAAAAAGGTTGGACGGCTTTAAAATATAAAAAAGTGGGGGAAGTCTGTATTGACAGAGCAAAGAACATGTCGCTTTTTTCTTTAAAGAAAAAATCAAAAAAGTTTGTTTGACCTTCATGGCTTTCTTTCTATCATATAATATTATTGTCAGTCATCTGGGAAGGAAGAAAAGAGAGAGAAAAGGTGCGTCTGCACTGAACTACTTTTCTTTCTATCTTTTTTTCCCACAGAAAAAAATTGTGTCCGGTTTTGACAAAAAATGACTCGGAATTTTGAGAGAGAGAGTTGTTTAAACAATTGTTGAAGAGGTGGAAATTCTTTCCTTTTTTTATTGCACTTTTAACACACAAACACTTCCATTTTTAAAAATAAAATATTATAATTCTCAATTTTTTTCAAGAAGGGAAAGATTTGCAGAGAGAGATGCTTCATTTCGTGTCATCCTAAAATCATAGCACCACCACTTTAGAAATTTAAAATTATGGTTTTAAATGGGTGGAATAAAATTGAGATTAATTGCTTCCTTTTTAAATTGAACAGCTGTGATTGAACTTTTTCATGCAAAAAAACTTATCCGTAACATAGACAGAACATTTGTTGCCTCCATCTTTCTTTTCTTCATGTGATGATAGCCGCCAGTCAGTCAGTCCAGGTGGCTATTATTACAACAACAGCCTTAGATCAAAGATAAATTTAAAAGACGTCAATCATAGTATCTTGTTTTTGCAGCTTGAAAAAAATGTTAAATGAAGAAGATGAAAAGAAAAAAGGAAGTAAACTTCAAAAAAAAATCTTTTAAAAGATTCAGCAAAAGTTTTAAAAAAGACAGTTAAAATAAACTGTTAAATTTAAAATGTCAAGTGATAATCAGAAACCTAAATGATTTTAAAAAGGAAAACAATAAAAGCATTGATGGAAAAAAATTGTTTGCTTTTTTCTGAACATAGAATTTTGTGTTCACAATTTTGATATTTTTTGCATACAGTTGTTACGTTAACAGATTTTATTTTTGACGTACTAAACCATTTCTTTGTGTTTGCTGTAATATTTAAACTGCTTAAACTAAAATAGCAAAAAATATTTTCATCATTTAAAAGTAGTTACAAATATGTCAGTGACTGGTGAAACTCAAAAATTATAAAGCTTTGTTGCATATTTTTTACTTTAATAAAGTTTTTAATCTAAAAAATCTAATTTTACATGCCTTGGAAACACTTATAACTGGAAAGTCTAACAAGTTCATTTTTTACAAAGGTTAACTACAAAATATTTTAGGGATAAAAATATTGATTTTTTCTTTGTATTTTAAGTATCCACTTTTATTTTTCAAGTGCAAAAATAATTAAAAGAAACTTGAATTAGCTTTTTTTCAAGTTGAAAGTTGTTACAAAAAAAGCTTTTGTAAAAAGAGATGTGATTCATTACAACTAAAAAAGATGAAAGGAAAAAAGTTGCAAGATTTTGCCATTTTTTATTATAATTTTCAGCAGAAAAAATTTCTATTTCATTTTTCAATATAAAAAATTGAGGGAGAAATGTAAAAAAAGAGTGAAACACAAAACACACAATTTCTTTTTTTCTTCTTTCGAAGACTGTTTCTCTTTTGTAAAATGTAAATTTGAGTACAAAGTAAACTTTTGATTCTGATTCATTCAGTTTTTTTCTTTCTTCTTCCAATAAAATGGTGACAGCAGAAAGAAGAAAAAATATTGGTGACGTCAAAAATCTGTATTACAAAAAAGTGTATGTGTGTGTTTTGAGAAAAAAAAGTGATCCATTTCTTTGCTACTTTGAAATTGTAAAATTTGTAATATTTTTAAAAACAAAAAAGCAGCAGCTGCTTCAATTTGATAATCGGAAGTTTTTTTGCTTTTATCTTTTTGCAAAAAGTGTATCCGTGTTTATTCATGTATTTTTTCACATCCAAAAATACATGAATAAACTTTAACTTTTGGTTTAAGATTATCTTGTTTGGGGGAACCCCTTAAAATACATTTATTTAACACATTCAAAATTAAATTTTTCTGTAAATTAAGAAGCAAAATTAGACATAAAAGTTTCAGCAGTTTGATCAAACAAAGGTTTGCATTTTTTGCCATAATGTTCAATGAATCCTCCTCGATAACAGAAACCCGTAAAAACACGTTTAACAAGTTCAAAACATTGTGGGCAATCTTGATTATCTAAACAATGTTGAACGCATCGATCTTTAAAAACACATGAAAATGGATCTCGCATATGATCCCGTAAACATGAATGTGCACATTCTTCAAGTTTTGGACATTTTCCACCTAAAGGTTTACTTATTCAAATTTTAAAGTACGGGAAGAAACAAACTTGTTGGTTCACGTAAAATTAAATGTTTCATTTGTTCTTGGGCATATTGGCAAGTTTCACAATCTTTACAAAATTCATAACAAGTTGGTCCAAGAACACAAGCAAAATTTGTTTTGTTTAATAAATTTCTAACTATCTAAAAAGAAGGGATTGTGATTACGATAATTCAATGAAGGAAGGCGCTTACTCCATCTAATGGAGGATAGGAAGAAGCTGGAGCAATGCATTTATCCAAGGCACAAACTGCTAACTTTTGGCAAGCATCGGCTGCTTCTGAGATCTGAAAATTCATTTATGAATAAAAGGATTTGAAAAATCCAATAATTTAAAATTTGTGGATACGATTTTATCAGATCCATTTTGGATGCCACTGATAACAAAATCGATCAAATCTTACCTGATAAAAAGAAACAAATAATAAAAAAATTAAAAGCAAATGCTGCTGCCTCATATTAATAATAATTTTGAAAATGTGATGGATAAAAAATTGTGTTAAAAATTTAAAGGTGTATGAAAAAAAGGAAAACAAGTTTTAACTAACTAAAAAGCGTATTAATATAAAAAAGTGACCACAACAACAATGAAAATGCTGCTGCTGTTCGAATTTCCTTTTTCCCTTTCATTCTTCCGTTCCAACGATATCAGCAGTTTTGATGCTTTCCTTTTCAAATTTCCCTTTAGGGGCTTTTTGAACTCGTTCAGGAAGAATATAAATTTCTTTAGTTTTTTTTGGGAAAGTTAGTGTTTGATAAATTAGCAATAACGGAATTATTTTAGATCAATTTAAACAAAAAATGTGGTTGATTTTCAGCTTTAAGAAAATATCGGACACTAAACAGTATCTTGCTGAATCAATTCATCTAATTTTTAAGCAACTTTGTTTTGCTATTCTTTTCTTGAATTTCTTTCAGTTTTTGAAATTAGATTTTCATTCTCAATACATACCGTAATGATCATTAAAATGGTGCCACCATTTCACTCACTGAGTACTGTCAATTTAAACAAGCATAATCTTTTGTCTCCCATTTTAGTGCAACGAATTTAAAATAAATTTTTGGAAAAAACTGAAATAATTATTTGGAAAAAATTGCAATTTATGAAAAAGGAGGCAGATCATTAAAATACAATCCACCGTTTTTTAGCACGTTAGATTTATAAAGATTTTCTCAAACATGTTTCAGAAAATACTGTAAACAAACCGAAATGTTGCAGAAAAAATTCCTATCTGATTTTCAAATTGTTTAAACTTCTTTAGAAATTTATCACATTAGTTGATGCATCTGTTTCAACCTTAAAAGTTTCATGCAAAAATTTTTTTCTGTTAAACTTTTTATTTCTCTATTATCATCAAAAATTTTGTCATAAACATATTCATCGTCAAAAAGGCATGAATCTTCTTCTTTCTCCGGTCAATGCCTTGAGGGTATTTTATGTATGTATAATTTTTTCAAACAAGCGGAAACTTTTTTTCTTCATTTTTAAATTTTTTGACTTTGTCATTTCTTTTTTTTATTCCGGATTCATTCATTTCTTTTCTTTATTCTTGCGCTCTAAATTTTTTTATGTCTTCTTTCTCTTATTCATTTTTCATCATCATCTTCTTCTTCTGCAGATCTGCTTTGAAAAAATATCCCAATTTTTCAAACGTTTTTCCTTCACTGAAAAACACTTCATGGAAAAAGAAGAAGAAAAAGGGTGATCCGATTTCGATCCGGTTAACATCATTGATTTTAAAAATATTTTTTAAAGTATTTTAGGAGATTTAAAAAAAAAGTTTAAATGTTTCAAATCCAAATTTTTTATTACATGTTTTGGGAATTTTAAAAAAAAGTTGTAAAAGTAAAAAGAGATTATTACTGTAATTTTCAAAAAAGGGTAACTATTTAAGGTTCAATTAAAGTTTTTCTTTTAATTCTAATTTGTGGTGACTCTGAGTGAGATGCAATAATCAGATGATCGAGTGGCACTTATCTTTCATCTTTGATTTTTATTATTTTCTCCTCACTTTTGTTATCGCAATCACATAGCTAGGGTTGTACATTCCCCGGGGAATCGAGATTTTGACCCGGGGAATGAGGCCTTTATCATCGAGATAACGCTTAGAAAAAAAAATACGCTATCCCTAGAATTAAAAGTTAGGGGTAGCGTATTTTTTTTTCTAAGCTCTATCTCGACGATAAGGGTTTCATTCCCCGGGTCAAAATCTCGATTCCCCGGGGAATGTACAACCCTACACATAGCATGGATTACTGTATCATAAAATGATCACTGATTATTTTCTTATCATGTTTGAGTCATAATTTGTCAGCATTTTAACTAATCTAAAAAACTTATATCCCTTTGATTTTATTTTATTCCGTTTTAAACCAGCTTTTTTAATTTCTTTCTTCATTCCCTTAATTTTCTTGAATGTTTATTTTTACTGATACCAATCTTTTTCCGTAAAGTTTTATATACTTTTTTCCGGACACTTTTTTTAAAATTTAGAACCGAACAAAAACAGGCTTCTTCAAAAACGAGTTTTTATATTTCTCCAGAATTTTATTCCTTTTTTGAGGTCAATTTTCTTGTTGTTGCAACAACTTTCACTGTTTTCTTTCTTTCTTCATTTTACCGCCTTTAAAGAAAGATTTAACTTGCATATTTTTGGTGTTTAAAAATATCTTTCTTTAATCATTAACAATTTTTGAAAAGCCATGACCCGACTATTTCTGATAGTCACCACCCTTCTTCCAATTGCCTTGGCATCATATTGTGGAAAATCTGGAGTACCGTATTCTTTTGAGGTGCTAGAAAGTGGTGCACCTGTGCTTGGTTGTGCCCAACCAAGTTGTGTAATTTCACCAGAAGATTTTGAAGAAGACAGTGAATTTCTAACTGATGCCAATGGACAAGCAGATGGATATTTCCGTGAAGGTGATCGATCTCTAAAAAGATATCGAAATGATAATGCCCCAAAACTTGTTGCTGTAAGATTTACATAATTTTTTGGGATTTCATAAATCTCTTGTTGTTTTTAGAATTGCTCAGGTGGATTTTCGCAACTTTCGTGTCCCCGAAAAAATCAATGGGTTGGCGGAATTGAATACATTGATCATCCTCGACAACCGTAGGCTATAAAAAATTTGCATAAATTCAAATTTTATCATTAAATTTTAGTCTTATTCTTCAATGCTGTTCATTTGATGGTCTTCGATTCTCACAAGAAGTTGGAATGACTGTTGTCAATTCTGGAGAAGCTGTCACCGGGGGTGAAGTTATCCGAAATGGACGACAAATCTCTTTCGATGTTATTGCAAATGTTCGAAAAATTGTTCAACCTGGTCATGGACACAAGTACGATTGATTACTTACTTCATTAAATATGCAAATTTTTTACAATTTTAGACCATCATACGAAGTTACAGTACGTCGAATGAATTGTCTTCCAGATCCACCAGAGCCCCAAATTGAATTCGATAAAGATGTTCCATCTGAAGTTTTGAAGGTTCTTTCAACAGCTAAAAATGGCAAAGATTTGGGCACAAAAGAAAAATTTGAAAAAATGTCTCAACAAAAACCAACCAAAAAGCAACAAAAGAAATCAAAGAAAAAGTAAAATTTGCATAATTTTTAATTTTATCAAAACCGATTTATTTCAGCCAAGAAGCTGCTTTTGGAGCAAAACAATATGCAGCAGGTTCACAAAATTCTATTGCTGTTGACTTCAACTCCGGTGCTTCGAACAATCTCGTACCCCTTCCTACTGCTGCTCCACAAGCACCCCGTCAACCTCAACAACAACAGCAGCAACAACCCCAACCTCTTCCACAAGCACCTCAACAAACTCAATATATCCCACAACAACAAATACCACAACAGCCACAACAACAAATACCGCAACAACCCCAGCAACCTCAACAACCTCAACCACCACAACAAGTTGCGGCTGTTCCATATCAACAACCATATCCAGGATTTGGTGCTCCCGCTGGCGGCTTCCCAGGTTTCCCTGCAGTAACACCTGCTCCAGCCTTTGCTGGTTTCCCAACCTTCCCAACTTTTGCACCATTTGGTGTTACACCTGCACCATTAGGAGCTGGTTTTGGAACAACCACTTCAACATGGGATCAAGCAATTGCTAATCAACCTCCTCGTCCAACATACCCTGGAGGAAATACAGTATTCCCAACAATTGGAACAGCATTCATGACTCCAATGCCAGGAGTGCCAACCTTTGCACCATTCCCTGGTGCCGCTGGTGCTGGTGTTACTCCTGTACCACCAGTTCCAGCTCGATCTGGTGCACCTGAACATCAACAACTTCCAGCTTTAGCAACACCTCCTTCCCTTCCACAAGTTGAACAACAAGTTAATCAACAAGGCTCTGCTGCTGCTGTTTCAGCTGCATCTGGTGCAGGTGCAGGAAATGGTGGTGCACAAGCTCAAGGAGTTTCAACTGCTGTTCAAGGTGGGGCACAAGTACCCCAACAACCTGCAGGCGGTTTCCCACAACAGCCTCAACCTCAATTATTTCAACATCCAAATTTGCCAGGATTCCCACCCCATCAACCATTCCAACCTTTTACATTCCCACCTCATCCACCCCATCCACAATTCCAATTCCCAGCTCATCCAGCTTTTACTTTCCCCGGTCTTCCACCACATGGTAGTGCTGCTGCAGCCGGTTCAGCTGGTGCAGGACTTCAACCTCCACCAACTCTTCCACCAATGCCAACCTTCTCCTTCCCAACTCTACCTCCTGCTGCTGCCACAACTCCACATCCTCTCTTTACCCTTCCTCCACATCCACATTTAGGTGCTCCCCAACCACAACAACCAGCACCCTCTGGTCAAACTTATGCAGGTCCAGCCCCACCTCCATCTGCTGCATCAGCAACAGGTCCCGGCCCACAAGCTCAAGGTGCTGCTTTGCTTACCTTCCCTGCTGGAGTTGCACCAATTCAATTCCCTGGTCTTGGTTCATTTGGTGGTTCTTCTTCATAATCTTGATTATAAGCATAGACAAAGAAAAAAACGAGTCCTAAATTATTTATTATAATTAATTATTATATTATTGCCTCCCATTATTTATTGTGTTGTTGGATTTATTTCAATAAAAAATATAACAAAATAAAGTAATAAAAAGTACAACAAAAACAAATTAAAAACAATCAAGCAACAGTTGGATCAAATTCTGTATAAACTTGTTTTATTTCTTCTTGATATTCGGGTTGTCGCTTCAAGTAATCTCGAAGTTTCGTCAAAATATATCCCAACAAATTTTCACCTCGCCATTTCTTTGGATTTCTAATATCTTCATGATCAATGCCCAATCCAACACCCCAATATTTATCCATTGGACTTGCTTCAACTAATGTCGTATCAATGGTTCGGAAAAGTTCATATCGAAGTACTTTGTTTTGTGAAAATTTATTGTAACATCCAGCTTTCATAACCTTAAAGAAGTAATCATTAGTTTCATCTTTATAAATAAAATACTGTAACAAACTTGTAAAGAAACTTTTTTCCATTCATCTTCATCAAAGCCTTCAACTTGTCGACCCAATCGTTTCATCGCTTTTGGATCAGAGGTTTGCATAATTTGTTCTGCAATTTCATTATCACCAAAGTACACAGCTTTGAAGCGCATATAATATTGTTCAGAGCAACAATATTCAATACCTGAAATTAAAAAACATATAATTATGCAGTGTTCAAAATAAAAATACAAACTAACCATTGATAGTAAAATCAGCAGGAAAATGATTGGAGAATACATATTTTTCAGTAAAAAATAAAGTTAAACATGTGCCATCTTTTGCAATAATTGTTCGAGGACGAGGAAATGGAGGTTTAACACGCCAAAAATTTCCAACAACTGATTTTACTTTCTTTGTTGGAGAACTTGAAGACTGTAAAAATTAGAATTATAATTAGAATTTTCAATGTCTAGCTTATCCAAAGACAATAATGTCTTTTTAAATTTTAATTAAGTTTAAATTTAATCCAAAATGAAAACTTGCCGATTCTGCTTCACTGGATTCTGTAATTGGAATTGGTTGAGGTGATGACATTCTTATCCTTGGTTTTGCAGCTTTTCTAGGCTGAAGTTCTGATATATCTTCTGGTTCAAATGATAAATTCCATTTTGTTGGAACTTCATGGATTGGATATTCTCCAGCCGCCAATTTTGCATAATCAACTTTTGGTAATGGAGGTGGCACCGATCGACGACTTAAAAAATGCCGTCTTTCAACTCGTTTCACTGGTTCTGAACGACGTATTCTTTTAGCTCGATCTTTTCCATCACTGTCTTCTGAATCTTCAGGGGATCGAGTTCGCCTTCGCTTTCTTGAAGTTCCTTCTTTTTTATCTTTGATTTCTCTTTCTTTTCTTTCATCATCTGATTCTCTTGAATGCCTTCGTCTCCTTGATCTTTCTTTCTTTTCTTCTTTAATTTCACTTTCTTCTTTCTCTTCTTCTTTATCACCATTCTGTTTTCTTCTTGAATCATTTAGTTTACTTGATGATGTCTAAATTTAGCAACAAATTAAAATCAAAATTTAACGTTAAATTTTTGTAAAAAAATCCAGCAGCCAATATTGCATAATCAATTTTTGGAGGAAGGATTAGCGAAATCTTTGGAAATAACTCACCTCTATTTTATCCATAACAATCATTTCACAACTGATTCCAGGAGTTTCCATTATTCTTTCGATATTTGAATTATTTGAAAAGCTGGACAGGATTGAGTTATAATGAAATATAACCTCTTCGTAGCAGGACCTTTTTTAAGCCAGCTGTTTTAAAAAAAACATAAACTTTTTTCGTTACAATTTTATTTTTTAAAACGGGACTTGTGCAAATTTGTATAATAAGCTGACAAGGCTTGTTATTAAAATACCATAGGATAAACATACATTGAAATATGTAAAATCTTTACCAACATTTTTACAACCAGTGCCACCTTGAATACCAAAAGTTGATTATGCAAAATTGACTGCTGGAATAATATTCAGAATCCACAAAATTCCGTTTAATGGAATTCCTTATTTGAACCAAAAAAATAAACTTACACTTCTTTGAATATCTTGGTCAACATTTTTAGATGAATCAATTGATTCATTCGGGTTAAACAATTTTTGGGATGCTTTAAATTGCATAATTTCTGGCTTGCTCATTTTTTCACTTTGTTGCCTTGGAAATTCAAAAGGATTCTGTAAACATCAAATTTTGCTAAATTTGTATTTACTAACATCTGCTACTACCTGAATTTTCGATGCTGAAAAAGTTGCATTCTTGAATTTTGTATGCAAATCAAGAAATTTTTCTTTCTTCTTTAAACCTTCATTATCACCAAATGTTACGGTATTGGCTTTAATTGAATTTTCATAGGCTGCAATATGAAGGGACAAAGTGCTGCTGCTGGATGTATTATTCTTGCTGGAATGATTGTCCTTCTTCCATTTCTTTTCAGCTTCTGCTTCATCAAAAGAAGAATTGAAAGGTTTAAGATTTGATGAACCAATTCCCGATGATTTGTTCAATGATTGCAAAATATTCTTTCCTTCATTCTTTCCAAATGAATCTATTTTAATAAATACTGATGCAGTCCTTCACTTTTTGGGAGAACTAATAAAAACAAATGCTTTTCAACTTTGAAAGCAATTCAGAAATGTTACTGTAATACATTAACCCCTTTTCTCCTTTAAGCTTTTTAAATTTAAATAAGACTGCAACTATTTTTGTTTACCGAATTTTTTATCTTTGTTTAATTTGCTGAAAGAAGGAGATGAAACAGATGATAACAACCCATCATTGGTTGAACATTTATGAATATGATTTAAATTAAAATTTAGATAGCTTGTATTATCACCAAAAGTTTTGACAAAAGTTTGCTGCTTTTTATTCACTGATAGCAGCTCATCTGTTGTTGTCATCTAAAAATTTTTTTAGACTAAAATATATCTATTTATTAAACAATAAAGCATAATTTTTTAATCTAATTTATACTTAATCAAAAACAAGAAAGAAAGAATGGAAAAACGCGATAATGATATTTACTGATCCGTCGTTTTTTGGACTTTCACCAAAATTTTGTGTTAAAAGTGTGTCTCCAGAGACAGTGGCAAACAAGATGTGTTTAAAAACAAATGTTTGCGATAAAAAATGATGCAATATTGTTATTGCCTTTTTTCAATGCTGATCATTTAACCAAATTACCGAATAAAATGATTAAAAAATTGTGAAAATTTATAAAAACTTGGAAAATAACAAATATTACAAATGTACTGTAATATACCATAATATTGAACGGATACCAATGGTTTTGACTGTGATATATTACTGTAACTAACGAATTGTTTAAAACTATAAAGTCTAATTTTTGACCTTTTCTCTCTATAAAGAGTAAATAACATATTTCGCTTTAAAAATATATATTTTTTAAAGCGTTCTAAATTTACCAGTATACTGTATAACGATGACTGTAATGATAAATAAGCATTGCTAATGCAGACTAAAAAAGCATCTTTATCCAGAAAAGTAATTAAAAAAGACAAATGTAATCTTCATAATTTTGCGTAAGCATACTGTATTTTTGCAACTTGTTGCTCCATAACCACTATTTCCTATTTGTTTTTTGATTAAATCTTATTGTAATGAAAGTTAAAGTCAAAGTTCAAACAACAGCAAAAAATTGATAATGCGATAAAAATGGCTGAAAAGTAATATTAAATATTACAAAAGATTGTTAAAAAAGCAGCTTTTAGTGTAAAACAAAGTACGATAAATAAGAACAAAAAACGAAAAGTAATAATAACAATAATATTTATTTACATCAAAGTTCCTCTTTTCTTTGGACCAGTTTCTTGTTTGTTCTCCATCAATTCTCTTTCTAATTTACTTCTCATCATTCCTTTTCGACGAAGTTGATTCTCAATAATTCGAGCATTTGTTGTATAGCTTTCAGCCAATTCTTTCTAAAAATTGTAAATAATTACAGTTGATCAGAAAGAAAATATAAGAAACAAAAACACATTCTCTTGCCCCCATCAAAGCTCACATACTAGGATTACACATGCACGAACCAATGTTTCAATCCATTTATCGTATTAAATTCGTCAACTATTTAAATATTTTGGACCTAAGCTTCTTGTACAGATATCGCCAAATGTGGCACAAAGAGCCAAAAGTATTCAATTCTCTCAATAAACTAGCAATTTATTCAAACATCTACATTCTGAAATTTCCCAAAACTATGTTTCAAAATATTCCACCCGAAAAAAACTTTCTCAAATACTGACACCGCCTCAATACCAAGACAGAATTAAATTTTTCTTCATACAAAAACTTACAGCTTCAAGTTCATCTTCATCTTCTTCCACCGTTGATACAGTAACACTTCCAATTTTCCCTTGATTTTTGACATGCTTTTTCATAATCGTTTTCTTTGCTATTTCTTCTTCATTCTTTCCAGTAAGCCCGCCAAGTTCTTTTGAGGATAGTAATGCTCCATCAAGAATAAATAAAACATTTAAATTGAATGGATGTTGATAAAAGATTGATATTCCACATTTTTTACATTTCTTTCGATATTGTTGTTCTAGACCTTCTGGTCTAAAAAATCAACAAAGTGTTAAAAAATATTTAATCCAAAACAGATAAAAAAGATTGTTTCACATATCTTTCACCGCCAAAAAGGGAACGGCTCTAAATTTCTGAAACAATGACCATGCACTTTCTGAACAACACCAAAAGAAGCGAATCGTTCAAACTGTAACACATATGGAAATTCAAAAAGTATCACATGTTATTCCTAACTTTTCAAAGATATTCCAGCGATACTTTTGTTTTGGAAAAATTGTGGTAAAAAGAACAGCTCAAAAAGACCGGAAAACATTTAAATAAATGATTAATAAAACGATATATGATACAGAATGAAATACAAGTTACAGTTTTGAGGGTACGTTTTTGAGAATCACACATCATTAATAATGAACAGACGACATACCTTCGAATATAAATAGCATCACCATTATCAACAAATGTTTGAGCAACTGTCAGTTTTGGATCCACCACTCTTGCTTTATCTCGTTTTCTTTGTGGCATTCGATTTAATGGCGTATCAGCGATCATTGACATCTAAAAATAAGTGTTATTAATAACAAACTTAATATAAAAAGGCAAAAACGTGGGCCCGTTTCTCGACATGAGATTTGAATCCGGGTTCTCGATGTAAAGCTTAATTTGAGTCAAATATTTTTGTAAAGCTCGTATATTAAATATAAGCAATAATACCACGTTTTACTGCTTATTATGCTACAATCTCTTAAGAGGTCCCTTGGAGGTTACATAAAAAAATCTTAGTAACTAACACAGTTATTCTAGAAAGTTGATATTATTCACTTTTACATCCCTTGACCATTCTTGAAGGTACGGGGCAACATTTGGTTCAAAAAAGCAGTCCAGGGTTCAAGCTTATGTTTAGTTAATAAACTTACATTTCCACAAGTACAGTAATATGTATACAAAGGCTTCACAAAATGTTCTTCACGATCTTCTTGTTCAATGGCTTTTTGATCACCTTTTTCTCGATCATCATCAACATGTTCAAGCCCAATTGGATCTTCATTTATAAATGCTGCCATTTCTAATGTTGTAGTTTATTGATTGATTAATAAATACAACTTTAGGTTGAAATAAATTAAATAAAAAGTTAAAAAAGTTTTTGTTAAAAAATTTCAATTTCGAAAACTTTAAAATTTTTACTTGAATTTTCATCGAATAACATTTTGCCAAACAAATCTCAAAACGATAAATCTTCTGTGTTTTTTTGAGGGTGTGTTTTTGGAAGAAAATTAAAATTGATGGATCGAATAAAAAATATTTTTGAACGATGTATGAAGTTTTTTGTGATATCCGTGTCTGTATTTTGCAGGTTTCTGACAAGGTTTAACCTTTTTTGATTTTGGTGGCTCATTACTTCCTCACTTTTTGATCTTTTATCCAAGCCATAAAATCCTCGAGTCGTGCTGGTTGGATTCATTTAAAACCTTTCTCTCACATCGAAACGAAGGCCAAATTTTGTGAGACGTTTTGGCATTCGTTTTTTGAAATTCTCTCGACAAAAAAAGTTGATTTCTCGAGGTGAAACACTTTGCCAAGCGTCTCACAAAATTGTGCTTTTTCTTTGAAAAAAATTCGATGTGCTCTTTGCATTCATCGAATTCTATGTTTGACATATTGAATCTGATGTGATCATTGTAACAAAAGTATATCAATGAATGAAAAATATTTGCCCCACAACTTTGTCGTTTTTATAGTTTTTGAAGTGGCGGTTGCATCTTTCTTCCTTCAAATAAAAAAATCCCCCCAAGGAGAGTAAAAGAAGAAAAAAAAGAGAAGGATAACGTGTAAAATAGAGGGGAACAAAATTGAACATTGAAGAATTTTTCTTCTCTCTGTCTCGCTATTTCTATTCTCCTTTTTTTCTTTTGTTCGCACATTGCATTTTTTCAAAAAAAAACAAACTAAAAGGGTCTCCCAAAAAGTTTGTCCGGGGCTTATATAATTTTTTTCCTACTACAACAACTACTTTTTTCCCTTTCCCCCTATTGTTGTTTAAGACTTGTTTGATACTTAATTTATCACCTTCTGAATCCATCCGATCTTAAATTTTGTAACAATATATTTTGATGCCCTAAAATTCACTAATGAAAAAATATCTTTAAAGGTTTTATTATTCCAACATCCACAACAACAATGCCATCAACGTAAAAATACAAACAACAAAAACCTCATACTTGAATTTTTTGACCTTCAAAAATTACGAACCAACAACAACAATTTTCTACATCTTCAATTTTACTATATATGGCTTCAACGATTCACGACGAACGTCCATCAACTTCATCGTATGTTTCGGAGAATTCAAAAAATAATTCTTCAACAACAACAGTAACAACAACGAAGCCATCAACAACAATGACAACAACCATTCGACCACATCCCCATCAACAGCAACAACAATATTGGCAGGGACCATATGGGGGAAGTAATAATATAAATTATTCAAATTTTCCTAGAAATATTGGGCATTGGCAGTCATCTGGTAGTCCAAGTGTTGCAAATGGGGGAAGCGGATTTAATGCTCGAGGACCCTTTAATCAAATCCCGATAAATTGGCCACTCCAACAACCTCGAAACTTTTTACCTCAAGGTTTGTTTATTGATTACTTTTAATTTTTTTTTGCTTTTCAAGGGCATCCAAAAATGTTCAACGTTAAACTTTTTGTTGCCCTTGAGGGTTCTCTTTTTTGCGTGTTTTTTCTACCTCGTGATTTTTTTCATTGATTGATTGAAGGCAATGAATTAAAAAAAACTATTAGCCATCGATCTTTGTCGAAGATTAAATTTAGTTTTTTTTTCTGTTTTGTATCTTTACATCGTAATATTTTTTAGCTCCATTTTATATTCAACAACAATCAAATGCTCCACCACCACCAATTCAATGGAATACTTTTGGATATCCGTATACACAACCTCCACCAAATATTATTCATCAGCAACCTCCACCAACGCTATGGACTCCATCTCAGCATCAGCAATCACAAAATATTAAACCTGCAGCAACAGTAATAATGGATAATAATCGTGACCATCAACCTCAACATCACCAACCTCAACAACCTGGATCAAAGCCTTCTGGACCAAATGAATGCTGGAATAATGCAGTTGTGGCATGGGAGCAACGAACAATGATTCACAATAAAATAGGGTTGATTATTAATGATCGGTTTGTGTTATAGCAGCAATATATTTACTGATGTACTGTAACAAAAAAGATATTTTAGATATCGAATTGTTCAAAATATTGACTCTGGATCATATGGTACAATATTTGTTGCAGAAGATTTAAAGAAGAATAACGAAAGAGTTGCAGTGAAATTTGATGCAGGTTTGTGTGGATATATCAAATCCCACCAATGCAACTAGTAATATTTTAGCATCAAAAGATGATCATCTAAAATACGAATACGAAGTATATAAATCTGCTTTATATGATGATGGATGTGTAAAGATTGAAGGCTTTCCTCGAGTTCATTGGTTTGGAAATCAATTTGGACATAATGTGTTGGTGATGGAACTCCTAGGCCCACCAATTTCATCATTATTTAATTTTTGTGAAAGGAAATTTGGTTTACAAACGATTCTATTACTTGGTGAACAAATGATTCGTCGAATAAAACATTTACATCAACGTGGATTTATACACCGTGATTTAAAGCTCGAAAATTTTCTGATGGGCTTAGCAGAAAATGATGGAATTTGTTATTTAATTGATTTTGGACTTGCTCGAAGATATCGTTATCGGGATGGTCGACAGCTGAAACATATTCCATTTCGAAAAGGAAGAAGCTTTGTTGGAACTGCAAAATATGCTTCATTAAATTCTCACAAAAATGCTGAACTTAGTCGAAGGGATGATGTTGAAAGTCTTGGATATGTTTTGATTGAATTAATCAATGGTTCTCTTCCATGGAAGAAGTTAAAAGTCCGAAATGCTTATTCTACAAAGCATCAAATGTACATAAAAATTCGAAATATGAAAGAACAGGCTTCATGGGCGGATATTTGTCCGGCAATGGTGGAATGGATGAATTACTGTAAAAAGTTATCATTTGCTGATGAACCGGATTACGATCATCTGCTAAAGATTCTTCGAAAAATTCCAGAAATTGTTAAATCAAATGTCAAAAATGATTTGAACGAATCTCTTCAAGATTTATGTATTGATGATGATCCAAGATGTTCACAATGTCGACAACGTGATGGTGGTAATGCTGGTGGTAGGAAAGCAACAACAATGTCCACAACAACAAATAAAATGTTCAAAGAAAAAGAAAATAGTTCAAATGATAGCGACAACAGCAGCGACAATGAAACTCCAATTATTTGCAATGAAAAAAATGGTCGTGAAAGAAAATTATCAAAATCTGCTTCAATGAGTATCGTAAATACGTATGTTTAATTTGTATGTGATACTGTAATAACAAAAATATGTTTTAGTTTAAATCCACAAGATAGTTTATCAACAATTCCAACAACTAAACCATATGCTGATAGTGTAAGTGATGTAAGTTTTGATTGATTACTGTAATTGTAGTAGTATGAGATACTCTTGCTCGCTGTTTCGCTTTACTTATAAGACATACAAATAAAAGATAATAGGATATATGAATTCTTTAAGTGTATTGTTCTACTTTTGAAATTCTAAACATTCTTCAATAGTCATACTGTAGATGTATTATACTTTTTAATAAAATGAATAAAATAATCTAATTAATACGTTGATTTTTCAGTCCAAGACAGCTCCATTACCTCAACACCATCTTGAAGATGATACTGCATCAATTACATCAACATGCCGAAAATGCCGTCAACGTCGACAAAAATATTTGGATGATCGATGTACTGTAACTGGTGCAAAATATAGTTGGCAAGTATGGAAAGAGGCAACTCCAGAACTGAAATTCCAATACGAAAATCGATTTTCATGGACTTTACCAGAATACCAAATTCAAGATAATCGATTATTACAAAATCAACCAATATATTTTCAAGCACCTCCTCATCAACAACCAATGCAACAACTTCAGCAACAACATCAACAACAAATAATTCAACAAAATTATCCAAAACATGGAAATATATTTTCTGTTTCACCTCCACCACAAATGTTAAGATATCAACAACATCAAAGATAAATTCAATCCCTGAATATTTGATTGATGAATAAGTTTTACATTGTTTGTTTCGTTTTGTTAATTTTTGTTGAATAATAACTAATAAATGTACAAAATTAAAAGAAACTGTAGAAAAGGAAGGGATTGCATTTTAGTAAATTTATATACTTTGTTATTTACATTTTAATCAATATTCGTAAAGATTATTATCATTATTTTGTTGTTGGTGATGATGGTGTTTATGATGATGAACGGAATGTTGGATATAACTGTATGGAACATGAAAGCCATGTTGTTTTAACTTTTTCAAATCATGGATATCATATGGTTTATGAGAGTCTTTTATCAACCAAAATCGATCTTCAATATTGTTCTAAAAATTAGTTTTACAAAATATACTGTAAATTTAAAAGTATACTGTAGCAGCTGCAGTTTGTTCAAAATAAAGATGGGTGTCATTAAAAATTTGCATTCTTGAAAATCCATAATTTGATGATCGAAAAGCGCTCCATGGATGTGGATGTTTTACAAAAGTTTCAGTATTTTCTTGGCAACCTGCAGATCCGGAAACGATATGAACAGGTGCTGGGGGATTATGATAAGGATTATCAGTGCCATTGTAAACGGTTCGATTAAAAACTGGATAAAGTCTTTCAAAACTATGTTGATGGGCAAAAATTTCAAGATCAACTCCATTTTTATAGAATAACTTTTCTAATGCATAACTTCCATTAATTCCAACTCGGATCTAAAATGTCAAAGTTAAATGTGACATTAAAATTTTGTAACTAAAAAAAACACTTACAGGTGACTCATATTTGGTACATTCAAGGCTCTCCAAATCTGAACAATACATTGGCCGATGTCCCATTGTGATAATCCATGGAACATTCTTTCGATTTTTATTTGCTTTCTTAAATTTTTACAAAGTTACAATATATCCCACAAATAATCTTACCTCCAAATCCTGTTTAAGCCATTCATATTGATTTTTAATTTGTTTGCTACCGTAATTTAAATATAAATAGAATTCGGTTGAAAAGGCAATGAAATGAGCTTTACCCATATCAAAACTAAAAATAAAACCACGTTGGGGTTGAATACTTTTGTATTTTTTATTACCTGTAAAAAAGATTATGATCTGAACCAGGCATTGTATATCGATTTACATAATGTGTAAAATTATACTTTTCTTCATGATTTCCTACAACAGTCATATATGGAACATATGCTGCAGCAGGTTCAATTTGACGCATAAATACATCTCCGTATGTGCCATCTTTCTAAAAAATACAAAAGTAAATTTGTGACACTTTTAGGAGATATAGATGATGAAAATTTACCGAATCCAAATTATATGCAAGATCCCCAACATGAAGGATCATATCGAAATCTCCATCTTGTGCCAATCTTTGAATTTTGCCAAGTGATCGAGCATTTATATTTCCCATATCTCCGTAAACAGCAAATCGAAATCCGCCATCAGAACGTTCTTGTAAGCCCACAAAGCTGAAAATACTACTCCAACCATATTCTGATCCAACACGATAAACTTAAAATGCTACAGTAATTATTTCCGTAACCATCCTGCAATTAAACCTACAGTATCTTTCCCCTGGTCGAATCCCGGTTAGAATTGCTCGATGAATTAATCTTGAAGTTTTAGCTTTTCCTCCATCAACAAACAAAGAAGCATTTCCCCGAACAGTTAAATCTAATTTCCCGATTCCATATTCAACCAAGGAATCTACCGTATCATCAAAGGTCAGCCAAGTTACAATTTGGATCGATGGATCTCCCCCATATGAAAGATGGACTTGTTCTGGTTGTCCAAAAAATGGACCTCGATTGGGGTCATCTGTTTTCCAATGGGGGATCCGATTTGAAGATAAATAATTTCTTTCTCCAAAAACAACAAATGGAAGTAACAAAAATATTGAAAAAATCATTTTTACAAAAGTCATTTTTAAAAATCAATCAAAACAAGGCCAAAAATTTCTTTAAAATTAAAGAGAACATACAAAAAGCAAAAAAAACAACATTCAATAATTCTTATCAAAAAATACATCTTTAATCTATTTTTAAAGAGATAGAGCACATGATGTTTTTTTAGTGGTCTTGAGAAAGATGAAGAAAGGTCATTTGCACTTTTTTTAGTATAAAATAAATTATGTTTGTTAAAATCTTGAGCATTATTTTGAGCCATCAACTCCAAACATTATTCAAAAATGATTTATTTTTTGAAGAAAAACGGAAACTTCTCATTTCCAAAAAATGAAGATGAGAAGTTGTCATTTTCGTAAACCTTTATTTACTATATGAATAATCTATTTTTATTATAACATAAACATTAATAACTGAATTTAGATGGATCAAAAAGACAATCATTTAATTAATTGGCACCATTTGCTCTTTTAACAAAGAGTAAACTTTGAGAAGATGATGAAATATTTTTTTTTCAAAATTTTTGTTTTAATAGTCTTTTGAAAAAATTGAAATGGCTTTTTAATTAATTTTACCAAGCCTTCTCGGTATCCGGTCAACAGAAGCAAAATTATCACAGAATCCAACAAAATTCTAAGCATATTTACAGATTTATAATTATAATTAAGTAGTGAAAACCATTTTGGCGGTTCTTCACGACCAGGATTTTGTCTTGTATAATGAAAAATTACTTCAGGAAGTAAATAAATTACATCGACAGAACCATTTAACAATAAAAATACGGTCGCTGTAAAACATTGAAATAGCAAAACAATAACAACTTTTAGGGATCCGAGAAATCTCGAAGTATTGATTTGTGACTGTGATAAAAGATGGGATACAATTTTAACAAAAATGGATAATGTAAAAATATTTGATAAAAGCAACCATATTGCCGTAAATATTGAATCCATGTAACGGAAGATCATATCTATTTCATAAACGACGATTGGAATGGCATCTGTACACTTACCGTATTCAGAATCATTACATTTAAAACCTAAAAAATTGTGGCAAATTTTTTACATAAAAAATGGACTATTGATTTTGGACAAATTAAAAATTTATGAATCTGTCAATAAAACTGGTTACTAACGATTTTATAATTTGCCGGCAATGACATTTCGAAAAGTTCAAACGATTTTGCCGAGGATCAAAGGATGCCGCTGGTGGCGACGCTATTTCATTTGTTCACTAACCTCCTGTCCGAATTGATCCTGTACAGTATTTTTCTGGACAGCGGGCTGCATTAAAATTCAACCATAAAGTATAAAAACTGATGATTAAGATGTTCATCAAATTGAAAATTATCAAAATTATTAAAATTATTTTCCATTTTGCATATTTTTCATAGAATTTATGTTTGAATATGGCCAAAAATCTCGAAAATGACAACAAAAATAGCACGGATATTGGAAGAAATTTGATTAATTTTGTCATAGCATTACTGATTCCAACCAAATAAAGGCTGGCAAATCGATCAGCAAAATATGGACAAGTTGTTGAGGGTTTTATTATGGTCGTATTTAACTCCATGGAAGTCCAAAATGGTGATTTTGCACATACAAAATCATATTCAACAATTAAATCCATAAGTGCCTGATTTAAAATAATCCACTTGTAACTTTCTTTTATTTCACCGAAAATGGATACCATAATTATTGTCACAGAAATAACAAAACAAAAGTATTCAATTTTTAGGTATTGAATACCGTATGCAAAATAAAAAACGTTACAGGTTGGGGCATCAGGTGCCATCGCTGCAAGACCAAAAGCAATGCAGGGTACTGTATTCGGCATTTTTTTGGTACTAAAATGAATGAGAATATTAAAAAAACATTGTCTTTTAATAATAACGTACAATAAGTTGGTTGCTATGAAATTTTTTCTAAATTGCAGATTGTTGCCGTCAACACAAATATCACTTAAATATTTCCACGAAAACAATTATTTGAAATTACAAACTTGTTAAAATGATAACTGTGCCTTTTTGCACTTTTTCGGTAAAAAAGGCGAAACTAAAAAGTGCAAAATAATGAATCAAGCCACTAATTACCACATACACTGACTGGTAACTTTATGTTTTACTAGTCATAAACTTTAAAAATGCATGGTGACAATAATTTAAAACTAGTAAGTATTTGTTTTAAACTTTTTTCTGTTATTCCAAGAATTTCTCAAAATGGCAGCAGTTTTTATTCGTCGAAGCAAATTTTTTTGCTCAATAGGAATTAATTCCAGAAGGCTCTACCGTATATCAAAATTCCTAAACAATTTATTTTTGCCGTGTTATAAGAAAATATCAATTCTAAAATGTATGAAAATTAACAAGTGTAAGATGATTTTGCTATTTTATTCAAGGGTAAAATTTATTTAATAATAAAATTTCTTACAATAGACAAATAAAAATTTACAAAAAGTGCATCGAGAAGGCCTTTCTGTTAATCAGATAGAAATAACTTTTAATAAGAAAGTTTAATTCCGGGAAGACTTTAAATATTGGGCTTTCCATGTTGCCATAAAACGTTGGTGTTCAATTATCTCCTATAAATTTTTCCTTCTGTGCAAAGATCTTCAGCGTATCCACACTTAATCGCCCCAAAAATTATTATCACAAAGTTAAGACCAAATTATTTTTAAATTTAAGATAAAAGAGTTAAACAGAAGGTCATTGCTTTCATTTTTTACAGAAAAAAGAAATGTTTAATTTATCAAATCACAATTAATAGAATATTAATAAGTAAAAGTAACTTTTCACTTTTCTAAAACAATAATAAAACCATTCCCGTAAACATCATCTTTGTCAAGCCATGCCAGAACTTTCCAATTTTGGCTTCGACTGAGTTCCAGCACATCTTCTGTAATCCAGATATTATGATGTCCATCAATGTGATCCGGATATGAATTGTTATGACGTGCAAGTAATTCATTTAATGTGGTTCGATTTCGTGATTTATCAAAAGTTCTTTCTTTGTGTGGAATAATCATAAAAATATATCCATCTTTTCTGATAACTCTGAACCATTCTTCAATGGTTTTTATTGGATCAATAAAATGTTCAATTGCATGAGAACTAATAACAAAATCATAGGTTTCATTTGCAAATGGAAGTTTATCCCCTGAGGCCACAACATCCACATGTAGATATCCACCCTTTGAATATCTCAATTCGCTTGTTTTATAGCCAGTTGATGTATCATTTGTATAATCAACATTAATTGTATTCAAACAAAATGGATTAATTAAAGATCCACCAATTTCAATGCCTTTAAGATTATCCAATAATTGATGTGCCAAAGAACTTTCTTTCCTTTGAAAATGATAAATTTGACAATTCTTTCCGGTTTTTGGAATTTCTGGTAAATAGTTTTTACTTAAATAAATGACACAAATGAAAATTAACAAGATTGGTATGTCCCGATTTGGCACCGCAAACATTTCGTTAATAAAAAATTGCAGTTAAAGATACTGTAGAAAAACAAAAAATAAAACGTTTAACTTAAAAACATTCAAGTTGTGAATCTTCAATAAATTACAACAAAAATTTTATTTTATTTCCACATTTGAAACTAATACCATAAAATCGCAGTTACGTCAGAGCTGGAAAAAAGCTGCGTCAAAAGATAACGACTTTTAAAAATTAAACGAATCAAAAAATCTAAAGTCTTCTTTCTTTGGAGTAAAGATTGCAAAATTGATTAAAATGTTATACGTGAATTTTTCAACAATGAATTTTAAAAAATAAAATGAGGAGAGTCAAAAAAAATCTGCTCAAAAAGGGAACAGGCTATTAAAATTTTAAAAATTTAAATGAATAATTGCAAAAATATATTTTGCACATTGTCATTGACACATGAAAACCTTTGCATTTACCAGAGAATGTTAAGGTTTTCGGATGATTTTTTTAATATTTTGATGTTATTTTAAAAATTTGTTTTTGACATAATAAGGTTGATTGCGAGTCAAGGATTGACCCACAAAAATTTTCGAGGCTGACTAACACTATTTTTTAGATGCCGAATCCATCAATTTATAATGCATTGCGTGAGATTTTGAAATATTATTAAAATTTATTAGTGGTTTCAATAAACCTTTAACCTAATGAAAAATGCTCCTAAACATGTTTTAATCTTTTCTCTCTTATTTGTTTGTTGCGTTCAACAACTGCAAAAAATGAACATTTGTTTCAAATAAAAGACACATTGTTCACCATCATCAATGTGTTGCTTGGTGTGATTTTTTTTGAAGACGAAAGAAAAGCATTCAGTTGTTGCCACTTTTTTCAAACACATAAGTGTTGCAGTGTTGCATTACACAAAGGAATGATTCATTTCTGCTGCTAACAATGTTTTTGACCAGTTTGTTGCTGTTTTGATTATAAAAGTGTCAGATCACTTTTTGAACAACAAAAGAAGGTTTTATAAAAAATTGTGTTAAAAAAGTTTTCTTTGGTTTACTTAGAGTAAATTGATTGGCGTGTCAAAGCAAATTATTGGCATCAAATTTAACATGTAGTAAACAGTCTTACTTTTTTCCAATTTCCACAATATTGATAGAATTCTAAAAAACATTATTTTTCCCGCGTTTTTTTAGTTTTCCCGCGTTTTTTTAATTTATTTACACAAAATTTAAAATTTTTAGTTATTCAAATTCTGATCTTTGTTTATTTTTTAGCTACAAAGCCATGAATGAAGAAAATCCAAATAATTCAAACTGGCGAAAGAGAAGTACTCAAGATGAAAATGAATCTTCTTCTTCTTCAAGAGGAAATATGAGTGGCGGAAATTGGAGTAATAATAGATCTCGGGGATTTCGAGGAAATTTCAATTCTCGATGGACTCCAAGAAATGGAGGGGGAAGATTTATCCACCATAATCAACAACAACAAGATGAAAATAATAAAAAAGAATTTAATAAAAATAAAAATTATAATGAAGAAATTGCCAATTATGGTATTGGTTATCAAAAAATTGAAGAAATATGCAATGATATGGATCAAAGAAAAATTTTACCTGGTTCTCTTGAACTTTTGGTTGCCGTACAGGTGAGTGTTTTTTTAGATGTTTGATATACATACAACATTAATTTATTATTACAGGTTGACTCATTTTACAAAAGATTAGATGACCTTTGGCCGGATGTCAAAAAACAATCAAATTTTCTTCGAGTTATTGTTGCAACTGCTTCCACAAATGAAACAGAACATCGTAAACTTATTTATGCATTTGTAACAAAAGTTTTAACAAGTTCTTTTCTTGAAAAAATTATTGAAAAATGGATTTGTCCATTAATGTATGATAAGCATATGCAAGAAGAACCTGTCTATGCTGAAATTGCACATTATACTGTAAAACTGCTGTTAAATGGATTTAGACTTCTTCCTTCACAAATGGATCAACATTTACCAAAAGTTCAAAATGTTATTACCAGTTTGAAAGAAGTAAAAGAAATTTGTTTGAAAGAAGAAACAAAGATTGAACTTGAACGATTAGAAATTGCTTTGAAGGTAAATATTAATTAATTATGTTAATTAAATATTACAACAACTTTTTTAGAATCAACATGAAATAAAAGCTGCTCAACGATTAACGACGGAATCATCAAAAGAAAAAGAAAAAAAGGATTTTGAAGGAAGTGCTGGACAACCACCTGCAAATTTTCGAGAACTTTCTGTTGTTCCAATTCCAGAAGATATCAATCATCAGTATCCACCATATCTTCGGGCCGCAAAAGTTAAAGGCCGATACGATTCAGACGAACAATATTTGGATATTCAATTTCGTTTGCTTCGAGAAGATTTGGTTCGACCATTACGGGATGGAATTACGGCATATCGGAAGGGTGGAACAAAAGAAACTGATTTATATATTTATAGTGACGTTGAACTTGGTGCTTCTGCATTGCATAAACCAACTGGAGAATTAATTTCATATGCTCATATAAAAGTACAAATATTTCTAAAAAATCTGCATTTTTAAGATTAAACTATTTTTAGATTTCAAGACGAATGAGATGGGATAAACGATTGAAATATGGTTCTTTGGTATGTTTGTCATCGGATGACTTTCAAAAAGTTTTCCTCTTTGCTACTGTAATTGAAAGAGATGAATTGCCAAAGGGAAAAATTGGTTTAAAATTTGAAGAAGTTTCAAAAATTAATACAAAATGGAAATATAAAATGGTAGAATCCCCGGCATTCTTTGAAGCATATCGGCATGTTATGGAAGCCCTAAAAGTTCGTGGTTAATTAATAAAGGATATAGAATATATGTGAAACTTTTAGGCCATCGAACAAGATGAACCAATTCCATTTTCAAAATATTTTGTTGATCTTGAAACAAACACTGAACCTCCGGGGTATTCAATTGATGAACAGTTTAATTTTAAATCTTTGCTTAAAGATGATGACATGGAAGATACAAACTTTTTTCTGCATGAAATTCGACGACTTAAGCCGGAACATTTTGGAATGGATGAAAGTCAATATAATGCTCTTGTGTATGCCTTAACTTCTGAACTTGCCCTTCTGCAAGGCCCTCCTGGTACCGGAAAAACATATATGGGACTACAAATTGCGAAGCTCTTATTTGATAATTGGAAAATTTGGAATCCAGATGAAAGTGATAGCAGGCCAATGCTTGTTGTATGCTATACCAACCATGCCCTGGATCAATTCTTGGAAGGTATTAGCAAATTTGTTCCAGAAGGAATTATTCGAGTTGGAGGAAGATGCAAAAATGAAAATATTGAACAGTAATATTTTTTAATAGACTTTAAATTTTTATTAATTTTGTTTTTAGATTTAATCTTTCAAAAATGAGAAGATGGGATAATTATGGAATTCGTAGCAAATTTTTGGAAATAAAAAGTGAAATTTATTATATTCAATGTGATTTGGAAACAGCTTCTACAACAATGAAAGCATTTGAAACACGTTTTGCAAATCCTCAACAATTAAGAAATGTAATTGAAGATCCTGATAAACGATACTATAATACTAGTCGACAACTGTTAAGGTATTGTAAAAATTATTATCACGTTTTAATATTTGTTTAAATATTTTTAGAACATTAAACAATGATATTAATGAATCTTTGATGTTTAAATGGTTAACTCAAACGAATCAAAATTACCCAGTTAATACATATGATATTAATATCATTCGACAACTTGTTGCTTTAAATATATCGGAGATCAAAGCAAAAAATGCCCTCGCCGATTCATATCAAAGAAATTTTTTCCCTGAAGCAATTGATCTCTATTATCATCTTCAAAGCCCTCAAGGGAGATTGTATTCTGCCACAAGATTATCACCACCAGCACGATATTGGCCGAAACTTTCCGATATTGATATTGTTATGCGTTTGGGTATACTACTTTATATTAATATTATGATTACTGTAGAAACAAAAATTTTGCATTTTAGGTTTCGCTGAAAAACTTGCTGCTGAATTGTTGGTTCAAAATAACGTTAATCAAATTCGGGATGAATATAATCGAAGCAAAGGAATAAAAAGCAATCGTCAATTTGCTACCGTAGTTATTCCTGAACAAATCGAATCTGAATTAAATGAAGAAATTGATGATTTAATTTTTAAAGATGATGAAGAAGAAAATCGAATGATTGTTGACAGTAATGTTTTGGATGATTTTGAAGTTCCAAAAAAGAAATTTAAAGAAGTCAAAAATGATAATTGGTTCAATAAAGATATCGTCCAAGATTATCTCGAACATATTACTTCTGCTCATCCAATGTCCGAAGAAGAAGCAGATGGAATTGAAGATATTTGGACTTTATCATTACAGCAACGATGGAGACTCTATCAATATTGGATTAATAAATGTCGAGAAACTGTTAAAACGAAGATTAAAGAATTAGAAACAAAATATGGTGAAAAAGTAAAAGAATTGATCGAATATCGATCACTTGGTGACCTTGATGTTTTGAAGTCGTCGAAAGTTGTCGGAATGACAACCACCGGGGCTGCAAAGCATCAAAGTAATATATTTACTGTTTTTATTTAATTCAATTTATACTTATATTTTAAGGTACCCTTCGAGCATTGCGATCAAAAATTGTTATTGTTGAAGAAGCTGCTGAAGTTTTAGAAGCTCATTTAATTACAAGTTTAACACAAGCATGCCAACATTTAATTCTTATTGGTGATCACAAACAACTTCGTCCAAGTCCAGCTGTTTTTGAACTTGCAAAGAAATATAATCTCGAAATTTCACTCTTTGAACGATTAATTAATAATCAATATCCGTATCGTATGCTTAAAAATCAACATCGAATGTGTACTGTAAGTGATGGCACTACTTTAATTCTAAATAAAATGCCTTCGAATTTTAGGATATTTCAAGAGTTTTAATGCCACATTTCTATCAAGATCTTCTTGATGATCCATCTGTATTTGAAAGAGAATCTGTCAAAGGTGTAACAAAAAATCTTGTCTTTATTAATCATTCATATCCTGAAGTAGCTGAAAAAGAATTCAAATCCCATAAAAATCTTTATGAAGCATTTTATGCTCTTCGTTTAGCAAAATATTTTCTTCAACAGACTTACAAAGCTGAACAAGTTTGTTAATTTGAAAAAAAATATTTTTGTAAAATAACTAATAATTTTTAGATTACAATTCTTTGTACATATTTGGATCAGCTTATTGAATTGAGAAAAATGGCTTATGAAAAGTTTGGAAAAGATCATGGACTCGTTATTCAAAGTGTTGACAATTATCAAGGTGAAGAAAATGATATTGTTATTTTATCAATGGTCAGAAGTAATAATCCTGATAAAAAAATTGGATTTTTGAAGGTGAATTTTAAAAACTTCAATTAAATTATTTGGTAATGATGAAATTTTAGATTCCAAATAGAGTTTGTGTTGCTTTATCTCGTGCAAAGCTTGGACTTTATGTTATTTGTAACATGGATTTTTTGGCAAAAAATTGTGAAATGTGGAACGAAATTCGGAAAAGTGCTGTTGAAGCAGGTGCATTGTCGAATGAATTTGCTGTATGCTGTCAAATGCATCAAAATGAACAGGTAATTATAATTTGTGTCGTAATTGCAGATGTCATTTTTCAAAATTTTAGGTTATTAGAAGTCCTGAAGATTTTGATACAAAATGTCGTGAAGGTGGTTGTGATATTCCATGTAATGGTCGACTTGAATGTGGACATCAATGTATTAAGCCCTGTCATGTTGAGGATATGGATCATCAAATTCTAAAGTGCCTGAAGCCATGTGAACGAAAATGCAATTCAGAATTTCATCATCCATGTAAAAAGGATTGTTGGAAGGTTGGATTGCAATGATTATTTTATGATTTAGTTGATTAAACTGTTTCAGCCATGTGGAGATTGTTACGTTAAAGTTTTGAAAAATCTTCCATGTCAACATCGAAAAGAAGATTATTGTTATTTGGAACCAGCAAAAGTGCAATGCCTTGAAAAATGCACAAAAACTTTATTATGCGGTCATCCATGTACAAAAACATGTGGAGCAGAATGTACACAATTTTGTAAAGAAATTGTTGAAAAAGAACTTCCTGAATGTGGCCATCTTGTTTCAATGCAATGCTCACAAAACTTAAATTCAGTTAAATGTAATACAATGGTTACAAAGAAATGGCCACTTTGTAATCATACTGTAAAAACGCAATGTTCATCAAATGTTACAGCTTTACCATGCCCGCATCCATGTGGTGCCATTTTACCAGGATGTGAACATAAGTGTAAAGAAGGAAGTTGTGGAAAATGTCGAAATGGTAAAATATATTGACGAAACTTTTACATTTTTTATTACCACCTTTTTTAGGTCGTTTACATATTCCTTGCTTAAAGGATTGTAAAAAGATTTTCTTATGTGAACATGAATGTGATGCAAAATGTTCAAAAATTTGTCAACCTTGTTCGAAACCATGTGAAACTGCCTGTGGACATAGTCAATGTGGAAATCTTCCAATCAAAGGAGAACAACCAAAGAAAACTCGAAAACTTTTTAATCAACAAACTGGACAAAAAAGTGGAAGAAAATGTGGTGAACCATGTCCTCCCTGCATGGAAGATTGCTTAAATCGATGTGAACATCGACAATGCACAAATAAATGTGGAGATCCATGTAATGTTATGCCATGTTCTGAACCATGCATGGAACTTTTGCCATGTGATCCTAAACAACAAGGAATAATTGGAGAATCTGAAGGTATATTTTTAAAACGTATACTGTAGTGTTTATGTAGAAAATATTTCAGATCCATGGTATACCCAACATCGATGTATTGGAGTTTGTGGTGAAGATTGTCCAAAGATTTGTAAAATCTGTAATCCAGAAGAATTTGCAAAAATTAAAGAAATTTTCTTTGGAACTGAAGACAAAGAAGATGCACGATTTGTTCAACTAAAAGATTGTGAACATATTTTAGAAGTTGAAGTATGACTATTAATGTTATCCATAAATGACATATATTAAAAGTTAAATATTTAGGGTCTGGATCAATGGATTGAAGCATCTTTGCCAAAGAAAGGTGATGAAGAAAGTTCAGTTGAAATTGTTCAAATTAAATGTCCACAATGTAAAACTTCAATTCGTCGTTCAAAGCGGTACATAAGTATTTTAAATGAAAGAGCAATCGATATTGAACAAGTAAAATTTTTGGTAACAAATGTTATTCATAAAATTATTATTTTAGATTAAACAAAAAACTCGTGGATTAACAACTTCCGAGAAAAAGAAGGAACACGCTGCTTTTAAAGATGAATTTAAAAAAGTTTTTGATGAATTTAAAAAAACGTAAGATGATAAAATTAACAAAAACTTCATACCCGAATTTTTTAGTGATTTTGGTGCCTCAAAAGAAGTGCAACTTTTGGAAGAAAAGATTGCAAATGCCCATCAAAATGTTTTAACAAAAGATTGGTTTTTAACTTGGAGGAATGTTCTTCGGTAAATTCTTCTTTTATCCAATCACCGTAATCCTCTGAATGTTTTCAGAATTATTCAAGCTTTAACGAAATATGAAAAAATTGCCAAAGAAAGTATTGATGCATTTATTAGGCCTTCGTATGCGAGAGTTATGATTGTTAAAATGGATGAAGTTCTTCGAGTTTCTGATATCAAAGATGATATGATAAATTTCAAAGCAAAACTTTTGCAACTTAAAATTGTTAATTTTTGGGTTTATTTACAAGAAGAAAGCAATTATTTAATTAATGTTATTCTTTCTACTCCAACCATCTCAGAAACCATGATTCAACAAATTTCTTTTGAAATTCAAAGATTTAAGTTTTTGATTGATGTACGTTTTTTAATGTTTTTTAAATTATATTTAATGCTAATTTTAGCTTTTGTCATACTTTTCAAAAGCTGTTAAACGCAATGTTGACTTTAATCTTGCTGAAATTGAAAAGATTACTGAAATTTTTGAAAATTTAAATGGAAGCAAAGAATTTTCAGAGGATTTTGAAAGTAATTTTTAATCTTAGCATTTGATTCAAATATCAATTCATTTTTAGAAGAAATGGCACAAAAACTTGAAAATCTTGCAAAAATTCATCCTGTTACTAATTTTGGCATAACTGATAAAGAACGCATTGAAATTGTTAAAGCATCAGGTTTAGATATTCAACATTGGTATAAATGTCCAAATGGTGAGCAAATAATTGTATTGCTATAGTTTAGATAATTATTAATTTTTGTAGGACATCATTACGGTATTGGAGATTGTGGTGGAGCTGTTGTAACAGCAAAATGCCCTGAATGCAAGGAAGAAATTGGAGGTGGATCTCATCAAATTTTACAAACCAATCAAGATGCTCAAGCTGAAATGCTTGAAGGAACTGAAATCATCGGAGATACATATGTAAATCCATTTGTAGTTCGGTGGTAAATTTATTTTTACTGTTATATAAGTTTTTATTGTAATAAAAAAAATAAAAACGTTTTTAAATTTAATTTTTTCAATTTCAACTCCTTGAATTTAGTCCAACAGCAAAATTTGTTGATGAATCATTTTTTTTGAAAAATTGAATTTTTAAATAATAATTTTGCATTCTAAAAATAGTAAAATTTTTTGTAGTGCTAATTTTTTTGGATGCCAGAATCAATTGACATGTGTGAACACTATCATGAAAAAGATAATTGTGAAAATTAGAACACCTTCAAAAAACGGTAGAAAAGGTGCCAACAATTGAATCAGTGAATTCCATGTTTTTAGAAGCCCCTCGAATTTGTGGAAAAAGGATTTTTTAAGCAAGAAAAGAATGCTAGAATGCAGGATGTGACTGTAATTATATCCTAATGAATTGTCTCATTTAAATTCAACTCATAATTAATTATTATTTCGTAATTCGACAAATTTTAAATTTTTGATAAGTATCGTTAATTAATTTTTTAAAAGTCTTGATACATTGTTTTTGGTGTGATGTTTTTGTTGCCAAAACAAATTTTGCTTTTTTTTAAACTAGACATTAAGCGGGCCTTCGGCCCGCCAGAAATCTGATTCTTTTATTCAGTCTTACGATCTACTGATAAATTATTTTTTTGTAACAGCCGCATTCAAAAAAATGAATGTCGAAAACAACACCGATGGGTTTCGGTTTCGGTAGTAGCAGAATTTACAAAAATTGCGACAAAAAATCAGAAAATGCAATTAATTTGCTGATTAAATTTCTGTTTCAAAAAAAGCGTCAAAAAAAAGTAGCAAAAAAATGCTCTCTTCTTTCTTGGCGCTCGACACAGTTTGCCATAAAATGCTTCCCACAAACAAACAAACAGACAAACGAACAATGACTCTTTTATGATAGGATGGGAGCGCGATCGACATAAATTTTTTTTGCATTTTAGTAGCTACAAAACATTTGATCTTTTTCATACAATAATTATTCTTTTTTTGCAACAATGCACAGATATAGAAAAGCGTTGAGAATGCGTAGTATTGATCGCTATGAAGATGATGATGTAGATACATCGGAAGCCGTAAGTAATTTTTAGGATTCATTTTGTTACTTTAAGATTGTTAACCTTTTTAGATAAGTAAATCTCGAATTGGAATGAAATGGAGAATCAAAGAAGAAGAAGTCAAAAATATTGAAGATTATGGATATCTTCAAAGTAAAACCTTTAAAACTAACATTCCTGGAGTTGAATATTTTCTTCAAATGTATCCAAATGGAAAAACTGAGAGTGAAAGAAATAACGTCATCGTTGTTTTACATGTTGATTGTAAAATGCCTGTTAGCGTTTACGTTACTTTTTCGGTCAATGTTAAGTCTGTTCCTAAAAGTTTTTCACTTAATGGTTCATGTGAAGCTAAATTTCCTGAAGGATTTGGAAAAACACTTTGTACTCGCGATGAATTGTTTAATGCTGCAAAGAAGTTTTTCGTTGATGGAATTATGGAAATTGAACTTAAAGGAACTTTAAAAAATTATGGAATGAAACCAAAAGCTGCTGAATCATTATCACTTGCTCGTAGATTGCGCGAAGACGATGATACAAAGGACACTGCAATTGCTGTTGGCGAACAAGAAATTATGGTAAGTTGTTTTGTCTTTGATTTACTTAATAAACTCTATTCCTGAATGTACAGATCGATGCTTATGCATTCTCTGTAGTACATCTTTCAAGGAGAGATTCAAAGCCGCTGTAAAAATAATGAAATCGTTGTATTTTATCATGTGTTAAAGTAGCTCTTTTTAGGTTCATAAATGTGTTGTATCTGCTTGCTCATCTGTGTTCAAAGCTGCATTAAATAATTCTCGATTCAAAGAAGCAAGTGAAAATAAGATTGTGATTACAGATTTTTGTTTTGATACTGTACAAATTGCTGCTCATTATTGTTATGAACTCAATATTGACGATCAAATCGAAGGTAATGCATCAGAACTTCTTCACTTTGCTGATAAATATGATATGAAAGAGTTACATGTAAGTTTGCTTTGTCTTCGCATATTTTTTCCTATTAAATCTCTTTTTTAGGGTTACGTCGAAGCTAAATTGATTAAGGTTATGTCCGTTGAAAATGTCTGTGCTTTTGCAAATATGTCTGTCACCAGTAATGCTAATGATCTTCGAGAATATTGTATCTGCTTTTTGATGAATGCTCTTTCAGATGCAACTGTTATCAATGGTTTTGAAGATCTCAATAATGATATCAAACTTGAAGTTGTTCATTCAACGTTTAATTCTTTCTGTTTCTAAATAATTTTCTCTATGTTTATTATTTCTTGTTGTGCTTGTGATTTATTTTATTTAAAATTTTTGCATAAAATTACATACACTGTTTATGTAAATTAATAATTTGCATGCATAAAACTAAATGTTTACTTAGTTTACTTTTTTTCACAAAACTCATTATTGGTTGATTACCAGTTGCTATCATGAACAATTTTACGCTGTTGTTTTTATGCATCATATATGCGTCAACTGTCATTGGATCAAATGATACAAAAGCAGAAGATGAAAAAGTTCAATGCCCATGTCCACATGAATTTCATGATGAATGTATTTTACGAGAATACTGCGTTTACGGAATCAATGATGAAGGTCACGTATATTTTAATGGAAAAAATGATGGAATTGATCTCACAAATGTTGCAGTTACAAGGAAGAAAGAAATTATAAAGTTTTTGGATGGACATGAAGATGATGATGTTCTTGTTAATCTTTATTCTCCACAAAGGGTATGTACTTTTTCGTAGATAATGTAATCTTTTAAAGAGTTATTTTTTCCAGATAGCCCAAGTAATATTTTATTACGGTTGTCGAAAATGTGATGATTTGAAGCAACTTGGAAGTAATATTACTGTATCCAAGTTGAAAGTATTCCTGTTAAGCTTGTACAATCAAAGAATGAAACTCAATCTAAAATATTCCCAATCAGATTTCCAATATTATTCTGATCCATCTGATGACGTTCAATTAATGCCGGAAATCTCAGTTCGACCATTTTGGAAGAATCGATTAATGTTTAATGAAAGCTGTGCAAATAAACTTCAAGAATTTGTAAGTTTTATGTTTTAAAATCAGGATTGTGTGCTTAAAAGCGATGGCCAATACATCTTATTATCGATAAATCATGTTTTTCGTTATGTCACAGTACTATCTTTTTATTTTTTGCTATAAGTTAATTTATAAAGTTTTCTCTTCTCAGAGGTTACTCAGGAACTTTTCATCTGTTGACAAAGTGTTCTCATTATCTTTTTCCCGTGTTTTTTTTATTCAACTCAATCATTTTTTTCAGACTCAAAAACATTATATTCCGGCATTTTTGACACAAGATTTGTGCATTTTAAATTACAAATATTTTCAACTTTTGAACGTCAGCACTGGTAAATATAATGAATATCAAACAAATCATGGTGAAATTACGTACTCCTTAACACTTTCGAACATGGGATTCTATGCCTATAATATTATTGTCAATTCAACCAGTGATTTGCCCATTGAATTCCAAAACGTTACAGATCGATGCTTAGCTTCATTTTATATGGATTCTTATAAACGATCCGTGCAATACTTTTGCCTTTGCGATAATCCTTCCTGTACTTTAAAAGTCACCTCAAGGAATCCATTGAATATTTGTCCTGATCTCAAATTTCCATTTAATACTTCTGAGACGTATTCGGAAGTTGGTAGAACTACGTACTTTGCAACAATTGATCAATTCTTCTTTCAGAATGGTGATAATGGGGTAAGGAATTCAAGTACATGTAAAAATTTATAATAAATATTTTAGTGGTATTGTTTATTTGCTTGGCGACTTTATGGTACAGTATATGATTTGTATATTCGAAAATTTAAAAGTGTTTCACCTCTCGGATATCAAACTGATTCGACACTTTCAAGAAAAAAAGGATTTTGTCCATTCGAAAATGTTTCCGTGATCAATATTGAACCACTTCGAACTCGATATTATAATAATAATCCACTTGGACTTCGATCTGTTTTCGTAAGTTTTTTTTTCAATGTGACTAAGCCCTTAGGCTGAAAGCAGTGTTGTGCCGGCCATTTTTTACTTCGACTCCGGCGGCATTTTTACATTGTTGTTTTGGAACTTCCAAATTGGAAGCATCGACTCTGGAGTCGGAGTCGCAACAATACTGCCTGAAAAGAAAAACTAATCATACTGTATTTTTTAGTTGAATGTTACAACGGATCATATAAAGATTGAAGACGCCCGGAGCTCTCCGTTTGGTGCTAATTGTACTTCGGAAGGGACTTTGTCCGATCCATTCTTCTCATCTGCACTTAACTCAAATACTTCATCATTTCCATGCTACCAATATCTTGACTTAACATCCTTTGGTCGTGTTTTTCCGATGGTGGGTATCAATCTTATGCCGATTTCTGTAATCAAGGGAAAGGAATGCTATTATTATACAGTAAAAGTGGATCAACGTCATGGATCTGCTTGCAATTCTTTATCATCATTTCCCGTAGTCATGACCATTGCTGCCTGCCCAGATAATATTTTATTTGATGACGATGAAATTGGACGAGTGCGAAATCTTTCTATGGCATGTCCAACGATGAAACCTGGAGAATCTAAATGGAGATATGAAACCGGGCCTAGTCGTTTAAAATCGACACTTTGTGGACAATTTTTACGTGGATTAAAAATTCAAAATGGAATCTTTGTTCCAGCTGAAATTGAATTGCGTCAAATTGATACTAGTGATTTGTTAATGGTTGGAATGAAAAATGAAAATCAAAGTAAGTCTTACATATCCTTTTTAAACTTTTCTTTTTATTTGGGTTAAATGACTAAACACTTTTTTAAAGGAGGAGACATTCGGTATCTGTGCCCCCCAAAATCGATAAAATCCTTTGGTCTTTTGCCGCCGCCGTGTATGAGGCGGCAAAAGATCAAAGGCGTGCCCCCTGAAATGAAATGCCTACCCCAAAATTTTTTTCTCCCTACGGCCTTGTTTTCTTTCATAACTATTTTCTCTGATTAACAATGGTTAAGTATAAGCTAAGTTTCAACTTTTTTTTGTAGATATCCATGAATAGGGAAGAATGAAGGGAAGCAAATTTATTTGTGATGGATCTCCTCCTTTAAAGATAAACGTTTAATTTAGTATCGGTTAAGAAAACTAATTTTTAAAATTCAAAAATTAGTGTTTCAATTTTGAAACTAGGATACTTTGCATATAAATATATTACTGTTACACTTTTTTAGGTGTGAATATTGAACATGGATGTGGATTTAATGCTTCCCAACAGCTTACTCTTTGTACTTGCTATGCCGCACTTGGTGGATGCGATAATTTATATACGGCTGGAAGAGCTCATTTATTCAGATTTTTACCATTTCTTAATTGATCTATGTAATGTTATTTTTATAAAATGTACTGTAATTTTTTTGATTGGCATAATAAAGGTATTTCATGGAAATGTTTTGGATTTTTATATTATGTTTTTTAGTTTAACTTATAGAACAATTTCGAATGTCATACAGTAATATAACAATATTTAAAAAACAGTTTATTCAAAATATGTAATTTTGTAAATAATTAAAATCGATAACAAAAGGCAGACAAGAGAACAAATAAATGTATGCTAGTAAATTTAAATGTAGAAAATAAACAATATTATCAAAATTTAGAAAATGCATTTTACATAAAATACTTTATTTATATGCAACAAAATCCTTATCAAATTGTTGTTGATGATGTTGGTGTTGTTGGGGGGATCGATGATTGTCGTTGAATCTTGAGCTTTCCAATTTTACAGCTTCTCGTTCTTCTTCAAGTCGGGCCCGACGGGCTTTTGCAATTTCATATCCAAGTTCTTCATTTCGCTTTTCTAATTCAAGATTGGCATTTCGTTGTTGTTGAATATAAAGTCGTTTCTCTTCCCATTGTTTATCATCTAAAAATATTCACTATTACTGTAAAACTTTGTTATAAATTACCATTTTGATTAATTGCATAGGTTCGTTCATGATGTAACCCATCCCCTTCAGGCTTGGCAGTTGTATATGAAGTTCGACGATGTGTAACTGTTTTGTTGGTTTTTGTTTGACTCTTTTTCCATAACATATATCCAAGGATTGCCAAAAGTGGCAACAAAATCAAAGGAATTAAAATCCACCATGGAAATGATGATTCTTCTTCTTCTCTTTCATATTCAACATGCTTTTCAGGGATTTGTTTTCGCTTTGGTGAAATTCGGCTTGGTGTCGAAAGTCTATTAATTGTTACTGGAGATGAACATTGACTTTGTCGCTGAAAAGAATTATAAATTAAAACTGAAATCTAAATTAATTTTAAATCTTACCTTATCTTTAACAGAAACAACACAAAATGAATATGGTTTATTTGAACTTAATTCATGAATTTCAAGACGTCGAGCTTGTGGATCTGAAGTTTCTGTATGTTGTTGCCAATTTCGAGTGTCACCATTCCCTCCATTGACATGTTCATCAATATATTTAACAACAAATCCATCTGCATCTCCTTTCCGTTCATCAAAATCCCAATCAATAACTGCTGAAGAATCTGAACTTCCTTGAACTCGAACATTTGATGGTGGATCAAGAGCTGCAAAAAAGAAAGAATGAATCTTTCATTTATCAATTTTGAAAAAATAGCTTACCGTATACAAAAGAAAATGCCAAAAGAAACAATACCGCAATTTTAAAGGCTCTCATAATTGGTTTAATTTCTTTTAAAAACTTTGAAAAAACAATGCATGAAATTTTTTTATGTGGTTACCTTTTTATATAGGTTTTTTTCTCAGGTTCGTTAACTTTTTATCTTTGCAATAATTATTGGGGATCAAGAAGCAAAAACTACCTCGGTTTTTAATGTTATGTGTTCTTTTTAAATTTTAAAAGAAACGATCAACAACAAAAAATTTACGATCGCTCAAAAAAATCCTTTTGCAATAAAAACTTTTGCTTTTTTAAGGTTTACACTTTCTATTTTTCTCGCATTCTTTCTTCTCTCTTAAATTTATGTTGTTTGGTTTATTTCTGATTGATATTCTTTACTGCAAAAAAGGATGAACACTTTTGAAAATAAAGTTTTTAGTCGAAAAATATTTCCTTTATTTTCTGATAAAAAATTCAAAACAATAACAACAATAAATGCATTCTTTTTACTTAATTTCAAGCTTTAGGATTAACGAAAGTGAATACTTTTTTCAAAAAGTCAAATAACTTGTCGGTCTTTTGGATTCAAACATAATTAATAATTAATTTCATACAAAAACATTTGAAAAGATATTTGTTTAAAAAATGAAATTCTTTTCAAAAAAAGTACAAAAGTTTTAGCCAGAATAATTAAGAAAAAACAATAAAAAGTGAGCGTCGACCAATTTCTTGAAGAATTTCAGGTTTCAATGTATTTGCATTTTTGATGATTGTTGTATTTCCGACAAAGGTCATCAAAAAACAGATGCAAAATTCTTTCAATTCCGCAGCATTGAATGTAACGGAAGCATTGGAAAATTCAACAACATTTTCTTCTGATAATTCTTTCGTCATAAATTCTTGAATTAAATCCTAAAATTAGAAAAACTGATAAAAAAATGCGAATTTGTAACTTACATGCAAAGGTTTAATATCATATTTATCAGCAAATTGAAGAAGATCAATTGCATTTATTTCATTGAGGAAATCTTTGATTTCAAATTCATAGAAATATTTAATTACAATTTCAACAGTATTAAAATCAAAGTCAGTAATATTCATAATCTTTTCTTCAGTTTCCAATAATCCAGATTCCAATTCAGCCTTAAAAACAGGGGATTTGGAAGATAAAATCCATTTATGAACCTAACATTATTCTCTTTGATCATTTATGAAAGTTTTGCAAACAAAATTACCTTGATTTTTTGATTTTTTACATGAATCGTAATATCTTTTTCATCATCATTGCACCATAAAATATGAGAAAGCGATAAAGATTCTGAAGCTTTTCTTTTAAGTCCTTGAGCCTTTAAAGTTCCTTCAAGTTCAATTTCCATAATTCCATTAATGAAGAATTTCTTTCCAGGATTGAAAAGTTCTTCACGGCTACATAGTTTGTTTCCATATCCTCCAGATTTTTCAAACAATTGTTCCACTTTTGTATTAAATAAAGCAGATTTAACAAAAATAGTAAAATCAGCATAAATATTTTTTGTCATTTTGAAATTAAGGTTTAAATATACAAACATGTAGTTTGAATGTTTTTCACTAGATTTTATTACAATATAATAACTAATACCAGGAATTTTAGAAGCATGAAAACTTTCGCTTTGAAGAGAATCCGTTCCTTGCAACGCATCTTTTAAATCATTCTCTTTGATTCTCCATTTCATACCGATTCGATATACATTTGCCTGGAAAATAGTTGATAAAAATTATAATATTTTAAACATAAAAGTTTACAAATTTTGGCGATCCAAAATCTCCCATTTTATTAGAATACTGCAACTTCTATCAAGAATTCTAAACTTCAATCGATTGTGCACAAACACGAAAATGTAAAAGGTACAACAATTTCTTGCAACATTAAAAAAGACGTTGAAAAAGAAGTTTTTTCCTCAAAAAGTGAATGATTGTATGTTGAACAAAGGAATGGGATACCGGTTTACGTGAACCTTTTGCCTGTTGACAAATAAACTTGTGACGGAAAAGAACACAAAAAAATAAAGGTTGACAACATTTTATTCAAACAGAACATTCTTATTAGGTATAAACCAACTTGAATAATTATTGTAAATAAAAATCGAAATATCAGATATCCTGCGTGAATTGATTTTAAATCGATTTTAAAAATCTTTCAAAAAATCCTGCCAAAAAAAAAGTAAAATAAAAACGCAGAAAAGATGCTGTTTTTTCTGAACAACAAATTTTTATTTTGAGAAAACAAGATCCCTTATATTGTTTTTTTTATTAAAAATTATATCTCTAAAAATTGCAACTATAAAAATTCATTTTGAAATGTTTAGAAACAATTTCTGATGTTTACTTTGCTTCAAGAGTTTTTTTATCAGTAAAATTTTATTTATTTTTTTCAATTATTTAAATTTCCGTAAAAAAATTTATATTACAGCAAAAAATGCAAAAATAAGCATTTATATATTTAACAATGATTACGAAAAAATTGAGTTATAAGAAATCAAAATCGATTTTAATCATGTTAAAACAAACAACAGAGGAGTTGTTATTTTCCACCTTCGGTGTTCTTCTGATTTGCTTTGTTATCAGTTGCAGCCTTGTATGCATCATTGTTGGTGTTGGCATTATTTGAGTTTGACATGTCTGAAGCATTGTCTTTGGGATCTTTGCCAGGCATTTTCAGTGAAGATGAACAAGTTAATGAATGAAATAAGTCTGAAAAGAAAGCAATTTTAGTAAGACTACAGTAACCGTTCTATATTTTAAAGTAACAAAACAAAGTTTAACTCGGACACTCAAAAAGTTATACAAAAAAGTGAATAAAAACTCTTTGAAAAAAGTCTATTTTATACTCACACAAAAATGAAGGGTGGAGAGAAAAATGGCACTGATAAAATCTTATCAACCTTAAAAAGGGGTTTTTTCCATCTCAAAAAAGCTTATGTGATTATTTCTAAATACAAAAAAGGTAAATATTTTGATTTTTTTCCGGTTGTTTCAGTGATAGAAATAAAGGAATTTAAAAATTGGCCGCCCTTTTTTGTTGAAATAAAAAACGGTTTTTGGCCATTTTTTGCAAAATTTTTGGAAAGAGAAAAAGAATCTTTGCTTTTTGGAGGAAAAGAAGGAGGGAGTGTATTAAAAGAAGAGAACAGAAAAAAGAAAAACATAAACAATGTTCGTTTTCCTTTCCTCATTTTCGAAAATGTGTTGAATTTTTAAACAACACATTTTTTTAACGTTGTACCCATAAAATTGGAAAAAAACTAAAAAAGTGATTCAATGAGGGACGTTTTTTAAGACCATAAATTTGAAAGCTTTTTGGGAGAATACATATTTTTTACACTTTTAAAGTGGTCAATAAAGGCTATTTTTGATTTTTAAAAGTTTTTGATTCTTCAGTTTTGAAATGAAAATAAGCCAACTGCTATTTTTGTTGTTGTTGCTGTTGTTGCAGAAAGGAGAGTGTCAAAAGCAAAAAAAGGAAAACGTAAACAACATTCTTTTTTAATGCCACTTTCAAGATGTTAGATTTAAACAAAAATAACAAGAACAATTCTTTCAACGTTTTGCTTTTTGCAAAAAAAGGAAAAGTAATTTTTTGAGATCTATCATTTAAACAGGATGATGCGTCACGGCAGATTCTTTTCTGTTTTTGCGCGGAGTTAAGAGTTACCACAGAACAAAAAAGAGAAAAACAAAAGAAAGAGCGACAGAGAAAAAAAGAAAACTGTTTTTTAAAATTTTTTTGCGTAAAAATTTGATTAAAATGTCTGGGAAACGGTAATTAGGTCAAAAATTAAAAATCTGAACTGGTAAACCTATAGAAAATATGTTTCTCTATCACCCTGGCTAGACAGATTTTAAAAATATTTAAATTAAAAAATGGGGCTGCCCTAAGACTTTTGTCAATTTTGACCAAAATACACAGTAAAAAAGAGCTTTTTTTGCTTACATTTTTTCCTAAAAATAGCCTGTTTTTTCCAGGGGGCTAATTAAAAAAAGTGATCTGGGAGATCGATAGAGAATTTTGTGGAGAATCTTATGGTATGATTCATTAAGCCATATCTTCATTTTAAAAAGTGGGGCTGCCCTAAGACTTTTTTCCATTTTTAAATATTAAATAAAAACTTTATCTACAAGCTTCAAAACCGTGCATGGGCTTAAAATGTTTGTAATAGTCATTTAAAAAATGTTAGAATAAAAAAATAATATATTTAAATGTAATTTAACTTTAAAAAGATATAATTAAAAGTACATCTTTTACTTCAAAATTGAAGCTTTTTCAAATAGTAGAGGGAAAAACCGTCTCCCAACACGAAAAAGCAAGCTTCTTTGCAAACTTCTTTTCTCCGCTTTGAATCTGCCGTGGCGTCGGATCCCTTAAATAAATTGTTTTCATTGATATTTTTTATCGCCTGCTACTTTTGCAAAGACAAGTTCTGAAAGAGTGAAACGATTTGAAATTTTTTGTAACAGATTAAAAACGAGAGAATGCATACTTGAAGCAATATTAGTGAAAGTAAAAATGTAAAATATTTATTTCATAAAAAGGGTTTATTTACTTTTTAAAATCAAGAAAAACAAGGGCAAACATAATAAAAAATAACAGAAAGTGGTCATCAACAAATATGTTATTGAAAAAGTTCAAGATGAGTTAATATTTTGTAGGATCAAAAACAAAAGTTAAAGTTAAAATTTTGTTTTCGCAAGAATTTATGCATCTTCTGTAATCTTCATTGCTTCCTGAAAAAATCCATCGTTATTGCATTTTATGGATTTTTTCAAGTTTTTGCTCAACGCATTACTTTTCCCTCTTCCAAAGAGTCCGAAAAATAATTTCTAGCATTAATGATTTTTTAAAAACTTACTATTGATAAAAATTTTCTTTGGATTTGCAATATGGACTTCAATCATGTCTTCGCAAATCTTTTTAATATAGCATTTAAAAGTTAATTGATCATATTCAGGTAAAGATATCTCCTGTTCCAGATATTCCAAATCTTTTAACGGTGCAATTTGATCAGCATTAATTTCAAGCTTATACATTACACTCACATAATTTACTTTTTTCAATTCAACTTTTGTTAAAATATAAACAAAAATTTCAACGCATGGACTTCTCGAAAAATTGAAACAGAATCCTCCTTCATATGGAATGGTGTTAACAATTTTACCTAAAATTAAGTAATATTTAATAGGTAAACTTTTAAATAAAAAGACAAACCTAAATAAACTATTTTAAGCAGTTTGAAATCTCCTTTAAATTTTGTTAAATTAAAGGTATAATTTGGTTTTGGAATAATTGTGAAAGAAACTCCGTTCTCAAAAATATATTCTTTCGGGGAAAAAGAATCCAGCAAAACCTTTTTTATCAGAGTTGTTTCCATTTTTTGTCTGAAAAAAATTAACAAAAATTAATTTTTTGAAACAATAAAAATTCGTGATACTCAAACTCAAAAATGGAAGGTGGACATTTAATGATGAATTTAAGTAATTAAATGGATTGCTTCCAATTTTTACTTTTATACTTATTTCCTCTTCCTTTTTTCATTTCACATCACTTGACCTTGAAGTTTTAATTACGTTTTCTTTGCAAAAAAGAGAGAAAGGTGTCATAAAATTGAACCATATTTGTGTTAAAAATTTGACAAATTTAATTAAAAAAACCTCCAAATTTGGCGTACAGTCACAACTGTTTGAAGTCACAAATCTATTTGACCAAGACTTGACCCATTAGGTTTGGAAGACAAATTTAAGTCAAAAAAGATTGTTGAAAAAATGTAATTAAAACATTGGGTGAATTGTGTTTGTTGATCTAAAATCAATTGTAAATTGTTTTTCACACCCCCTCAAAACGACAACATTTATTGAAAGAATTTGGATTAAATTTTACTCGCTAAAATTTATTTTTGTAAAATGTGTCCCATATTTTCTATAATTCTAGCATTCGTTTACGTCAGTGTTGTGATTCTTAAATTTTGTTAATTTCAAATCTGAGTAGCAAGTCAAAGTCACAATGAGTTTGAGTCAAGTATAGCGTTGTCAAATTCCCGATTTTAGATGGAGAAACGGGAAATTTCCCGGGAAATTTATATAATTTTTTGACAAGAAATACTTCATTAATATCATAACCTCCCTACTTTTATGGTAAGAGTTTTTGTTCGATTTGTAGGCAATTTTTATTTTCTAGGAAAAAGAAAAAAACTAGATTTTAGTTCCATTCAAAAAGTTGCTTCATAAAAAAGGAAATGTAGTTGTTAAAAGAAAAAACTATAATATAATTTTTAAACAAGGTTCTCTCGATATATTTTTTTTGTTCCATGCAATAAAAAAAGAAAAAACAATTAATCAAGAAAAAAATACATTGCAAAAAATCCAATATTTTTTTCTTACTTTTGAAAAAAAGTTTTGACCGGTTTTGGACCGGTTCTTTCTCACTTTTTTTAGATGGTTGATTTGTACCAAAGATCATAAAAAAAGAACAAGAAGATTTTTAATCATTGATTTACCAATGTATAAAAAGGGCTTCAAAAATATAATTCAAACCTTTTTCTTTGCAATCTTTTCAAACAATGTCGTCTTCAAATTTTGAATCCTTAACCTCTCAAACATCAAAACGAACTGTTGGAGTTTTAATTAAACTCAAAGATGGCTTTTTTACTCAAATGCCAGATTTTGAGAAACCTGATGATGCCGCTTTGATTGGCATTTTTGCAAAAGATTTAAAGCCACAACTTTTTGAAGGATATGAAAAATATTTTGATGCTGTTTTTTGGTTTGACGTAACATAATTTTTTATTGATTTCTTGGCTAAATTTTAATTTAAGATTGATGACAAATGCAAAAGTGTTTTAAATGATAGGTAAGTTGGGATTTTAGGGTAAAAATAACTAACATTTTTATCGCTGAAAAATTAGTTATTTACAGTATACATGTTTAGATCTCAAGCTGAAAAGGTACTTGAACTTCCAGAACTTGAAGAAATCCTTGCTCAAGTTATTCAAATTTTACCAAAAGAAAAGATAAATTTGATCACGACTGAAAAACAGTTAATTAAAAGTGTGTGCAAGATTCGAGAAAAACTTGAAATTCCAGGTACATTACTTCTTTAAAAAATTTAAAAACCAATTAAACAAAAACTTATTATCATTTTTAGGCCTAAAAATTAAAGACATTGAAAATTTTCTTGATAAAGGATTGTTAAAAACTACCGCAAAAGCAAATGGATTACCAACCCTGAAATTTACGATATTAAATTTAGCAAAAATAAATTCAATCAAAATGGAAAGCCGAAGAATTGTTACAGAAATACAAAAGTTTCCAATTTTTTATTCTTCAATTATTGTTGGAGGAAGTATTGGTAGTGGAAGAATTAAGAATGAAGATGAACTAAAAAAGTTCATTTTACAAGAATCAAAAAGTGTTAAAAAGGGTTGTTATTTGTTGGAAGAATGCATGCTTGAAAAAGATTTAACGGAATTTTGGGTTTGGTGTGTTTTATCTGCTGAGGGGAAATGTATACCGTATTCATGCTCATTTGGTAAAAAAGCAGAAACAGTTGCAGAGCCTCCAAAAGCAGGTATGCAAATTTTTGCAATTTTCGACATTTTTCATCGACACTGTTTTGGCCTTTGAATTCGTTGTCCCTTCGACCAAAATTAAAATTACCTAAAAATGTTTCAGGAGATCCGATGGTTTTTCAAGCTCATTCTTTTAACGAAGAATGTGAAAAAATGTTTCCAAAATTAGCTGAATTTGTTCAAAACGTTGTAGCAGCACTCAAGCCTCCTGGACCTAATGTTTTTGGAATAAATGCCTTTCAAGTTTGTTTTGCAATATAAAAATTGATTATCTTAAATATCCTAATATTTTAGCGACAATCTCAAACTTCTGATTATTTGTTTAAAAATGTTGCATTTGGAAATATTGGAGAACGAGAAACCATTGTGACCTACAATGATACAAAAATATCACACGAAACTGTCGCGTTATCTTGCTTTTTAAATCCAACCTATACTCCTAAAAATGAATGCCATGAAAGTCATCGTCGATTATTATGGTATCCTTGTGTGAAAGGAATTCTGCAAAGCCACGAAGATTTTACTAAAATGAATTCGATAACGTCAAAATTAGAATATCGATGGTTAATTCCTGCAGGGCAGAAAATGGAAACTGCAACTTGTGGGGATGATTACATTTTGTGTTTGACCATTGATAATCCTGATTTTCAAGCTTTGCAGAAAGACATGAACTTCATTCAAAAAAATTTTCATCCTCGTGTTATTCTTGAAGCTTAAACATAAAAATGTGCCCAAAAAAGCCGAAAATAACAAGATATTTTGTTTAGTTTAACTTAATTGTTTTAATTTCAATATTCTTTATTTCATCTGATTACAGTAATCAAAAGCTGTAAAAGCTTGAATAATTCTTTCATTAAATTATGTTTTACTTTCATTTTTTCTTAAAGTTTACTTTTAAACAATGAAGTTTCATTGTTGTTATATACTGTTTATTTTTTGATAAAAAATTTATTTTTTGTAACCAAAAATATCAAATAGCCAGAACAAAACAAAACACAGTAAATTATAAAAATTATTTATTATTCAAAAGCGAACACATACCATTTAATTGAATATCACGATGTAATTTACCAAGGTTTTTAAAGCAAGTATAAAAAATTGTCCAAAGTTGATATGGTTTGGGTTCATGTTCATACAATTCATACATTAATCGACAAGCTCTACAAGAAAATAGTATTAATAAGATGCCTAAAAGTGTAAAAATTTCTTACCGTGCAGTTTCTTCATATGGATCTTGCTTTTCCAAGGCTTCAATTCGAGATAAAACTAAAACCTTTGGATTCTTTTGTAGTACACCTTCAATGCTTCCAACGAGATCATCAGCAACTTCATAATATTTAACATATTTTTCAATATCTTGAACAAAGTCTGGTGCAATACGAGTTTGTTCAATTATACCAATCTTTTCTCCAACTCGAAGGATAAAATTACTTTTCTTCTTTTTCTTTCTTGATGAACTATCTGTTGATGTTGATGGAGTTGGGGATGAAGGGTTTTCAGCATTGCCAACTTCAGCTCCAACTTCACAAGGTGGAGGTCCACCTCCAACAGCATCCGCAGAATTTGTGACCGTTCCTTTCGTGACCTTCTTCTTTGATTTATTTGATGTTGATTCATCCATATTTTGTGTTTGTTTCAAATCAAATCAGTAAAATTTTCAACAAGAATGCAAAAAATGCTACAACAAAAACTTTTGGGAATAAAGAAAACAAACTTTTATGCAAAATTTTCTGAGAATAACAAAAGACATCAAACATTACAATAAATCCAACAAGAATTTTAAAAATTGAAATTTTTGTTATCCCCCATGAATGATTGATAAGAATGTAATTTCATCGCCATCTTCAATTCTTAACTTTTCTTCTTTGCTGCTGCTTTCTTGTGGTTGCGGGGGTTTTGAATTGAGGGTTGTAGTTTGGCCACTTCCAAATGCTTCATGAAATCGAAATTGATCCTCTGAATCACTTTCATCATCCGCGTCATCTTCTTCAGCTTGCTAAAAAATAACAAAATGGATGAAATATAAATGGATAAAAGGGATCCTTAATAATCAAACAGTTGGAAACTTACAGTGAATAAATTAATATCTCGATTATTATGTAAAACGAGAATTCCAGGTCGAACCGTTTTATCATCAATTAAAAGATCATCACGCTTTGGATTATCTTTAAGAACCTCATCATGCATATATTTAATGAATTGTGTAATCTTTCGAATATCAACTTTTATGTCAGTTTTCATCTTTCGGCAACCCATAATCTCTTCAACTCCACCAAAAAAGCTAATTGTAATATTCTTTGTTGGTCCGTCACGTTGCATGTTTAAAGCCTAAAAATATGGTCATTTACAGTAAATAAAAATGGTAAAAAATTAATGTTAAACAATGGAAAAAACAAGCTTTTGAAAACTCTGTTTCAATCGGCGAAATTTTTCCATGTTTTTTGTCGTTGGCAACCTGTCGAACTTTGCCAAGAATGTCGCTGGATTTTGTTCAAATTTGTTTGTGTTTGTTTTTTTACAAAAAAAAAATATTTCATCCAATTTTTTCCGTTTTGTTTTTGTACAAATTTTACGTGATTTTTTTCCATTGTATTATTTATACTGATTACTTCTTTCAGAGTAATCTTAACGAAATATGCCGAAGGAGAAATATGTTTATACAAAACTGAATGAAATTGGAGGAAGTAATTTAAAAGAATTTAATATTTACGGTATTATCGTTGATGTCTTTCATAAAGTTTCATATGATCGACAAGGAAATTGTATGTTTATTTGTTTACACTGATCTTAAAGTAATTTATGCCAAACTTTTTAGATCAAGATGAATTTCGAATGAAAGTGAATGATGGAACAACTGGTGATGAAGATATTAATGTTACAGCCTTTGCATCAGTTGGAAAAATTGATTCGAGTATTTTGGAGCCTGGAAAGATTATACGAATTCATCGACTAACAAAGAATTTCTTTAAAAGTGGTGGATTTTATCTTTGCTCTCGAATTGGTACAATTTCTTCTCTCCTGCTTTTTGATCTTCCAACCCCTGGAGCAAGATTTAAATTTAATCCATGTTATAGAAGTAATGTCAACTATAGTCAATCTGATAAAGATGAAGAAATTGTGAGTTGCTTTAAGTCGGGGATATCTATCGAAGCATGTCGGCCATTGTCTGCTAGCTAAGATTGGTTTAACAGAGATACGGTAAAAGGCTTTGGATTTTTTCATTTTAATTTTATTATAACCGTATTCGTTGGCCAAAATAAGCAAAGCCTGGTCTAAGTAATACTTGACCTTTCGAGATCGAAGCACGGTTGGGCTGATATATCTTTTTTTTATATTTAGAACTACTTTTTACAATTATTTTTTGTTTCAGATAACAAGTTTGATTCCAAAAGCAAATGCAATTCTTGCTGAACGGCAACATCAACCTACAACTTCAGTAACTCCTCCTACACAAAGTGCTGCTCCAGTTGTACGACATTCACCGCGAAAAACTCCACAAAAACCAAGTTCACAAATTGCAAAAACTCAGTCACCTTCTGCATTGAAAACTCCAACTCGACCACAACAATCGCGCCCTCCACAAGCACCAACTCCACGTCGATCAGCTCGTTTAAGAGGGCAAAGTCCTGATCCTACTATTCCTCCAATTGATGAAGAAGAAGAAGGTGAGAATGAAGAATCGAATGCTGAAGATGTTGAAGAAGATGAGCCGATTTCATGTTCAACCCCAACTGTTCCTTCTCAACAGCAGTCACAAGTTTCTCCAGTTTCGTCTTGGAATATTTCTTCTTTCCGACGACCAAATATAACTACAACATCATCACCACCAGCCAGTGCTCGAGATCTTTTTACTGAAATAAGTCATTTGATTTGTGGAAATTCAAATTATTACAATATTCTTTGTCAGGTAAGCTTTAGCTAAAAAATTTCAAAAAAGCTCCAAGATTCTTTCATCCTGACCGTTATGAAATTTTGTTTTTTAGGTCGTATCATGCTACAGAAATAATAAAGGAAATATCTTTCTTCGAGTTTGGGATGGTACAAGAAATCCGCGAAAGTATGGATATTATATATTTCTAGTGTTGAATTAAGTTTCATTTTTAGGACTTCATCTTACTTTTTTGGCAAGGATGATTTAATTTATGGTGATTTGAAGAAAGAAAAACAAACTGCTGAAGATAAAAAGCTTTATGAAGTTACATGCTATAATGAACATGGAAGAGATGCTGCAAATTCTTTTAAGGTATCTGTTTTATACTGAATATAAACTTGTTTTAATAATAGGTTTTTTTAGCCTGGTGATTATATTGCTTTAATTAATGTACATTTTTATATTCCAAAATCTTGTGCTTTTCCATCTTTGGTTATGCATGATGGAGATGGAACAATTCGAAATGATAATGGACAAATTGTTGGTGCTGGAAGAAAAGTTATTAAAGTTACAGAGGAACATCGGACTGCCTTTTCTCATATTGATGCCTTAATTAAAACTCATGAACCAAATTTACCTGTGGTAGAAGAAGCTGAAGCAGATAATGATGATACAATTCAACTTCCTGAAAGACAACCTATAGTATCTGAAGAAAGTTGGAATGATTTTCTTGGAATTTCACCTCGATCTTCTTCTTCAATTGAGATAATTGATCATGTACCAGCACCTGCAGCTCGAGTTCAACAACAGCAACAACCTGCTGCTGCGGTACGAATTCAACAGGAACAACAACCGATAACAACAGGAGTATTTGCTCGTCGACCTCAACCGATTCCATTTGATACTTCTCAAATTATTTCTCAACAACAACAAGAACCTCCTGAACCAAAGCGCCCTCGTTTTACACAATCACCTCAAAAAAGTCAAAATTCTTATGTTGGAACTGAAAGTTTGTTAGATCGATTGAAAGCTCAAAGTCAAAGTGACGACAGTCAAAGTCAACATGATGAACTGAGAAGACTCGAAGCAATTACGGATACACAATTGGAAAATATGTGGGCAGTAAGCTTTTTATAATTTAATTAGGCATGATAGGTTACGGTAACATTTTCATTTACAAAAATTTACACATTTTGCGTTACTGTAGCAAAAGTATGAAAAATTGAGAATTGATGAAATGGTTCTTAAATAATAACTCTGATTTTAATATTTTAAATAATCTTGTTCATGCAATTTAGGAAGTTGAAAATCCTGATATACAACATTCACCTCCAACTCCATAATTGTCAAATTTTTTCAATTAATGTCTTTGTTTACTTCAATTTAATGTTTTTTTTGTAATCATTGTTTTAATGAAGTTTTTTTATCATGAATTTTGTGTCATTGTATAAATAGACTCTTGTATTGGTTGTGTGACCACCACACTCTATTTGGTGGTATATCATTTCATTTTAAATGTTGTTATTCCATACATGCATAAAAGACAAAAGATGAAAAAGAGAGACAAATTTTTGCAGTCTTCCGTCATCATCGTCTTATGTCTTCTTCTTCCTTCCCTTTTTTAACCCTAACTATATAAATTGTTTTTGATAGAAAAAAAATTTAATCGAATGCAAATAAAGAACGGAAGAACTCTTTTTTCTTGTCTGATCTCGACATTTAAAAATACTTCATTTAATTCCAAAATTATGGTTCAACAACGGGTATTTTCTTCATCTTCTTCAAGTTCTAGAAATGATGGTTCTGGAGATGCTAGAGATTTATCATATGAGGTAATTCTTTTATTGAATTAATGATTGTAATAATTGTAGGGGCTTTTAGTCTGCAGTATTTCATTTAAATTCCTTACAATCAAATTCTATGACGATTAAGAAAGTTCGAGAAAGAAGAAGTATAAAACCTGAAACAAATCTTGAAGAAACTGCACAATTTTTGAAGACTCTTGGAATTGAAGTTAGTTTTCTGTTTTTTGTGTTGTTTTTTTAAGGTTAACACTCAGTATCTTTATTGAGTGTTAACCTTGAAGAATTTTTATTGAGTAATAGTTATGTTTAATTTCCAATGAAAATACTGTATTTTGCATTATGATTAGTACTGTACACTTATTGAATGTTCAATTATATTTTTAGGTAACTCAATTGGATGGCTTAAATATTATTCATGTTAGCGGAACAAAAGGCAAAGGTTCAACGTGTGCTTTTGTGGAATCTATTTTGCGTCAACATGGTTTCAAAACTGGATTTTATAGGTTTGTTTCTTTCTTTTTTACCGATTTTGATTAAAAACGGCAAAAAGGTTGTTACCTTCTTTAAGTACTTTGATACGTATAAAAACCATTTATTATATATTTTAGTAGCCCTCATCTTGTTCATGTTCGAGAAAGAATTCGATTAAATTCACATCCAATTTCTGAAGAAGTATTTGCACAAAACTTTTTTGAAGTTTATGATGTTTTGTATGCTTCCGTTGATTCGATCAAAGCAATGCCGGCATATTTTAAATTTTTAACTCTTCTTGCTTTTCATATTTTTTTGAAGGAAAAAGTTGATGTTGCTGTAATGGAAGTTGGAATTGGCGGAGAATATGATTGCACAAATGTTATACAGTAATCATTATAATAAGGATACTGTAATTGTGATAATTATATGTTTAGAAATCCTACAGTATGCGGAATTACAACCCTTGATTATGATCATGTTTCAATGTTGGGAACAAGTTTACCGGAAATTGCATGGCATAAGGCTGGAATTATGAAAAAGGATTCAATTTGTGTTGGTGTTGAACAACCTGCAGAAGCTATGAAAGTTATTAAACAACGAGCAAATGATCGGGAATGTCAATTTTATACAACTCCAAAAATTGATGAATATGAATTTCCTTCCAATCATCTTGAAAGTATTCTTCCAGGTCATCATCAAATGACAAATTTATCATTGGCTTTGCAGTTGGTAAGAGTTTGGCTAGAAAGAACAAAAAATAATGGTAAGTTTTGTTTTTTATTTTGTATACTGTATATACAGTATGATTATTGTATATGTACAGTAATAAGAAAATGGAGTTAATATTGTTGATGTTGTTGTTAATATTTTCATATAACGTTTTTTATCTTTTTCAGATTCCATGCCATCTCTTAAGCTTTCACTTCCTTTCAAGTCCGGTATTCTTCCTGGTTATTCAGTTCCACAAGAATTTTTAGATGGATTAAAAAAATGTTCATGGAAAGGTCGAGGACAAATTTTAAAGAAACAAAATATTACATTCTTTCTTGATGGAGCACATACTCCAAAAAGTCTTGCATTTTGTAATGAATGGTATTCTGAAAATCATTCAACTTCTTCAAAATCCAAAGAATCAAATATTTTTCAAGTTCTTCTTTTTACATGTACAAGTGACCGTAATCCTGCAACATTACTTCCAACTTTAAAAGACAGTGGTTTTGATATTGCTCTATTTTCAACAACTCGATTGAAACCTGCAATTGATAAACATTTGGATAGCACAAATTTGAATGCCTCAGAAATCGAACAACGGGAAAAATGTGAAGCAAGTCGAGCCTGTTGGAAAGAGATTACTGGAAAGGTAAATATTCAAATATTTGTTAAAATTTTTAAATAGTTAATTTTTAGGATAAAACGGAAACATATGATTGCATTAGTGATGCATTGGATCGAATTGAAGAACTTTCAAAAAATAATCAACAAGTTCATGTTCTTGTTACTGTAAGTTTTTTTATATACTGTAGCAATGAAATCGATTACAGTAATCTTTAATTTTAGGGAAGTCTTCACCTTGTTGGTGGTGTTTTGAGTTTTGTTGATCCTTCTGCATAGAAATTTGTTATTTTTTAAAAATTTTTTCAAAGTTGTTTAATCTGTATTTTTTGTTTATAATGTATGTTATCAAATTTTTAAATAAAATATATTTATTTTTCAAAAAGGTGTTTCCGTTTTTAAAAAAAGATGGCGTGACTGGAAGAAATTATGCATAAGCTTAAATAAATCCCCATTGGCGCTTTTAAAAAGCATTTTTGACACTAAAAAAGTGGCATCTTCTTTTTAAGCAATTTTTATGATTTATTAGTTTTTGTTTTTAAATTCAAAAAAAACATGTCAAAAAATATTGAAGAAAATGTGGCATCTGAAACAGCAGTTCCAGATGCCACATTTTCTGCAACAAGAATGGCCGGAATTGTTAAAACTTTAATGGTTTGTTTTTAATAAATAGTGAAATCGTATCCAAAATTAAGAGTTTTTTAAGTATGTTCAAAATTGGTTAACTGGAAAAGCGGATATCGACAATAACAAAGAACGACTTCAAAATGACTTTTTGATGCTTGGATTCTTTAATTCTATGCACACTGCGAATGACACACTTTTGGAGGGCTTGAAATTAAAAAATGAAAGAAATCGAGAAAGTTTGGTCAAAAAATTGAAGTAAGTTTTGGTTTTTTGCATAAAAAACCTGTATAAAAATAGCACAAAAATGAAAGGGTTGATTACGATAATTACCGTAATGTAAAAAATATGTTTTACACCCGAAAGGAGGAATCGAACCTCTACGCTGTTACACGTCTACAGGTTTGAAGCCTGCACTCCAGGACCACTGAAGATCATCCGGGCCCTAAAAATGTGTTCTTTCTTGCTTTTATTGAAATGGAAAGAAAGAAAAAGAAACGAAAAACGCGGTTGTGGAAAAGTTAGAGAATAAAAGAGTGCTGCTTTTTTGTGGAAAGAAAAAGAGAACGTGAACAAATTTTTTTGCGAGGGTTCAAAAAAGTGGTTGATGTAGTTTTTGTTGAATTTTGTTAGGGTCAAAAATTTTGGAAAACTGTAAAAATCCAAATATATAAAATTATGGTAATTTTTATAATTCAATGAATCTTTTAAAATTTATAAAGGGATTGTCAAGATTTGATGTCACCAGTTTTAAAAGTGGAAAAAGGACAAACACGATGCTCACTTTTAAAAGCGCCAAAGATCAAAGGAAAAAACTACCGTATCTTTTACAAAATAAATACTTTTAAGGAAATTCTTTACCAAATCCGTGGATACAACTGAAACTTTCTTTTATTATTGGTCCATGATTGTTTCAATTGCTTGCATCTACAATTTATTTACAATCCCATTAACAATTTTTAAAGAATTTCGAGACAAATATTATTTTTATTGTTTATGGATTGCATGGGCCATGGATTTCATAAATCTCATTGATATCTTTTTTCAAAGCAAGCGAGAATTTCTTGAAAATGGCGTAAAAATTATAGCTTGGAAAGAAACAGCAAAAAATTATTTTCTTTCAAAATCTTTTGTCGCTGATTTAATTTCACTTTTTCCAACGGATTTTGCTTTAATTTTCTTTCCACATTTTTCATTTATCCGGCTAAATCGACTTTTTAAAACTCATCGGATCTCCGAATTTATTGAACGAACAGAAATTCGTACGAGTTTTCCTTATGCATTTCGGTTATTTCGGCTAATTTCAATTTGTATTATTTTATTTCATTGGAATGCTTGCTTCTATTTTATTATGTCAATTATTTATAATTATAAAGAAGCTCCCGTCGATGATTGGGTGTTTAGTTATGATAAAATTCTTGATGTTGTTACTCCGAATTGTGATGCCCGGTGGGAGGCTGCAAATTGCAGCATTGGAGTTAATAATTCAAAGTAATAATTTAATATGGATACTGTAATAGTGATGTCATAATCGAAACTAAAATAGCCTAAAAACGAAATTTCAATTACTCAATCCTAAAATACCCTAAAATTTACCGTATTTTTTCAGTTTATACTGTAATGATCCATCATGCACAAAAAAACGTGACATTTTCATCGATGAATCTGCTTCATTTTTTCATAATCGAACCACAATCATGAAATTTAGTTCTCTTACAAAGAAATATGGGTTAAGTTTTTATTGGTCTGCTTTAACTCTGACAACCCTTGGAGGCATGTAAATTTGTTGCAAATGGATACTGTATATTTACAGTAATATTAAAATTTCAGAACAAGCTTCCCCAAGATTTACTCCGCAATTTTTATTTGAAACATTAGACACTTTATTAGGACTAATTATTTTTGCCGTAATTGTTGGGGATGTTGGTGCTATGGTTTCAAGCATGAATTTGGTGAGGACTTTGTATGAAGAAAAATTGGATGGGTGTAAAAGATATATGAATTTTAGGTAGGTATTTGGATACTGTATCTCATTGTTTCAAAGTTGTAAAACTACAGCATACAAATGTTGAACACTGTTTTACAATATTTAGGATTAATTTTGATAGATACTGTACTTATACAGTATCCAATAGAATGTAAATTTGCATAAATACCGTAAACTACAGTATGCCAAAAATTTTAGAAAAGTTCATCCATTGTTAGTTCGGAAAATTGTTCATTGGTATGAATATTCCTGGAAAGAAGGCAGTGCAAAAGTTGATGAATCAACGATCGCAGAATCTTTGCCTTCAAGGCTTCATGGACAATTAGCTGTTCATATTCACATGGATACTTTGAAAAAGGTTGCCCTTTTTCAAGATTGTGAACCCACACTTCTCTATGAACTTGTTTTAAAACTTCAACTTCAGCTATTTTCCCCTGGGGATTATGTCTGCCGAAAAGGTGATATCGGAAAAGCAAGTTTTTAACTAAAATTTATTTATTTATTTATTTAAATCCAAATAAAAAGTAGCAAAGGTATTAATAATAAATTCCAAGATAGTATTTTTGAAGAGGGTGAAGCATTACAGTAATCTGTAAAGCAATAACATGTCAAAAGTCGATATCCAACTAATGATTGTTGTTGACAGGCATCTGAAGATTGATGGGGTTTAAGTGGTGAAAAATGGTTGTTTAAAGGAACTTACCAACACCACCAATTGGTAAAATATTACATCCCCGCATCATCATAACAATAGATCGATCTTGGTCATAGAAGTTTCCCACTGTAATTTGAATATTGATTAGATACAGTAATAGTCAGTAGGGGGTCAATAAACTTTTTAAAAAATGTTAAAAATAGTGTTGAAACGACTCTAGCAAGTGCCAATATTTATGGTGACAATGCCAAAGAGATCAAGATGATCGAAAATTTGCATAAAATGATACTTACATTTATCAACTCCCCCAGAATATGCTGCAACTTTAATACATCCAAACATTCCATAAGCGCAGGTTTGGCCATGATATTTACAATCTTGACCTTGACTACTTTGGCATTCATAACATGTAATTCCTGCTGCCGTTGAAATAAAACTAACAAAAATAACAATAAATATTAGACAATACCTTTCCAAAGAGGACATTAGTTTTATAATAAATATGTATTTATCGATATTGAAAAAAATTTTGTTACATAAATTTTTTTTATGGAAATTTTTCTTCTTATTTTCATTCAAAAGAAGAAGCTGCTTTTTTTGGAAAAATCTTTTTTTTTCGAACGATCGGTCATATTCATATTTGTTGTAGTTCTTCTTTTTCTTCGATAAAAAGAAAGAAGTAAACAGAAAAGCTAGCTTCAAAAAAAAGAGGGCTATAAAAATTATTTTTAATGTGAAAAAAACCTTTTTTTGTCAAAAAAGATGAAAATTTTTGTGTCTCATTTTTGAGAAGAAAAATAAAAAGTTGAATCATAACTTTTTTAATAACGAAAATTGTGACACAGGTGAAAGCGGGAATTTGAAGGAGGCCTTCAAGGACATGTTTCTTTCATGTTTGCTCGAAAATAGAAATTTGAATGTTGAATTTTTTTAAAAATTATATAGTTTTGTCGAAGAATGACGTCATCATCATTGAACCAAGTCTTACAAAATTTATATTTCGATTTTGTTTCTTGTCTTAAATTTTGACCTTTAAAAATGCTGATTTCAAAATTTCGGTTTTCCAGTTTTCCAGATTTCCAATTTTATTTTTATCACTTTTTTATTTTATTCAAATTTATTCCATTTTTTTGCAGGAGCTTTACATAATCAAAAAAGGAAAATTAGATGTTGTCTCAGAGGATGGAAAACAAGTATTCGTTACCCTGAAAGAGGGGTCAGTTTTTGGAGAACTATCAGTTTTGAATATTCGAGGAAATAAAAATGGAAATCGAAGAACCGCTTCAATTCGATCCGTTGGATATTCAGATTTATATTCCTTGACAAAAGGAGATTTATGGGAAGTTTTACGCGAATATCCAGATGACAAAAAACTACTAATTGAAAAAGGTTTGTAATATAAAAAATTACCGTAATCTTATCAGTGTTTGTGATACCGTAATCTCGCTTGTTATTTTCTGTCTTAAAATTTATGGTAGTCTTATCCGTCATTACATCTTACTACCGTAATCTTATTTATCTTGTAATTAATGCTACCGTAATTTATTTATGTTGATACTATAGATACCGTAACTTTATCAATCTTTTGCAGGAAAATCAATTCTTCGAAAAGACAATTTATTAATAGAAGATGAAAGCATCAATTCCGATGATGATTTGGATGATTCGGCTTCACTTGAACAACGCCTTGAATTTATCAGAAAACAGGTGGCAAAAACCTTTGTTCAACTTGAAAAATACGAAAAACAATTTCAAGTAAGTTTGAAAAGTACTTTATTAATTCTTTCATTCAAAATTACAAATATTTACAATATAAAATAAGTCAGTGGAAGTATCAATTTTGAAAATTCTTTTGCAAGTATCCAGTTTAGCATCCTAAAATACAGAGAGAGAGTGATTAAGATTAGGTGAATGGTTTTGATGCATACAGTAATCAATCAATAATCATGATCATCGAGATATAAAAAAAAGTTACCAAATTCAAATGAAATAGAATCTACCAGTTCATGATTGATTGATCACAGTATGTATCAAAGCAGCCAAAATTTAAGAAAAAACTTACTTCGATAATTACAATGATTGTAGTAAGGACGATAGCAATTATTATAACCATATCCATATGGTCGATAACAATTATTATATCCATATCCATATGGGCGGTAATACCCATTATTGTATCCATATCCATAGCCATAAGGTCGATAATATCCATTATATCCGTATCCATAACCATAATTTGCACCATAAACAACGGGTGTTTGTTGAACAACAACAGGTTGGACTTGCTGAACTTGTAAAGGTTGAACTTGTTGGACTTGAACAGGCTGGACTTGTTGAACCTGAACAGGGGATTGAACCTGTTGAACAACTGGTGCCGGAGAAGCTGGTGTCTGAACAATAATATTCACCGGTTGTTTGGCAGATTTTGATTTCTTTGAATTATTATTTGCTAAAATTAAAAATATTACATTTACAAAAACATCAATAACTTGTAAAATATGTAACTTACGAGATGGTGAAGTTAATGGTGGAGCACTTGGTGTTGGTGTTGATGGAGTCATTGGTGGTGCAGAAGCTTCAACAGCAGGAGCAGGGGAGGTTGCAGCAGCTGCAGGAGTTTGATCAACAACTTGTTGAGATTGTTGTTGTTGGAGTTGTGGAGGAGGTTGATATTCTCTTCTTGATGCCTTAAAAATGTTAATGTAAAATTAAATTTAAACAAAAAAATACAAACCTTTTTCTCACAACATGAAACAATTGAAGCAGAAATAAAAACAAGATGAAAAATTAAAGGAATAAATGCAAAAAGTTTCCAAAATTCTGGGTCATAAAAATCAAAAATTGCCATCATTGTTGTTGAAGATTAAAAAAATTGTTGAATCAGTCGATTTTTTATTTCAACCAAATCAGCCGAAATGGGTTGAATGAGATGAGAAACAAAACATTTTTTGTTAGCAAAAAAATGTAATTTACAATTTTTATGCAAATTTTTTATTTCTGAACAGTAACGATTTACTACTACAGTATCAAAAAGGTTAATTTTCAATAATTTCAGGCATCTGTGGTAACATTTAAGCAGCAAATTACATCCCTTGAAACTCGATATGTGAATAAAACCAGAAAACTTCGAAAAAATTATGAAGAATTACTGTAATTGATTACTGTATGTATCATTTATTTCTCTAAGGTAAGTGTTATTGAATTTGTTGAAATATATTATTTTTGAACGTTTTACTGTAGATAAATTTAGCATGTTGTTCAAAATTGATGTGTTGCTATCACGTTGTGGCAGAGGCCTCTTTTAAATAAATCAATAAAATTAAAAACCACAGCATGCAAAACATTTTCATTATTTTTTTGGCATCAATGCCATTTCTTTCCCTTCAATTCGACTTGTATTTTATTGCCACATGTGTATTGACTAGAAAATAACAAAATAATTATTGATGGAAAAAATGTTAAAATTTATTATCAGTGATAAATATAATATCACTCAAGATTTTTGTTTTCCATCTCCGATTATCCGATATTTAACAATAAATGCGAGTGTAATGAATTTAAAAAAATTACACAAAACTTGTAAATATTTTTATGATCGATTTCCCTTGAATATTGTTGATTGTTTGTGTTTGGACAACGAAGAACTCCTTCCAACAAGAAATCGAGGAAAATATGATTATCGTTTATATCCATCTCAAGTGACCCAACTTCCAGCTAATCTTTGGCTCACTGGTTCTATGCTTCTTGCCGATGCTTTTAATGTTACAGAATTTTTTTCAAAAATTGTTCGATGTGATCTCCTTTCTACTTTTCTTGTAATTGACTCAAAATTTACCATGAAAGAATTTTCAATTTTGACCCGTTCTGGAACCCTCAAAAATATTACTGTTGTAAGAAAAATTTATTTGTCCCATGACGGCAATGCCCAAGCCCCTTTGGAAGACATACTTTCGTGTGTTTTAAATGCATATGCTATTGAGTAGGTTTTAAGATACTAATAATTATTTACCGTTTGCTTTTTTAGTATCACTGATTGCTTTGTTACAAAAAATACAATGAAAAAATTAATTGCTTTAAATTTCTCAGAAAAGTTTAAACGTTTTAATTTAAGTGGGATAAATCAAATTCCCGACATAACTCTTTTGGACAAATTTTTAATGGTATGTTTAAAGATCAAAGTTACTGTAGTATTAAAAAATAATGGATTATTATTTTTTAAATAATACAGTATCCGATTTTATTTGCAGTATTAAATAAATTATTACTACATTTATTTTACAGAAAAATCTTAACGATAAAGCTTGCGTAAATTTTACATTTTCTGAAGCCAATGACAGTCGATTATTTTTTCCTAAAATGTTTGAAAAGATCAAAGCTTGGACTCCTGAAAACAAAAAACCTGCAACATTTCCACATAAATTTATCGTTGAACAATAACAATGTTTTTTTGTGAAAAATACAGTAATCTTAAATTTATTATTTTTTGCTTTTAGTTAGAAAAAAAGAACAAAACTTTAGTACATAGCAGAACAGCTTTGGGAATTCGTAGCAAATGATTTTGTTCAAATCATACTCTTTACAATTTTTTTGTTCTCCGGGATGAAATCAAAAATATATTAAAAAAAAGATTCAAATTTACACAGGTTTTAAAAATAAAGTAAGATGTATTCATTATTTATTTGTTATTCTTACAATGGCTGAAATGTTCAACAGTGATTTTCAAAGTATTAAAAATAATCTCACTGGAACAACGAGATAAATATGCTAGTTCCAGATTCAATCAAACCATATTTCATGTAATTCCCGAACTATTCAATAATATTTATGCAAATTTCTAGGTGCCATTATGACCAAATGCCATTTTCACCTTACTTGAACAGCACATGATATCGTCTGCTACTTTTAACAAAAAATTGCTTATTTTTGAATTTTTTACTATTAAAATTGTTAAAAAAATGTTCACTATTCTT